>JAUIMM010000623.1:0-1200000 GCA_031769625.1 Taudactylus pleione
CTCAAGTCCATCCCTGCCACTTTCAGCAACTGCCCCTGGGACATGTTGATGTTCATTGTAAATCAGACCTTGAGGGGAACTGCAGCCTCTTGAACTAGAAAGGGGTACTCTGATGGTATGAGTGGTATAAACACCAACTCCCCCCTGGACACAGCCGGTGAACTCTGTGGCCTCGATGACGTTCCTGTGGAGGGCCTTTACTTGCAGCCTGGTGCCATTGCAGAGTTTGGGCAGGTTGTGGCTCCACAGCAACATCACTGGAACCCCAAATTTGAGGAGAAGCTTGTGGGCTGGGCGGCCAGGAGAGATGAGGATATTGAGGAACTCCACGGCGTCATCCATTTGCAGTACCTAGTCCGCAGACCTGTACTCCATTTCTGCCCCTTTAAAGACTGAAGTAGAGTGTAATTAATGACCGTAGCCGTGTCGTTCTTGGGGGTCAGAATGGAACGCTCGCACAGCCAGTCCATGGAATTTTCTTTTTCTTTAATATTGGCAATATCAGGGTATATCCGGGCCGTGAGGTCACTACTGTGCCTAAGCCTGCAGGGATGGTCACCTTTCCCAGGGGCTCGAGATGTTCTCCGTCCCCTATTATGAGTAGGACTTTGTAGAATTGCCCAGGGGAGACAGCCCCCCTCAAGTGGACCCTTATGTTCTTCCTGAGAGTTTCCAGATGAGGGGCCACCCAGACCTGGTCTTAGGAGTCGAATTTTGAAAAAAGTCACTGCTTAGTGGGTGCTTAGATCATGGGAGGAAAATACTCCCCAAATGTCATGTTTCTAGGTGCAGGGGTTTGGGCCTGGGCGTTGATGAGTCAGTGAGTCAGGACATTTGTTTTTATATACTGTATTAAGATTGGCTCGCGCAGGGATTTTACGGTTTATTTCTGTGCTATACTCTTATATCCAGGGAGCAGCTTTGTGTCCCAGTGCAGACAAAATTAACAAAATATAAATGAAAAGGCCCATATCAACTAACTCATTTATCTTCAGTATCTATTTAAATCTCCTTTAGGGCCTATCCATGATCAATTATGGGCCTGTTACATATGCGGAAATGCTGGATTCTGCATGTTTTTAGAAAAGGGTCCAAAAGGGATAGATAGATAGATAGATAGATAGATAGATAGATAGATAGATAGATAGATAGATAGAAGGTTTGGGGAGGAGCGGTGGACAGAAGGGTTTGGGGAGGAGCGGAGGACAGAAGGGTTGGGGAGGAGCGGTGGACAGAAGGGGTTGGGGAGGAACGGTGGACAGAAGGGGTTGTGGAGGAGCAGTGGGCAGGAGGGGTTGGGGAGGAGCGGTGGGCAGGAGGGGTTGGGGAGGAAGCGGTGGGCAGAAAGGGTTGATGAGGAGCGGTGGGCAGGAGGGGTTGGGGAGGAGCAGTGGGCAGAAGGGGTTGGGGAGAAGCGGTGGGAAGAAGGGGTTGGGGAGGAGCGGTGGCCAGAAGGGGTTGGGGAGGAGCGGTGAACAGAAGGGGTTGGGGAGGAGCGGTGGCCAGAAGGGGTTGGGGAGGAGCGGTGGACAGAAGGGGATGGGGAGGAGCGGTGGACAGAAGGGGTTGGGGAGGAGCAGTGGACAGAAGGGGTTGGGAGGAGCGGTGGACAGAAGGGGTTGGGGAGAAGCAGTATACAGAAGGGGTTGGGGAGGAGCAGTGGGCAGAAGGGGTTGGGGAGGAACAGTGGGCAGAAGGGGTTGGGGAGGAGCAGTGGACAGAAGGGGTTGGAGAGGAGCAGTGGGCAGTAGTGGTTGGGGAGGAGCAGTGGACAGAAGGGGTTGGGAGGAGCAGTGGACAGAAGGGGTTGGGGAGAAGCAGTGGACAGAAGGGGTTGGGGAGGAGCAGTGGGCAGAAGTGGTTGGGGAGGAGCAGTGGGCAGAAGGGGTTGGGGAGGAGCAGTGGACAGAAGGAGTTGGGAGGAGCAGTGAGCAGAAGGTGTTGGGGAGGAGCAGTGGGCAGAAGGGGTTGGGGAGGAGCAGTGGACAGAAGGGTTAGGGAGGAGCAGTGGGCAGAAGGGGTTGGGGGAGGAGCAGTGGGCAGAAGGGGTTTGGGAGGAGCAGTGGACAGAAGGGGTTGGGGAGGAGCAGTGGGCAGAAGGGGTTGGGGAGGAGCAGTGGGCAGAAGGGGTTGGGGAGGAGCAAGTGGCAGAAGGGATTGGGGAGGAGCAGTGGGCAGAAGGGGTTGGAGAGGAGCAGTGGGCAAAGGGGTTGGGGAGGAGCAGTGGACAGAAGGGGTTAGGGAGGAGCAGTGGGCAGAAGGGGTTGGGGAGGAGCAGTGGGCAGAAGGGGTTGGGGAGGAGCAGTGGGCAGACTGAGGCCTTTACTAATAAAATATAATCTGCAATAACCAACATTGGTTGGTTGCCGTGTGTTTTTGATTACGCATTTTTTGGGCACACGGAGTGCAAATTCATGGGCGATGTGTCGCGTAAACAGGCGTAAATTCAGCAGTGCATCAGCCCCCATCAGATAAGAGTAAGACACCACCAGCCAGCGTTCTGTAGGACTTTTATGGAAACCACCCCCATCCCTATTCATTGCTATCGATCTGGGGTCAGCATACCCGGCATAATGAGTATAGATCAGAGGCGGATTAGCTGCACCGAGTTCGGTCTGTAACTCAAATTATCTTCCTGGAAAGACGATCGTCTGGAGCAGCCATTTTGTACTGAGTTGGTCCTTCACCTACTTTTTTAACCCCTTAATCCTCTAAATGTATTGTTTGATACTGGTTTGATAATATATAATTAGCTTTCTGTGACACCCACATACCGCTGCTTTGTCGTCCTGTTATGTGCGGTATGTTGATATTGATATGAGAGCGTGTCCCCAGCAGAAAAGAAGTTTAATCCTCCTGGTGAAAGAGTAATTTGTCTTAAATGGAAAGATATCTATTGCTGGCCCCAAGGACAATGTGGTAACACAGGTCGTCTGCCTGGAATTGTTCTGTAGCAAGGCTGAGCACGTGTGTGCAACCAGCACTATTCTGTTCTATTGTAAATTTAAAGGGGATCCCACCATGATTTGTTTATTCTTGTTGCCCGTAGATACGACAGCAGATCCTGCTCTTTAGATCCATTTGTATCCAATGCACAAACTTGATGTATCAAGCAATGGAAGGAGGGGAGGAGTGGACCAGTGGAGAAGTTGCCCATAGCAGCCAATCAACTTCGAGGTAGCATTTATCAAGTACATTCTATAAAATGATAGGTAGAAGCTGATTGGTTGCTATAGGTAACTTCACCACTGGTCCGCTGTTTCACTCTTTTCACTGATTGATACATCTCCCCCTAATAAGTATCTTAAAATATTCCTGTGTGCTCTGATTTCTTGTTAGTCCTGTTCTGTTTTTTTATTATAGTTTCCTATGTTACAGATTGTCTTTTATATTTAAGAACCCAGTTAACAAGAGTCAAACACAATTTTGTAACTTGTCCGGCCACTTGACTTTCTAGGAAGTGGCCGGGGTTCGGGGAAGGTGACCTTCTCCCAGCAGAGTCTGTGTATATTCCTTGAAGTTTGGGAGTCTCCCGGGTGGATTGGGAGAGTAGGCAAGATTGATCTTTCCTTATACAGCTGACTAGCCCAGGTGTTTTGTTTGCCTCGTTGAATTCAGCCCTGTCCTGAAGCCTGCCAGCAGGAATGACAGTAAAATCTACCCCAAAACCCTGTGGTAAGCCCATCACTTTGCCACACTTCCCTAAAAAGTCATTCTGAATGAAATGTTATCATATATGTTTATATATATATATATATATATATATATATATATGTTATCATAATGTTTCCTCCACTTGCTGTTCTTCCTTTTTTCTCTCATCAGTCTGCTTCCAACCCTCTGCTTCTTTCCCCCACTTCTCCTATACCTCCACTCTCAACCACCTCCCTCCATGGTCTTGTTACCCCACTACTAAGCCCCATTCCCTCCTCGTTCTGTCTGTCACCTCCAGGGCTGCCAAGAGAAATTCTGGGCCCGGGTACTGCAACATCCTGTGGGACCACATCATGTATGGCTGCACCCTTTTGTGAGTGGGTCTAGCATGTGAGATGCACCCACTCACAGAAGCATGGCATAGCACCCAGCAGCTGGAACTAAAGTAGTCACTACTGTATTAGGATGGCGGGACAGTCCCATAATAGCTGCATTTCTTGTCAGGCTGTATATAGATGCTAAAATGTAACACACAAATTAAAGTGCTTCTACTTTACTTTGTACATCTCTCATGTAAATAACACAAACAATCTATTTTCTATCATAGAGATAGATGTATGAAGGACTTAATTTTTACATAACATCAGGTCGTCTTATACACACACATTCCGCAGCACATATCCTAACCCACTGCTCCATGCTCCTTCTTCACTATCTACCCCTCTGTGTCGCCCCTGTCTGTCTGCCCTTCCCCTTTAGAATGTAAGCTCTCACGAGCAGGGCCCTCATCCTCATGTGCTTCTCCTCCCCCTACTTATAGTATAATTTACTCCTAACTCCCTACAATGGCACCTACCACCTGGTTGCTCATGTCCTGCTGCTTGTGTTTTGCAGCTGAGTTTATAACCTTGTCCTTGTCCTGCATTGTTTTGTATTACTATTAACTGTTTTTCTTGTGTGCTCATTTATGTACTGTGTAAGGCGCTGCGGAACCTTTGTGGCGCCATATAAATAAAGGATAATAATAATAATAATAATATATATTATTTACATGAGAGAGAGAGATTCAGGAGAGAGAGAGATTCAGGAGAGAGAGAGAGAGATTCAGGAGAGAGAGAGAGAGATTCAGGAGAGAGGGAGAGAGAGAGATTCGAGAGATTCGAGAGAGATTCGTTCGTTCGTTCGAGAGAGAGAGAGAGAGAGAGAGAGAGATTCAGCTTTGGGAATAGAGAGAGATATCTCTCTCAACTGATCATCTTGGTGAAACCATGCTGCACTGCAGGTGGAGCGGATTTAAAATGTGCAGAGAGATTTAGATTTGGGAGGGTGGTGTCCAAACTGACATGTAAATTATAGAGCAGTAATAAAGCTCTGCAGTATTTGTAGACTACATGCAAAAGCAGCCAGTATTTACACTACATGCAAATTGTTTTTATGTATTTACACCCTTTGCATTGCAGTATGGTTTGTCCAGGTGCACAGCTAAGTGCTAATTCTCACTCTATTCCCAAAGCTGAATCAGTCCCATTATTCTCTTTCAAAGTTGAAATATTCAACAAATATAGCAAATAATAATCATATTTGACTTATTGTGTCATAATGTGGCAAGTGCAGACAATAGATTTGCAGGTTAATGGCATTAATTATGATATAGAATTGTCACATGAATGACAGACATATGTATCCGGTGTTAACTGGATACATAAATATAAAATAGACAAGAAAGTCTATTAAAGAAAATAAGGAGGAAATAAAAAGCTATCAGGACACTAATTTATTTCACACTTTTCTATCAATGTTTTAATTTTGCTGGTTTTAAAACACAAAACTAATAAATGACCAGATGACATGGACGAGAGGAGAAACGATGGGCCGATAATTGGAGCGTCTCCGTACATTGCAAGACGTATGGAGGTAATCGCAATTCACTGCCTGGAGTTGGCTGAACAATGGTCCAGAGGATCAGACACCAAGTAATCCAGGCAGATTTTCAGACATTTTCGGGCCGTGTTTGGTCACCGCTCAGTGTATGGTCAACTTTAGTTCATACTTGCCCACCTTTCCGGGCGGACAGAGCACCACCCGATTTTCGGGAGCCTCCCGGCCATTCTGGGAGGGTAGGCAAGCATGCTTTAGTTCTATTACAACCTTTCAGGCCATCAGAATGTAACATGCAATTGTGATTTGACAGAGTCATGCTCGATTTAAATAAAAGCTAAACATAACCTCGAAAATGTTACTGAAATGTTACTGAAAAGTCCTGCTTTGATCAAGTGCAAATTAGGGCCAATAGAAAATGGAAACTGTGAACCGTAGTTTAGAAGATACAGCAATGTGACGTAATGCGGTTTTGTCTGCTTCCCTTTAGTTGTGCTGTTACGCAGCTCTGGGTCTATCTGTGCCTGGTTGGCAGATCCGAGCCCCCACGCAGGCCCCAATACTATGTATTCTCCCCACAAATTTTTAAAAGTTACAAAGATGGGAAACAGCTACTTGGATTCACAGAGCTGTCTATACAGATTATTTAAGTGACGTAGGAGATTATGGAGCAAAGACAAACATATGACCTCCCCAGTGTACAGTACGGTTAGTTATATCATATGATCCTATAGTCGCAAGGCAGAGGGATGAATCAGAGGCTGCAGGTAACAGTGTCTATAATAGGGACACTATGCCCTTTTGTTTCACAGCATTGGACGGAGCAAAATGCAACTCAAAAATGACTTAAAAAAAGGGATTATAATTAGTAATTTTGTCATGGATTTGAAGGTATCACAGTCATGGGAGTATTATGAGAGGTGGGAGCCTGTGTGCAGTCTCCATCTGGGGCCCCCTCCTCTCTACCCAGTGGCAGGCAGCGTACAGTAGACTCCGGACACTAGTAGACTCTAGCGCTGTGCCAGAGTTACTGGTCATGGCACAGCAGACATTTTCCCCGCGATTTCCCTACTGTGCATGTGCAAATCCCCAGGAAAATGGTTGCCGCGCCATTTTGCCAGTGATTTCTACAGCGCTGCTACCACCAACGCGGGACTCCGGAGATATAAGTGTTGAATAAATGTGTGCACGGCATACTTGCCGCCATTTTCCTTTTCCTCCCTTGGAGAAGCCCGGGGAGGCGAAGCAGGTGGGAGGTGCTGGGGGCGTGGCGTGGCCGGGTCGCCTCATTAAGCCCCACCCCCTGGTGACAATTTGCTTGAACGGCGCATGTTTAAATAAGGGTGTGGGGCCAAATGATGCAATTCTCATAGAATCGCGTCATTAGGTCACGCCCCTTACTCGCGGATATGCCGGTCCGCAATAAAATTCTCCTAATACTGGCCACTTCACTAGGTAGTTCCTACTCTTCCAGGGGTGCGGGGGGTTACCAGAAAAATCGGGAGCCTCTAGAGAGTTCCAGGAGAGCAGGATGTGCGGTATCGGCCCCCCTGGACCAGGGGCCCCCATTATAGATACGTCACTGATCACAGTGCCACAACTCCATCATTGTCCTCCCAACTCTTTGCTTTCATGTCTGCATTGAATTTGCCTTCCTTGTATGTCCCTGTTTTCTGTATGTCCTGCTTTCCCCCACTGCGTGGCGCTGTAGAGCACTGTGGCACCTTACAAATCAACAGTATAAATAATCAAAAACAATGGAGCGTAGCCATGAGAGTGCAAGATGTTGTAACAACTAATGTTTTTATGAGTTCAGACACAACAGATTCAATTAATGAGAGGACATGCCAAATGTATGACCATGAATTTGTCAACAGGGTGCACTCCTGTCTATTTGCAAAGCCATGAAAGATGCACAGTTGTGTATGTACACACTAAATAGCACAAAACAACAAGTGACCCATGCCATAAAGAGAAAAACAATGCATATTGCTTATTATTATTATTTAAAGTCAATTCATAGTAAATGAACTTGTTTTTTTTTCTATTTATATGAGCCGCCCCTGGATATGTTTCAGATTCCCATACTCAGAGATGTTTATATTACCTCTGCTCATGGCAGGGAGATTTCCATTCAGTAATATATTTATAGTGTTGAAGTGCAGCCAGAATGAAAAAGGAATGTTGAGAGCTGGACTCAGAAAACCACAGATGACAGAGACATCAGTAGGAGATCATCAGTTTGCAGACGGCTCTCCCTGACGAGCAGGGACGTGCGGTCAGGTGAGGCAGAGCCTTTCCTGTCGTACTTAGGTATACTCCAGGGTTTTGACTATAAACATTATAAGAAGAATTAAAAGAAAATATTTATAAATAAATGTCTTATTTGTATTATTCTGATCATTTTTATATTCAAAACTCTGGAGTAAAAAGTGTATATGGCAGGTGAGGCGCTGCCTCTGCTGTGTACCTTTTCCGCACATCCCTGATCAAAACACCAAATCTCCAGCACTATATACTGCGGCACCTTTGTATAATGCCCACATGAAACCTTTGGGTTCATATACAGTATGTATCTAATACTAGCCAGTGCCTCCCCAACCATTTACCTCAACGCACGTCACTGCCAGTGCCTCCCCAGTCATTTACCTCACCCCACGTCACTGCCAGTGCCTCCCCAGCCATTTACCTCACCGCACGTCACTGCCAGTGCCTCCCCAGCCATTTACCTCACCGCACGTCATTGTCAGTGCCTCCCCAGCCATTTACCTCACCGTACGTCACTGCCAGTGCCTCCCCAGCCATTTCCCTCACCGCACGTCACTACCAGTGCCTCCCCAGCAATTTACCTCACCCCACGTCACTGCCAGTGCCTCCCCAGTCATTTACCTCACCCCAAGTCACTGCCAGTGCCTCCCCAGCCATTTACCTCACCGCACGTCACTGCCAGTGCCTCCCCAGCCATTTACCTCACCGCACGTCACTGCCAGTGCCTCCCCAGCCATTTACCTCACCGCACGTCATTGTCAGTGCCTCCCCAGCCATTTACCTCACCGTACGTCACTGCCAGTGCCTCCCCAGCCATTTCCCTCACCACACGTCACTGCCAGTGCCTCCCCAGCCATTCACCTCACCCCACGTCACTGCCAGTGCCTCCCCAGCCATTTACCTCACCCCACGTCACTGCCAGTGCCTCCCCAGCCATTTACCTCACCGCACGTCACTGCCAGTGCCTCCCCAGCCATTTACCTCACCGCACGTCACTGCCAGTGCCTCCCCAGCCCTTTATCTCACCGCACGTTACTGCTGACAAGTCCAGCTCAGATTTGTCCATCGCCCAGAGATGAAAGTTGCCGTTACCATAGCATTAAAATGCCGGCAACAGCACCTGAACTCGCGCCCCTCTCCGACAATTGTGCTTGGAGCCCTATGGGGCTGAGAGCAATTTGTGTGAGTTCGGGCAGCCGTAAAGTGCGGCTGTTGTGGCAATGACCAGCATCCGCGAGATCATCGCGCACCCACATAGGCAATGGACCTTTGTCACTTGACGCTCACGAGCCACTTTTCCCCAAAGCGCTTATCTTGCTACCAGCGCTGCTACCCCAGGTCCTAGCCTCTGCTTTTGAGAAAAAAAAAAAATTTGTGAGAAATTGACCTTCGCTGCCCTCGGTTATTACTTTATGCTCTACACTTGTTGCAAACAGAACTTTATGGAGATTTACTGGTTACCAATAAACTTCTTAATTAAGCCGCGTTTTATTGGCTTCAGTGCGTCTTCTTGTCTGAAGTGAAATTATCTGGATTATAAAATATAAAAAATAAATCTATGTGCCCTTGGCACAGTGCCCACAGATGCTATCAGGAACCAATCAAGATACGTTGTTAGATGCCCTGAGCTACTGGTTACTGTGGACAGACCCTAGGCCAGTACACCAAAAACTACTCTAGTTAAATTAGTTTAAATCTGCAGAAGCTGATTGTTAATGACGCCTCTGCTTACTCTACTGGGAAGAGAGGCATCTGAGCGCACATTCTGCAGTTATACATACCCTCCCCTGCCGGGTATACGCTGCTCACCTCTTCATTCCCGCTACCTAATCTCGCAATATTTTCTTTATGCACTCCAGGGAAAATCCACAGATCATACCAGGTTCATACCAGGTTCCTCTCACCCTCCTCACAACAGCAGGACCCATGGCAGGCTAATTCCTGGGGCGACTCGGCAGAAGGCACCCTGTCATTTACATACCCAAGGGCATGTGCCTTATGTTACTTATTATAAATATGGATCAACATATGTTTAGGTTGCAACATTTATTCCAAGGTTACTCCACAACTTATCAGAGGACAGCTCTATCATTTATCAAAGCTACGCCCCAGTAATAAGGCCATACTGCACAAGTGTCCCAGACCTTCTCTCACTTTGAATCACTTCTGGTTTATTCATGCGCTCACGCACAGTCTTTAGTTGCTGAATCACAGCAGCATCACATGATACAGTTGTCCCAAGAGCTGACACTCGGCCTGATCCTGAGGTGCACGCAGTACCAATGTTTGCGCAGTTGAGAGATTATTTGCTAGTGCACATGTGCAAAAGGACTATAAAACACTCACTGCGCACAAGCGAACCAATGTGTGCGTATGACATCACTATGGCTTGAGGATGCGTCTGTGATCCACGGGCATTTCAAGGTGGAGACTGGGAGATGATAAAGTGATCACAGAAAAAAAGGAGGTGGTGTGGGCATGTTATGGGAGTGCCAGGGGCGTGTTATGGGAGTGCCAGGGTTGTGTCATGGCAGTGCCAGGGGCGTGTTATGGGAGTGTCAGGGGCATGTTATGGAGTGCCAGGGATGTGTTATGGGAGTGTAGGAGTGTGTTATGGAGTGCCAGGGGCGTGCTATGGGAGTGTCAGGGGTATGTTATGGGAGTGCCAGAGGCATGTTATGGGAGTGTCAGGGGTATGTTTTATAGGAGTGCCAGGGGCGTGTGATGGGAGTGTCAGGGGCGTGTTATGGGAGTCAGGGGTCTGTTATGGGAGTGCCAGGGGTGTGTTATGGGAGTATCAGGGGCGTGTTATGGGAGTGTCAGGGGCGCATTATGGGAGTGTCAGGGGCGTGTTATGGGAGTGTCAGGGGCCTGTTATGGGAGTGTCAGGGGCCTGTTATGGGAGTGTCAGGGGCGTGTTATGGGAGTGTCAGGGGCGTGTTATGGAGTGCCAGGGGCGTGCTATGGGAGTGTCAGGGGTATGTTATGGGAGTGCTAGAGGCGTGTTATGGGAGTGTCAGGGGTGTGTTATGGGAGTGACAGGGGCAGGTTATGGAAGTGTAACGGGCGTGTTATGGAAGTAGCATGGGCGTGTTTCGGCATGCGGCTGTGTTCATTTTCGCAGCACCGCAGCCACAGTGCAGGGCCGGCTCTAGGGGTGTTCTACCTGAGCGGTCGAACAGGGGCGCCACCCATAGAGGGCGCACCCTTCTCCAGCATCTCGATTTCAGTACTGTCCCGCTGTTCCACCCGTGGGCCGAAGTGATCCGCGGGTGGTCAAATCGGGAGGTGGGGTACCCCCACTGCCACAGCTGTGCGGCGGTGCCGAGACCCCAGAGTCTGAATGGATGCTGCGCACATGCGTTTGGCATCCATTCACTGCCGTGAGAGGGCTGGTGGAAGCCCAGCTAGTGAGGTTCCCACCAGCCTGACGTTATTTGGAGGCGTGCCATGCGGGCACGCCCCTCAGATAACATCATGTAAGTAGGCGTGGCCTATGGTCATTAGGCCATGCCCCCAATTTCAACCACAGAGCACTCGGCCGGCACAGGAAGCTATTAGCCTTGGAGTCGGCCCTGCCACAGTGATCATATTGTGAGAAAGTTACAATGGGGGCTGCGCGCCAGGCAGGGGCTGCTCGGGGAGCCGATGATGTGACCAATGGTGGATCAGATCCACCAGCGCAGTTGACCATCGCTCAGATATGCAAAGTCGGTATTGCAGGGTTAGCTCAGTCCGTCGCACGGAAGTACACAAGAGGAATGTTCAAGCTGACATTTGCATATTTTCTCATTTGCGAATCAGTGATAAATCGCAGCCACATGTAAACTGTGAGCTCCACTGAATCAGGCTCTCTCGCTGACCTCCATGTTATAACTGTTTGTATCTGACACCACTCATTCTCACGCTGCTGCGACAGGTTTAGAGTCTTTTGCTGTAGCCGTACCTGTGACTTTATGTTAATGCTGGTATCAGCCCTTCCCCTGGTGTACAAAAATGTGCGTTTTTAAACGCTACCATGGGTCGCACTATCGACTTTTGTACCTGCCCCACACTATGGGCAGATTCTCCATCTGAGTATGGCCTCCTATGGGAGAGATTAAAGGGCATATTCAATTGGGCGCGAGGTTTAGCGAGGAAAAAAACCTTGTGCCCCTGGCGCCCAATGTTGGATTACTGCAGGTATGCGCGCTCCCAAAACCCACGGTATCCAATTTAAAAAAGTGGTCGCGGAGTTTTCAGCTCTGAAAACCCTGCGCCGCATGAAAAAAATAAAAAAAAATTCTTCACTTACCTGCCTGGGGGTCTCAGGTGGTCTCCACGGCTCCCGGTGGCCTCCCCTCTATCTTCTCACTGGAGAGGGACTGCTGGGAGTTCCGGGAGCTGCTGGGAAGTTCCAGGGGCTAGTAGGAGGGGCAAGGGCTGCTGGGAGATGTAGTTCTCCGAGCGTCCATTCCCAGAGCAAGTCCCACTGATTTTTCCTAAAATTAGCAATTTTAGAAAAAAACCTTCCGGCGTGCAAAATAGAAAAAAAAACGCACGTACAGTAATTGAACAGCAAAAAACCCTCACCTGCAGGAAAAACCTCACAGGTGCGGGTTTTTTGCTATTCTCGCACCCAATTGAATATGCCCCTAAGGGCATATTCATCGCCATTTTTTGATGGGATAAAGTAGCGGGCGCGTGTCCGCTTATCCCCGTATTCAATTAGGAATCAGCGAAAACGGTACCCGGCGGAAAGGTAAGTATCGAAAAGTCCTGTCAGTTTCGGGAAATCAGCCTGTCACCCTTAGAAGATGGTCTGACATGGGGGATGACTATGGGTACCCCTGATTTTGCCTGCTGAAGGCAATTGGGGATTTTAAACAGCAGCGGTAGGTGCATAAATGCAGCTTTGAAGAAGTGGTGAAGAATAGCACTTAGCGTTTTTTTGGGGAAAAAAAAATAATAGTCCCATCAAATTTGGGGTACATGAAAATGGGTGCAAGCATATTTTTAAGTCCCTAAAGTAATTTTTTAAAATTCTTAAAATATCCACCTGCCGCAACCACCCGCCTTCTAGAAAACACCTGCCGCATACTTGGGGACCCCTCCTGAGTTAATTTTACTAGTTTAGAAGTATGTCCCTCATTTTTTTTTTATCGTCCCCAAAAAGTACGTATCTTTTTTGTGGTGTCCGGAGGAATTTTTAAAAAAAAAATTAGACACAGAGGACCTCATTCAGAGTCGGTCATAGCGGCCGCACGGTCATACGCATCCGATGTTTTTCTTTCTACGCCTGCGCACGGCTAGCTGTGCGCATGTGCGTACAAGCTCTACCGATGCAAAATACTGTCGGTCGTAGGGCTTCCGAAACGGAAGTGGATTGCTTAAGTTGATTGACAGGAAAGTCCGTTTGTGGGTGTATACGGGGGTGGTGGTCTGCAAACGGAGGCGTTCTTCAGCGTTTCCAGGCGTTTTAGGGGAGTGCATAAATTATCTGCTTCGTACGACCATGAATTGCGGCTGCATGACAACGTCACTCTATGAACAGGATGATCGTCCAGGCTAAGGCAGGCAAGAAGCGTCCGTAAGCCACAACAGTGCAATCGTTAATCCGATGTTACTTGTGATGTTTCCAATTGGAACGACACAAACCAAGCAGCTAAGATTGCTGCATTGTAACTATTAACACTGCTAATTACCTTGTAACTGGTTTCACTTGCGTGTGCATTAGGGAATTCGTAACACAAATGTTTTTTTGTGCTTTTTAAACTTATTTTGTTCGGACATTTTTTAAAACATCTAGCATTGTGTTTTGCGTAGCAGCCTTTTCAGATACCATACTTTTTAAACCATGTATACATTAATATAGTTAAATATAGACATTTTCTTTTTACATTTTTTAATTTTTCGGAAATTAGCCTTTCATCACAATTTAACTTACAATTGTTAGGGCAACATCTGCATATAAATAAAAATAACAAAAAACCCCCACAATTCTAAAAATAAATTAATGAAAACAAAAAAAGAGCTTGAGACATTGGTGACAAGAAATATGGGGACTGGACAAGAGGTGATGGAGGAGATATCCAGGGCTACTTTCATCATTTGGGCCGGCTCGGAGGAAGAGGTAAGCTACGGACAGCCGACTGGCGTGTAACACGCCGACTGGCATGGCCAGAGGTAGATGGGATTTCCTCAGGCCTAGGCATAGGGCTCTCCATACTTGCGGGGGTGGCTGTTGGGCTGCCAGAGGTGGTGGCCCTGAGAGGAAGGGAGTCTCGCTCCATCATGGCAGGTGGGTTGGCCTGCTCCTCGGTATTGGCCCAACGGTCTATGGCCCCAGCAATGGTCTCCAGGGCCACCGCCAACCTCACCAGAGTGGTCTCCATCCTCAGAAGAATACATCTGTTCTCCTGAGTTTGGGAGACCAACCTGGTGAGGAGAGGCACTGCTCGATCTGATTGTTGCCCTGGAGTAGACTCCACAGGGTCCCCAGATGGAGTACTTGGATCCTCCCCTGCAGAGTCTCCATCTGTGCTGAACCCAGACCTGACCTCTGGAGCAGGAAAAATCATTTGTATTTTTTTGAACAAAAAAACGCATACACGTTTTAGCTTTATACTTTTTTGAGTGCTAAAAATATTTACATTCTTGCACATGTGGAGCGTTGAAGTCAGCCATGTCAGTGTCCATAGTGGACACGCCGACTATCTCCTCTTCCGTCACACATCCCTGAGTCAACGTCTCCAACCTCATCAAGGTCAGCTCCTCAGGGATGGGACCACCACCTGTCCCCACAGCATGGTCCACCCTACTCCGTAGCTTCCTCTTCAACTGGTACTTGAAATCGGTCCATCTGACAATGTGATTTTGCATTTTTTAAGGGTTAGTTTTTAAAATAAGATCTCGCTTTTGACTTCAGTACACTCACAATATCATTTTCTTACCGTTTTTTCACGACTTTCATGGTTCTGTGGGTTGTTCCCACAGCATTAACAGCCCTGGATATCTCCTCCCAAATCCTGTCTTTGGTTCCATTCCCCATATTTCTTGGGGCATGGACAAGGTTCTCCATTGTCATGCTCACCAATGTCTCAAGCTCTATCCTTGAAAACGGAGGGTTTCTTGCCCTTGGCTTGCTTGGCTCCTCCTCCTCCTCCTCTAGTGGTGGTATTGGATTCCCAGCACCTACAATATTTGTAAAATTAGATCAAATGAAAACATTTTTTTTTTTAAATATGAACTGTTCTTGTGTTTTTATCAAAATGTGTTTCACACTTACCTGCCTCAGTTGGCCTCTGCCCACCATGCTCCTCGTTTGACATTTTGAAAACATGTGAGAGAGCATGAAGAATAGTGCTTGTGAAGACTTTTTTATAGATGTGAGCGCATCCCTGGATTGGTTACCCGTGCATCCGTATTTGCCTAAGTACAATGCACACCTTTCCTGCATTCTGTAATCACTGCATGGGTTGGGCTAGATGTGAGCGCATCCCTGGATTGGTTACCCGTGCATCCCTATTTGCCTACATACAATGCACACCTTTCCTGCATTCCGTAATCACTGCGTGGGTTGGGCTAGATATGAGCGCATCCCTGGATTGGTTACCCGTGGATCCCTATTTGCCTAAGTACAATGCACACCTTGCCTGCATTATTCAATCATTGTGTTTTTTTGGGCCTTATTTAAGGCAAAGCCAAATATTCCCTTACTTGTGGGTTGTAGTTGGAGTGATTTGTGGTGCAGGAAGGGATTGCTAGTGTTTATAATGTTTGGAGTTGTTTGAGTGGTGTGTTTTTGGAGTGGTGCTTGTGTGCGTTGTTTGAGTGGTGCTTTTGTGTGTTTTTGGAGTGGTGCTTGTGTGTGTTGTTTGAGTGGTGCTTGTGTGTGTTGTTGGAGTGGTGCTTGTGTGTGTTGTTTGAGTGGTGCTTGTGTTGTTTTTTTTTATTATTATTATTTTTGTTTTGTTTTTGGGTGTTGGGTTTTTTTGTTTTTTTTTGTTTGTTTTTGGGTGTTGTGTTTTTTTGGTGTTTTTTTGTTTGTTTTTGGGTGTGTTTTTTTTGGGTGGTGTTTTTTTTTTTTTTTTTTTTTGGGTGTTGGGTTTTTTTTGTTTTTGGGTGGTGTTTTTTTTTTTAATTATTATTATTTTAAGTTTTTTTTTGTTTTTGGATGTTGGTTTTTTTTTTGTTTGTTTTTGGGTGATGTGTTTTTTTTGGTGTTTTTTTGTTTGTGTTTGGGTGTTGGGTTTTTTTGTTTTTGGGTGTTGGTTTTTTTTGTTTTTGGGTGGTGGGTTTTTTTTGTTTGTTTTTTGGGTGTTGTTTTTTTTTTGTTTTTGGGTGGTGGTTTTTTTTTTAATTTTTGTTTGCTCATACATTTTCAAAACCCAGTTACTTTGTGTGTTTGGGTGGCCGTGTTTTTTGAGGATCCAAATAACAACGTGCTTTGCAGACTCAAGTAAGTGTGCCAGCCTACTGCAAGTTGTTTTTTTTTTTGGTATTTTAAAATAAAAAAAGGACATTATTCAAACAATTATTGTCATGTTGTATTGTTTTGTTTTAGGTGTTTAACAGTCCAGTTTGTACTTAATTCAGGTGTCTATTTTTACAAACCTAAAAGTTTGTTGTCTTTAATAATGAAGGGTTTTTTGCTGTTTTGTTTACATTTAATAATGCATTTGTGGTTTTTAATGATAAAACAATAATTATGCTTTCAAATTTTAATATTTCCCAATTTCAAAGTTAAGGATTGCTTTCACAATAATAGTAGTAATAGTGGTGTTTTTTTATTAAAATTAAATTTTCTTTTTCTTCCATAAAATAAAAACCCATACACAAACACCTGTAGGGGTTCCCGAAGATGGCACAGCCCGACCCTGTAAGAATATGCACCATTATTACTAAGTTAAGTATTTTTGAGAAAATTTTGAAAATTCTTTATCAACAACAATTTTTTTGTTTATTGTAACTTTACAGAGCGATGTGGGCCAGCTAATTGTGGCCATGTTGCCCCCCACCAACCTTCCTCAGCCTCCTCCTGGGCGTAGGAATAGGAGGCGTGCAAGGGCCAAGATATATAGAACACGTGTCACCCTTTTTGGAATGCCTGATGATGTGGTTGTAACCACTTATCACCTGCCTCCAAATATTATCCTAGACGCTCTTTCAATAATAAAAAATGATCTAGAAAGTCAGATTCACATTCCTACAGCAATCACACCACTTACACAGTTGTTGGCGGTGTTACATTTCTGTGCCTCAGGGTCCTTCCAAACCACTGTGGGGCTGGTGGGTGGCCTCTCCCAGCCCTCATTTTCATGGATCCTGAGGCGTGTGCTAGATGCATTCTTCAAGCATATAGCACATTTTATTAGTATGCCTTTGGATATGGAAGCCCTTGATGTGGTAAAGCAGAAGTTTTTTTAGATTGCAGGCTTTCCACACATCATAGGGGTAGTGGATGGCACTCACATAGCACTTCAGCCCCCTGCATGCAGGGAACAAATATATAGGAACCGTAAACATTTCCATTCACTAAATGTAATGGTGCTATTTGATGCCTCCCTCCAGATCCTCTCCCTGAATGCCAAATTTCCAGGCTGCAGCCATGATGCGTATGTGATCCAGCATTCAGGGATTTGGGCAAAATTAAGCACACTGCAAGCTGGTGATGCGTGGCTTCTTGGTAAGTATAAATCCAAGATGTAGCTATAGTAATAGTGTAAACATGTTTTCATGGTCAATTTATGTATCTTTTGGTGTCCCATTTCCATCAGGTGACAGTGGATATCCTTGCACGCCCTGGCTGCTGACTCCTTATTTGACTCCCACACCAGGGCCACAAACTCAATATAATGCCATGTTTACTGCCACCAGACAGGTGGTGGAGTGCTGTATCGGCCTTTTAAAGGGCCAGTTCCGGTGTCTCCATCACTCTGGTGGTGCACTCATGTACTCGCCAGATATGGTTTCTTGCATTGTGGTCCTGTGTGGGATTTTACACAACATTGCAATAAGGAGTCGAGTACCCATGCAGCCAGAGGATGCCTTGCCAGAGGATGGCCCCCCGGAGGAAGGTGTTGTGATGCTGTTGGGGGGGGGGGCAGATGCGATTCTGTTGTTTCCAGGTTTTTTAGGTAATCATTTTTACATTTATTTTGAATTTTACACTTAGAGCAAATGTATTTTAAGGTGTACCTAATTTTTTATTTATTTTTTCTTCCACCAAAATCACAACACTTTCCAAAACTGCAAAACTAGTGGAACCCATTGGCAATACCCTGTACTTTTTTTGGACAACTAACGAAATTTGCCCAGATATACCACAACATGTTTAGTTAACTTGCCTTTTATTTGATTAATTTGTCTGTTAAAAAATAAATGTTATTTTTGTTTTTGACTATTGTTGTTTATGTCTGACTAAGCAAGATATTTTAATTTGGAAAACCCTGAGGACATTTTTTATGTGGGATTCTGTGATGAAATGCTTTTTACAATTAAAAGCATGTTGGCAACATGTTTGTTATTTAATAAATGTTTTTTTTTAAAAAAAGGTTTGGTGTAAATGTTTTTTGAAAGCCATTTTGAGGTGGATAATGTATGGCAACCCCAAAGCAAAAAAAAACAAAACATTACTGCAAATGTTCTTAAGGTTTACATAAACATTTTGGAATTAGTTACACTATGGAAAGGCACCCAGCTTTGTTCACAAACTATTTTAAATGCAGAATTACACAATTTAATTTTTTTTTAAAAAGAGGACAAAATGTTTTTTAAACAAAAACTTTACTTGAATAAGCACAATTTTAAAAGGTACAAAGAGGAAAATAGAATACTAAAATCGGTCAAGCCTCCCCACAATCCTCTGTAGGCAGCAGTAGGCCGCCAACAAATGTCCACTTGTTTGAGTCAGCTCCTCTCGAATTTTCACCATGATGTTGGGTAGATCTGTTGACAGAAAAATTTATTTGTAGGTTAAAAACATCTAAAAAATGTCCAACATTTGAACATTAAACATTATTCAATATCCCAAAAAGTGGAAAAACACAATGATGTTAGGGTGTGTTCGAAAGTTTCATCCACACAACATTATTAATATGTAGAAACTTTTATGGTGTAAAAACAATTGGAAACCCTAACTATGTGGCATAACCAAAAAAACCCTAGGATGTTAAAAAAAAAACAACTGGGAGGTGTATTCTTAAGTCATGATGGCCATATCCTTAAAACACACTGCACATATTCACTTCTAGAATGTTCTTGATAATCCAAACATACAATGTGTTTGTTTGCTATGGCAAACATCACGTTTTCTAATGAAGTTACATCTTAGTACATTTTAAACACAGTGTACACAACATTAACAAGGTTAGTCTGGATCCTATCACCTTCCCAAGTTCTGTGACATGTTTTATTTAAATCTAAAATACTAATCCAAATGTAATCAATTTTTACACCAAATAAAAAGCATTTTGGAAACCCCAAAAGGCATACATTTTTGGGCTCCCCCCCCCAAAAAAAGGGCCCAGGCACAAAACATAAGCACAAAATATTGAATAACAGCATTACGGCGCAATGATTTTGACACCCACACTGTAAAAAAGAAAACAAACACACAGCCCAAAATTTAAAAAAAAAACATGGATAATAACAACACTCCAAAAAAAAAAAAAAGATAAGATTAAAAAACACATACCATCAGAGCGTTGCAACAAAGCACCCAATGGAGATGGTGCGGGAGATGGTGCTGGAGATGGGGAGTAAGTTGGAGTTGGGGGAATGGTGGAAGGCGAAATGGAGTGGAAAAAATCAAAGGGAGCGGATATTTGGGTTGTGGACTCGGCCACGGGAGTGGAGATTTGGGATGAGTGGGCAGGGGAGGGAGGAATACTAGGGGAGGTTTGGAAGAGGGAGGGAGGGTTACTGGGGGAGTATGGTGGTGGGGAGGGAGGGCTGGGTTGAGAGGATGGGGAAGGTGAGAGGGAGGGCTGCAGGTTGGGACCTGCATTGCCTCCAAATCTGCGGGCCCTTCTCTGTCTCCACTGTGTTTCTAAAATTTAAAGATATAAAAAAAAAGTTTAGTTTTCACTTTTGGCTACACAATACAAGTACACTTTACACATTTAGGACAATAGGGACAACATACAGGAAGGTTTTTTATATTTACTAAAAGAATTGGAAAAGGAACCTACATTTTTAACAGTCCACTAATTATAACATTTATACAAGTGCATACTTACGTCTGCGTAATCACGCCCGCAAATTTGGCAAAAGGACTGGCGACCGGCAGCACAGATCCGACCACCGCCTCTCTAGTTGCGCTATATTGCGCCTATATCCCGCACTACGAAGGGCTCGCCTCACCTCCGCATAGGCCGCCCGCTTTATGCGGTTTGAAATTGGAGGCTGGGCGGTCGTAATCCACCTGTCCATGATCTGATCGAGAATCAATAATTCTCTACGGGTAAAGGCCGCGTCTCTCATGATGGCAACGGACGATTTTTCAGAAAACATGAAATATACGTGGGGTAAAATAAAGATGATTGGCTAAAATATTTACTCAGTTTCCTAAAAAAAAAACACTATTGGCCAATCCAGGGGCGTATCTAGGGGTCTGAGAGCCCCTGGCAAGCTAAGGGACAGCGCCCCCCCCTCTCTCTTGCATTTTCCCCTACCACACAGTAGGGGGGGGAGTGTTCAATAATTATATATATATATATATATATATATTATATATAGACATAAACACAACATGCTTACAAACACACACAGCATACATACACACATAACATACACGCATAACAAGCTTGCAAACACACACAGCATACATACACACATGACATACTTCCAAGCATACATACACACATAACATACACACATGACATGCTTACAAACACACACAGCATACATACACACATAACATACAGACATGACATGCTTACAAACACACACAGCATACATACACACATAAAATACAGACATGACATACTTACAAACACATACACAGCATACATACGCACATTACATACTTACAAGCATACATACACACATAACATATACACAACATACTTACAAACACACACATCATACATGCACACACACATAACATACACACAACATACTTACAAACACACACACAGCATACATACACACTACATACTTACAAACACACACACAGCATACATACACACACGTAACATACACACTACATACTTACAAACACACACACAGCATACATACACACACATAACATACACACTACATACTTACAAACACACACAGCATACATGCACACACACATAACATACACACAACATACTTACAAACACACACACAGCATACATACACACACATAACATACACACTACATACTTACAAACACACACACAGCATACATACACACACATAACATACACACTACATACTTACAAACACACACACAGCATACATACACACACATAACATACACACTACATACTTACAACACACACACAGCATACATGCACACACACATAACATACACACAACATACTTACAAACACACACACAAGAGACTGACCTGTTAACACAAACACACACACCCCCACCCAACCAACACTAACAAGAGACTGTCACTGACCTGTTAATAACACACACACACCACCACCCCCTACCCTGCCAACACTAACTTGAAGAGACTGACCTGTAACCTCACAGTGCTGTGCATCGCGGAACAGCTCCTCGATCCCTTGCACTGGGAGATGAGTCACTGCACCATGCGGGAGCCGAGGGAGGCAGAGCAGAGCTCACAGCAGGGTGGTGGACAGATCCCCTTCTGTAGAAGTACCTAATGAAGGGGATCTATATACACAACCCTCACAGCAGCAAGTGAGGACAGCCGGGTGCGCCGCTGATATACACCGCAGCGGGCAACCGGCAAACAAAACTTGCAGCAGCGGCCGGGTCAGCATTCTGTGCTCAGTGTGGCTGTGTCCACCCGCACCCTACCTACCTATCCTTTCCAGCGGGTGCCCAGCACACCATAACCTATCTGTCCACAGCACTGCAGAGCGCATCTATTGCTATGGTGGCACTGCCAGGTGGCGCCCCCTGGCGGCCGGCGCCCCTGGCAAGTGCCATCCTGGCCAAAGTATAGATACGCCCCTGGGCCAATCCTTTAATCATGTGACCCCAAAAATAAGGTCAGATTTGATTGGATAAAACACGCAGTGTGCAATTGCAAACATAAGAGTGCAAATGATCCTAACGCAAAATATACATGCATTTTTAAAGTTAACACAATTAGCAACAGTACATTCACAGATAATAAACATTACTTTGTTTTGGAAATTTAGAAAAAAACGGAGAAAACACCCACGAAAAAAACAATAAAGTTTATTGACACATGCAAAAAAAATGAATAAAAAGAACAGCAAGAGTTAAACACTCTTAATTAGATAATTGACAACAAGCTAATAACAAGCTGATCGATAGTCCATGTAAACATGACATGTGACCATCAATACAACACATACGGCCGCAAACATCAGAACATAATTAGCATACAGCGACTGACAGCGCCTGACTACGACTGTCTCGTTCGTTCGATCAGATCAGTCGGTAGCTAGAGGAGGTGCAGTGCTAATGAATGGGCGTCACTTTGTTTACAATCGACCAGCCGTACGATCGGATTTTGCGGTTGTAGCCCGTAGGACCATGCGGCCGCTACGACCGACTCTGAATGAGGTCCAGAATACCTTTGTGGGACATTCTAAGGGGTGCAGGCTCCTTTTTTAAAGTCTGCACTCCTAAACCCCAATTCTGCACTTTTTTCGCCATCTATTCACGTTAAAATAGCGAATATGACTTTTCGCCTTTAATTGAATATGGCCCTAAGTTTGAAAGTTCAGTACATCTCCTTTAGCTGAATAGCCACCTCCCTGTCACTACCCAGCACATTTCCAATACTTTCCTGAGGCTGTGCGTCTCAGAATAGGAGTGGGGGCTGCTAGAGAGGGACACTACAGAATTTGCAGTGAATGTAATTTAACCACAATGCCAACTCTCTCGACCAGAATCTCACATTCTACTGGGTATGAGGTGACTAGAACCAGTGGGCTCCATTCCTGGACCTGTTTAGATGTTAGAGATCCATGTACTGAGACACGTGGGAGTGTGGGCTGTAACCTATCTTCATGACATACAGTATATTCCATAGATAATTCAGTATAAGCTCTCACCCATCAGACTGAACACTTGTCATGTCCTGGAGACACAGTTCTGTACATGTAGTTCTGGAATCCACTTCGTATGAGGTTTTTGTGATAGATGTGTTGGCCTCTAAACTGTAACATGGATCGTTACTTTGCAATAGGTGCTTATGGGGATGACAGAGATTTTGAATCACACGTTGGCAGTATGCCCAACAGCAAACCCTGTGAGAGAGGGTGCCGGCCTGTCACTCAGCATGCCTGCAATAACTGGCTGACGCTGTTAAACAGCTGTTGAACCACAACTACCATGGTCCTCACGCAGGCTCGCTGAGATCAGTGTGAGGACTGTGGTATATGTAGCCCTGAGGAAGCCGGACATCCAGCGAAATGCGCATCGGCACCTGAGACCGCTGGGTCACTAGGACGAACATGTCCACACTGTGTTGCTTTAATTAATTGTATTAAAAGATCCGCTGTATGTTACAACACTGCACTGGCATAAACTCTGGGAGCAAGCTGCATTAAAGCCGCTGCAATAAGTGCCATTTATAAAAACGCCAGAGACCATCAGTGAATCAGAAAACATGTGTCCATCTAACATTGCATGATACAAGCGCTTTAAAGTGCCTATCAATACCAAACAAATTGCTGACATTAACAGTCCCACACTGAGCTGTGTTAATAAAGGTCCGCCATATGATTGCAATAATGTACCGGCATAGACCCGTATTCAATTTGGAGCAAAAAGCCGTTTAGCGTGTTTTGGACGAAACTTTTTTGCAGGTGACGTCATTTTCGCCTGTTTTGGTTTTACCCTGTATTCAATTTGAAGGACTTTCCGCCTAGGCGGAAAGTCAATGTAATGTACCAGGCGAAAAAGTTTCGCCTATGAATAGCAGGCGGAAAAAAGTGCAGAATTGGGGTTTTGGGATACAACATTGCGGGAACCCCCGTGCAGCCTTCAGACAGTCCCCCAAAGATAAACTGTGTCAAAAAATAAAAAAAAAACACTTAAGGACACCCCAAAAAATGACTTTGAAAAAGGGTGCGAAAAAAAAAAGTTGTGGTATAAAGTTAAAAACTAGTGAACTTGACTCTGGGGGGGTCCCCAAGTATGCCCCTGGTGTTTTTTTCATTGCAGGGGCTTGCGGCAGGTGTTTTTTTCACGATTTTTACAACTTAACTTTAGTAACTTAAAAATATGCTGACCCCCATTTTCAAGTACCTCAAATTTGCTGGGATAAGTTATTTTCTGGAAAAAAACCTCCTGAACACTATTCTGCATCAGGTATAGAAAAACGCTATTTAGCAGCTATTGAGCCTGTTTAAAAACAACAAATACCTTCAGCAAGCCAAATCAGGGGGTACCATAGTGAACCCCCATGTCAGAGCATCTTTTGGGGGGTGTCAGGCTGATTTCCCAAATCTGACAGCACTTTCCGCCTGTTTCAGTTTCGCCGGGTGCCGTTTTCTCGTACATTCGGGGTAAAGCGGGCCCGCACGCAATACTTTTCCGCCTGCCAAACAGGCGAAGTAGGCAAAAAGTCCGGGCCACGAAAATGTATCGCGGCTCGGCTCATATTGAATACGGTTCATAGTTTTAAAAATCAAGCTGTAAGACAATCAGCCTAACAGACAGACATTAGAGACACAGGCTCAGCTTTATCCCAACTGAATATGACCGACTTTGGGTAGATATGATAAACACAGTGGTGACAAATACTGTGTTCAAATCACAGACAATAGACATAGAATACCGCTGTTCTGGATTAGATTTAATAGATGTATCAGATAATACAGCAATTAGAGTGTCTTAAATTAAACACCAGCATCACATGCATAATTAATGGACTACAAGGGGGTCTATCAACTGAGAATAAACCACGCTAAATAAACTTTTAGTAATAAATAACAACAATAAGCGAATGTATTTAATACAGGGTTAACTGTATGTTGATACAGATACTAGTGAATAGAACACTAAATAGATGGTGGAGCTAATTGTATTATAAACCATCTGCTTAATAGATTTAAAATAAATATAGATAGGATAATAATTATTGCTGATAAAGAAATTTTTATACAGCTACAATATCCACTATATAAAGAATAACCATATTGCATCAATTAAACAAGAAACAGTTTAAATCATTTGCAACAAATAAACAAATGTTGCAACTGACTCACGATACAGTAAATTTGCTCTGCTCTGGTAAATAGCAAACCTTGAGCCAGATAAATAAATATACCCTGTGTTTCACTCAACTCAGAGTAATAATTTAGATCACAAGTAAGTGACCCAGCGGCCTGATCAGGAACTTTTTAACAAATACACTTTTCCTACTTTAAACACTATTTCTTTAATTTTAACCAATTATGTTATGATACATGTTTTAATCTTTAATGAACAAATAAAAGTGATTTTTTTTTTATCAATTATGATGCTACTGTAATACTAACATCAACAGAACCCAGCTTTTTCCCATATTCACCCGAGAGCGCTCCCACGAGTCTCACTTTTTTAGGCCCTTACTGGATGGTTAGGTTTAGGCACCAAGGGGGACAGTTAGGTTCAGGTTAGGATTAGAAAAACTAAAAAGAAAACAGGAGTAGACCATTTCTGTGTCAACCACTTCCATGTTGCCCTTTTGACCCTGTCGACTTTCTATACTGTCTAACTTTTGTCATGTCGACCTTTTTGCAGGTCGACCTTCTGGTGTCGACCAAATTATTGTCGACCTTTTGTATCATACCCTGTTAATTTCTGTGATGTTTCTGGAGCATCTGATCAGATTGCCGCACTGAGGATTAGGGGCTGATCGGGAGTTACACACATGCCCGCCTCAAGTGCGGATCTTTGCCCGTACGCAGAGTGTCACACATCTATACAGCCGCGCCGCCTTCATCCATCCATTTGTGTTGTAGTGCCCCAAACCTATGTTTAGTGTAAGTGATCAGTGTGAAATATGACAGAAGTCTGTGTACACACTACTCAGCATATGGAGTGATTCTGAGATGAACGCAGCTGCTGTGCTAACAAGCCTAGGTCACAGAGGACTGCAATTCCTTATACAATAAATTAGTCTTCTATAAGTGCATAGTCTATACATTTAAAAAGGCATTTCCCTAACCGCGCAGAGTGCAATAAATATAACATGTTAAAACACATTATTCCAATACATTTACAGTACATGGCGCCTAGCGCCGATAGTTCATGTGCAAATGGTGCTGCGGCACAAGGAATTAACCTTCTCAACGCCACAGCCGCCATCTTGACCATGTTGGTTTTGCGTAACCGGCCACACATGTCCCCTAACAACATTTACTTATTACATTTCTTTATCTATCCTGCCTTCTACTGTCCTCTCCAGCCAGATATTATATCATCGGACACCGGATAGATCAGAGTGCAGAGCTGAGCTGTGTCATATCCAGGGGCAATCAAACAACTCTGCTTGATGATAGAAATAGATGGCTGAAAGAGAAAGGAGAAAGACCGAAAGACAAAGTAACATAATTTAAGTCAAAGCTGGCAGTACAAGCCAATAAATCCACATCGTGGGAAAGTGGGAAACCTATGTGAATGTTCGCCAACTACCATATGCCAGTATATTATTAAGAAATATGTTTGTAACCAACATCTAGATCATATGCTACATGAACTCTATAGTAGAGTGTATCTAGCACTTAAGGTGGGTGCACATTAGATAATTTGCTCGATTTCGATGGATCGGAACAGCAAATGGTTCAAATCATCAAGTATGTACTCACTATTCGCACTCCCATGGCAAAATCCATCGCATTTTCAGGTCGACCGAACATGCGGCTTAATCTGCCAGTCTCGTTAACGATTTCCCGCAAATAGTGCAGTGTGTACGCACTACCGGACGACCAGGTGATATGGTTACATTATATAGTTAACGATCTAACCACCAAATGATGCAAGATATATTGTTCAGTCGTTTGGATGATTGCACAGTGTGTGTATGCATTAGATTGTTTGTCAGGGAGTTCAAATGAAATCTGGATGACCATCGCATCGTTTGCTGATCGTCTAATGTGTACCCAGCTTTACCCTTTTGCATAGTTTACATCTTCAAGGTAGGTGAGCAATCAGCATGACGAATTATACCACCTGCACAGTGTCACTAACTCACAGTCATTGGAGTTACACAACAGGCTTTAAATGCTATTCTGTTCAAACGGATGACCACCAATGGCCCAGGAGTGGGCAACTGGGTTAGAGCCTACTTCCAGCCAACCGAGGATGAGAATCTGCAAGATTGATACAGAACAATCTTTCACATTTACACCCTAAAATACAGCCCAGAAAGCATATAGCCTTAGTACTTACTTTATTTTCCCTATAAGCTAGCAAAGAATTACAAGAATGTTATAAGCAAATATTTTTGTTTTCAATTCAAAGAAAGTAAAAAAAAAAAAGTTAGATTTTACTTTAAATTTGAACAAAATGCTGGGGTCAGGGTGTGTTAGGGACAACAAGTAATTTTCCTCTAAATTCTTCCTAATTAAAGCATAATTTTTAAAAGCCATAATTTGATATTTAACTATATAAAGTTTCCATTTTTGCAGCATCAACAACATCCAGAGAACAGCTGTGGATTAAATATTATACTGATACATAAGACACAGGGGCCTGTTTATTATAAAATAAAATGCTGTCCCACTAGTTATCATTCCTAAATCGCCAAACATCGCAGCAATGAGATATAATTTTTCGTAGTTATAAGTCTGTCCCGGTGAATACCTTGGCAGTGCAGTGATAGCTACCTCTATAATTTCATTGGCATCGTGGGCACCGAGCATGTGCAGCAGTATCAATTAGCAAAATGTTTTGGTGGCAGTCGGAGCTTGCAGGAAAGAGATTGTAAGATCCCTCTAATGAGGATAACTCCATTGGCACAAGGTGGATAACTTCATAGCCTTGATATTGAAGTTTGCTAATTATTTATTTAAAAGGGGCTTGAGTCCCACAACCTCAAACAAAAAAATTAAAAAAGTTGAAAAGACAATTGCAACAAATACTGTAATGTGGCTCAATTTAAAGAAATAAACTCTGCAAAGTTAGGAAGTGAGGGTTCCTTCAATAGTTGAAATTTGTATATTTTTTTTAGATAATACCCATCTTATTACTTTGTATCCTTCAATATTTTTAAACGTTGTCTCATAAAATGTCTATATTTCCATAAAGAACAATCCTGGTTATACAAATGTTATAAAATGACATTTGGAACACCACGGGAAGGTTGGATGCATGTCATGCTGCACCGAGATTCAGTTTGGTTACTCACAAAAGTATTTTTTATTTTTTTGTAAAGTAAACAGAAAACAAAAGTTAACTTGGTCCACAAAAATACATATCAGAGATTTAATAAATCATGTGCTGCTTTGCTATATCAAAGTTTTTTTCCACAGTTTCAGCATCAAAATCAACAGTAAGTGAAAATACATCTATTGGCGAAAAACAAAAACAAAAGGGAAATAAATAATTTCAACTTCTATTGTAGTTTAATTAGCCCTGGGTAAGAATGTAGAACAGATATAGAAACTGTTTTGAGAATAATTAATTTTGATTTACATGAATACTATCACAAATAATAATAATAATAATAATATAATAAAAAAGAAAACAAAATATTTTTTTGTATTTTTATGATACAGCAATTAAACTGACAAAATGTTATAATGCAGGATTTCTAAATCAGAAAAAAAATATCAGAGATAATGTTTAATCAGACGACTTAAGATGCAAAGCACAAGAGCTTGACATCTAAAGTTAAGGTGTATAATTTAGTGTCAGCAATTTCCATTGATACTTAAGGTACACGGGTTAAGTTAGTCAAGTGTTATTTTGTAGTGGGATTCTGAAGTTGTCTCAGTACTTTTCCATTCTGCCTGGATTCCTCAGAGCTGACAGCTGCTTATAAATACACGTGACAGCTATCAGCTGCTGTGACAATTATAAAGACGACCCATCCAGGGAGATTGCAAGAGGACATTTTTTTTCTGCTATATGGAGCCAAATCACAAGACAGACTGAGAATGTGTTGGCCCAGTTTATGTAAACAAGGAAAAATTGAACGTTTAATGGAAAATTTACTCCAGAGTACAGTACCCCCTTACTATGCTTGTATACAGTACATGGAATGCAAAATATTCTTCTTTTTTTTTGGGGGGGGGGTGAAATTGTAATTGAAGTAAAGGGAAATAATTTTAATAATAATATATATTTTTCTGCATTAACTTTTAGTAGAATGGAGGATGCTGTACACATTAGATGGACTTGCAACAGATAAGTGAGAATTAACCTGTTACAAGCCAGACACACAGAATAACATAACAAATATGATACAGTTGGCGTTCAAGACTTAAAATTAAATAAAATAAAATTAAAATGCAGAAAATTACACAATAAATTGAGATGGTAATTGCCACACAGATAGAAATTTCAAGCTAACTAAAATAGTGTAAACTTAACCTACGCGTTGCAAAGGAAATTCTTACAGAGGGTTAAAATTACAGGTGATGAAAAGGTTTTGCTGAGAAACTCTGAGCTTTCTTTCTATCTATAGAATCTAGATGATAGATTTTCTGCTTAATAAAGGCCCACAAATTCTCAGCATAAGTGTTTAATCTTTTCTGAAGCCTCTAGAAGACATTTCCATCGAAATGTGTAGAAAGAGGTTTACCCAAATCTAGGTGACCTGGAATTTCTAACTGTGTAGAGTGGAGAAGCCCTTTTAAATGCTCCAAATTATGTGTTACAAAAATGTACACAATCTTTTGGGAGGTCTTAATTTAAATTCATTTTTTATCCAACAAATCAATCATACAAACTATGCGATACTGTAAACCAAATATTTTTTTTACGGAGGTATTGCACTACAAAAAATGTCCTCTTGCAACTGTGTTAAAATATAACATATTGAATTTTTACTTTTCTTTGTTTGAAGCAGCAATAATTTCTGACGATTTTTTTTGATTCGCAAAAAAAAAAGTTTGACTAAATCTGAGACAGCTGAATCCAATGGACACCATTAGTGATCAAATGATGTTCACATACATGGTATGGGGAGGTTATCATCCACTACGATTTACAGAACATTCCAATTGACATCAGATATATCCCGATCATATGTTGACAAATCAGTGTTTTTTGGGGGGGGCCCACTCAAACTGCAATTTGTGGCCAATTAGATCTAACATTGGGTATTAATAAATAGATGTAGCCATGAAATGGTTTCATAGTAGGAGCAAGGCAGAAGCAGGTAGTCAGAAACAAAGCACGAGTCACTACACAGGAAGACTGAAGCGTGGTTTGCACAAGTAGCTCTCAGCAACACTGACAATCACCTAATACTGTAAGCTAAGTCTTTCCCCACTTTATAGAACTTGTGGCAGTGTATTCCAGGCCATAACATTCTGCCAGCAACTTGCGCGTGCACGGTTTCGTGTCAGGACACTTCTCCATCTTTTCAGCTTGCTGGCAATTCTACCAAAAGTAAGTGACCCATACTGTTTAGCCAGTTTCTTATACTGGCTAAGACTGCACAGATGCCACTTGGCTCAAACATCTTGACAATATTAGAACAATATCCACTGAAGAAATCTAGGAGACTCCAAAGGAAAGGCCTAGGACATTTCTATAACTGCATTGAAACTGAGCACGATTAACTGTGCAGTGAGCCATCTGAAGCAAGCCCTATAGGCTTCACACAGACTGCTATCGGCTCACTGCCGAAGAATAGAAGAGGCTATCTGGATACCGCCCGAACATAAGTAGCTTAAGTCACCTGTGCATGATTCAAGAAATCCTGAAAACATGACCTGTTTGGGGGTACATGAGTACTACAGTTAAGAAACACTGATCAAAATATCACTGCATACGAATACTGCCATCTCTATGTGGGAAGGAGAGAAAACTAACATAGGAACTCATGATTACTGTTCTATTTGTATTTATTTCACCCTTTAATCCTGGGATCTGATTATTACTTCACTGTTATTTTATCGTGGCTGCAGCTACCAGTTTCTTACAAATACATTTGTTCAGTTATTTCTTTGTTGCCTGTCTGTGTTTCTCTATGTATACAATAAATTGCATATATTTAAAGTATGAACAATTTATGACGATAAATAGTTTATTGAACAGACATAACTAAGAATGGAAACAAAAAGTATGGTGGTCGCTCATATCAGCTTAATGACATTGCACAGGTGCTTGTAAAGGGCGGGGTTTACACTGAACTACAGAAAAAAAAAAAAAAGATTCCCTCCAGCTCACTGCAGCAACATCAACAAAAAAATACTTAAATCCTACATGATAATAGAGATTCAGAGGTATTAGTTACATACATTTGCAAATATATGAATAAGCGCCAGGCCATCGTCAAGGCTCCTCTATACTGGTATCCCTAACATTAAGGGGTTCACGCCCGAGAAGCAAGGTACCCCAAAAAATTCCAGCCAAGGACCATCCCCAGGGCATCACATGAAAAGGGGAAAAAAGGTGATAGTGAAGTGTAAAGAATAGATGTGTAAAGATAAAGCAATAAGTGTTAATGAAATGAGAAATAATTAAAATGACATAAACAATAAACAAACAATTAGAAAAGTGATAAAAAATATCTATGTGAATTAAGTGGTGATGCCCTGAAAAAGGTCCAGCCAGAACAACTCCGGGGGCCCCACTCCCAAACGCTCACCCCAAAATAATTATTGCTACATAATAGTAACTAAGAATGGATTTGTATGTATCAGTAGACACCAGCATATCCATAAGCTAAGTGGGAGACAGTACCTAGATTTTATTCTATAGCTTCTACGCCTTGTGCCAAGAAACTGTAACCTAAGTGAGCTACACGTGCATGGTTGTCCCAACAGAGGTAAGTATAATGGAGAATTACGCCACTACTTACTAGGCGAACAAGGGGTTAAAGGAAAATAAGTGGAAAAAGCAGGTGTGGTACATTAACACACCATGAAATGCTTCTGCTCTGCTGTGTTCATTTTGTTTACAGCAGGAGCGCAGGGCTACAAGTAGTTCCCACTAAACCCCTAAGAGGTTATTCTCAGTAGTGGACCTGATATCTCGGCTTCTTGGCTCCAGCGGTTTCTCAGTATGTCCTAACCTACGAGTCTCCTGCGTCACTGGTTATGAGGGGAATATATCTGCTCAATTACATCATTATAAATCCCAGTGGGGTAAGCGAGATCTTTTTATATCGATGGCTCCGTTCATTAGAGCGCTTCTGTCACCACCATGGTGGTGGGCTTCACAGTTACCTATGAAAATGCAGCCTATAAATCCATCATGAGCTGGGTCGCTTCTATGGTTCCTAGCAAGCTGATAATAATCGCATTCTCACAAATATTATCCCAACCAATAACATGTCTCGGCTCTGTGTAAGTAATGGGGGGGATTTAATGTTACCTCTGGTGCAGATTGCTTTAATAAAGGAACGTTTCTCCACCCCAGCCTACTTTTAGAAGGCACTGCAGCGGGCAGTGAGGAAGTGATGACGCGATTCGCCACAAATCGTATCAACAAGCCCCTGGAGCCGCCCAAGGACAGGGAGAGTACGAGGACAGGAGGTCCAGGCACATAGAAATCAGTCAAAAAAGAAGGGTAGAAACCCTGTGACCGAAACATGTGCCAGAAAACAAACCCTAGCCAGACAGGGGCGTCCAGTGTCCTCCATGGACTCAGAAAAAAAGGATTTTAAAAATAAGACAAAAATCACCCTTTTTTCTTTCATCCAATGGGGGACACTGGGACTGTGGGACATCTCAAAGCTGTCCCCTTATTGCAGGTAACACTCCTGTGCTGCCAGGAGGAAGCCATCGCCAAGCTTGCGCACTGGGCCACATAGCGCTCGCGAGCAGGTCTGAATCAGGCCCACTATACACTAGTACCAGTCTGCGAGGTATAGTTCCTGGGAGGATTTTTGTACTCTCCATAAAAAAATAAGGTCTGGCCTGGGACTTGAACAGAAAAGACTGCCAGTCCTGTCTTAGGAAATGAACCTGTGGCTACATGCTGTAGAATACTAGTGTAATTCAATAGTGCAGTCAGACACAGAGTCTAATATGAAAACTGCTGAAATTAAATGCACGCTCTACCCTACTGAGCCATTTGTACTGCTACTTAATAGAAATGGCAAGCAACTTAAAATGGCCGCCTATGTGGAGAGTGCAGGGACCAAAATGGCCGCCTATGTGGTGAGTGCAGGGACCTTTTGGGAGCTGCCCTGTGGAAGGGAGTGTCACTAACGGGTGGGGGAGGAAAGAAGCGGGAGATGGCTCCCCTGCCCATGCATACCTCCGGGGACTTGCTGCTATTTGTAACATTACAACTATGTCCCTGCTGGTCCAGTGGGTGAGTGGAGAGAACTGGGTCCCCACTGCAATCCCTTCTCGGTGGCCTCCCTCACCGGGGGTGTCACCGCTATGCTCCGGCTCCCCGCAGTGTGCTCTGGGCAGAGAAGCCAGTGCGCTGACCACCGGAGCAGGGTGATGAAGCGGCCAGCATGATCGTTGTCTCTGCAGCTGCGCCGCGGCTGCTCAAGTAAAAATAAAATAATAGAAAATCAGCTGCGGGGGCAGCTGAAAAAAAACGTGCCCAGCTCCATTGGGCACCAACATGAAAACTGGTTGAAGGATGCAGGGGGTGGGGTTTAGGAAAGGAGGAGCCTGGACTGTTGTTTCAAACTTTTACTACTCGGAGCCCAGGCTCCTCCAGCTCCACCTTTACCCCACAGTCCCGGTGTCCCCCATTGGATGAAAGAAAAATAACGTATTTACACAAAACCGGCTTGTCTTTCTGAATAAGACAGACGCATCCAGGTCTGAAAGATGCTTTCTTGAAAAGCGAATGCATTGGAAGTCGATATCTGTATTAGACAGGTTTTTATTCAGCCTCAAAAATAGCAACGTTTACTCATTGTATGAACCGAGCACACGTCGGGGTAAATTTACTAAAGTGAGAGTTTTTAGAAGTGAGTTATAAAAGTGATGTTGCCCATAGCAACCAATCAGATTCTACTTAGCATTTAAATAGCACCTTCTAGAAGATGATAGCTAGAATCTGATTGGTTGCTATGGGCAACAAAACTTTTAAAACTCACTTCTAAAAACTCTCACTTTAGAAAATTTATCCCCACATGTCACATGTTTTTCTGTTTTAACAACTAACAACAAAAATATGTTATGCATGTATGTAATGGAAGTAGCCCATGCCTCCAAATTGCTTTGCACATAAAAAATAGGACCATGGGGGGAGAACCATATACTTGCCTACTGGACACTAACTACAGTAAGAGCTGCTGCTTTCACTACACCCACCCCCTTATTTGTTCTAGTTTCCTTCTTACCAACCAAAACATGCCGCTAAGGAGAGTTAAATAGCAAATACACGCTGTCACATGACCTCTCCTGCTGGTATTTGTATAATACGGGATTTAGTTAAGCCGGCCAGAGAATTCTAATTAAGTCTAATTGTTTGGGCATAAAATCTATTACAGATCATTAAACCGAATGTCAGACATACTGGATGAAAAAAGAACGTGCTGTTTACATATTGTTCACCACATTTTCTACTTCACATTGTGGTCAGCAGCTCATTGTCCAGCTGCCAGGAACGGAGTGGTCACTGACCTGGTCTGGATTCTATGTGTCCTGGAGACTGGTCACATTAATGAATGGACCCGTGTGGGTCATCATATTCCATCCCTACTGGCCATGCCCCTCTCTCCCCCAATCAACAAGGTACACACTAGACGATCGGTCGTCCGAGCCGGCGGATTGGAGCAGCATACCGGGCACATTGTCTAGTTTGTACCCGCTGTGTCGCTGACGATGCGCTCTCCCGTGGGTCATCAGCGACATCCTCCGTCGGCCCTAGATGGGGGATGACGTTAGCAAGGGCAGTGCTGCCGAATGGTGGGGTGATTGCGCGGGCTATTCAATTTATTACTGGGGACATGTCTATTCATTTTAGGGACTATTAAATAAATGATGGGATGGTTTGAGGGCTATTTATTGAATGTGAGGAGAAGCCTATTTATTACATGTGAATATTAATTACTTAATGTCAGGGATGTTTGGAGGAGAAGTAGAGTTCTTTATTAAATGTGAATACTGTTAACTTAATGTCAGGGCTGCTTGATGGGAAATATGTCTATTCATCAGTGGTGGATGCAGGGAGGGAGGCCTAATTATTACACATGGGTGCTACTGAATTAATGTTGGGGCTAGTTGGATGAGGAAGGCTTCGAGTGTTCACCCATTTGCTGGAATTGTCACATTTGCGTACCTACCCTTTTGGCAAACAGGGCCCCAACACACCAGAAGCATTATAAGCAACAATTGAGGTTTAAGGGCCTGGTACACTACCGTACGCAACTGCGATTATGCACGCAATCGGTCTATTGTTGCGTACTGCGCATGCACGGTAGTGTGGGTGTGCGAACTAGCCATCGCGATCAGAACTCTGTGGGATCGCAGTGACTACGCAGACCCTTCGCAGAGTGGTTGCCAGGAAGTGCCGTTTGGGGGTGGTGACGGGGTGGTCAGACGAACGCAGGCGTGCCAGGGCAGGGGCATGCATGAGGTCTCATAACGTGCGTGGAAGTTAGCAATTTCTGAGTAAGGTCAGGGCTGGTGCAAGTGTGCGTGAGACTGCGATGGTACTCGATTGCACCGATGGACACCCGCTGAACGATATCATTAACGATATCGTTCAGCGCCGGGCTCTCTCCCCCATTCCCCAACATGCAGCAACCTGATGAGATCGTCAGGTTGGCCTGCATGTCAGCCTGATGAACGATGATGACGAACGACCGGCGGGAACGCGCGTCGTCGTTATCGTTCATCGTTTTGGGGTTAAAAATGGACGATAAAGTGGACGACTGAACGATAACGATATCGTTATCGTTCAGTCGTCCACTTTATCGCCCAGTGTGTACGCACCATTAGACACTAGAAGCAGCAGCAGGTAGTGACAGCTGCAACCACAAGCAGGGGAGATTGGTACCGTTTGTCAACTGTCCTGAGCAGTGGCGGATTTTATCTAGGTGCTGCGAGGCGTCGGGACCCAGGCCAGCAGCAGCTGCAGCCCCCCTGATGGGTCACTCCTAATTTTGGGTGACTGTCCCACTCAGTCAGGATTTTGGTGGTAGGAGTACTGTGTATAATTTTCAATAGCTCATAACCAGTTTAGTTTAAAGATCCCAACATGTGATTTTCCATTATATCCCTTCAAAGAAAATAAATATAATCTCCAGTTACAAAAATGGGTCCTTTAAGAGCCGTGGAATCTTCGGAATACTCCGCCACAAGACCTGGTATAGACAGGCATTGCAGAAAACTGTAAAAAAAATAAAAAAATAAAAAAAGGACGGGACAGTTTCCTAACAATACAGAATATATACAGGTATTATTAACACACTAACGATACTGAAATATGAACCTCTATATACCCCTGCCTGTACCTTCTAAAATCCTACCTATAAACCTCTAAGGATGACGCTAATTTGCGTACGCAGTCATACAGTAAATAGAGACTCCAGACTTAGAACATGTGGTTCCAAAGCACAAAGTATTAGTCAGTTACACGCAATTGTTCCAGACACAATTAGACGCAAAGGAAATATACAGACCCCAAGTACAGTATACATACGCAGCGCTTCCGGACCAGATGATAGGCATCGGCAAGAAACCCCTTCGTCAATCAGCATTCAGCACGAAGACTAAGAACCCAGTGTTGGAACACACATATTTATACCCCCCCGGAATAGACAGAACAATAGGGAAGTTTGTTGCTTATGCCATTGGTTCCCAAGGGGGAAGCATCTGTGACAGAGCGTTTAACAGGCTGATTCAAATAGACTCAACCCAGCCTCTAACAACTGGGGGTCTCTGCCCTCCCGCCCCATGCAACATCCTAACAGTTGTTCATATAATATACATTTTGTTGCTTGAAGTCTCTGCGGTCCATAAGTTGAGAATGCATGATGCGATCTCCACACCGATAATACCGGAATTCTGTTGAAAGAGTACGCATCAGTGCAAAACCAAACACGGCTTACTTATCATGTATAAAACCTTAATTACCAAATAATCTTTATTTCACAGCATTTATACTAACTGAGCAAACTTAGGCCCTCATTCAGAGCCACTCGCTAGCGGCAGTACGCTCGTTCCGAGCGATGTTCGCACATCTGCGCATGCGTACGTTTTTTAGTACGCATGCGCGAACCAGTCAGTGCGGCTGAAAATCGTTTGTACGCAATATAGCAAGTGCCTGCTATTTTGAGTGACAGAATGAGGCGTATGTGGGTGGTAACAGGGGAAGGTGCTTGAAAACGGGGAGTGGAGATCAGAACGCAGGCGTGCTTAAAGGTCAAAACGGGCGTTTTATGGGTGTGCATAATTAATATAGCAGCGTCATTGACCACGTCACTTGGTTTTTTTAAACTCAGAACTGCTCGCAAAATAGCAGTTGAAAAAACCAACCACAAGAATAGCGAGCAGTTCATATCCTGTTCGATGTACTCGATTAATCTAATAAATAGCGGACATGACGTATGGTGCGAACGGCCAGGGGGCGTTTTTAACAAATAAACGAGCGTATGTTTTGCTCGCTCGTTCAGACTTAGAGGTGTGAACAGACTGCAATGTGCGAACGGATCATTTGAATAGCCACCCCTTGTTTTTGAACGAACGCAAATAGCGAACGGCTCTGAATGAGGGCCATAAATCTTATACTTTAAAGCTTATTAAACCTTGTATGTGGATATGTAATGTGTGAGTATGCGGGGTTTGATATAAGGACGCTAGTTAACTTGGGGCAGATGCGTGCGCATGAAGCTAATATAACAGCGTTTTCATACAGGGTCTTATGCATTCGCTAATATGCAACTAATTAACAGCGCAATTGTGCGTATTAATGTGTGTATGAGAAATTGTGAAATATGCAATCGCATGGTGCTAATAATATTATAGAGTTTATCTAAAATGGCGCTTAGGCAGCCATTCGCAAAATGGCGTTTTGCAATCTCATTTCCAAGATGGCGTCTTGCGACCAGTCGCAAGATAGCGTCACTGCGATTCAATTTTAAACTGATCTTGTCTCGGCAACAATATGGTACAGTAAGTCAATACAGGATCAATAATACACTTTTAAACATTTTTCATAGCGATACTTTGTAATGTAATATTTCCATTTTTGGATAGCACGCTAACATAGATTAATAAGGTATGTTTATAACTTTGCTTATAGGATGACATTGGGCCTGATTCAGAGCCGTTCGCTATTTGTGGTCGTTCGTTCAAAAACAAGGGGTGGCTATTCAAATGATCCGTTCGCAAATTGCAGTCTGTTCCCACCTCTAAGTCTGAACGAGCGAGCAAAACATATGCTCGTTTTTTTGATAAAAACGCCCCCTGGCCGCACGCACCATACGTCATGTCCGCTATTTATTAGATTAATCGAGTACATCGTACAGCGTATGAACTGCTCGCTATTCTTGTGGTTGGTGTTTTCAACCGCTATTTTGCGAGCAGTTCTGAGTTAAAAAAAACCAAGTGACCTGGTCAATGACGCTGCTGTATTAATTATGCACTCCCTTAAAACGCCCGTTTTGACCTTTAAGCACGCCTGCGTTCGGATCTCCACTCCCCGTTTTCAAGCACCTTCCCCTGTTACCACCCACATACGCCTCATTCTGTCACTCAAAATAGCAGGCCCTCGCTATATTACGTACCAACGATTTTCGGCCGCACTGACTGGTTCGCGCATGCGTACTAAAAACCGTACGCATGCGCAGATGTGCGAACATCGCTCGGAACGAGCGTACTGCCGCTAGCGAGTGGCTCTGAATGAGGGCCATTGTTACATTATATTATGTAGTATACGTTGTTATTTTACAGTTGGTTTCCCCACTGGGACATTCAATACTTAATTGGAGACTACATGGGGGCCCTTACGACATGTTGCTATGGGCCCCACAAATGTCTAGTTATGCCCTGGACTGCAGCCTATAAAATCACTAGGAACTAGTGACATCACTGAGTTGCTGTGCAACGCAAAAAAATTAATAAATGTATTCCTGTTATGCAGCTGTGAACGTATTCCGGAAGAGAAAAAAATATAGCAAGTATCAGTCGGATGGGTTATTAATAGTCAATCCGAGCTTCAATTTACGTAGCACCTGCCAGAGAAATTCCCACTCCAAATTAATACAGAGAAAGTGTGGTTACTATGAGCCGCTGACAAAGACACTTAATATTTCTCTATTAAACAGATGTCGGCTATTTCAGGACAGAGGCCCTGATTCAGAGCCGGACGCTCTGACAGAGCGCTCGCTCTGAATCAGGGCCGGTCTTTTTTTTTTAGAACGGCCTCCTGGCCGCTCGCATAGCTGTGGGTGACCACCCACAGCTATAGCGAGCGGCCAGGAAGATGGTCGCGGTGGTCAAGACCATCGCGACCATCGGGCTTGCGACGAGACCCTTGTGGTAGGGTCTCGTGGCCGCAAGCCCCAGAGAGATTTCGGCTCTAACAGAGCCGAAATCTCTCCCTCTGATATCACTAGTGATGTCAGAGGGACATGGGAACGCCTCCGTTTGGGCAGCCACTCCCCCGGCCCGCCCACCAAAGGGAGTGAGCTGTCACTCAACATCGACAGCTCGCCCCCTTTGTTGCGAGACTCGGAGCGACGGAGTGCCCGTTGCTATCCGGGTCTCGCGCAAGCGCACGACGGAGCCGGCTCCGTCGTGTGCATGCTCATTGGCCCACCATCGACCCGGTTGCGAGCGCTCAGCGCTCGCGACCGGGTCTGAATCAGGCCCAGAGTTATAGGATCAGAAACGTGTGCACATTTATTCCACAAACTGGTTTCCGTAAATCAGAAAACAACTGGCTTTGTCCACTAAGTCCAGGGTTCATTGTGCTGTATGATAACCTCTGTTCTGTTATTATATAGCACAATTGGGCTTATCTAATAATATGGTGTAAAGGGCAATGATCTGTTGCAAGCCATAACAACCAATCGGGCTCAGGGGCGTTCTAAGAGAGTAGGGGGGCCGTGTGCAGCGAGCCCCCCCCCCCCCCACCTCATACCTGTGTTGTGTTTATTTCCATGCAGTGACCTATACTTGTTTCCAGTCGTTCAACCATCTTTTCGGCTACATATTTGGAAAGATTGCGCCTGAGCAGAACCGAACAAAGTCTTTGCTATCTACTGTGCTGGCGCCATGTTGTTGAATACATTGCCAGAAAAATTTAATCAACGAAAGCAAGAGTACAGGGGAGGGTGCTATACAGATACCACCAAATTTGTCAAGGGTACAGGGTGAGTGGCGCAGGGCCCCACTGGACCCATGGGCACTGCACACCCCTCACCCATTATACATATGCCACTGATAAGATATCAGCTTACAACGGTAGACTGCTGTACACCAGCAGGGTCACCTGGAGAGGGGTAGGGTACCAATTGTCCAGGCCCGGGCTTCCTGGAGGGGCTCTGTGGGGGCCCTGGTCAGCTGCTGAGGGGAATTAAAGTCCCCCTTTGAAGGGTCACTTTTTTTTTTCAGAGGGATGGTGACCACGCCTTCCTGCTTTGGTCACACCCCTTCCCCAGTACTTGGGGCCCGTTCAGCTCTTGGAACCTGTAGGCCAGTGCTTCTCAAGTCCAGCATTTGGGGCACACTAATGCTGGGAATGCGCATAGTCAGTGACATTGAGGGTACACACTAGGTGATGTGCACGATAAGTCGTCTGATCCGGCCGGATTGGATGTCATATCGTCTAGTGTGTACCGGCCATAACACTGCATGTTTTCCATATCTCCTTGCGCACAGGTGTATTTATTGCTTATTTACACATTACACATTATATGTAATATATATATATATATATATATATATATATATATATATATATAGTACAGCAAAACAATAAATGAATCAATAGTTTGCTATATTATTATCACAGGGCAATTCAACTTATGCGGCGTAAATGCATCATCGGACTGAAGAGGATTTTAGGGGAATGTTGCATTGAGTGGAAAGCTTGACCACAGATAAGGTGATATTCTACATCAATGGTTAATTAATGGTATTCCACCCGAAACTGAAAATTCAATTAATATTTAACTTTTCTGCCACCATCTGGTGAAAAATAAGCAAATATTATAGTCGTGTCTAGCCTATGTACTTGTGAGCTGAAAATATCACCTGATGCAGAAATGAGATCTGGCCTGTGAGTACCCCCACCCTTCCTATGCACCATAACTGCTATTCGCTGTCATTCACTCGTCTGAATTCTGGAATTACAATTCGCTTTATTTAATATTAAGTGATTTGTTTCAGGGTGGAAATGGCTGTGCAGCCTGCCGCTGGCAAGTAAAGTTTTATTTATTATTTATTACCAGTTATTTATATAGCGCACACATATTCCGCAGCGCTTTACAGAGAATATTTGTCCATTCACATCAGTCCCTGCCCCAGTGGAGCTTACACTCTATATTCCCTACCACATGTACACACACACACACATACACATGAGTTTTAATTTTGTTGGGAGCCAATTAACCTACCAGCATATTTTTGGAATGTGGGAGGAAACCAGAGTACCTGGAGGAAACCCACGCAAGCACAGGGAGAATATACAAACTCCACACAGTTAGGGCCGTGGTGTGAATCGAACCCACGACCTCAGTGCTATGAGGCAGTAATGCTAACCATTACACCGTCTGTGCTGCCCCAAAGTTACTAAACATGAGCGCACTCTGGGCCTGATTCAGAGCCGGACGCTATTTGCGAACGGTCGTTCAGAAAAAGGGGCCGGCTATTTAAATTGAGCGCTCGCTCTTTGCGGTCTGTTGACGCCTCTATGTCTGAGCGAGCGAACGAAACATGTGCTCGCTATTTTGTAAAGACGCCCCCTGGCCGTTCGCATCACACGTCATCTCCGCTATTTATTAGATTAATCGAGTACATCGAAAGGCGTCTGAACTGCTCGCAGTGCTTGTGGTAGGATTTACTTCCCGCTATCACTGCGAGCAGTTCAGGCTAAAAGACAACCCAGTGACGTGGTCGATGACACTACCGTACTAATTATGCACTCCCATTAAACGCCCGTTAGGCACGCCTGCGTTCGGATCTCCACTCCCCGTTTTCAAGCACCTTCCCGTTACCACCCACAAACGCCTCATTCTGTCACTCAAATTAGCAGGCCCTAGCTGTTTAGCGAGCGCACGATTTCCGACCGCAATGACTGGTTGGCACATGTGCATTACGACCCATACGCATGCGCAGATGTGCGAACATTGCTCGGAGCGAACGAGCGGCCGCTTACGAGCGGCTCTGAATCAGGCCCTCTGTCCCCTTATCTCATTTCAATGATTTCACTCAATGACATCTTACTTATTTGCCTGGGTCCATAAAACATGATACAGTCCACACTTAGCAAGCAACGCCCCTTGCGCTACCTAACTCCTCCCAGCAGACACTACAAGCCCCACTATGTCATCCTGCCAACCTATGCACTTTGATGAAAACCTACACACTGTAAAACTGAAGTGCATGACGTCACCAAAGAAGGATCGTTCACTGCACCTCAGCGTTCGAATGTACATGATCACAAATCTCAAGAGGGTTCAGCTGAAGAATTAAACAACTGCTACTGGTAAAAATATATTTGCAGATTAACATTGTTTGGAGTCTAGCACTTGTCCTAATGATTTGATTATGTATTTCTACACCGAGACTAAATAAAGTGCAAAGATAAATCAGACAGGCAGCGCCGTAGTACTGACTACACAGCTACATAGCAATGCAGTACAAACTCAAGCGTATGGTAGTCTGAGTTACTAAGGAGTGTTACAGACACAGAGACCAACCACAGACATTTTCCCATTATAGATCCCAGGAAGAAATAAGTCAGATAGCCAAAGGAGCTTCTGAAATTCTGCCATATTTCAGAATCGGAGGAATCCAGTCAGCAGCCTTTAGTTGGGAATCCTGTTATTTATTTCTATTTTATTAAAGTTGCATATGTCTGCTAAACAGTGACCATGTACAGCTAGCTGGGAACGGAACACACGAATAACAAGGCTTGCAAATCATCTTATAACCAATTTGGTTTAGTAATTTGAACAAGAAAATAAATAACTTCTTCAGTAAAAATGACAGGGCCGTAGCTAGGGTAGTGCGGCCGGTGCCATGGCACAGGGCACCACAGGTCAGGGGACGCTGTTTGGACCTGTCAAAATTCAGTTTATTTATTATCATTCTTGCTTGTAGCTTCCTCTTATTTCATCCCCAGCATCTCCTGGCCTCTCCTATCTCTTCCCTGGCCCTTCCCCATGAGGCCATTCCCCTTTTTTGGGTGCATTATGTCCCTTTGAAAAATGAGGGGGGCGCCAATGCTCTTTCTGGCACAGGGCACCAAAAAGTCTAGTTACGGCTCTGAAAAATAATATAGGTCAGCTGGTGGAAAATGAGAAACTGGCTATTGGAGGCACAGGGCAGTTAGCAGTAGTGTATATTGCTGGGTCACCATTACAGGCAGTGCTAGAACAGGGAGGAGGGAGGGGGTGGTAATAGAGCACTTTCAAGGGACACGAAGCGGCCAGGCTTGCCTACCCTCCCGATTTGGTCGGGAGCCTCCCGAATATCGGGTGCCGCTCCCGGCCCCCGGAAAGGCAGGCAAGCCTCCCGGCTGCCGCCTACCCCCCCGAACTACTACTAAAAAACCCCGCAGCGGGGGTGCCCGATGACGCGATTCAGGCTGAATCGTGTCATCGTGGCTCCGCCCCCTGCTTCACAATGCCCTTTTCCCGGCAATCGTGCGTTAACGCCCCTGGCCCAGCCCCCCAAAACGGCATCATAGCCCGGCCACGCCCCCCGCAGAATGCAGGCATTCAGCTCCCTCCCGGTAGGAGGGAGCTGAATGTCGGCAAGTATGACGAAGCCACATAGAGACACAAAACTGGTTCTCTCTGAGTGGCAGAATTCAGTGCATGACCGAAAATACCGCTATTAGTCACTTTAGCTTTGTATACATGGTATCAGATATGGATCAGCATATTATACTTGGCACCACATATGGCGCAGAATATTATACATGGCATCAGATATGGCTCAGCATATTAATCTTGGCACCAGATATGGCTCAGAATATTATACTTGGCATCAGATATGGATCAGCATATTATACTTGGCATCAGATATGGCTCAGCATATTATACTTGGCATCAGCTATGGCTCAGCATATTATACTTGGCATCAGCTAAGGCTCAGCATATTATACTTGGCATCAGATATGGCTCAGCATATTATACTTGGCATCAGATTTGGCTTAGCATATTATACTTGGCATCAGCTATGGCTCAGCATATTATACATGGTATCAGATATGGCTCAGCATATTATACTTGGCATCAGATTTGGCTTAGCATATTATACTTGGCATCAGATTTGGCTTAGCATATTATACTTGGCATCAGATATGGCTCAGCATATTATACTTGGCATCAGCTTTGGCTCAGCATATTATACTTGGCATCAGATATGGCTCAGCATATTATACTTGGCATCAGATATGGCTCAGCATATTATACTTGGCATCAGATTTGGCTTAGCATATTATACTTGGCATCAGCTATGACTCAGCATATTATACTTGGCATCAGCTATGGCTCAGCATATTATACTTGGCATCAGATTTGGCTTAGCATATTATACATGGTATCAGATATGGCTCAGCATATTATACTTGGCATCAGATATAGCTCAGCATATTATACTTAGCATCAGATATGACTCAGCATATTATACTTGGCATCAGATATGGCTCAGCATATTATACTTGATATTAGATATGGCTCAGCATATTATACTTGGCATCAGCTATGGCTCAGCATATTATACTTGGCATCAGCTTTGGCTCAGCATATTATACTTGGCATCAGATATGGCTCAGCATATTATACTTGGCATCAGATTTGGCTTAGCATATTATACATGGTATCAGATATGGCTCAGCATATATGGCTCAGCATATTATACTTGCCATCAGATATGACTCAGTATATTATACTTGGCATCAGATATGGCTCAGCATATTATACTTGGTATCAGCTTTGGTTCAGCATATTATACTTGGCATCAGATATGGCTCAGCATTTTATACTTGGTATCAGATATGGCTCAGCATATTATACTTGGCATCAGCTATGGCTCAGCATATTATACTTGGTATCAGCTTTGGCTCAGCATATTATACTTGGCATCAGATATGGCTCAGCATATTATACTTGGCAACAGATTTGGCTTAGCATATTAATCTTGGCACCAGATATGGCTCAACATATTATACTTGGCATCAGATATGGCTCAGCATATTATACTTGGCATCAGATTTGGCTTAGCATATTATACTTGGCATCAGCTATGGCTCAGCATATTATACTTGGCATAAGCTATGGCTCAGCATATTATACTTGGCATCAGCTATGGCTCAGCATATGATACTTGTCATCAGCTATGGCTCAGCATATTATACTTGGCATCAGCTTTGGCTCAGCATATTATACTTGGCATCAGCTTTGGCTCAGCATATTATACTTGGCATCAGCTTTGGCTCAGCATATTATACTTGGCATCAGATATGGCTCAGCATATTATACTTGGCATCAGATTTGGCTTAGCATATTATACATGGTATCAGATATGGCTCAGCATATATGGCTCAGCATATTATACTTGCCATCAGATATGACTCAGCATATTATACTTGGCATCAGATATGGCTCAGCATATTATGCTTGATATCAGATATGACTCAGCATATTATACTTGGCATCAGCTATGGCTCAGCATATTATACTTGGTATCAGCTTTGGTTCAGCATATTATACTTGGCATCAGATATGGCTCAGCATTTTATACTTGGTATCAGATATGGCTCAGCATATTATACTTGGCATCAGCTATGGCTCAGCATATTATACTTGGTATCAGCTTTGGCTCAGCATATTATACTTGGCATCAGATATGGCTCAGCATATTATACTTGGCAACAGATTTGGCTTAGCATATTAATCTTGGCACCAGATATGGCTCAACATATTATACTTGGCATCAGATATGGCTCAGCATATTATACTTGGCATCAGATTTGGCTTAGCATATTATACTTGGCATCAGCTATGGCTCAGCATATTATACTTGGCATAAGCTATGGCTCAGCATATTATACTTGGCATCAGCTATGGCTCAGCATATGATACTTGTCATCAGCTATGGCTCAGCATATTATACTTGGCATCAGCTTTGGCTCAGCATATTATACTTGGCATCAGCTTTGGCTCAGCATATTATACTTGGCATCAGATTTGGCTCAGCATATTATACTTGGCATCAGATATGGCTCAGCATATTATACTTGGCATCAGATTTGGCTTAGCATATTATACATGGTATCAGATATGGCTCAGCATATATGGCTCAGCATATTATACTTGCCATCAGATATGACTCAGCATATTATACTTGGCATCAGATATGGCTCAGCATATTATGCTTGATATCAGATATGACTCAGCATATTATACTTGGCATCAGCTATGGCTCAGCATATTATACTTGGTATCAGCTTTGGTTCAGCATATTATACTTGGCATCAGATATGGCTCAGCATTTTATACTTGGTATCAGATATGGCTCAGCATATTATACTTGGCATCAGCTATGGCTCAGCATATTATACTTGGTATCAGCTTTGGCTCAGCATATTATACTTGGCATCAGATATGGCTCAGCATATTATACTTGGCAACAGATTTGGCTTAGCATATTAATCTTGGCACCAGATATGGCTCAACATATTATACTTGGCATCAGATATGGCTCAGCATATTATACTTGGCATCAGATTTGGCTTAGCATATTATACTTGGCATCAGCTATGGCTCAGCATATTATACTTGGCATAAGCTATGGCTCAGCATATTATACTTGGCATCAGCTATGGCTCAGCATATGATACTTGTCATCAGCTATGGCTCAGCATATTATACTTGGCATCAGCTTTGGCTCAGCATATTATACTTGGCATCAGCTTTGGCTCAGCATATTATACTTGGCATCAGATTTGGCTCAGCATATTATACTTGGCATCAGATTTGGCTCAGCATTTTAAACTTGGCACCAGATATGGCTCAGAATATTATAGTTGGCGTTAGATATATCTCAGCATATTATACTTGGTATCAGATATGGCTCAGCATATTAATCTTGGCACCAGATATGGCTCAGAATATTATAGTTGGCGTTAGATATATCTCAGTATATTAATCTTGGCACCAGATATATCTCAGCATATTATACTTGGTATCAGATATGGCTCAGAATATTCTACTTGGCATTACATATGGCTTGCCTGAACATGCTGATAACGACAGATTGGCCATGTTCGGGGATGAGGGAGGGTGCCTACACTGAACGACATATTGTTCAGTGTAGGCACTATACAGGATGAGGAACGACTGTACGTTTACAATGTTGTAATCGTACTGTCGTTCAACTATCTGCTAGTGGATACGCACCTTTAGAGCATCATTATATATGGAGGCAGACAGGGCCGTAACTAGGGTAGTGCGACCTGTGCCACCGCACAGGGCACTGCAGGGCAGGGGGACGCTGCTCGAGCCTTTCAATTTTCTTTTTAGAATCATTCTCACTTGTAGCTTCCTCTTATTTTATCCCCAGCATCTGCTGGCCTCCCCTTCTTTTCCCTGGCCATTCCTCATGAGGCCATGCCCTTTTTTCGAGTGCGTTTTGTCCCCATTTGAAAAATAGGGTGGGCACCAATGCTCTTTCTGGCACAGGGCACCAAAAAGTCTAGTTACAGCTCTGGAGGCAGATATTGTTCAGAGCGTTATTCTACTTGGCACCAGATATGACTCAGAGGGCAAAATTTACTAAGCGGCGGGTTCTAAACCCCGGCGGTTTGACGTCGGGTTCTATTCTGTTCTAAACCCCGGGGTTTGGTGGCGGTTTTGCAGCAGTTTCTAAATGACACCCCTGTTCTATTCTATTCTAAAATGTGTTTTGACAGCAGTTTTGCAGTGTTTTTTTCAGCGGTTTTGGTCTTAGTAAATCTGCAGATAGCAAAACCCCTGCCAAACCGCTGTCAAAACACATTATAGAACAGGGCTGTCATTTAGAATCCGCTGCAAAACCACCACCAAACCCCCGAGGTTTAGAACAGAATAGAACCCGACGTCAAACCGCCACCAAACCATCGGGGTTTAGAACCCTCCGCTTAGTAAATTTTGCCCATAGTATTATACTTGGAATCAGATATGGCTCAGCAAGCATATTATACTTGGCATCAGCTATGGCTCAGCATATTATACTTGGCATCAGCTATGGCTCAGCATATTATACTTGGCATCAGCTATTGCTCAGCATATTATACTTGGCATCAGCTTTGTCTCAGCATTTTATACTTGGCAGCAGCTATGGCTCAGCATATTATACTTGGTATCAGATATGGCTCAGCATATTATACTTGGCAGCAGCTTTGTCACAGCATATTATACTTGGCATCAGCTATGGCTCAGCATATTATACTTGGCAGCAGCTTTGTCTCAGCATATTATACTTGGCAGCAGCTTTGTCTCAGCATATTATACTTGGCATCAGCTTTGGCTCAGCATATTATACTTGGCATCAGCTATGGCTCAGCATATTATACTTGGCATCAGCTTTGGCTCAGCATATTATACTTGGCATCAGATATGGCTCAGCATATTATACTTGGTATCAGATATGGCTCAGCATATTATACATGGTATCAGATATGGCTCAGCATATTATACTTGGCACCAGATATGGCTCAGCATATTATACTTGGCACCAGATATGGCTCAGCATATTATACTTGGCATCAGATATGGCTCAGCATATTATACTTGGCATCAGCTATGGCTCAGCATATTATACTTGGCATCAGCTTTGGTTCAGCATATTATACTTGGCATCAGATAATGCTCAGCATATTATACTTGGCATCAGATATGGCTCAGCATATTATACTTGGCATCAGCTATGGCTCAGCATATTATACTTGGCATCAGCTTTGGCTCAGCATATTATACTTCGCATCAGCTTTGGTTCAGCATATTATACTTGGCATCAGATATGGCTCAGCATATTATACTTGGCATCAGCTATGGCTCAGCATATTATACTTGGCATCAGCTATGGCTCAGCATATTATACTTGGCATCAGCTTTGGTTCAGCATATTATACTTGGCATCAGATAATGCTCAGCATATTATACTTGGCATCAGATATGGCTCAGCATATTATACATGGTATCAGCTTTGGCTCAGCATATTATACTTGGCATCAGATATGGCTCAGCATATTATTCTTGGCAGCAGCTTTGGCTCAGCATATTATACTTGGCATCAGCTATGGCTCAGCATATTATGCTTGGCATCAGCTATGGCTCAGCATATTATACTTGGCATCAGCTATGGCTCAGCATATTAGACTTGGCAGCAGCTTTGGCTCAGCATATTATACTTGGCATCAGATATGGCTCAGCATATTATACTTGGCATCAGCTATGGCTCAGCATATTATACTTGGCATCAGATATGGCTCAGCATATTATACTTGGCATCAGCTTTGGCTCAGCATATTATACTTGGCTTCAGATATGGCTCAGCATATTATACTTGGCAGCAGCTTTGGCTCAGCATATTATACTTGGTATCAGCTTTGTCTCAGCATATTATACTTGGCATCAGCTATGGCTCAGCATATTATACTTGGCATCAGATATGGCTCAGCATAATATACTTGGCATCAGATATGGCTCAGCATATTATACTTGGCATCAGATATGGCTTAGCATATTATACTTGGCATCAGCTATGGCTCAGCATATTATACTTGGCATCAGATATGGCTCAGCATAATATACTTGGCATCAGATATGGCTCAGCATATTATACTTGGCATCAGATATGGCTCAGCATAATATACTTGGCATCAGATATGGCTCAGCATATTATACTTGGCATCAGATATGGCTTAGCATATTATACTTGGCATCAGATATGGCTCAGCATATTATACTTGGCATCAGATATGGCTTAGCATATTATTCTTGGCATCAGATATGGCTCAGCATATTATACTTGGTATCAGATATGGCTCAGCATATTATACTTGGCTTCAGATATGGCTCAGCATATTATACTTGCCATCAGCTTTGGCTCAGCATATTATACTTGGCATCAGCTATGGCTCAGCATATTATACTTGGCATCAGATATGGCTCAGCATATTATACTTGGCATCAGATATGGCTCAGCATATTATACTTGGCATCAGCTTTGGCTCAGCATATTATACTTGGCATCAGCTATGGCTCAGCATATTATACTTGGCATCAGATATGGCTCAGCATATTATACTTGGCATCAGATATGGCTCAGCATATTATACTTGGCATCAGCTTTGGCTCATGTCAAGAAACATTTGGAGCTGTCTCTTGAATTAAATATTTTTTATGAGGATTTAGCTGCTGTATTTATTTAATTAGTTCTTCTGCTGCATTACGGTAAAAATAAAAATAGAAAAACACAGCATTTACTATTATTAGGTTGTCTATAGCAGCACGGATAACTTTTTGCAGAGTGTGGCAATATATATATAATTTTTTTTTAACAAAACACTAAAATGACACTAGCTGTGACTATTTTCCACGATCTGTTTTAGTTAATATGGAAGAGGAAGGGGGCTGTGGCCCCATAAATCAATCTTTTGTAATCTCACTTTGCAAACCGCAATTTAAATCCCCAGCTCACAAGTAGATGGGATACAGTTAACTTTACTATATGCTTATTACTTTGCCAGTAGGAGCACAGAATCTTATGGCAATAATTTCAAGGATGTGCACAGGTTTTATACAAGTCTCACAAATTGTAATAGCCCCCTGGTCTGTACTTCACTATTCCAGTTCAATGTTCTTAGGTGAAACGTTTATTTCACGCAGGTTGCAGAAATGACTTTACTTGTCTTTTGTTTTGTACCCAGTACGTCAGCCAGTGAAATGTCAAACCATTTAGCAGCAATTTGTTCCCAGACAGAAACAAAAAACCCTTCACAGCTTGAGATTTGCTGCCTAAAAATAATTCATTAACTACACTAATCTGATCCATTAAGGCAGCGTAGCTGATTACAGCATACCTGACACAATGCATTAGGATTAGATGGTCTTAGTGAGGGCAGGCTGGAGGTTGGTTCCCCTGGCACAGGTAAAGAGCCTATTTCAGGGCACTGCACTGCCGTAATATTCACATCACTGCCTGGCATAATTACCTCGACAGTTTAAGACTTCAGAAGCGCTCATTAAATGTTCCTGAAATGCTCCATTCACTTGAAAGTGATTAAAAAAAATAAAATAAACATACACAGGTACAGGACGTGGCTACACAGAAAACCATACACAGGTACAGGATGTGTCTACACAGAAAAACATACACAGGTACAGGACGTGTCTACACAGAAAAACATACACAGGTACAGGACGTGGCTACACAGAAAAACATACACAGGTACAGGACCTGGCTACACAGAAATCCATACACAGCTACAGGACGTGGCTACACAGAAAACCATACACAGGTACAGGACGTGGCTACACAGAAAACCATACACAGGTACAGGACGTGGCTACACAGAAAAACATACACAGGTACAGGACGTGGCTACACAAAAAACCATACACAGGTACAGGACGTGGCTACACAGAAAAACATACACAGGTACAGGACGTGGCTATACAGAAAACCATACACAGGTACAGGACGTGGCTACACAGAAAACCATACACAGGTACAGGACGTGTCTACACAGAAAAACATACACAGGTACAGGACGTGGCTACACAGAAAAACATACACAGGTACAGGACGTGGCTACACAGAAAAACATACACAGGTACAGGACCTGGCTACACAGAAATCCATACACAGCTACAGGACGTGGCTACACAGAAAACCATACACAGGTACAGGACGTGGCTACACAGAAAACCATACACAGGTACAGGACGTGGCTACACAGAAAAACATACACAGGTACAGGACGTGGCTACACAAAAAACCATACACAGGTACAGGACGTGGCTACACAGAAAAACATACACAGGTACAGGACGTGGCTATACAGAAAACCATACACAGGTACAGGACGTGGCTACACAGAAAACCATACACAGGTACAGGACGTGTCTACACAGAAAAACATACACAGGTACAGGACGTGGCTACACAGAAAAACATACACAGGTACAGGACGTGGCTACACAAAAAACCATACACAGGTACAGGACGTGTCTACACAGAAAAACATACACAGGTACAGGACGTGTCTACACAGAAAAACATACACAGGTACAGGACGTGTCTACACAGAAAAACATACACAGGTACAGGACATGGCTACACAGAAAACCACAAACAGGTACAGGACGTGGCTACACAGAAAACCATACACAGGTACAGGACGTGGCTACACAGAAAACCATACACAGGTACAGGACGTATCTACACAGAAAACCATACACAGGTACAGGACGTGGCTACACAGAAAACCATACACAGGTACAGGACGTGTCTACACAGAAGAACATACACAGGTACCGGACGTGGCTACACAGAAAAACATACACAGGTACAGGACGTGACTACACAGAAAACCATACACAGGTACAGGACGTGGCTAAACAGAAAACCATACACAGGTACAGGACGTGGTTACACAGAAAAACATACACAGGTACAGGACGTGGCTACACAGAAAAACATACACAGGTACAGGACGTGTCTACACAGAAAAACATACACAGGTACAGGACGTGTCTACACAGAAAAACATACACAGGTACAGGACGTGGCTACACAGAAAAATATACACAGGTACAGGACGTGGCTACACAGAAAACCATACACAGGTACAGGACGTGTCTACACAGAAAACCATACACAGGTACAGGACGTGGCTACACAGAAATACATACACAGGTACAGGACGTGTCTAGACAGAAAACCATACACAGGTACAAGACGTGGCTACACAGAAAACCATACACTGGTACAGGACGTGGCTACACAGAAAACCATACACAGGTACAGGACGTGTCTACACAGAAAAACATACACAGGTACAGGACGTGTCTACACAGAAAAACATACACAGGTACAGGACGTGTCTACACAGAAAACCATACACAGGTACAGGACGTGTCTACACAGAAAACCATACACCGGTACAGGACGTGTCTACACAGAAAAACATACACAGGTACAGGACGTTTCTACACAGAAAACCATACACAGGTACAGGACGTGGCTACACAGAAAACCATACACAGGTACAGGACGTGTCTACACAGAAAACCATACACAGGTACAGGACGTGGCTACACAGAAAACCATACACAGGTACAGGACGTGTCTACACAGAAAAACACACACAGGTACAGGACGTGGCTACACAGAAAACCACACACAGGTACAGGACGTGGCTACACAGAAAACCATACACAGGTATAGGACGTGTCTACACAGAAAATCATACACAGGTACAGGACGTATCTACACAGAAAAACATACACAGATACAGGACGTGGCTACACAGAAAACCATACACAGGTACAGGACGTGGCTACACAGAATACCATACACAGGTCCAGGACGTGGCTACACAGAAAAACAAACCCAGGTCCAGGACGTGTCTACACAGAAAACCATACACAGGTACAGGACGTGTCTACACAGAAAAACATACACAGGTACAGGATGTGGCTACACAGAAAACCATACACAGGTACAGGACGTGTCTACACAGAAAACCATACACAGGTACAGGACGTGTCTACACAGAAAAACATACACAGGTACAGGACGTGGCTACACAGAAAAACATACACAGGTACAGGACGTGGCTACACAGAAAACCATACACAGGTACAGGACGTGTCTACACAGAAAAACATACACAGGTACAGGACGTGGCTACACAGAAAACCATACACAGGTACAGGACATGTCTACACAGAAAAACATACACAGGTACAGGACGTGGCTACACAGAAAAACATACACAGGTACAGGACGTGGCTACACAGAAAACCATACACAGGTACAGGACGTGTCTACACAGAAAACCATACACAGGTACAGGACGTGGCTACACAGAAATACATACACAGGTACAGGACGTGTCTAGACAGAAAACCATACACAGGTACAAGACGTGGCTACACAGAAAACCATACACTGGTACAGGACGTGGCTACACAGAAAACCATACACAGGTACAGGACGTGTCTACACAGAAAAACATACACAGGTACAGGACGTGTCTACACAGAAAAACATACACAGGTACAGGACGTGTCTACACAGAAAACCATACACAGGTACAGGACGTGTCTACACAGAAAACCATACACCGGTACAGGACGTGTCTACACAGAAAAACATACACAGGTACAGGACGTTTCTACACAGAAAACCATACACAGGTACAGGACGTGGCTACACAGAAAACCATACACAGGTACAGGACGTGTCTACACAGAAAACCATACACAGGTACAGGACGTGGCTACACAGAAAACCATACACAGGTACAGGACGTGTCTACACAGAAAAACACACACAGGTACAGGACGTGGCTACACAGAAAACCACACACAGGTACAGGACGTGGCTACACAGAAAACCATACACAGGTATAGGACGTGTCTACACAGAAAATCATACACAGGTACAGGACGTATCTACACAGAAAAACATACACAGATACAGGACGTGGCTACACAGAAAACCATACACAGGTACAGGACGTGGCTACACAGAATACCATACACAGGTCCAGGACGTGGCTACACAGAAAAACAAACCCAGGTCCAGGACGTGTCTACACAGAAAACCATACACAGGTACAGGACGTGTCTACACAGAAAAACATACACAGGTACAGGATGTGGCTACACAGAAAACCATACACAGGTACAGGACGTGTCTACACAGAAAACCATACACAGGTACAGGACGTGTCTACACAGAAAAACATACACAGGTACAGGACGTGGCTACACAGAAAAACATACACAGGTACAGGACGTGGCTACACAGAAAACCATACACAGGTACAGGACGTGTCTACACAGAAAAACATACACAGGTACAGGACGTGGCTACACAGAAAACCATACACAGGTACAGGACATGTCTACACAGAAAAACATACACAGGTACAGGACGTGGCTACACAGAAAAACATACACAGGTACAGGACGTGGCTACACAGAAAACCATACACAGGTACAGGACGTGTCTACACAGAAAAACATACACAGGTACAGGACGTGGCTACACAGAAAAACATACACAGGTACAGGACGTGGCTACACAGAAAACCATACACAGGTACAGGACGTGTCTACACAGAAAAACATACACAGGTACAGGACGTGGCTACACAGAAAACCATACACAGGTACAGGACATGTCTACACAGAAAAACAAACACAGGTACAGGACGTGGCTACACAGAAAAACATACACAGGTACAGGACGTGGCTACACAGAAAACCATACACAGGTACAGGACGTGTCTACACAGAAAAACATACACAGGTACAGGACGTGGCTACACAGAAAACCATACACAGGTACAGGACGTGTCTACACAGAAAAACATACACAGGTACAGGATGTGGCTACACAGAAAAACATACACAGGTACAGGACGTGGCTACACAGAATACCATACACAGGTACAGGACGTGGCTACACAGAAAAACAAACACAGGTCCAGGACGTGGCTACACAGAAAAACATACACAGGTACAGGACGTGGCTACACAGAAAAACATACACAGGTACAGGACGTGGCTACACAGAAAAACATACACAGGTACAGGACGTGGCTACACAGAAAAACATACACAGGTACAGGACGTGGCTACACAGAAAAACATACACAGGTACAGGACGTGGCTACACAGAAAACCATACACAGGTACAGGACGTGTCTACACAGAAAAACAATATAAAATGCCATTTATTTAAAAAAAAAGAGGAAAACTTACAGTATGGAATGATTTGAATTGAAAGCCATTGTGGTATAATTTTTGTATAGTATAAGGCTTCTACTTAAACATATACAGTAATAAATGGGAACTTTATACAGAATTCTCTCATTTATGCAGTTTTAGGGGTAAATTAACTAAAGGGAGAGTTTTTAGAAGTGGAGATGTTGCCCATAGCAACCAATGAGATTCTAGCTATGATCTTCTAGAAGGCACTAGTTAAATGTTAAACAGAATCTGATTGGTTGATATGGGCAACATCTCCACTTGTAAAAACTCTCACTTTAGTAAATATACCCATTAGACTGTACTGGAACCTGCCTGTGAGCTGTAATTGTGACCTGACTGTAATGGTGACCTGACCAGGAGCTGTAATGATGACCTGACCAGGAGCTGTAATGGTGACCTGACCAGGAGCTGTAATGATGACCTGACCAGGAGCTGTAATGATGACCTGACCAGGAGCTGTAATGGTGACCCGCATGGAGAACTGTGATGGTCAGGGCTGGTTCAAGGTTTCTCGGCACCCTAGAAAAAACTGCAGCCTACTGAACCGCCCCCCACCACTGCCACCAATACCCCACTTTATAGCTCATCAGGTGAAAGCGAGGAGGCGTCATCTTAGTTCCACAGCCACCACCTGCATTTAGAGACATCCTTAATATTGTGATGAGCAGACTCTGTGGCGCTGCCCTGATCCCGGCGCCCCTAGGCAGCTGTCTAATGGTAGAGTTGGCCCTGGTGATGGTGAACTGACTGGGGCGTGCATTGGTGACCAGATTGGGAGCTGTACTGGGGATCTGGCTGGTGGGTGTAGTGGAGACCTGACTGGTTACTGTAATAATGACATGAACAGTTGCTTTAATGATTACTTGACTGGGAGTTATCCTGAACGTCACTGGGAACTGTTAAGAGGTTCTGACTAGGAGCTGTAAAGCCCTGTACACACTGGACGTGTGTACGGAGAAATATTGGCAGCGGCAGGCCCGCCGGCATCGGTAAGTGCATCCACACTTGCCGATGCCGGCAACGACGATCGCCTGCAGGGGGGGGGGGGGGGGGTGAGCGGGGCCATACTGCATTCAGCAGCATGGCATCATTAACGATATCCCCGGATTGGACTGCAAGTAGAGATGACTCGTTTGTCGTTAAGTTCATACACACTGGACGATTTGAACGATATATCGTTCGATATCGTTATCGTTCATAAAAATCGTCCAGTGTGTACGGGGCCTAAGGGTGACCTGACTTGTATGGGAGCTGTACTGGTGATATGACTGGGACCTGTAATGGTGACGTACCTGGAAGATGTAGTGATGGTCTGACTGGGACCTATAACGATGATCTGACTGGGTGGAGTAATGGTGACCTGACTGGGAGCTGAAGTAGGGACTCAGGACCTCGTTCAGAGTCGGTCGCGAGCGCCGATGCGCTCGTAACCAACTCGATGGTTTGGCCTGCGCACTCGCATGGTGATCGGACTGGTTACTGTAATAGTTTCCTGCCCCCCAGGAGATGTACTGGTGATATGACTGGGACCTGTAATGGTGATCTGACTGGTTAGTGTAATAATGACCTGCCCAGGAGCTGTAAAGGTGACGTGTATGGGAGCTGTACTGGTGATCTGACTGGTTACTGTAATAGTTCCATGCCCCCCAGGAGATGTACTGGTGACTTGTATGGGAGATGTACTAGTTATCTGACTGGGATCTGTAATAATGACCTGCCCAGGAGCTGTAAAGGTGACGTGTATGGGACCTGTAATGGTGATCTGACTGGTTACTGTAATAATGACCTGCCCAGGAGCTGTAATGGTGACTTGTATGGGAGCTGTACTGATGATCTGACTGGTTACTGTAATAATGACCTGCCCAGGAGCTGTAATGGTGACTTGTATGGGAGCTGTACTGGTGATCTGACTGGTTACTGTAATAATGACTTGCCCAGGAGCTGTAATGGTGACTTGTATGGGAGCTGTACTGATGATCTGACTGGTTACTGTAATAATGACCTGCCCAGGAGCTGTAATGGTGACTTGTATGGGAGCTGTACTGATGATCTGACTGGTTACTGTAATAATGACCTGCCCAGGAGCTGTAATGGTGACTTGTATGGGAGCTGTACTGGTGATCTGACTGGTTACTGTATTAATGACCTGCCCAGGAGCTGTAATGGTGACTTGTATGGGAGCTGTACCGATGATTGGGACCTGTAATGGTGATCTGACTGGTTACTGTAATAGTTCCCTGCCCCCCAGGAGATGTACTGGTGATATGACTGGGACCTGTAATGGTGATCTGACTGGTTAGTGTAATAATGACCTGCCCAGGAGCTGTAAAGGTGACGTGTATGGGTTCCCTGCCCAGGAGCTGTACTGGTGACTTGTATGGGAGATGTACTAGTGATCTGACTGGTTACTGTAATAATGACCTGCCCAGGAGCTGTAATGGTGACTTGTATGGGAGCTGTACTGATGATCTGACTGGTTACAGTAATAATGACCTGCCCAGGAGCTGTAATGGTGACTTGTATGGGAGCTGTACTGGTGATCTGACTGGTTACTGTAATAATGACCTGCCCAGGAGCTGTAAAGGTGACTTGTATGGGAGCTGTACTGATGATCTGACTGGTTACTGTAATAATGACCTGCCCAGGAGCTGTAATGGTGACTTGTATGGGAGATGTACTAGTGATCTGACTGGTTACTGTAATAATGACCTGCCCAGGAGCTGTAATGGTGACTTCTATGGGAGCTGTACTGGTGATCTGACTGGTTACTGTAATAATGACCTGCCCAGGAGCTGTAATGGTGACTTGTATGGGAGCTGTACTGATGATCTGACTGGGACCTGTAATGGTGATCTGACTGGTTACTGTAATAATGACCTGCCCAGGAGCTGTAATGATGACTTGTATGGGAGCTGTACTGATGATCTGACTGGGAGCTGTACTGATGATCTGACTGGTTACTGTAATAATGACCTGCCCAGGAGCTGTAATGGTGACTTGTATGGGAGCTGTACTGGTGATCTGACTGGTTACTGTAATAATGACCTGCCCAGGAGCTGTAATGGTGACTTTTATGGGAGCTGTACTGTGATCTGACTGGTTACTGTAATAATGACCTGCCCAGGAGCTGTAATGGTGACTTGTATGGGAGCTGTACCGATGATTGGGACCTGTAATGGTGATCTGACTGGTTACTGTAATAGTTCCCTGCCCAGGAGCTGTAATGGTGACTTGTATGGGAGCTGTACTGATGATCTGACTGGGACCTGTAATGGTGATCTGACTGGTTACTGTAATAATGTAATGGTGACCTGCCCAGGAGCTGTAATGGTGACTTGTATGGGAGCTGTACTGATGATCTGACTGGTTACTGTAATAATGACCTGCCCAGGAGCTGTAATGGTGACTTGTATGGGAGCTGTACTGATGATCTGACTGGTTACTGTAACAATGACCTGCCCAGGAGCTGTAATGGTGACTAGTATGGGAGCTGTACTGTGATCTGACTGGTTACTGTAATAATGACCTGCACAGGAGCTGTAATGGTGACTTGTATGGGAGCTGTACCGATGATTGGGACCTGTAATGGTGATCTGACTGGTTACTGTAATAGTTCCCTGCCCAGGAGCTGTAATGGTGACTTGTATGGGAGCTGTACTGGTGATCTGACTGGGACCTGTAATGGTGATCTGTCTTGGACCTGTAATAATGACCTGCCCAGGAGCTGTAAAGGTGACGTGTATGGGACCTGTAATGGTGATCTGACTGGTTACTGTAATAATGACCTGCCCAGGAGCTGTAATGGTGACTTGTATGGGAGCTGTACTGGTGATCTGACTGGTTACTGTAATAATGACCTGCCCAGGAGCTGTAATGGTGACTTGTATGGGAGCTGTACTGGTGATCTGACTGGTTACTGTAATAATGACCTGCTCAGGAGCTGTAATGGTGACTTGTATGGGAGCTGTACTGGTGATCAGACTGGGACATAGGAACTGTAGTAGGGACTCAATCTCGACTTTTATTGATGACCTAACTAGAAGCTGTATTGGTGACCTGATTGGAAGCTGTAAGAGTGAGGTAACTAGGAGCTGTAATGGTGACCTGACTGGAAGCTGTAATGGTGACCTACCTGGGGGCTGTAATTGTGACCTGCCTGGGAGCTGTAATGGTGACCTGCCTGGAAGCTGTACTGGTGATCTGACTGGTTACTGTAATAATGACCTGCCCAGGAGCTGTAATGGTGACTTGTATGGGAGCTGTACTGATGATCTGACTGGGACCTGTAATGGTGATCTGACTGGTTACTGTAATAATGACCTGCCCAGGAGCTGTAATGATGACTTGTATGGGAGCTGTACTGATGATCTGACTGGGAGCTGTACTGATGATCTGACTGGTTACTGTAATAATGACCTGCCCAGGAGCTGTAATGGTGACTTGTATGGGAGCTGTACTGGTGATCTGACTGGTTACTGTAATAATGACCTGCCCAGGAGCTGTAATGGTGACTTTTATGGGAGCTGTACTGTGATCTGACTGGTTACTGTAATAATGACCTGCCCAGGAGCTGTAATGGTGACTTGTATGGGAGCTGTACCGATGATTGGGACCTGTAATGGTGATCTGACTGGTTACTGTAATAGTTCCCTGCCCAGGAGCTGTAATGGTGACTTGTATGGGAGCTGTACTGATGATCTGACTGGGACCTGTAATGGTGATCTGACTGGTTACTGTAATAATGTAATGGTGACCTGCCCAGGAGCTGTAATGGTGACTTGTATGGGAGATGTACTAGTGATCTGACTGGTTACTGTAATAATGACCTGCCCAGGAGCTGTAATGGTGACTTGTATGGGAGCTGTACTGGTGATCTGACTGGTTACTGTAATAATGACCTGCCCAGGAGCTGTAATGGTGACTTGTATGGGAGCTGTACTGATGATCTGACTGGGACCTGTAATGGTGATCTGACTGGTTACTGTAATAATGACCTGCCCAGGAGCTGTAATGATGACTTGTATGGGAGCTGTACTGATGATCTGACTGGGAGCTGTACTGATGATCTGACTGGTTACTGTAATAATGACCTGCCCAGGAGCTGTAATGGTGACTTGTATGGGAGCTGTACTGGTGATCTGACTGGTTACTGTAATAATGACCTGCCCAGGAGCTGTAATGGTGACTTTTATGGGAGCTGTACTGTGATCTGACTGGTTACTGTAATAATGACCTGCCCAGGAGCTGTAATGGTGACTTGTATGGGAGCTGTACCGATGATTGGGACCTGTAATGGTGATCTGACTGGTTACTGTAATAGTTCCCTGCCCAGGAGCTGTAATGGTGACTTGTATGGGAGCTGTACTGATGATCTGACTGGGACCTGTAATGGTGATCTGACTGGTTACTGTAATAATGTAATGGTGACCTGCCCAGGAGCTGTAATGGTGACTTGTATGGGAGCTGTACTGATGATCTGACTGGTTACTGTAATAATGACCTGCCCAGGAGCTGTAATGGTGACTTGTATGGGAGCTGTACTGATGATCTGACTGGTTACTGTAACAATGACCTGCCCAGGAGCTGTAATGGTGACTAGTATGGGAGCTGTACTGTGATCTGACTGGTTACTGTAATAATGACCTGCACAGGAGCTGTAATGGTGACTTGTATGGGAGCTGTACCGATGATTGGGACCTGTAATGGTGATCTGACTGGTTACTGTAATAGTTCCCTGCCCAGGAGCTGTAATGGTGACTTGTATGGGAGCTGTACTGGTGATCTGACTGGGACCTGTAATGGTGATCTGTCTTGGACCTGTAATAATGACCTGCCCAGGAGCTGTAAAGGTGACGTGTATGGGACCTGTAATGGTGATCTGACTGGTTACTGTAATAATGACCTGCCCAGGAGCTGTAATGGTGACTTGTATGGGAGCTGTACTGGTGATCTGACTGGTTACTGTAATAATGACCTGCCCAGGAGCTGTAATGGTGACTTGTATGGGAGCTGTACTGGTGATCTGACTGGTTACTGTAATAATGACCTGCTCAGGAGCTGTAATGGTGACTTGTATGGGAGCTGTACTGGTGATCAGACTGGGACATAGGAACTGTAGTAGGGACTCAATCTCGACTTTTATTGATGACCTAACTAGAAGCTGTATTGGTGACCTGATTGGAAGCTGTAAGAGTGAGGTAACTAGGAGCTGTAATGGTGACCTGACTGGAAGCTGTAATGGTGACCTACCTGGGGGCTGTAATGGTGACCTGCCTGGGAGCTGTAATGGTGACCTGCCTGGAAGCTGTAATGGTGACCTGCCTGGGAGCTGTAATGGTGACCTACCTGGGGGATGTAGGGGTGACCTGCCTGGAAGCTGTAATGGTGACCTGCCTGGGGGCTGTAATGGTGACCTGCCTGGAAGCTGTAATGGTGACCTGCCTGGGAGCTGTAATGGTAACCTGCCTGGGGGCTTTAATGGAGACCTGCCTGGGAGCTGTAATGGTGACCTGCCTGGGGGCTGTAATGGTGACCTGCCTGGGAGCTGTAATGGTGACCTGCCTGGGAGCTGTAGTGGTGACCTGCCTGGGAGCTGTAGTGGTGACCTGCCTGGGAGCTGTAATGGTGACCTGCCTGGGAGCTGTAATGGTGACCTGCCTGGGGGCTGTAATGGTGACCTGCCTGGGAGCTGTAGTGGTGACCTGCCTGGGAGCTGTAATGGTGACCTGCCTGGGGGTTGTAGCGGTGACCTGCCTGGGAGCTGTAACGGTGACCTGCCTGGGGGCTGTAGCGGTGACCTGCCTGGGGGCTGTAGCGGTGACCTGCCTGGGGGCTGTAGCGGTGACCTGCCTGGGAGCTGTAATGGTGACCTGCCTGGGAGCTTTAATGGTGACCTGCCTGGGGGCTGTAGTGGTGACCTGACTGGGGGCTGTAGTGGTGACCTGCCTGGGGGCTGTAGTGGTGACCTGCCTGGGGGCTGTAATGGTGACCTGCCTGGGAGCTGTAATGGTGACCTACCTGGGGGCTGTAATGTTGACCTGCCTGGGGGCTGTAATGGTGACCTGCCTGGGGGCTGTAATGGTGACCTGCCTGGGGGCTGTAGTGGTGACCTGTCTGGGGGCTGTAATGGTGACCTGCCTGGGGGCTGTAATGGTGACCTGCCTGGGAGCTGTAATGGTGACCTGCCTGGGAGCTGTAATGGTGACCTGCCTGGGGGCTGTAATGGTGACCTGCCTGGGGGCTGTAGTGGTGACCTGCCTGGGGACTGTAGTGGTGACCTGCCTGGGGGCTGTAGGGGTGACCTGCCTGGGGGCTGTAGTGGTGACCTGCCTGGGGGCTGTAGTGGTGACCTGCCTGGGGGCTGTAGTGGTGACCTGCCTGGGGGCTGTAATGGTGACCTGCTTGGGGGCTGTAGTGGTGACCTGCCTGGCATCTGCTACGTGATGCTATCCTGAGTTCCTGAATCACTGCTACCTGTGGATAATTGTGAATTCCTTACACTCTGCTCTCCATGTGCTCCTCACTGGAGTTTCTGAAGTAGCATCTTTTTCCATAGAAGCAAGTTGGGAGCTTCAACAACATCCTAGAAGCAATCAAACGTTTGTTTGCAAATCATATTATTTCTCCATAGAACACTGGTAGAAACACTGCTCCCATCATCTGGTCTTGTTCATGTTTACAGCAGGTTCGGTTTAAGAGAGGAGGGGGCTTGTGTGCACGCCAGGCTTTACACTGAATGTTGGTGGCACTTTACATTTTCAGTACCAACCTGTCGAGAAACGGCTGCTTACAAAAGCCGCTGCAAGCCCAATCCCTATTTCCCAGTGTCAGATCCCAACCCTCCTCTTAGGATGAATTGTTTTACTAGCAAATAAACTGCCTGCACCAAGGTCTTTGTGTAACAAGCACTCCCTTGGGAGCATACGCACTGTTCCTGAATATAGTGTGATCCTCTGGGGGGGGCTTGTTAACACGTAGACCCATGTGCACCTCATTAGTGTTCAAAGCTCAAACTAATCAGCTGTCAACTTCTCTAGTGTGGTTTAGTAGCTGAAAGCAAATAATAGATTTCTGCTATGGACAACTGCTTTGTGCACAATTTATACAGATGTCCCCATACGAGTAGCCACTGCAGCCATTTACAGTAAGCTGTATGTATATTTATAGAAGTGTTCTTAGATAAGAATATAAACACATGTTGATTAAAATGGTCTTATAATGAGAAAATTGAAAGAAATTTCTGAAATAGACTTGTAGTTACCGCAGAATATTACACGTGTCAATGTTTTCGGAGTTGAGCGTTTATCAGCCGTCTACGTATGAGTCCATTACCATAGTCGCAAGCAGTGATTGACAGTTAAGCGCCGTTTGGGGGGTGATAACGCATACCTCCCAACATGACCCTCTCCGGGAGGGACACAATGCTCTACTCCTGGACTTCCCTGGTAATGTATGATTGCTATCACCTGTGTTGAACTAGATAATTGATAAGAACGGTGTTTCACCATGGGTGATTACAATCATGCATTACCAGGGAAGTCCAGGACCAGAGCATTGTCTCCCTCCTGGAGAGGGTTATGTTGGGAGGTGTGGTAACGTGGTGTGTGTTTTGCTGGCTGCGCCTTCAATGCCATATGCACAAAACATGGCTCCAGCGTCTCAGTTCGGGCGGCCATTGTGCATGACCACAGAGTCACTCGGGTGGCCAATTGGATCTGCGTATGCAACTGATCATTAGTATGGACTTGCTATGGTGTCTGTGGGCATCTCAATACAAATCCCAGCATCTGCGGCATTACCATATTTGTTCATATGCTCTGCGCACACATTCAGGCCCAATGACCGTTAGGTACTTGCGGGCAGTACTGTAACAGGACTTTAATGCGCCCCATGGTGGCCCCGTCCCTTTGGGCATGATGTCAGCCAGCACTCAGAAAAACATTCAAAGGATGCTATGGGCAGCACTGACGCAGCGTTCCAGGCACCCTGCTAGCCAGACGCAAGGGCCATGGGGCAGAAATACTGACACCCGCAGAGCCCTGTGCGGTGGCACCCATCGCACATTCCTAGTTATGGCCCTGCGTGAGTAAATGCTCTCAATAGCTGCTAATTAGCGTCTTTGCACAAGTGGTGAAGAAGAGCATTTAGCAGATTATTTTGCAGAAAATAAGTAGTCCCAGCGAATTTGGGATACATGAAAATGGGTGCTAGCATATTTTAAAGTTGCTAAAGTGAAGTTTTAAAAAACAAAACGTAAAAAATCCACCTGCCGCAAGCACCTGCAATCTTAAAAACACCTGGAGCTTACTTGGGGGCCCCCCTGGAGTCTATTTTGCTAGTTTTTAAGTTTGTCCACCAACTTTGTTTTTTTTCGCCCCCAAAATGAAAGTACTTTTTAGGGGTGTTCTTAAGTTTTTTGTTACTTTTTTTTTACACAGTTTACCTTTGGGGGGCTGTCCCAAGGGTGCAGGGTGGTTCCCGCAAGTTTGCACCCCTAAAAACCCCAATTCTGCATTTTTTTCCACTTGGTTTCATAAGCAAATCTTTTTTGCCTATTCTAAAGCATTGACTTTCCACACCGGCGAAAAGTCTTTGGAATTGAATACTGGGATGTGTTCGCCTGGCAAAATGACGTCATCGGTGAAACTTTTCTGCAGAAACTGACTTCTCGCACCTAATTGAATACGGGCCTATGTCTATTTCTGTTCTCAAACTCACTCAAGACCTATCAATCATCCAGGAGAAGGTCCAGCGGCTAAACTGGGCAGTGCTCAGGGCTCCTTTACCTCCGCTACAACACTCCGCTCTAGGGCAGAGAGGAACGCAAACCGATAAGAGGGGGGCTGGGGAGACACAACTCAAATGATAGGCATATAGACATTGTGCTAAGCATTACTTTGCTAGTTATCACAATGCGTAGAATAAACTTCCCCAAACACTTTATTTACTGCTCTGACAACCGAAGACAGATCAATGACAAGTTGATTCCAACCTAGAACCTATCACAAGTATTTTGTTTTCACTTTAAATTTCATGTTTAAACAGTGCATAGATATAAGAGTACAATATGCTGGATTTTAATTAGAAGTAGGGGCGCTACGTGGTTGCCTGAGACACCTGGCAGGACACAGAGAGCCTGGCATGGTATAAGGAACCTCAGTTCTTGTTGAAGCGAGGTCTGTACACCAGGTACAGTGCATTCATCCTGCTGACACAGGGCGGCATCAGCGCTGCTGACAAGGTGAGAGGGAATCTCCTCAGGACACGTGTACCAGCTCATTTATTGGGGCATGGCTTAGGCTGGCAAATCCATGACAAGCACGAATTAAACGATTAGGCCTGACTGGCAAATCATATCTATCTTTAATGTTACTTGACCGGATAACAGGCCCAAGGACACAATGAGCACAATGCCGGCCTGTCAGTCAGTTGTAATACAGAATAATGAGACATGATTTGCATAAAGACAGGTAACTGTCAAAGTTAGATGTAGCAACCAATGAGATCATTGCTTTCATTTTCAAGACTGCACTATGGATATAACTGCCGGGAACCAAATGGTTGTTGCTACTGGATGCAAAGTTTTTTGAAACAATCAGCTGTGCACCAGTTTTCAAAAATGTCCCCCTTAAGCTGGCCACACACTAGACCAACTTACATCCAACCAGCCAACTTGTTGATTGGTTGGAATGAAAATCTGGTAAGGAATGGGAGTAAATGATGATCAGCAATTTGCTCCTAAATGCCAGAAAACAGATGAAAATGGTCGTTCAGACAAATTTGTTAAATGTTTGATCTAAACTATTTGTTCAAACAACAGTTTTGGTCCATTTTCCAGCGTCTGGGAGCAAATTGCTAATTGTATTCCTTACCAGATTTTCATTCCAACCAATCAACTAGTTGGCTGGTTGGACAGATAATCATTAGATGTGTGGCCAGCTTTAGATTGCAATGAGTCTGTGTAACTGAAATTCCAGTGTTTGTGTCTTATGTAATAACTGCAATATAGAAAATAAGAACTATTGTGTGGGACATTTGGTTGTGTCCTGGGGGCAGTGTTTCTCCACTCTGGTCCTCAAGTATCACATAGCTGGGAGCAGTGGCACTAACCTTAGAGCTATGTACAGTTCAGGAATGAATCCCAGTTGCTGCTAGTCAGAGGGGCAATCCTAGAACAAGGTCAGGAACACAGACCGGCAAATCAGTATCCTGAGAGTAATACTTGCCAGCCCTTCAGCCCAGGTTGAGCTTACTGGACCCAATGACCAACGTTCCTGTCTGACTGCTCCTCTATTCTGTATCGGTTCTCAAGCAGCTTCCGAATTCTCTTGTGATTACTGTCACTTCACAAGAGAACCAGTATTGAACATTCAGAACAATTAAAAGTACTGGTTTCTGCCATAGTGTTAGGTCCCTGATCTCTAGCATTCATGCTTTCTGCAGCCCCCTTGTACTTTATTCTTGTGCTCCAGTCCTTGGTTTGTTCCTGACCTTCATTCTGTCTTTTAATTTAGAACTAAAGTCTGTGGCCCCTGGTTTATGATCCCGGCTTGTCCTAACTCTTCTTTTGGCTTTTATCTCTGTTCCTTCCAGAATCCACCAGTTTTCCAGACTTTGGATTCCATTTAATGCCAGCTAGACACTTTAAGGTCCAGTTCAGGGGAACATGACCTGTAGTCATTCTGCAGCAAAACCCAAACCTCCATGCCGGGGTACCGGGTGAAAAAAGTTTGTCTAATATACTCTGCGCCTCCAATCGGTCAGTGCTAAACTTGATTGGCGATAGTTTGCTAAATTATCTTGAAACTTTAAAGGTTGTCAGACAAAGTCAATAGTCAGAGTCTATGTAATCAGTGAGTATGCACAGTAACCAGGAACAGCTATAATCTAGAGTGCAAAGGGACATTTATCAGGCAACTCGTGCTCTTGGTTTGCAGCCTTATACATCCCCAGAGTGCATGGGATTGGTACACACTGAGCGATGTGTACCCAGCCGATACGTTGGCCCAATGGGATCCTGGGTACACATCAGAATGATGTAATGTAAGACGGAACGATCACTTGTTGCGTCCTTCATTACACGGCATGGTGCCCCATGCAATATTGTCAAGTCTGATGTGCAGCACATGTTTTTTTCAGCCTGTTCTCCCAGCATGGCATGTTGTAAGGCTTTCCTTAATCCTACACAGTTGGATTTATTGACCAGGCTTGGTAAGGAGGTATTCCCTCTGCTCCTTAATAGGGAACTATTATCAGCAAGACCTGTTGAGGGTACCTGATTGAAGGAGCTGAGGAACCCTTATCTAAAATAAGGTCTACACAATTCTGAACGATTCCCATATTAAATGTGTTTTCAAGAGTGTGCACTTGCTGCCTGAAGCACGCCTAACACAAACCAACATACAGACTTGTGTTTGTGTGATTCACGCTGTAAAGTACAAATATTGCCATTTTCATTGTGAGAACAACAAACAAGTCAGAACACAGTCATATATATATATATATATATATATATATGTATATATATATATATATATATATATATAGACCTGTCATTTTTAAATAAATTGCTTATTTAACAATCCAGAGCTGAGAATACAGTTAGTGACTACAGTACATACTGTACTTGTGGCATGACGCAGCTGGGGTCCGGCGTTCCTCGCGATTGACAGGATCACCAAAGCCTGCCACATCCGCTGATACTCTCCTACCTCTTGCCAGATACAGGTTTTTGATTGACAACACAAAAGCTCACTTTGGAGAAAGTGAGGAGGGCAGTGTAATAAGAGTAAGACAGCGGGGTCGCCCAGGCAGATAATACATTGAGATTTGGGAGGATGACGGAGGGTTTTGAGATGTTTAAGCCACAGAAAAAATTTAACATTATTAGAAGAAAGAAAAGCACTATGGGGAGTATGAACCGTTCCAATCCAGGCAGCCCCAGTGGCAATTCTTAATGTAACAGTGGGTGTTACAGAAGTTTGACCCTGAAGATGCTGCCAATGCCGGTGGTGCAATGGGTAGAGAGAAAGAACGTAGGGCAGTATTATTGGGTGTCCAACAGCATTTAGAAATCTCCAGGGAATAGTCTCTGAAAATTGGTCTCAGAGATCAGCATGCAAGGAAAAGGACATTATACAGAATTAAGGCCCCAGCAGGTTCAGTCCCTCACAACGTGTGTCAATGCCTAGCTATCACATGGTGCACAAACAAGCATTTAGGCATAGCCCCCAAATGTCCCGATTTGGGGGGACAGCTTAAGGCCCCCATACATCAGAGATTGATTGCAGCAATCGTGCAATTTGCAATCAATTGTGTATAAAAATCTTTCCCTTTTTCAATCGATTGTGGCAATTCTGCAATCGATTGTGTATACAAAGGTTACCCTTTTTCAATCGATTGCAGAATTGCCACAATCGATTGAAAAAGGGAAAGATTTTTATACACAATCGATTGCAAATTGCACGATTGCTGCAATCAATCTCTGATGTATGGGGGCCTTTAGAGGTGTGCATATTGACGCCATTGAAGGGGAATCGATGGACAAACCCCTGGGGTATGCCCCCCAAAATAATGTGATTACACGCCTTCCTCATGCACACTCTCTGTCCTGTCATCACAAATACAAATGGGATGTACGATTTAGGAATCTATAAAAGGAATCTAGTTCCACTAGTGGTGATAAAAAATAAAAAAATTACAGCTGTAGAACGTGTAACAGTCACACCACAATCTGGCGTCAGTGACTGCTTATAGAAATGACCTTATTTTGTTACCCATGTTCTGTATCACATGCATTCAAAACAAACCCCAGTGCATCTGGATTTTTCTTTTATTACAAAGAGGTAAATATTTGACTAAGTAATAAACCAAAACAGTTGCAGATCTTTAGTTCAGCAGAACACACAGGAGCGTCTTTTGCGAACGTTACTTGAACAAGATTAGTGATTGATTTTATTACATTAAACAAGGCTGGTTTGAAGAGATTTACCATTGTAATGAAGTTTTAGAATAGAACATCTCAAAATAACAAAAAAATTCTGCTTTTTCAGCAACAAGGTCCACATGTCACACAAATTATTTTTCCAAAATGTGCAGATTCACAAGAATGTTCGTGAAACTTCTATTCTTCTATGAAGTCCTGACTCAGGGTCTCATTCAGACCCGCTCGCGAGCGCTGTACACTCGCAAGCGGGTCGATGTTACCCAAATGCGCATGCGCACGATGGAGGCTGCTCCGTTGTGCGCATATGCGAGACCCGGCGAGCGACGGGGAAGCCGTTGCTCTGGGTCTTGCACCAAAGGGGGCGAGCTGTCGATGGTGAGTGACAGCACGCCCCCTTTGGTGGGCGTGGCTGCCCAGACGGAGGCGTTCCCATGAGAACGCCTACCGTCTGGGTCCGGCCCCACTGACATCACTAGTGATGTCAGTGGGAGTGTTTTTGGCTCTGATAGAGCCAAAAGCACTCCGGGCTTGCAGCAGACGAGACCCTACCGCAAGCCCGATGGTCGCGATGGTCTTGACCATCGCGACCATCTTTTTGACAGTTCGCATAAGCTGTGGGTGGTCACCCACAGCTATGCGAGCGGCCAGGAGGCCGCTCCAAATTTAGGTAGGCCGGCCCTGATTCAGAGCGAGCGCTCTGGTCAAAGCGTCCGGCTCTGAATCAGGCCCTCAGCTCCTGGCCCCTTACCACCTCTGTATCTCTTTATTGTAGACAACCCAACACCAGAGGACCGGTGACCTCTTATTCATGCAATGTTCAACCTCCACTGTTCTACGGTTAGAGATTCCCATGAGGGGACCTGGGAGAGAGAGACTCAGGGAAAATTTTGGATGCAGAGGACTGGGAAGAAAGGCAAATACCACCTCCAGTTCAAATGTGTGTCAGAATTAAGGAAAATGCTTACAAGATTCTTTTTTGATGGTACCCAATTCCCTTTAGACTACCCAAGTCCCCCCACCATTCCTTATGGGTGCTGGATAGGATGTAGGGTCACAGGCTTTTACAGTCACTTCTAGTGGCACTGCCCAAAGTTGGCACCCCTCTTAAAGAATGTAGCCTGTCTGCTGTCTACCCTTTTGGTACCCTAGGTACTCCTCTCTCTCCCAGATTCTTCTTTCTGCTGTTGAGCATCCCTTTGGCCACCAATCATCAAAGCAAAATGAGTTCACCAGATTGTATCAGATCACTGCTAACTGGCGCCAACCTTAGTCCCACATTCTTGCGATCTGTCTGGCACGTTTACCGGATAGGATGTATAACAAGCATTTCACATAGCTCTTCGAAAATATTCAATAAAGCTTGGGAGCCTCGGTGGTCACATTTTAACGCCCATTCGCCATTCTCTTCAGAATTCTTTGCATTACAAGTCAGACCATCCGGCTTTCTTACCCCCTCTCCTTTCTCTCCTCTTTATCTCTCGTTCCCTCCTCTTGCGGCTAGCCACACCACTTCTTCTGTTTCTCTCATTCTACATTCCCCTTCTTGATTGTTGTTCTTCGTTTTTAAATTTGGATGGGTCCTCCATTCTCTGCCGTATACAAAGCAATGCAATATCTGCAACTTCTTTTATGAGGTTGGGTATAGAATACCGACAGCTAATTAGCCACCGGGGTGCCTAAACCTAACCCCCCCTTCCCCAAGCCAGCCGCACATACTCACCCGGATCCTCGTTCAGGATTCCAGCAGTCGGAATGCAGACTCCAGCATCCTAATCGAATTCAGCATCCCATTCGCTGGCATATTGACTACATCTGCTTTTATGCCGCAGGCCACATTTTCATTAAATTAAAACGAAAAACTAAATACTGTCTTTTAGGTGCTGTAATATAGAATGACCTTGTGTTGGGAGGGAAGGACCAGAGAAATGTGGGGTTTGCCGAGACAAACTCTCCTGGTGACCACTGATATGTCAGGTTACTCTGGAGCGTGTCAGTAACACCATCATCCTTGTACAGCGCCATACAATGTTTTATGCCAAACCAGCCAAAGATCCGTTTCCTTGGTGACTGGGTGAAATGCCCGTTTAGTGCCACGTTTATAAAGATAACGAGGCCAATGGCAGTGTTATGTAGATTTGATTCATTTTAGAGAACCTATTTGCATATAGGTGATATTATTATTAGATCAGTTACAGCATGGTGAGAAGTTATTTGCAGTTAGCATAGGAAATAAACAGGTCCTTTTTAGATTGTACCTACTCATTGCTTGTAATTGGTTTCTCCTGGCAAAACGGCCGCATTCCGTGCTAGAAAATAGGAATCTCTGCTCGTATTTAGAGTTGATTGCATCGTCCCAGCCATTCGCTTGTGAAAGTGCTCATCGCCATCATTGCGCTTTTGCACAAACCTTACATTTGGTGCAAGAGATCAGTCTGACATCAGAGTGATCTCTGAATAGCCCCCAATTATACTGTGTAGGACTATGAATCGCCCGTAGTTGCCTATGCGTAGTGTGAAAAATCGCCATATCAGTCTGCCAAAAGGACTTGCATCTAATGGTGCGCACACACTGGGCGATTAAAGTGGACTACTGAACGATATCGTTATTGTTCAGTCGTCCACAATCATCAATTTTTTACACCAAAACGATAAACGATAACGCGCGTTCCCACGGGTCGTTCGTCATTATCGTTCATCGGGTTAACATGCAGCCCAACCTGACAACGTCGTCAGGTTGCTGCATGTTATGGAATGGGGGAGAGAGCCCCGCGCTGAACGGTATCGTTAATGATATCGTTCAGCGGCTGTGCTCAATGTCATGAACGACATTGAGCACAGTCTGCCGGGGACACACTAGACAATATCGCTCAGTGAGCATATCGTCTAGTGTGTACGCACCATAACTCGCCAGCCCCTTGGTATCCAGACTTCTAAGTGGCTTACTGTCCTTCAGCATGTTCTCATATTGCCATGGAGATATGCATGTTCCAGTCAGGCTCCATTTACAGGGCCTTTGTTACAGAATTCTAAGAAAACAGTAAAACTTTGTGTAAATATTTTGGTTGGAGAGTTCTTTGGGCAAAGTCCGATATCAACAGTAAATCATTAATTGTTCGAATTTATATGGCTGATAGAAGTTCTAGTACTGGAGCAAGTAGCTTTAAGAATCGACTGTCCCCCCCAGGACGCTATGGGTTCTTTAGAAGAACATTCTGTCCATGTTTGTTGCTTACACGACAAGACTCCCAACACGTAATAAAAGAATTCCATGGCTTGCTTTCGTTCATCTCACCATCTCTGATATTTTCACACAGATAAAAGTTGAGAATAGACAAAGTTGAGAAAGTTCCAACATTCAGTGTCTGATGTAGAGACTCAGTTTATTTGGGGGACATCTCAGGATCTCTGGATATATTATCAGAAGAATTCAGACTTGAGGGCCTTCTGTCATGTTTTTCATTGACGTTCCATTGTTAGGGTCATGTTGGTGGGTTACATGCTAAGACCACTTATTACAGTCACAGGTCCTTTTTCCCATAATAAAAAAATGCTTTGCCAACGGTTTGTCAGAAAAGGGCTCTATAGCACAGGAGATTTATCTACTTCCCAACATTAGAATTTGAGGAATTCTAGACAAGTGATGTGGTTGCAATCCCTCCAGCCTGGACTGACTGTGAGCAATACATACTGGAAGGTTATCATGTGAATCACTATCTGCTTATCATGGATTATACAGAGGAACAGCTGGATTGCTGCCTGTATTAGTGCTAGAGTAATGGGCACAGCTTCTCTGAGTCATGATAATGCAGATATAGTATTTGAACAGTGCGACAAAGCAGAATTAGAGTGAAATGTTTTCACAGGAATTAATGGGCTCATGCTTATTACTACATGTGTAAATTGTGCAATTTATCTCGAGAGATAAATGTATTATGCACTATTAGTACTTTCACTGTCTGCCTGAAAGTTTTGTACATAAAGACAGCGCTCCCTAGTGGTTACAGCGTAAAAATACATGCAGACTGTGGCAAACTTCTTCACACTTTTAGGGGATATGCAGAGATGACCACATGGGGCCCTCCCCCAATACCTGCAAAATCAATATATAGTTTTGGTCTTTTCTCAAATGAAAACTGAGTCATAATGAGGTTCTCCAATAGTGGAATATTGTAGTCAGCCTGGGTAGTGGTACAGTATCGAGGAGTTGAAAGGGGGCATCGGCATTTAAATTGTGCATATTTGAAGCTGTGCCAATTGGATGGGTTATCAAGTGGGACAGAGGGGGGGTTATGTAATAGGGTTGGAGTTTTCAGAAGTAGCGCGATTCCAGCAATGTCAGGTGCAGATTTAAAGTGGCAATAATTCAAAATGTCAGACCTAGCCTGGATTTGCCTTTTAAATTCTTAGCATTTTAAATCTGCAGCCAAGGAGGACAAATTGTGCTGCCCCTGATAACTCTAATAACTGCCTGATAACTGCCCCTATTACATCGCCCCATAGAGCATGAAAAGGAGCGAGGTCACATGCTTCTGATGTGCCACCAATCCCTCCAGTACAAAATGCAATGCCACACGCACCAACACACTGAGCTGTGCAGAACTGTGGTGACCAGGTCAGTCATGCCTCTTAACATTCCAACATTCGGGAAATAGGTGCCAATAGCCAAGGGGCATCTAAAAGCAGTGTGGTTACTTAGGGCACCCCTGCAGTACTCTCACACTGAGGGCCTGATTCAGACCCGGTCGCAAGCGCTGTGCGCTCGCAACCGGGTCGATGGTGGGCCAGTGCGCATGCGCAAGACCCGGATAGCGACGGGCACTCCGTCGCTCCAGGTCTCGCAACAAAGGGGACGAGCTGTCGATGGTGAGTGACAGCTCGTCCCCTTTGGTGGGCGGGCCGGGGGAGTGGCTGCCCAAACGGAGGCGTTCCCATGTGAACGCCTCCGTTTGGGGGCGGCCCCACTGACATCACGAGTGAATGGTAAGATATTCTCTGTAAAGCGCTGCGGAATATGTGTGCGCTATATAAATAACTGTTAATAATAATAATAATAATAATAATGTCAGTGGGAGAGATTTCGGCTCTGTTAGAGCCGAAATCTCTCTGGGGCTTGCAGTCACGAGACCCTACCACAAGGGTCTCGTCGCAAGCCCGATGGTTGCAATGGTCTTGATCATCGCGACCATCTTCCTGGCCGCTCGCTATAGCTGTGGGTGGTCACCCACAGCTATGCGAGCGGCCAGGAGGCCGTTCTAGAAAAAAAAAAAAAGCCCGGCCCTGATTCAGAGCTAGCGCTCTGTCAGAGAGTCCGGCTCTGAATAAGGGCCTGAGTGCAGGATGCTGACAAGCAGAGAAACAGCCAGGTGGTAAGCACCACCCTCCCAAAACGGCAACGATCTCCTGTCACTTTAGACGGGAGATCCGGACCGTGTAAACAATTGAATTCCGCCCTTAGAGTGCCTTCATAACAAGCACCTAGTGCAGAGGTTCCCAAACCCGGTCCTTAAGGCACCTGAACAATCCAGGTTTTAAGGACATCCATGCTTGACCACAGGTGACTTAAGTAGTACCACAGTCAATTTCATTTAACCACCTGTGCTCAACCATGGATAGCTCTAAAACATGAACTGTTGGGGAGCCTTGAGGACGGCGTTTGGGAACCTCTGACCTAGTGCATCATTGCCCCATTCCATGAGAACAGTCAGCCCGTTGTACCCGTATCACGGCCGATTCCTAGGAGTAGATTTACTAAAGTAACCAGATTCTGCCTTAGCATTTTTTTTTTAGAATGCAATAAAGAAAAATGTTAGCTAGCGTCTGATTGGTTGCTATGGGTATCATCATCACTTAAGAAGCTTTATTAAATCTGCCCCTTACAGAACGCTGCTCCGCAGAACTGTCTGCAAAGTTCTTATTGTTACTAATCATTCAGGTCTCTCTCAGTACAGGGGTTGACCCATCACTCCTATTCATTACAAAGGGGATTTTACCTGTCGTCCCTATTAGGTATAAATGGGGAATAACTACATGTTCAGTATAAAGGGGATCCCTTCAGCATACTGGTAACACTGTCATTTGGAACCGGAGTGTAATGTAATGAATAACCTGGCACATGCTGCTGGATGCTGAAGGTAAGTAATGAAGACTGATTTAATGGTCTTACATAACATTTCTGTCCTGGTTACGCAGATCACCCTGGGGCTAAGCCGATTCCTAGCTCAGTGAGCAAGTGCCCACAGCTCTCTACGGGTAACAGCTGGCGCTGAGCAAGGGGTCAGCAGAGGCGACAAGCTGCAGCCCCAGTGATACTCAGGTTATTATATATATATATCCTTTATTATAGTGCCTACATATTATGCAGCACTGTATAGAGAATGTTTAATCATTCACATCAGTCCCTGACCCAGTGGAGCTTACAGTCTAAATGTCACCACTACATATTATGATCCATTTGTCAGCAGCCTAAGAGTATGTATCTGGATAGTAGGGGAATGGAGGCAGCAGGAACAGGCTGAGAATTACATAATAGGCCAAGGAGCAGGATCCCCAGCAGCACAGAGTATATCAGGAGAGGAGTGACACGTTAGTGAGGACAGGGCTGCATGTGACACGAGGAGGGGAATAGAGGCAGCAGGAAGGCACGGACGGTTATGCTGGGTACACATCGGCCAATATATTTTACGCGAGTCGGCCAGATGTTAGTGTGTATGAACCACCATCATCTGCAGATAGGTCAGGTGTGTACCAAGCATTAGCTCTCAATTTTATTTTTTTCTCCAAAGTACTCATCAGCTTATAACTTTTTTTTAAAGCAGATTGGTAGGAGCAGATTGGTTGGTACTTTATCTCTAACTGCAAACTTTGATAAATACCCCCCTTAATCACAGAGCTTCTGATGCTTTGCAGAACACAGGTTCATGTTTTGATCATTGGCCACAAAGTGTTTACTACATATAGTAACAGTGTTGTGACTTGGGAGTAATCTATTTGCCTCCTGTGATCTAATGAGGGACCAGCTGAACACAAAACGGCCCATTTTAGCATCAATACCTCTGGGGGGAAAAGCGGAAAATGTGTCGGTAGAAGGTGCATTGTGTCATTATTCCCTTTTTATCCTCTCTCTCTCTACATAGCTGTAAATGCTGAATGAATGATACAATGTTTAACCCTGTGTTTATGAAAATCTGTGCACTTTAAAATAATATTTACTTTATGTGGAGGTCACATGACCTTACAGGAGGTTCTCATTGGACTGCAAGACAGTCGCTTATAATCCCCACTACACCATAGTGCAGGAACAAATAAAAACAATTTGCTCCTAGAACAATGCTGCAAGCAAAGGGCCGTATAACAAATGATTTATATCACACAGGGTAACTGCCTCTGCATGTAATAATGCAGCTCACACATGCTGGGTATGTTTGTTTTAACAGTGAAACTTAGCACTTTATGACACACACACACTAAAAATAAAGATAAAAGGCTACATGACCTTTTTATCCCAGACTACGTAGGGAAAATATGAATGCATTAAAGGGCAGTACATAGTACAGTAACCTTAAGGTACCTTTCCCATTGGACAGGGTATCTATAGGTTTATAAATGTGGCAATGAAAATGTGGCCAATAAAAGTCAATTTTCTCTAAAAAGCAGAAACATTACATTAAAAAGGATGTTGGGGAGGTGTACAGGATGTGAGGCAGTGTACAGGATGGATATGAGGCAGGCATGGGGAGGTGTACAGGACGTGAGGCAGTGTACAGGATGTGGGGCAGGCGTGGGGAGGTGTACAGGATGTGAGGCAGTGTACAGGATGGATATGAGGCAGGCGTGGGGAGGTGTACAGGACGTGAGGCAGTGTACAGGATGGATATGAGGCAGGCATGGGGAGGTGTACAGGACGTGAGGCAGTGTACAGGATGTGGGGCAGGCGTGGGGAGGTGTACAGGATGTGAGGCAGTGTACAGGATGGATATGAGGCAGGCATGGGGAGGTGTACAGGACGTGAGGCAGTGTACAGGATGTGGGGCAGGCGTGGGGAGGTGTACAGGATGTGAGGCAGTGTACAGGATGGATATGAGGCAGGCGTGGGGAGGTGTACAGGACGTGAGGCAGTGTACAGGATGGATATGAGGCAGGCGTGGGGAGGTGTACAGGACGTGAGGCAGTGTACAGGATGGATATGAGGCAGGCATGGGGAGGTGTACAGGACGTGAGGCAGTGTACAGGATGTGGGGCAGGCGTGGGGAGGTGTACAGGATGTGGGGCAGGCGTGGGGAGGTGTACAGGATGTGAGGCAGTGTACAGGATGGATATGAGGCAGGCATGGGGAGGTGTACAGGACGTGAGGCAGTGTACAGGATGTGGGGCAGGCGTGGGGAGGTGTACAGGATGTGAGGCAGTGTACAGGATGGATATGAGGCAGGCATGGGGATTGTGTACAGGATGTGAGGTAGTGTACAGGATGGATATGAGGCAGGCATGGGGATTGTGTACAGGATGTGAGGTAGTGTACAGGATGGATATGAGGCAGGCATGGGGATTGTGTACAGGATGTGAGGTAGTGTACAGGATGGATATGAGGCAGGCATGGGGAGGTGTACAGGATGTGAGGTAGTGTACAGGATGGATATGAGGCAGGCATGGGGAGGTGTACAGGATGTGAGGTAGTGTACAGGATGGATATGAGGCAGGCATGGGGAGGTGTACAGGATGTGGGGCAGTGTACAGGATGGATATGAGGCAGGCATGGGGAGGTGTACAGGATGTGAGGTAGTGTACAGGATGGATATGAGGCAGACATGGGGAGGTGTACAGGATGTGGGGCAGTGTACAGGATGGATATGAGGCAGGCATGGGGAGGTGTACAGGATGTGAGGCAGTGTACAGGATGGATATGAGGCAGGCATGGGGAGGTGTACAGGACATGAGGCAGTGTACAGGATGGATATGAGGCAGGCATGGGGAGGTGTACAGGACGTGAGGCAGCGTACAGGATGTGGGGCAGGCGTGGGGAGGTGTACAGGACGTGGGGCAGTGTACAGGATGGATATGAGGCAGGCATGGGGAGGTGTACAGGACGTGGGGCAGTGTACATGATGGATATGAGGCAGGCATGGGGAGGTGTACAGGATGTGAGGTAGTGTACAGGATGGATATGAGGCAGGCATGGGGAGGTGTACAGGACGTGAGGCAGTGTACAGGATGGATAATGGGCAGGCATGGGGAGGTGTACAGGACGTGAGGCAGTGTACAGGATGTGGGGCAGGCGTGGGGAAGTGTACAGGACGTGGGGCAGTGTACAGGATGGATATGAGGCAGGCATGGGGATTGTGTACAGGATGTGAGGTAGTGTACAGGATGGATATGAGGCAGGCATGGGGATTGTGTACAGGATGTGAGGTAGTGTACAGGATGGATATGAGGCAGGCATGGGGATTGTGTACAGGATGTGAGGTAGTGTACAGGATGGATGAGGCAGGCATGGGGAGGTGTACAGGATGTGAGGTAGTGTACAGGATGGATATGAGGCAGGCATGGGGATTGTGTACAGGATGTGGGGCAGTGTACAGGATGGATATGAGGCAGGCATGGGGAGGTGTACAGGATGTGGGGCAGTGTACAGGATGGATATGAGGCAGGCATGGGGAGGTGTACAGGATGTGGGGCAGTGTACAGGATGGATATGAGGCAGGCATGGGGAGGTGTACAGGATGTGGGGCAGTGTACAGGATGGATATGAGGCAGGCATGGGGAGGTGTACAGGATGTGAGGTAGTGTACAGGATGGATATGAGGCAGGCATGGGGAGGTGTACAGGACGTGGGGAAGTGTACATGATGGATATGAGGCAGGCATGGGGAGGTGTACAGGATGTGAGGTAGTGTACAGGATGGATATGAGGCAGGCATGGGGAGGTGTACAGGACGTGAGGCAGTGTACAGGATGGATAATGGGCAGGCATGGGGAGGTGTACAGGACGTGAGGCAGTGTACAGGATGTGGGGCAGGCGTGGGGAAGTGTACAGGACGTGGGGCAGTGTACAGGATGGATATGAGGCAGGCATGGGGATTGTGTACAGGATGTGAGGTAGTGTACAGGATGGATATGAGGCAGGCATGGGGATTGTGTACAGGATGTGAGGTAGTGTACAGGATGGATATGAGGCAGGCATGGGGATTGTGTACAGGATGTGAGGTAGTGTACAGGATGGATATGAGGCAGGCATGGGGAGGTGTACAGGATGTGAGGTAGTGTACAGGATGGATATGAGGCAGGCATGGGGAGGTGTACAGGATGTGAGGTAGTGTACAGGATGGATATGAGGCAGGCATGGGGAGGTGTACAGGATGTGGGGCAGTGTACAGGATGGATATGAGGCAGGCATGGGGAGGTGTACAGGATGTGAGGTAGTGTACAGGATGGATATGAGGCAGACATGGGGAGGTGTACAGGATGTGGGGCAGTGTACAGGATGGATATGAGGCAGGCATGGGGAGGTGTACAGGATGTGAGGCAGTGTACAGGATGGATATGAGGCAGGCATGGGGAGGTGTACAGGACATGAGGCAGTGTACAGGATGGATATGAGGCAGGCATGGGGAGGTGTACAGGACGTGAGGCAGCGTACAGGATGTGGGGCAGGCGTGGGGAGGTGTACAGGACGTGGGGCAGTGTACAGGATGGATATGAGGCAGGCATGGGGAGGTGTACAGGACGTGGGGCAGTGTACATGATGGATATGAGGCAGGCATGGGGAGGTGTACAGGATGTGAGGTAGTGTACAGGATGGATATGAGGCAGGCATGGGGAGGTGTACAGGACGTGAGGCAGTGTACAGGATGGATAATGGGCAGGCATGGGGAGGTGTACAGGACGTGAGGCAGTGTACAGGATGTGGGGCAGGCGTGGGGAAGTGTACAGGACGTGGGGCAGTGTACAGGATGGATATGAGGCAGGCATGGGGATTGTGTACAGGATGTGAGGTAGTGTACAGGATGGATATGAGGCAGGCATGGGGATTGTGTACAGGATGTGAGGTAGTGTACAGGATGGATATGAGGCAGGCATGGGGATTGTGTACAGGATGTGAGGTAGTGTACAGGATGGATGAGGCAGGCATGGGGAGGTGTACAGGATGTGAGGTAGTGTACAGGATGGATATGAGGCAGGCATGGGGAGGTGTACAGGATGTGGGGCAGTGTACAGGATGGATATGAGGCAGGCATGGGGAGGTGTACAGGATGTGAGGTAGTGTACAGGATGGATATGAGGCAGACATGGGGAGGTGTACAGGATGTGGGGCAGTGTACAGGATGGATATGAGGCAGGCATGGGGAGGTGTACAGGATGTGGGGCAGTGTACAGGATGGATATGAGGCAGGCATGGGGAGGTGTACAGGATGTGAGGTAGTGTACAGGATGGATATGAGGCAGACATGGGGAGGTGTACAGGATGTGGGGCAGTGTACAGGATGGATATGAGGCAGGCATGGGGAGGTTTTGTACTGATGGAAAATGGGTGGTTAAAGTTGCAGATGGAAGTTGTGTGTGATTTTCCCCCCAACTCTCTTACAGAATTGTATATACAGACTTAAAAATCACTATACATAGTAATACATTTTCATGTCCCCTGAAATACCGTAGACAATCATTTGCTCTAAGTCATTTTGCTATCATTTATAAAAGCTGCAAAAATCAGCCATGTGACACCATGTAACAGCCTCCAAAACTTTAATAATGACCACTAATAGCCTCCTACACAGTCTGCTATCTTATTGATCACTTTCTGGGGTTCAGGATAATGTCTCCCAGCTTTCATGTACTTCTTCTAGTTTGCACACCGCAGAATTAATGAGCAATATCCACGTCGTTACATTTCTTATTGAATTGTGTGAGTATCAGGAGGGCACTTGAAGAAAACATCCCACAAAGTGAACATTAATGTAGCACCGGACTTCACACTATAGAACTCGCAGCCGTAAGTCAATCTGCACATTTTAAGTCAGCCCCGCCTGCAGCGCAATTGCCATTTTTTATTTTATTTGCGCTTAATTCAATCAGTGCCTCAAAGATTACCTTTACATTGTTTTGGCTTTCAGACATAGGATAACGCACGTAATCAGACCAATGTTACCACGTCCCGTGGTTTTACATCTATAAGCAACACGGGCCTGATTCAGCAAGGATCACAACTGCGATTACGCACGCATCGCGCGAACCAGCCAATGCGAATGCAGTGACTATGCAGACCCATCACAGAGTGGTTAACAGGAAGTATCGTTTGCGTTTGAACGCCGTTGCAGGGGCGTGCATAACTTAGGCACTGCGATACTATACACAGCTTATGTACTCACTGCGTGCGACGAGGTCAGCAATTTCTGAGTAAGGTCAGAGCTTGTACAAGTGTGTGTGAGGCTTCGATGGTACTCGTACCGATGGTTTCTCAAACAGTCCTCAGGACCCCAAACAGTGCATGTTTTCCAGGTCTCCTAACAGGATCACAAGTAAAATAATTACTGCACCTGTGGGTCTTTTAAAATGTGTCAGTGAGTAATGAGTACACCTGTACACCTGCTGGTGGTGACCTGGAAAATGTGAACTGTGTGGGGTCCTGAGGACCAAGTTTAAGAACCACTGCTCTAGATCACAGATTCTCAAACTCTGCCCTCAGGACCCCACACAGGTCATGTTTTTTCCAGGTCACCCAGCAGGTGCACAGGTGTAGTCATTACTCACCGACACATTTTAAAAGATCCACAGGTGGAACTAATTATTTCACTTGTGATTCTTTGACACCTGGAAAACATGCACTGTTTGGGGTCCTGAAGACAGAGTTTGAGAACCTGTGCTCTAGATGGCATCGATTGGTAATTTTACTGCCACCTAGTGACACTACAAACAGTGTTGGGATTCTCTTCAATTTGAAGACAAACTCCAGCGAGATGAAAAAAAAAAAAAAAAAACCACATTACAAGTATTATTATTACCAGTTATATATATAGTGCACACATATTCCTCAGCACTTTACAGAGAATATTTGGCCATTCACATCAGTCCCTGCCCCAGTGGAGCTTACACTCTATATTCCCTACCACATTTTTGTTGGGAGCCAGTTAACCTACCAGTATATTTTTGGAGTGTGGGAGGAAACTGGAGCACCCGGAGGAAACCCACGCAAGCACAGGGAGAATATACAAACTCCACACGTTAGGGCCGTGGTTGGAATCGAACCCACGACCTCAGTGCTGTGAGGCAGTAATGCTAACCATTACACCGTCTGTGCTGCCCTAAGTATTATCTGCAAATATAACTGGCTACGCGAACTGCAGAGTTTTGCCATGCACAACCTGCAAGTGTAGCGTTGCCTCTGCCCACTGGCACATTAGCAAAATCGCAGTACCCTTACTCACTGCCCATTCCAACCTCCACATCAATACCAATATGCCGGGCAAACGAAGAGACCACTAAAACTACCAGTGTTAATATCCCTTTGCACACAATTTAAATCTCCTAAAAGGACAATGAGGCGGGGGGAGGGGGGCGGGGGGGCGCGGGGCAGAATGTAGGAATTGAACAAGAAAACACAGCACAAACAGATTTTCAGCTCATGAACAGTTTACTTGACAAATTATATCACATACCAACTCAAATCAAACAAATGTTGGCACCAATGATTATTTCACGCCAATTCCCAAACTAAGAATTTTCCCTGTATACAGTAAAACCTGTACCAGCCTTCTGTTGCAGAGTCAAATATAAAAAGAACTTTTCAGTATTTCACAAAATATCAGATTTCTAAATAATGTAATAAAATAAAAGTCTGTGGCATCTGCCACGCAGGTGAAAACAGTGGACGTCAGACTTTGCGCAAACTGAATCTTAAACAAAATGTAAAAAAAAAAATAATAATCTAAAAAATTTTGTAGGGAAGAAGATTAGGATGAGGATATTAATCGCGGCCGCACAATGTCCTGCAGACCTTTTCAGCACCAAGCGAAACCGGGCCAAGTACAGGTGTTCTGCAACCCAACCCAGAAACTAGCTGTAAGGAAGAGGAGGGCAGTTAAAGATATTCTGGTGCGTTACGGACGCCATGTGCTTTTGGGATCATCAGCCGACCCTCAGGGGAGGAGCTACAAGTACAACGCCGTCTCCTCTAACAAACAGCATGGGGATGTTCCTCTTCGTAGACTGGAAGAGAGGAAATAAGAAAAATAATGCCATTTATACACCAAAAGATTTTGTGGACACTGAAAACTTCCGAGCGTGAGGCTTAAGCTGGCCACACACTAGACCAACTTTCATCCAACTAGTTGATTGGTTGGAATGAAAATCTGGTAACGTATGGGAGTAACTGATGATCAGCAATTTGCTCCTAAATGCCAGAAAACAGATGAAAATGGCGTCAGACAAGTTTGTTAAATGTTTGATCTAAACAATTGTTCAAACAACAGTTTTTGTCCATTTTCTGGCGTTTGGGAGCAAATTGCTGATTGTCATTTGCTTTCATACCTTACCAGATTTTCATTCCAACCAATCAACTAGTTGGATGGTTGGATGTAAGTTGGTCTAGTGTGTGGCCAGCTTTAGACATAGCTGCAAAAAGGTGGCTATGCAGAGTCGTATGATTCCCCGTTGATCTCAATTAAATTACAATTTACATTACATAGTAGACCATCACTGACCAGACGAAATGCATTAATAATTGACAGCAGATTAATAAAAAAAATAAAAAAACCTCCAACCACAGGCAGAGACCCCATGCTCATTGCCCACCTGGTTTCAGGAATACCAGGCTGCATACAGCTAGAGCTGGTTAAGGATTTTTTGCTGAGAGTTTTAATGACAGCAGTCATCAGTAACTTCTCCATGGAGCCCATCAAACAGCAGGAAAACGGCCTGAATTACCAGGAACATATATCTGCACAAGACTAAACATTTGCAATTTTTTTTTGCACATGGTTATAGGTCATAATGAGATACCTTGTAGATCTCCTCATAGGTTTCCTCATCAATCTCAATGGTTGTCACCGTTTCTTCAACATCTCCCAGTATCATATTGAGGTGTTGATCATATGCCTGGTTAGAAAGTGGGAGGTGAATAACTGTCCATTCAGGAGCCTAAACCTCAAACAAAACTCAGACAACGAGCCACTGATCACTCACATGTAACCGTCCTCTGAGCTCGCGGTCGTTTCTCATCTTCACATAGATCCGCTCATCTAAGCTCAGCCGGATCAAGTCCAGAGGCTCCTCTACAGTGTTCGTGGTCTGTTGCTACATACAAATAAAAAGGAAAAAAATATATATTAGAAATAACCCACAGTAAACAGACCAAATACAGCATTAGGTGCCATAAATAAAATACACCCAGATACACCCACATTTAGCAGAGGTGAAAGTTCTTCTGAGGCAACCAGAACTCAACAATGAAGGAACAAGTAGAGAGAACTAATGTAGTAAGAGTTAATCAACTCTAGTCCTTAGAAGGCTACTCATTTGTGTACTTTTTATTTTTATTAAGGGTTAAACTGATATAATAGACCACAAGAGTCCTTTCTGTGTATATATTCCCCATACTAAAGGACTCGCAACCAGTTCTCCAAAGATTGCAGGAAATAGAGGACAAACCCAGTTTTTATACACTACTAGAATACACAGAAAAAGAGTTAAGGGGCATACACACGAGACAATATCTTTGAAGGATAATGTTCAACGATAAATCGTTCCGTGCGTATGGAATGACGCGCGCTCCCACTGGACGATAATACCTTTGCTCGTCCGTACGTGCAGGCCAATTTGGACGATAGTCAAGAATTGCATGTTCAGAGATGTAGCAGGATGACTTCAATGAAGCTATACATCATAGATATCTTTCAGTGTGTACACCCAATATCTATCATATATCTTTCAGTGTGTACACCCAATATAGTTTGTCCAGCACTACAGAAAGTTCAAGGGAAATCGTTCAGCGATATCGTTGATGCAGCACATTGTTCTGTGTGTACCCGGCTTTACGACAGAGTTTCCTTACTTAAAAAGGGAATAAACCTGTGTAACCGTCAGCAAAAGCACCACCTTTTACCAGAACTAGATTGATGACAACCATGACCCGCACAGAGGAGGGGGAGCAATAAAGACTTGTACCCAAGATGCTCTGTGCTGATTGGATAAACAGAGGGCCTAATTTACAGTTATGAGGAAACCTAGCGATCAGTAACTAAAGCCGGCCCAGTGTATGTGCTATATATGCTAGTATAAAGGAAAAAAGCCTATTGCATTTGTGCCACTAGCAAAGCAACAAGGTTTATCCAGGTGTATGTATGTAGCCTTTAGCTGCATTTGCTTCTAACTAAGCCCCAGAGAGTGAGGAGACTCAATGACTACTTATCTTCAGCAGATGTTTGATTAACACTGCATGCAATTACACACTACAATTTGTCATTGCATAATGGTGCGTACGCACGTTCAGACAATAAAGATATTGTTGTCTGGTCGTCCTGCATGTGCTGGATGATCGATATCGATCATCCAGCACAGCACCAACCCTCAAACGATCGCGGGTCCCTATAGTAAACATGCTCACCTAGTCGATATCGGCCAGGTTGGCCTGCATGTACGGGCGATGGCCGTTATTGATAATCCATGCATCGACCGTTGTTTGAAGGGGCCACAAAATGGACGATTTGAACGATATAGTTATCATTCAAATTGGCCTGCAAAGTCGTACCGTGTGTACGCACCTTAAGAAAACTATGTTTAGGGCTCTGAAACTGAAAACCCATATATTTAGCATCTTGCCATTGTTCCCCAGCCTAAGTGCAGACTAAAAGCTCCATCAATGCAACATTTGAGTGGACCACAGTGGTTCCATCATCACACTAGAGACGAGTCTCCCCCACCTAATGCCAACCTAAATCTCGAGACCTAGCTTCACAAAAGGTCCATTTTATAGTTTCCAAATTAAGACAGTTATTGGTAAGGAGCCAACACACATGCAAAACTGAACGCCAATCAGATAGACTGAAATGACTGTAAACCTCTCTGTATTGGCTCAAAAAGGCCAGTGCGCCCGATCTACATTCGAAAGGAGTATTTTGGATATTGAGAAAAACAGACAAATTGTCACACCAGAGTGCACATAATTTTATATATCAGCCATGTACCAACTGGAGCTCCCGCAGGGCCGAAACTAGGGGTGGTACAAGAGGTGCTATTGCCGCCCCAAGGCGCCTGAACATGGCTTGCAGGGTGCCTGGAACAGTCGGCCAGAGTCGTTTCCTAAGGAACAGGATTGTATGTCAATCATTTAGGCAGGCTCTGGTAGCGACACGTCTGTGACGAGCAGCGTGGCAGCAATTCGGTTGTGCGGTCACACTGTCTTTGGTCACGATTCAATTTAACACGAATTGAATAGCGCTGGGAAGGAGCTATCTGAGCCACTCAATTCATTGCAATGTGTCATGTCAGGGAATGCTCGTTCCCGCACCTTAGAGATGGTGTTCTGCCGCGAGAGCGGGCATTATCCAACTCAACTGCCTGGCGCAATGTTGTTTCCACCACGCTAAGGGCAGAAAACAGCATCGCGCCAGGAGCTTTGTCAGATTTCTGCTCACGCTGAATTGAATAGCTCTGGAAGCTGATTCCTGGCGCTATTAAATTTGCATTGAGTTGAATCGATCCCTTTGTGCCGCAAAGTTCAGAGTCTCAGCATCAAATACTGCAATCCTAATTTTGCAAGATATCTGTTGTGTTTCCTATGTCCTCCTGCAGGAAACATGCAATATAGAAAAGAACAAGAAGGGTTAGGTTTAAGCACCCCTGGGGGGAGGTTAGGCATAGATTATATACTTACCATGTCGGGATCTAGTCCTGTCGAGCTTCCGATGTCTGTATTACATCCATCAGGCTGAGGTCCGGCGGGATATCATACAGATCCCAATCAATCCTGGTTATGTTAGAAACCATATAGAAGATTACCATTATATTATAAACCATCATTTTCTATTTGGTTTCTAATATAACCAGGATTGATTCTTCAAAACTCAGAGTGCCACAGTATCTACGTTCTCTATTCCACGCATGTTCCAGAGGGCATCCGGGTTAGACATTTTTTGTTTGTGAATGAGTGCCAGATTTTTTGATAGAGAATAGAAATATAAATTATATATATCTCCAGGTATGTATATAGCGCACATATTATGCAGCGCTTTACAGAGAGTATTTGCCCATTCACTTCAGTCTCTGCCCCTGTGGAGCTTACACTCTATATTCCCTGTGACAAGCGTGCACACACACACACACACACGGGGTAAATTAATGTTAGGAGACAAGTAACCTATCAGTACATTTTTTGAGTGTGGGAGGAAAGCGGAGCACCCGGAGGAAATCCACCCCAGCACAGGGAGAATATACAGTTATGGTCATAGTGGGAAAACATATGTGGAAATTGGGGTGTGTGACAGAGACGTGTGTGTGTATGTATATGTATGTATATGTATATATATATATATATATATATATATATATATATGACCCCAGGGTTTCCACAGCACAGCTCACAGCATATGATCCCCCCCACCAAGTGGCTGAGCAGCAGCCGCCGGTGCCGGTCTTTGGGTCGGTTGCCCGGAGCTCACCTGCTCCCCATCGTCCGCCATCTTGAACAGCGCGCGTACCGGAAGTGACCGATCACCCGGGTAACCTGCGCTCTCGCGAGATTTATGCCACCTGGCGGATCAGCCAATCACAGGGGGTCTCCGGGGACACGTGGGGCCCGCAGACTTTGTGTTATACAACAGCAGCAGCATGTGAGGGGGAGGGGCGGGGCTGTGTGACTCTGAGGAGGACACGGTGTGTACATTGGCGGCGGCTGCTGCTGCTGGGTCTGTACAGGGGGCAGCAGTGGCGGCCGGATACAGGGGAGGGGGATGATGGCCAAGCGCCGGGGCTCCGTAGACTCCAAAGCCGGGGGTAAAAAGCCGAGGAAGCAGCCGGCCAAGAGGAATCGGGGAGGGGAGAGCGGAGCTGCAGGAGCCCAGGGGGGTGAGTGCCCTCCGGGCCATCATCACCATTCCTGTCATCATTATTATCACTATCACCATTATTATCATTATCACCATTACTGTAATTATTATCACTATCACCATTACTGTCATTATCACCATCACTGTCATTATTATCATTATCACCATCACTGTCATTATCACCATCACTGTCATTATTATCACCATCACTGTCATTATTATCACTATCACCATTACTGTCATTATTATCACTATCACCATTACTGTCATTATTATCACTATCACCATTACTGTCATCATTATTATCACTATCACCATTATTATCATTATCACCATTACTGTAATTATTATCACTATCACCATTACTGTCATTATCACCATCACTGTCATTATTATCATTATCACCATTACTGTCATTATCACCATCACTGTCATTATTATCACCATCACTGTCATTATTATCACTATCACCATTACTGTCATTATTATCACTATCACCATTACTGTCATTATTATCACTATCACCATTACTGTCATCATTATTATCACTATCACCATTATTATCATTATCACCATTACTGTAATTATTATCACTATCACCATTACTGTCATTATCACCATCACTGTCATTATTATCATTATCACCATTACTGTCATTATTATCACTATCACCATTACTGTCATTATCACTATCACCATTACTGTCATTCATTATCACCATTACTGTCATTATCACTATCACCATTACTGTCATTCATTATCACCATTACTGTCATTATTATCACTGTCACCATTACTGTCATTATTATCACTATCACCATTACTGTCATTATTATCACTATCACCATTACTGTCATTATTATCATTATCACCATTACTGTCATTATTATCATTATCACCATTACTGTCATTATTATCACTGTCACCATTACTGTCATTATTATCATTATCACCATTACTGTCATTATTATCACTGTCACCATTACTGTCATTATTATCACTATCACCATTACTGTCATTATTATCATTATCACCATTACTGTCATTATTATCACTATCACCATTACTGTCATTATCACTATCACCATTACTGTCATTCATTATCACCATTACTGTCATTATTATCACTGTCACCATTACTGTCATTATTATCACTATCACCATTACTGTCATTATCATTATCTCCATCACTGTCATTATTATCACTATCACCATTACTGTCATTATCATTATCTCCATCACTGTCATTATCACTATCGCCATTACTGTCATCATTATTATCATTATCACCATTACTGTCATTATCACTATTACTGTCATTATCATTATTATCATTATCACTATCACCTTTACTGTCATTATCATTATCACCATTACTGTCATTATTATCACTATCACCATTACTGTCATTATCACCATTACTGTCATTATTATCACTATCACCATTACTGTCATTATCATTATTATCACTATCACCTTTACTGTCATTATCACCATTACTGTCATTATCATTATCACCATTACTGTCATCATTATCACTATCACCATTACTGTCATTATCACCATTACTGTCATTATCACTATCACCATTACTGTCATTATTATCACTATCACCATTATTATCATTATCACCATTACTGTCCTTATCACTATCACCATTACTGTCATTATTATCACTATCACCATTATTATCATTATCACCATTACTGTCATTATCACTATCACCGTTACTGTCATTATCATTATCACCATTACTGTCATTATCATTATCACCATTACTGTCATTATTATCACTATCACCATTACTGTCATTATCATTATTATCTTATTATCATTATCACCATTACTGTCATTATCACTATCACCATTATTATCATCATTTTCACCATTACAGTTATTATCACTATCACCATTACTGTTATTATTATCATTATCACCATTACTTTAATCATTATCACCATTACTGTCATCATTATTATCACTATCACCTTTACTGTCATTATCACTATCATTATCACCATTACTGTCATCATTATCACCATTACTGTCATCATTATTATCACTATCACCATTATTATCATAATTTTCTCCATTACAATTATTATTATCACTATCACCATTACTGTTATTATTATCATTATCACCATTACTTTAATCATTATCACCATTACTGTCATCATTATTATCACTATCACCTTTACTGTCATTATCACTATCATTATCACCATTACTGTCATCATTATTATCACTATCACCATTATTATCATCATTTTCTCCATTACAGTTATTATTATCACTATCACCATTACTGTTATTATTGTTATTATCATTATAACCATTACTGTCATCATTATCACTATCACCTTTACTGTCATTATCACTATCATTATCACTATTACTGTCATTATTATCAGTATCAGCATTATTATCATCATTTTCACCATTACTGTTATTATTATTATCATTATAACCATTACTGTCATCATTATTATCACTATCACCTTTACTGTTATTATCACCATTACTGTCATCCTTATTATCACTATCACCTTTACTGTCATTATCACTATCATTATCATCATTACTGTCATTATTATCACTATCACCATTATTATAATTTTCACCATTACTGTTGTTATTATTATCACTATCACTATTATTATTATCATTATCACCATTACTGTCATCATTATCACCATTACTGTCATAATTATTATCACTATCACCTTTACGGTCATTATCACTATCATTATCACCATTACTGTCATTATTATCACTATCACCATTATTATCATAATTTTCACCATTACAGTTATTATTATCACTATTACTGTTATTATTGTTATTATCATTATAACCATTACTGTCATCATTATCACTATCACCTTTACTGTCATTATCACTATGATCATTATCATCATTACTGTCATTATTATCACTATCACCATTATTATCATTTTCACCATTACTGTTATGATAATCACTATCACTTTTACTATTATTATTATCATTATCACCATTACTGTCATCATTATTATCACTATCACCTTTACTGTCATTATCACTATCATTTTCACCATTACTGTTATTATCATTTTCACCATTACTGTCATCATTATCACCATTACTGTCATCATTATTATCACTATCACCTTTACTGTCATTATTATCACTATCACCATTATTATCATAATTTTCACCATCACTGTTATCATTATTATCACTATCACCCTTACTGTCATCATTATCACCATCACTGTCGTCATTAATATCATTATCACCATCACTGTCATCATTATCATTATTATCATCATTATCACCATTACAGTTATCATTATTATCCCTATTACCATTACTGTCTTCATTATTATTATTACTGTCATCATTATCATAACCACCATCGCTTTTTACCATTACTGTCATAATTATCACCATCACTGCCATTACCACCATCATTATGACCATCAGCACCATTACTATCATCATTGTCACCATTATTATAACCATCAGTACACAATCCTGGGGTCAGTCACAGTGATTATACCGTTGTTAGTGATCACAGTATCATTGTCAGCTGTATCCTCTCCTATTAGTAGTGATATTTGCTGCATCCTTCCCAGTTGTCAGTAATAACATTATTGGCATCTCCTGTGATCAGTAATTATTACACATGTGGCATCTCATATGACCAGTAATAATAACAGTGGCGTCTCCTATGGTCAGTAATAATAACATTAGTGGCGTCTCCTGTGGTCAGTAATAATAACATTAGTGGCGTCTCCTGTGGTCAGTAATAATAACATTAGTGGCATCTCCTGTAGTCAGTAATAATAATAATATTAGTGGAATCTCCTGTGGTCAGTAATAATAAAATTAGTGGCATCTCCTGTGGTCAGTAATAATTACACATGTGGTATCTCCTATGATCAGTAATAATAATATTAGCGCCATCTCCTGTGGTCAGTAATAATAATAATAATATTAGTGGAATCTACTGTGGTCAGTAGTAATAATATTAGTGGCGTCTCCTGTGGTCAGTAATAATCTCCTGTGGTCAGTAGTAATAATATTAGTGGCATCTCCTGTGCTCAGTAATAATAACATTAGTGGCGTTTCCTGTGGTCAGTAATAATAACATTAGTGGCATCTCCTGTAGTCAGTAATAATAATAATAATAATAATAATAATATTAGTGGAATCTCCTGTGGTCAGTAATAATAACATTAGTGTCATCTCCTGTGGTCAGTAATAATTACACATGTGGTATCTCCTATGATCAGTAATAATAATATTAGCGGCATCTCCTGTGGTCAGTAATAATAATATTAGTGGAATCTACTGTGGTCATTAGTAATAATATTAGTGGCGTCTCCTGTGGTCAGTAATAATAACATTAGTGGCATCTCCTGTGGTCAGTAATAATAATATTAGTGGAATCTCCTGTGGTCAGTAGTAATAATATTAGTGGTGTCTCCTGTGGTCAGTAATAATAACATTCGTGGAATCTCCTGTGGTCAGTAGTAATAATATTAGTGGCGTCTCCTGTGGTCAGTAATAATAACATTAGTGGCATCTCCTGTGCTCAGTAATAATAACATTAGTGGCATCTCCTGTGGTCAGTAATAATAACATTAGTGGCATCTCCTGTGTTCAGTAACATTAGTGGCATCTCCTGTGGTCATTAATAATAACATTAGTGGCATCTCCAATGGTCAGTAATAATAATAACATTAGTGGCATCTCCTGTGGTCAGTAATAATAACATTAGTGGCATCTCCTGTGGTCAGTAATAATAACTTTAGTGGCATCTCCTGTGGTCAGTAATAATAATAATAATATTAGTGGCATCTCCTGTGGTCAGTAATAATAATATTAGTGGCATCTTCTGTGGTCAGTAATAATAACATTAGTGGCATCTCCTGTGGTCAGTAATAATAATAATAGTGGCATCTCCTGTGGTCAGTAATAATTACACATGTGGTATCTCCTATGATCAGTAATAATAATATTAGTGGCATCTCCTGTGGTCGGTAATAATAATAATAATATTAGTGGCGTCTCCTGTGGTCAGTAATAATAACATTAGTGGCTTCTCCTGTGGTCAGTAATAATTACACATGTGGTATCTCCTATGATCAGTAATAATAATATTAGTGGCATCTCCTGTGGTCGGTAATAATAATAATAATATTAGTGGCGTCTCCTGTGGTCAGTAATAATAACATTAGTGGCTTCTCCTGTGGTCAGTAATAATTACACATGTGGTATCTCCTATGATCAGTAATAATAATATTAGTGGCATCTCCTGTGTTCAGTAATAATAACATTAGTGACATCTCCTGTGGTCAGTAATAATAATATTAGTGGTATCTTCTGTGGTCAGTAATAACATTAGTGGCGTCTCCTGTGGTCAGTAATAATAATATTAGTGGCATCTTCTGTGGTCAGTAATAATAACATTGGTGGCATCTCCTGTGGTCAGTAATAATAACATTAGTGGCATCTGTGGTCAGTAATAATAACATTAGTGGCATCTTCTGTGGTCAGTAATAATAACATTAGTGGCATCTCCTGTGGTCCGTAATAATAAGAATTAGCCGCATCTTCTTATGGTCGCTCTATGTATATTGGTAATGCATACATGCTTTCTGTTGCACATCATCACGATCGCTGACCCTAATATTACTATTGGTCTAGTTCAGGGGCTCACAAACTTTTGTGAACTGTGGTGCCCTGAAGTATCAGCATTTTCTTCACGGCACTCCTCGGCCAAAACTATCTTAGGCCCCTTTTTAGAACGACGTGCCAGCAAATATAAAGGTCTATCAACCCGCGAATTCCCGGCTCTTAGTCCCTGACACCGCAGGGTCGCGGATTCGGCACTCTGACCCAGGTCGGCCCCTTTCACACGTAGGGCCGAATTCAGTTAGAGGTGAAAAGTCGGAAACTTTTCTCCTTTTGCACTTTCCGCCGCATTCGCCTGTTTGAGACGTGAATTTGCGGCATGCGCGTCCCCGCGATTCGCCATATTCAATTGCAGAACAGGCGAAAACGCAAATTGGCGATTGCATTACAGGCCTAAAATACTGAATAGATTGGTGGAATCAGTCTGTACCCCAAAATAAGACGCTCTGGTAATCATTACAGATGTGCACTATTAGCCCTAATAAATGTACTTTGGGTCCTTAAGTTGTGTTAATAGCTTTCTAGAAGCATATTTGTAACAGTGGAGAAGAACGATGGAAACAGTATTTATTGTTGAATATAGTCCCGTCACATTTGGGGTGTTAGCATATTTTTGTGTCTCTAAAGTGCACAAAAAATTTGAAAAATCCACCTGCAATTCTAAAAACACCTGTCCACCCATACAGCCCCCCAAGAACCTATCTACTTTTTATCCTTGTCCCCCCACTTTTTGCATTCTCACCCCCGTTTTTGGGGGGGCGTGTGCTAAGTTCTTTTTTTTTCGGTGCTGATTTGTCCTTTTTTGGGGGGAGGGGTGTCCAAAGGGTTCTGAACAATTTCCCCACATTTGTACCCCAAAATATAGATTTTGCATTGATGTTTTTCCCCAGCCATTCAGTGGAGAAACTTTTCCCTGTTTCAGTGCATTGAGTTTAGGTGAATTGGTCCTGGAATTGAATTTGGAGATAAGACGCAAACAGGCGAAAAGAACAGTAGGTGAAACTTATCGCCTTTTCGTGTCTAATTGAGTACGGCCCATAGTCTAGACCCAGGTCGGTGTGAAAGGGGTATTATTAAGAAATGCAGGAAAAAAAATGAAATAATTGTGCTTATATATCATCCTTAGGGTAAGTTATGTGGTGGTGGACAGGGTTCCACTTCTGTTTCTTACATATTCAATGGGCGGAATTCAATTGTTTTCGCGGCACGCATCTCCCGTCTACAGTGATAGGAGATCGCGGGCCGCTATGCAATTGTTCCAGATTTTCATGCTGATCGCGCCCAAAGTGGTTGGGTTTAGCCGCGTAAAGCAGCTAAACCTGACCAAAGTGCTGGGCGTGATCGCGAAAAGTGATGTTTGAGCGCCCAAACATGTCACTTTTCGCACATTTCAGCTCTCATCCCCCAGGGGCTGCGAGCTGAAATGTAGCGCTGGCAGCTCATCGTGCCAGACAGGAGCAAGAATTGAATAGCTCCATCGGGCGCGATGGGGGCAGGAATCAATTGAATTCCGCCCAATGACTGACAGCCAGCAGCACTGATTTTGCCTATTACGTTGACCTTAATTAATTTGATTTGGTACTGGACCTCCAATCTGTGGCACCCCTGCAAGTGTGCTCCGCTGCACCCAGTTTGGGAACCACTGGTCTAGTTTACAGTACATTATACAGTCTCTGTAAATAATACCTGTATGAGAACCCCCTACATCTCTTACCTACCCCCTCTCAGCTTCCCCATCTAACCCCCTTAGAGCCAATATCATGTCCTGCAGCACCAGGCCTGTGGGGTCACTCCTGGCCTGCCCATTGCGCCGAGCACTGTGGGAACAAACTAACATGCTGTCACCGCCTTCAAGCTTAATGTGATTGGTAGCTGTAGGGTTTTTGTTTTTTTTAATCATCGTTTAGATCTGTTAGTCTAATTATAATGCAGCTATGATGCTTATGTATGTATAACCTGCTGTAAACCATTTGTATGACTGGTTACATCTGACTTCTTCCCTTTAGAATTGGGGAGTTCTGATGTTATCACTTCTGTGTTCATTAGGATTACCTTTGTATTATAGTTCTCTCCCTGCTATAAATGCTGTATGTAGAAGTCACCATACTAATATGCGTAACTTACAGTATAGACATACAGTTTTCTGTATATGGCGCCATTAATGTAATCATTATTTTCTATATCGGTATCCTCGGCCTCGCTTTATCATGCTAATTGTGGTCGCTCACCTGCCGCTGTTACCTGTTGAAGTGAATGTGATTATGTGAATGAGTCAGTCTACCATAGACAGCAGTGTCCTGTATGTACTAAGCCTAGACGGGTGGAAGAAGGAATAGAGAATTATCCCAGTATCAAACTTTCACACATCACTGTACTTTATGCTTTGAAATGTTTTATTGCATTGGGTTCTTTTGTTGCTTTTATTGCATTGGGTTCTTTTGTTGCTTTTATTGCATTGGGTTCTTTTGTTGCTTTTATTGCATTGGGTTCTTTTATTGCTTTTATTGCATTGGGTTCTTTTGTTGCTTTTATTGCATTGGGTTCTTTTATTGCTTTTATTGCATTGGGTTCTTTTGTTGCTTTTATTGCATTGGGTTCTTTTATTGCTTTTATTGCATTGGGTTCTTTTATTGCTTTTATTGCATTGGGTTCTTTTGTTGCTTTTATTGCATTGGGTTCTTTTATTGCTTTTATTGCATTGGGTTCTTTTGTTGCTTTTATTGCATTGGGTTCTTTTGTTGCTTTTATTGCATTGGGCTCTTTTATTGCTTTTATTGCATTGGGTTCTTTTATTGCTTTTATTGCATTGGGTTCTTTTATTGCTTTTATTGCATTGGGTTCTTTTGTTGCTTTTATTGCATTGGGTTCTTTTGTTGCTTTTATTGCATTGGGTTCTTTTATTGCTTTTATTGCATTGGGTTCTTTTATTGCTTTTATTGCATTGGGTTCTTTTGTTGCTTTTATTGCATTGGGTTCTTTTGTTGCTTTTATTGCATTGGGTTCTTTTGTTGCTTTTATTGCATTGGGTTCTTTTGTTGCTTTTATTGCATTGGGTTCTTTTGTTGCTTTTATTGCATTGGGTTCTTTTATTGCTTTTATTGCATTGGGTTCTTTTATTGCTTTTATTGCATTGGGTTCTTTTGTTGCTTTTATTGCATTGGGTTCTTTTATTGCTTTTATTGCATTGGGTTCTTTTGTTGCTTTTATTGCATTGGGTTCTTTTGTTGCTTTTATTGCATTGGGCTCTTTTGTTGCTTTTATTGCATTGGGTTCTTTTGTTGCTTTTATTGCATTGGGTTCTTTTGTTGCTTTTATTGCATTGGGTTCTTTTGTTGCTTTTATTGCATTGGGTTCTTTTATTGCTTTTATTGCATTGGGTTCTTTTATTGCTTTTATTGCATTGGGTTCTTTTGTTGCTTTTATTGCATTGGGTTCTTTTGTTGCTTTTATTGCATTGGGCTCTTTTGTTGCTTTTATTGCATTGGGTTCTTTTGTTGCTTTTATTGCATTGGGTTCTTTTATTGCTTTTATTGCATTGGGCTCTTTTATTGCTTTTATTGCATTGGGCTCTTTTATTGCTTTTATTGCATTGGGTTCTTTTGTTGCTTTTATTGCATTGGGTTCTTTTGTTGCTTTTATTGCATTGGGTTCTTTTGTTGCTTTTATTGCATTGGGTTCTTTTGTTGCTTTTATTGCATTGGGTTCTTTTGTTGCTTTTATTGCATTGGGTTCTTTTGTTGCTTTTATTGCATTGGGTTCTTTTATTGCTTTTATTGCATTGGGTTCTTTTGTTGCTTTTATTGCATTGGGTTCTTTTGTTGCTTTTATTGCATTGGGTTCTTTTGTTGCTTTTATTGCATTGGGTTCTTTTATTGCTTTTATTGCATTGGGTTCTTTTATTGCTTTTATTGCATTGGGTTCTTTTAGTAACCGTTCTCTGTGTATATAAAGCTGTTTTATTTTATCAGTTAACTAGTTTTGTTTGCTTTTTTTTCCTGTATTCTCTGGTGGTTTAATAAAACCCCAGATGGCAAGGGGGATGCATCTGAGTACGGGAAGTCCCCGAATAAGAAGAGCAAGGACGCAGCCCCAGGTGCCCGAACCACAAAAAAGGCTGTTAGAGGCGCAGATACGGCACCTGCCAGAGACAGCGCGAAGAAAACTCCTCCCAAAAGCAAAAAAGCAGCCGGTAAACGAGTAAAATCTGAAGACGCAGAGCGGGAGATTGAGTGAGTAACGCTCACCGGACTGGCGCTAGAAGTCTCAGCGCTGGCAGCGTAATGTCATATATGCCTGTATGAAATGAGGGACTGTCATATCCAATGTGGGCATGTTTTATGGGTAACGCTGTTATAGCTAAAGCTGCCCCATTTGTCATATTGAGCAGACTATAGTCACCATTATACCGTTCTATTATTAGTCTGTTACAGCTTTATGTTCTGATATAGAATGGCCTACACCCTGGCTACCTTTGTTAATAAAATATAACGTTTGCACAGTTTAAATAATTATTAACCGTATAAAATTGGATTTACTAACATAATGCGTGTTTGCAGTAACCCACAGCCTCTCAGTTACTAAGTCCCGGCATATGGAATCTGCACTCTTTAGAGATGAATGAGCCCCATTTTTGTGTTCATGTCTCTGAAGGCTGATTGGACCGTTCTTATTTAGGTGTCCTGTATACTGCATGTGTTTATTTAGGTGTCCTGTATACTGCATGTGTTTATTTAGGTGTCCTGTATACTGCATGTGTTTATTTAGGTGTCCTGTATACTGCATGTGTTTATTTAGGTGTCCTTTATACTGTATGTGTTTATTTAGGTGTCTTTTATACTGTATGTGTTTTGTTTAGGTGTCTTTTATACTGTATGTGTTTTATTTAGGGGTCCTGAATACTGTATGTGTTTTATTTAGGGGTCCTGAATACTGTATGTGTTTTATTTAGGTGTCCTGAATACTGTATGTGTTTATTTAGGTGTCCTGAATACTGTATGTGTTTATTTAGGTGTCCTGAATACTGTATGTGTTTATTTAGGTGTCCTGAATACTGTATGTGTTTATTTAGGTGTCCTGTATACCTTATGTGTTTATTTAGGTGTCCTATATACTGTATGTGTTTTGTCTAGAGACTTGCTAAGTTTGGAGTCCAAAGCAATCGCTCCAGATGCAACTATCAAAGACGGCAGCAGCAGCTCAGCGGACGCGGAGGACAGTGACGATGAGTGGGAGGATGTGGAAGGTATTGATGGCTGTGTAGAAATTATGCTCTTTCTCTGTTCCGGGATGTATTACGTGAACTCTCCGTCCTGTGATAACTTTTTTTTTTATATTCACTAAACTCATTTTATACTTTGCGTTGCAGCGCCCTCTAGCTGTGAAAGAGTTACTTGTCATGTGTGTGTTATATCTTTGATGCCCAGGAATTTAGAGCTGGGTGCAAAATATAGACCTAGAAAAATATTTTTCTTGGGAGGGGGGAGTAATATTCAGTGTCAAAGCAGAACATACCAATGTGTTTGCCACTTTTACTAAAAACTGCTCACTTGCACCCCGTGCTTATGTGTAAGGTTTGCTTGGTTGCAAGATTTGCACTTTACTCTTAAACCCCCCCTTATTTCAGCCTTCAGCATGTATAAGACGAGTCACTTTGTGTCCATCCTGGACCCCTTTTATTATAAAGACTTAACCTGTGCTTTTCTATCCTTCTCTGCCTCTGTGACACAGACTCTCCTGAGTGTCTGAAAATCTGTCACTATTATTTTCATTTAGAGCTCAACGTGGCGGCATTGGAGGCGTTACAAGCCACGACATCCAATGATGCGGGTTTACCCACAAAACCGGTAGAGATAGAAATCGAGACAGCGGAGGCGGCAAGGAAACGAATGAGGAAGTAATGTATCGCTTTACAATAACTCACCATGGGCCTGATTCAGACCCGCTGGCTAAGATGTATACTCTCGCTGCTGCCGATGGTATGCAGTGTGTATACATTGTGCGCATGTGCATACCTTAGCGAAAGTTCACAATGCATTCGCTCGCTGCGCATAGACAGCCCAGCAGAGTGAATGACAGGAGAAGCCATTTGTAGGTGGTAACAGGGGCTGGCCATTAAAAACGGGGGAGTGGAGGTGCAAACGCAGGCGTGCCTGAGCATCTCAACGGCGTGTTAGACGTGTGCATAATTATAAGACAGCATCATAGTACACGTCACCTGGCTTGTTTTTACACTGAAGTGCTCGCAGTGCTTGCGGCAGGGTATGGTCAAGCGCTGCGATAGCATCCGATGTACCGATGGTTGCATACACTTCCTGGACATGACGTGCACAAGTGGGCGTCTGGTAACAGGCTGGTGGTTGTCTGCATACACTATGTGATCGCTCTCTAAGAAATACTGGGCGTGCTAATGCATTGCTGTGCGGTAGCTTTGCCTACGCAATTTGCATACACATCGTGCGAGCGATCGCATCTAGCGAGCGGCTCCTAATCAGGCCCTATGTTCACTGATATAAGAGTGCATGTAATTCCTTCTCTTTGTTGTGCCTGTAATATTACTTCTATAATATCAAATCTTGCTGGTAATAATCTGGAGAGGCTTCAAAAGCGAAGGTGGGAATAAGACGGCACAGACGACAAGAATGGACGGGAGAATGTCTGACTGCTCGGTTTTAATGCTTTACAGAGAGAAAAGGAAAGCGGAGTTTGCGGCGTATCTGCGCAGAATAATGAATCGTTTCAGCAAGGATCTGCGGGAGGATACACATAAGGTGAGGAATTATATAGCGAGGGCGAGAATCGGGTTTGTTATACACACGATGATGAGAGAAAAGACAGACAAATAGCAAAACCTACACACAAGTAATATATGCAGCGCCTCCGAGGATGTGGAATATGTTTATGTTTAGTAATAATATGTTTATGTAGCAGTATAGGAAAATCAGGGAATGTAGCCTTCACTACCTCCCATGGTTACATGCAATCTGGGATATTTACAGCAGCATTATTCTCAAGCTGGGCACACACTTGCTGATATATGCCCAGATGTTATGTCAGCCCGACCGCGGGTACACAATGAGCGATGTAATGAACGACGGAAAGGTCCCTCGTTCCGTCCTTCATTACCGACAACGGCGCTGCATGTGATGTTGGGCGTGCAGTCCGGCAGTCTGGAAAATATCGCATGGGAGCGCGCAGGTAGTCCGTACACACTACGCCATCCGCACGATCTATCGTTCCGACCCGCTTCGGAAACAATTGATCGTTCAATGGACCGCACAGTGGGTCTGATTCAGAGATGGACGGATTTGCACAGCCGCACACAAGTCGTCACGCCCCCGTTTCCGGGATCGGCGACCAGGCATGCCCCTGCTCTGCCCCCCAAACGTCGCAGCACGTCAATCATACTGCGGTTTGGAGGGGGTCTGCGAGCGAGATCGCAGGACTTGTTCTGCACATGCGCGAAACGGGTCCTACGTAGACCGCAAACAATCGGAGATGTACGTTCATCGTCTGAGTCAGGCCCAGTGTGTACCCAGCTTTACACCCTTTAAACACTAGAATAATATAAATGATAATGACGTTGAAGGGTGGGATCCGCGCCACCCCTCAATAAGAGGTATCCAGCGTAGTTTGTGACCTCCAAGATACCAGGGGAATCCAATATCTCCTCAAAAGAATATATGAATACATTTCTCTTGGGAGCAGATGACCTGGAAATTGGGAACGTCTATCTTTCTTTGTGATTAAATATTTTCCAACCGTATATTAGGCGATAAAAAGTAAATTTATTATTTAAAAATAATTCATATATGGCATTCCATTACCCTAAGCATTTGACGCGTTTTGCGGCTCATACCGCTTGCTTCATCAGAACATGCTGGAGTTGTTGGGATCAGGCATATGGAGACCTTCTTGTGGTCCTTTTGCCTAATTCAGGAGTGCCGTGGGGAACCGCTGTCTGCATCCATCAGTGTTGCAGGAGTGAATGATTGAGTATTTCTTCCCAACCCATCAACTAGCAGAACCATGATGGGTGAATAAAAGAAATAACTTCCCTGGCATTCTTGTTAACCCATAGACGCTCTTTATAGATAACTGGACATCGTTACTTTGTGTCCCGCATTCACCTGTGCTGTGATACATCTGTCACCCTCCAGGTTCACCTGCTGTGCCTCCTGGCCAATGGCTTCTTCCACAATGACATATGCAACTTGCCCAATCTCCAGGCGGTGGCGCTGTCTGTGGTTCCCGTCAAGTTTACCAATATTCCAGCCGCCCGAGTGGACTTGATATACATGACAAACCTAGTGAAGTGGTATGTTGTTCTCTGCCCTTTTGTTTATCACTTTGTGCAGTGTAATATACAGTGACGGAAGCTGTATAAATGAGATAGTAGCGCCAGGCAGATGTGATTGGAATAATTCCTAATTCTGAAGTTTCAGCATCACACTATAAGGATAGCATATGAGCCACAGTATCTTGAACAAAATAGTGACGTAAATATGATTTGGACCTTGGATATGCAGCTGAATGATAGATCGGGTGCATCCCTACTGTATTGTGATTAATCCCTACTATTGTTTCCGTTCGCTGTTTTGATCAGCAATTTCCCTAATAGAACGCAACGATAGAAGCGCTGTGACAATAGGCCGGGATTAATATTTTCTGATATCTATGCTGCGGCACAGACTCCATTATAGTGAGAGCTGTCACCAGAGGGGACTGACCGCTGTGCAGGGCTGTTGTTAGGACGCGGTGGTCTGGCGCACCCAGCCCTAAGACACGTTTGCGTCTGACATTGCCCTATTGAAAAAAAGATGACTTTAATGCTAAGGTCCTGTCTGGCGTGGGGATCTAAAAACGGTATGCAATCGGGAAGCCGGCGGACGTAAGCCCGACAGCCGGCTTCCCGACTGCTTTATCGCGGCGAGGGTTAAATGACAGGCGTCTAATTGTAGACGCCTGTCATTTTACCGATGCCGAGAGACCGTCGCCCGGCATCCCGATCAAAGTGATGCCGGGCGCCGCTGCCGTCAGCCGCAGGGGGGGGGAGAGTTAGGTTTAGGGCTCCCGGGGGGGACTTAGGGTTAGGCATACCCCTGGGAGGTTAGGGTTAGGCTAGGGGGAGGGAGGGTTAGGGTTAGGCACCCCCGGGGGGGACTTAGGGTTAGGCACCCCCCCGGGGGCTTGGGATTAATCGTCGGGGAAGGGGGCTTAAGTTTAGGCACTGGGGGGAAGGTTAGGGTTAGGCACCCCTAAGGAGGGTTAGGTTAGTTGATACTTACCTGGGGTCGATCGGGATATTCAGCCATATCGGCCAGCCGCTGTCGGGATTGAACAAGTCCGGCGGTAATTCGTATGTGTTCCCTAAAACCATACAGATATTTAATTGCCGACCCGGGAATGATCAGAGGCACTGCGCCGCGTGTTTTCCTACTAATCCATGAGGATGTTTGTCCCATCTAGAACATCTCTATCTTTCCAGGTTCAACACCACATTCACTTTGAACCAAGAAATGTCTCTGGATGAGCATGAGCCCTTCTCAGCCACCCTAGAGCGGAGATTTGGGGCTTACGGCGTGAAAGATGAAGAGGAGATGATCCATGTAAGATAGTTTATAGAACATGCACAGTACTCGGGGGAAGTCTCTGACAGACAGGAGGTAGCAGTAAATGATTTTGTAGCCTACAGCCCCTTATGTGTGTATAATAGAGAATGTGATTTCATGTAGTTTACAATATTTTACTCGAATAATAAAACAACAAAGTAAATCCCAGCTGAAAAACCCAACAGTAATAAAATATAATCGCACATTGGTTTGCTCTTGGGTCAGACCGATGTTTATCCTGTGATCAGTGGAATTAGGGAGACAAGATTCTCGATCTTTCTTTGGGCCTGATTCAGAACTGGACGTAGAAGTGCACGCCGCAGCGTTTATTGGCATTCGCGGGTCAGTGACCTTATGCACGTAAACAGCGGTATTGCTGTATTAAGTATGTGAACCACGGTATTGCGAGTGGCTATGAATCAGCCAACCTATCCACTGACACCATCTGTATTCCTCTGTATGTAGTCATCCCTGAGAGCTGCGTAACCTACAGTGTGCCTCATTCACAATGTTCCCCTCCCTGCTGTGCGCTGTCTCTGCAGATCTTCCTCATCCTCCTGCGAGCGTTACAGCTCCTGAGTCGTTTGGTTCTTTCCCTGCAGCCCATCCCCTTAAAGGAGCCACCCGCCAAGGTAAGATCAGGGTCACTTTCAGTGCTCACAAGCTGTGGGAGAGTCCTCTGCACAAGTGATTTAATTTGACATCCGCTCCAGAGCAGGAGAATACCAGGAGGTGCCACCCTGGTACCCAATACTAGACAAACATTGATGAGTGCACTGGACAAAGATGAATCTTAATGATTTTAGTGATATGTATGCGGCAAAATAGACCACAGTATTTGCAGGCTGGTGCCCTGCCACAGTTTTAGCATGCCCTAATAGCAAAACTCTGGCAGTGCATGCTGGGAAATGTAGTTCCACTGCAGCTGAAGGGCCCGAGTTTGACACCACTGCCGTAAACACCAAACATTAAGAATAACCAATTCTATCACAAGCCTGCAAATACAGTGGTTTATTTAAGAAATTGTCCTGTGAATATCACATCAATAAAATACGTAGCATCAATAGTGTTTGCCATAAAATACTTTTAAAACTTATCGTTTTGTTCCCTTTCAAGCATCCACATTTTCCTTACACTAGAACAGAGTTTCCCAAACGCCACCTTTTACAGTCCAGGTTTTAAGGATATCCATGCTTGAGTCGAGATGGTTAAATTGGGTTGGGTATGGGATCCTGGAGGTCTGGATGCCGACGTTTAAAATACAGACAGCGGCAACCCAACAGACAGGATCCTGATGCCTACAGTTGAGTACCCCTAGCCCTCCCCCCGCAGCCTAATCCAATCAAATTGACTGAGGTAGTAATTAAGTCACCTGTGCTAATCACATGTATATCATTGAAACCTGGACTGTAAGGGTGGAGTTTGGGAAACTCTGCACTAGACCATATGCTCTCAAACTCTATTCAGGACCTCAATAAGTTCATGTTTTCCAGGTCACCTCACAGAATTACAAGTGAAATAATTAGCTCTACCTGTGGGTCTTTTACAATGTGTCAGTGAGTAATGACTACACCTGTGCTCCTGCTGGGTGACCTGGAAAACGTAGATTGAGAACCACTGCACTAGACTATAATATATATAATCGTCAGCAACTTTCTGCACCGTAGCCCTATATCAGTCACGTCTCAAGTACCACGATTCTTTTACCAACTGCAGGAATGTCATTAGATAGATCTTCATGTTCCGTACAGATGTTACAGGTAAGATGCCCAATATCTGTTTCCTCTTGTACAGTTCTCTTAAGGTGCGTACACACTGGGCGATTAAAGTGGACGACTGAACGATAACGATATCGTTCAGTCGTCCACTTTATCGTCCATTTTTTACACCAAAATGATGAACGATAACGACGACGCGCGTTCCCGCGGGTCGTTCGTCATTATCGTTCATCAGGTTAACATGCAGCCCAACCTGACGACGTCATCAGGTTGCTGCATGTTGGGGAATGGGGGAGAGAGCCCGGCGCTGAACGATATCGTTAATGATATCGTTCAGCGGCTGTGCTCAATGTCATGAACGACATTGAGCACAGCCTGCCGGGGACACACTAGACGATATCACTCAGGGAGCATATCGTGTAGTGTGTACGCACCATTAGGCTTTATATACAAGGGATTAGCTCATGCATTATATCTATTTGCCCACTTCCAGGTGAAACACAGTCCTAGAGAGAAGACATCCTCCAAAACCACAAATAAATCCAGAAAAGCCCAGAAATCCCCCAAAGGCAAATCTAGAATAGACCCAAAACAGAAGGTGGGGAAAGTCGTGAAGAAAGAGGAGGCCGTTCCTGGGGAAAGTGGAGAAGATGACGGTGGGAAACTAGCAGAGAAAGCCGTGTCCGGGAAAGAAACCAGTAAGAGTGTCAAGGTAGAGAGTGATGTGGACACTAAGAGGAGGCCTCGTCCAAAGAACCAGCTGCGGAGAAAGGCGGCCTCAAAGGTTACGTATAAGGAGGAGAGTGAGAGCTCCTGCGGCAGCAGTGATTCCGAATTCACCTGCTCAGACAGCGAGGACAGCGATTCCTTAGACTGGGACGAGTCATTTGAAAGAAAAGTGAAAAAAGCATCGGCCCTATTAAAGGGCAACAGGAGAAAGTCTGGGGAGGGCACGACCAAAAGCTCGGTAGCCCCAGGACAGCCGAAATCAAAGAGCACCCCCAAAAATGACAAGGGCCAACCTAAGAAGAGAGGCAAGATCATCTCCACGGATGACGAGGAAGAGGGGATAATGGCGCCACCCACAGGTAGCGATCAGTGGGTGGAAGTCTATTTGGAGAAGGGTGAGAAGTGGGTATGCGTGGACTGTGTGCGTGGGACGGTTAATCAGCCTCCGTTGTGCTATAAGGCTGCCACCAAACCGGTAACTTATGTGGTGGGGGTCGACAACTCTGGTGCTGTTAAGGATGTGACGCAGAGATATGATCCGGGGTGGATGACCGGGACGCGCAAACGCCGCATTGATGAAGAGTGGTGGCTGGAGACACTGAGGCCTTACAGGAGCAGGGACCCTAAGCAGGAGGATAAGGAAGATATAGAGGTAGGTGTCACATGGGTCCTCTTCTTGCCTTTTCTCCTGGTAGTGGCAGTCGGCAGGTGACTGGGTGGGCAGGATGTGGGTATTTGTAAAATAATTTTTCTGGCTATATAATCATGGCCAAGCTTTTATGGTCACCTGCCAGATAACCTTAAAGACCTTTTTTCCCATATTCTGAGTCTTGTAGCCCCCATGGTTACATTACCGCATCTGCCGGACCTCACCAGGTCAGAGACTCTTCAGAGCTGAAGAAATGTAATGGTCCAAAGTGTTTAATGTTCAATGTATACATTGATAGCGGTGAATATGGCACCTAATTGGATGACGGTGGCTTTTGTTCAATGCCAGATTCATTACACACCCTCTGACCTCCAGATATTTGAATAACCGATCCATCTGCAGATTTGGAGACTTGCTCAGAAGTGATATATTTGGCATATGTACTGGGATGTTGGTTACACGAGTTTGGGACTTCACCAGAGTGCTGTATGGGGCGCCGTGATCTCTCATGCCTTCTATCAGGCGCTTGTTGTGTAGCACCAGCTTCTGATGGGCATGTGCATTGTATAAATCGCACTTTTTATTCAACGTAAATGTTGAGAATAATGTTAATCTTGTTTTTTTTTTACTCTACACGATCACCATTAAGTATTGAAAATAATTCCTGATCTCTCCTGTCTGTAGTTTGAAGCTAAATTACTGGACCAGCCTCTGCCCACATCAATCACCGAGTACAAGAATCATCCACTTTATGCTCTAAAGAGGCACCTGCTGAAATATGAGGCCATTTACCCAGAATCTGCAGCGACCCTGGGCTACTGCAGAGGGGAAGCCGTTTATTCCAGGTAGTGAGTGCCAATGCCGACATTATATTGTCCTCTGTATCTATTTTGAACCGTACTCGTTTCATTCTGTTTTAATTTTTTTATTATTTTTATATGTTAATTTATTGCAAGTATTAAACCATTAAAATTTTTAGTTTGAAAAGTTAATTTCTTCTTCGGGGTCCATAGGGATCCACAGGGATACCATGGGGACATTATGGTTGGATGACTAGACACCAAACAGTTAAAGCTTCTGCTCCCAGGATGCCCGGGTCCTCCTCCATATATATACACCCTGTCCCCAGCCATAGGAATTCAGTTGTTCGTTTGGTGCGGCAGGATCAAGACGCACCTTTGTAACGGGACTGCTCAGGCAGGCCTAAGCTTTTATTTTATTTTTATGTTTTTCTGACTTGGCAGTACTAAGCGTCTGAATTAAGACGCACGTACTGGTGCTCCACATACTGCCGGGCCGCAAAATCAGTAATAGTACTGGTGATTTCGGCAGGTTGCGGTTGAGCTTAACTAGCAGCAATGCTGCGACCCGTGCTGCATCAGATGCTCAGAGATGTCAGGTAAGGCGATTCCTCGCTTACTAGGAATCGCGCTCGCCAATCCTTGCTTTTGGTGTCAGAGACGCACCAGAAGCCGCTGCTGTCAGGCCCCGGGATTGTCCGCGTCCTCGCTACATCACCCGGGGCCTTATCGTCTGACGCCGGGGATTGGCAGCAGACGTTATCTGCTGCCACGAGGCCAGCATACCCGGCTGGTTAACGCAGCTGTGGGGAGGTAGGCGCTCCCCCGGCAGCTCCGACCCAGACGCAGTCCCTACGAAGGGTTTCGCGCATCTGGGTTGCTCCACCTACCCTTCACGTGTAAAGAGACGCTCACGATCCACGCTCAGTGCGCCCTGCAGCCATTGGTCTCTGGGGGGTCTGGGTCAGTCTCCCTGTATATCTCTCCCTTGGTTAAGGTATGTAGTGCTCTATATCCTACCATCCCTTTGTGCTTGTGTAGTTGATTTAGAGCCGATTGTAATTATATTACATATGCATTGTATGTGACTGTTTACTAGCTGCTGATGGACACTGTCTGTTACTTCTAAATCTGTCATTTGTAACTATCACATTCATTAAGATTGTGTGAAGGCTGTCACATAACATTGCAATTATTGCCTTTATTTTGAACATGTCAAAAGATAAAGGGAAACAGGAGGGGGAGCACCCTGTGCTGGTTTCATGTAAATTATGTATGGCTTGTGTATCCTCTCAGGACTTTATAAAGGATGGTTTGTGTGTTGTCTGTTATAAAGAGCCACCTCACCAGTCCAGTTTACCTGTCCCTGGACAGGAGCCTTCTTGGGTTTCCTCTTTGTCCCAGGTAATGAAGCAGGTTGTGGATCGTATGGCTGCTCCCATGATGCCTCCTTGGATGGGGTGTACACAGCATGCTATGTTTGCACCTCCTATGCATCCTTCCTGGAAGGATGTTTATAGCCATTCTAGTCAGAGTATGGCACCATCTAATGTTGATAACAAACCGGTAGTGACCTAAGCGCAAGTTATCTTTTTATCAGTCTGCCCAACATATGGATTCAGATACCCTTCAGGAGAATCAGATGATGCACAGGGTTCCTCTCCCGGGTCTAGCTCGGGGGAGAAGGACCATCCGCCCACGGTGGATGTTCCTCCTTTGGTGATGGCGGTTAAATCAGTACAAGATATTCAGCATGATGAACCAGCTCATAGTAAGAAGGCTCCAATGTTTAATCACCACCGGAAGGTGGTCAAAACGGAGTTCCCTGTATCTGATCAGCTTACAGAACTTATCGAGGAGGCATGGGGTAACCCCGATAAACGATTTTATGTGAATAAAAGAATAACATCATTGTATCCTTTTCCTGCTTCTGTATGTACTATGAGGGTGGTACCGCCTACTGTGGATGCTCATGTAACACATTTAATCAGGAATGCTACATTGCCTATTCCATCAGCGTCTTCGCTGAAGGATTTCACAGATGAAAAGATTGAAGCCTGTTTTAAAGCAATATTCTCATTATCTGGAGCTGTTATTCGTCCAGCTATGGCTGGGGCCTGGGCAGCCAAAGCTGTTGAAGAATGGATAGAGGCATTGGAGGATTTGCTACCAAATGCTACCAGAGTACAGATGATAAATATCTCCCACATACGGGAAGCGGCTTCCTATCTGGGATGAGCTGCAGTAGATGCTGGAATTTTAGCTTCTAGGGCATCAGCAGCATCAATAGTGGCACGTAGAGCCCTTTGGTTAAGATCTTGGAAAGCTGATACAGGATCAAAGAGGGTGCTGGAAGTCTTAGCTTTCTATGGAAAGTTACTTTTTGGAGCAAACTTGGATAATATAATCACTACTCTGGCGGCTTCAAAATCTGCAGGTCTGCCATCTACATCAAATACTAAATCTAAGCAGGTTTCTTTTCAGTAATTCCGTCCTCAGGGACGAGCAAAGGAACGGTCTTCCTCTAGGCCAACTAGTTTCCGCAAGTCAAAGCGACAAACTAAGAGGTCTGGCCCGACAAAACATCCAGCTTCTAAGCTGGACAGCAAGCCCTCGGCCTGATGGAACAGGCCTCCTCCTGGGGGATTCCAGGGTGGGAGGCCGACTTCTTCAGTTTGTGGATTATTGGCATCAAACTACAGATGCCTGGGTCTGAGAAGTGGTCGCTCAGGGGTATGCCCTCACTTTCAGGAGACATTCACACCAGAAGTACTTTTGCACAGAGCCTCCATCAGATGCAGACAAGGCCTTAGCTATTCAGGGAGCCGTTCACTCCCTGCTGCAGGCGGGGGTAATAGTTCCAGTTCCTGTGTCTCAACAGGGAAGGTGTTATTATTCCAATCTTTCTGGTTCGGAGACCTAATGGAGCTTATCGCCCTCTACTAAATCTAAAAACCCTCAACAGGTTTATCCATGTACCCAAGTTTCGTATTTAATCTCTCCGGTCAATTATTTTGGCAATGGAGCCAGGGGATTACATTGTTTCCCTGGACATTCAGGATGCATATCTGCATGTTCCTATTATACCATCCTACCAACAATTCTTACTGTTTGCTGTCCTTCAGCAACATTACCAATTTCAGGCTCTACCCTTTGGTCTATCTACTGCTCCCCGGGTATTTACCAAAATAATGGCAGTCATGACGGCCTATCTCATGCGTCAGGGAGTCAGAATTCTGCCATATCTGGATGACCTTCTGAGATTGGCGCAGACTCCGGTTATTTTACAAAATCATCTTCAAATGACCATAGCCTGCCTACAAAGGCACGGCTGGATAATTAATTGGAAGAAATCGTCGCTTTCTCCAACACAGCAGATGGTACATCTGGGAGCGTTTCTGGATTCTCACAAAGGGTGTTTCTGCCAGAGAACAAGATTGCGGATCTATCATTGCAAATAAGCAAGCTGCTACGCAAGCGAAGGGTATCCATTCTGTTATCAATTCAGGTGATCAATGGTATCCACCTTCGACATGGTGATGTATGCTCAGTTCCATTTCAGGCCTCTACAAAGATTGATTCTCTCCAGGTGGAATGGACAGCATCGTCTTATAAGGTCTCAGAGGATCCTTTTCATTCCAGAGGTTCGTCACTCCATCCTGTGGTGTTTGAGAAATAATCTAAAGATTGGGGCAGTGACAGGTCATCACACCTTTCAGGGAAGGACAAATCAAGAAAGTCATCTGCAAATAAACATTCTGGAGCTGCGAGCAGTATACAGAGCTCTTGTCATGGCACAGAACCTGTTCCAGGGCAGGCCGGTCCAGAGTCAGTCCGACAATGCGACTACAGTGACCTACCTCAATCATCAGGGAGGCACAAGAAGTTACGCAGCCATGAATGAAGTGACAAAGGTTCTGATTTGGGCAGAACGTCATCTTGTGGCCATCTCGCCAATATTCATACAAGGAGTACTCAATCAGGAAGCAGACTTCCTAATTCGCCAGGACATACACGCTGGAGATGTGTCTCTCCATCTGGGAGCGTTTCAGCTCCTGGTAAACAAATGTGATTTACCAGAGATAGATCTCATGGTGTCACACCACAACCACAAGGTCCCCAGGTATGGGTCCAGGTCCAGACACCCATCAGCAGCCTTCGTGGACACACTGGCAGTAAGATGGGACTTCAAGCTGCCATATCTCTTTCCTTCGATTTCTCTACTCCCAAGAGTTCTCAGAAGATTCAAGCAGGACCGGTAATACTGGTGGCTTCAGCTTGGCCCAGACATCATTGGTTCACCGACATACAGAATCTGTCCGTAGACACATCCATATCTTCTTCCTCTATGGCAGGATCTACTGATGCAGGGCCCCTGCCGACATCCGGACTTACCTCGCCTGGCTTTGACGGCGTGGCTCTTGAATCTTCCATCCTAAGAGCGAAAGGTTTTTCCAGTTCTGTAATTCAAACGATGATTAGGGCACGGAAGCCTGCCTCTGCCCGCATCTATTACAGAGTTTGGTATTCTTTTGGTCAATGGTGTTCCCTTAGGAAGTATGATTCTAAGATATTCAGTATTTCCAGGGTACTGGCTTTTCTTCAGGCAGGATTAGACAAAGGTCTATGCCTGGCCACTTTGAGAGTGCAGGTTTCTGCACTGTCAGTCTGGTTCCAGAAGAAGATTGCTTCATTACCAGATGTTAGAATTATTTTCCAAGCAGTTTTGAGAGTTCAGCCTCCTATTATTCCACCGGTAGCACCGTGGGATTTGTCTTTAATTCTTAAGGGACTAGAAGCTCCCCCATTTGAACCTTTGGACTCTGTGGATTTGAAGTGGTTGACAGCAAAGACACTTTTTTTCTTCTTGCTATTTCTTCTGCTCGCAGAGTCTCTGATTTGGCAGCACTTTCTTGTCGCTCTCCATTTTTGATTTTTCACCAGAATAAAGCTGTTCTTCGTACAAAGGAGGGTTACCTTCCTAAGGTAGTGTCCCGTTTTCATGTGAATGAAGAAATTGTTGTTCCAGCTTTTCGGGCTCCAGACCTTTCTGTAGGTGAAGCCTCCCTGGATGTAGTTCGTGCTCTCCGTATCTATCTGGAGCGCACAAACTCTGTTAGAAAATCAGATGCTCTTTTTGTATTCTATGGTTTTCACAAACGAGGATGGCCAGCTAATAAGCAGACTCTGGTGAGATGGCTAAGCATGACTATCTCTCAGATGTACACACAGGATGATCTCCCTGTCCCAAACGTGGTGACGGCACATTCTACTCAGTCTGTAGGGTAATCGTGGGCATTACTCGTGGTGCCTCTGCTGAGCAATTGTGCAAGGCAGCCACGTGGTCTTCTATCCACACCTTTCTTAGGTTTTTATGACTTTGATACTTTTGCCTCTCAGGATGCTTCCTTTGGGCGACAAGTTCTCCTTTCTGCTCAGGAGGTGTCCCCCACCCTAGGGGAACTGCTTTAGGACATCCCCATGGTATCCCTGTGGACCCCTATGGACCCCGAAGAAGAAAATTAGAGTTATGGTAGACTTACTTAGATAACTCCTTTTCTTCGAGATCCATAGGGGCCGCAGGGCACCCACCCTGATGCACCTGGCTTCATTGGGTTATATTCTTTCGGTCACAGATTCCCTCATCTTATGTAAGAGTGTTTCTGGTGTACGATTGTTCTTCCTTCTCCTGACTTCAGGCTTGTTAACTAAACTGAAGTCCTATGGCTAGGGGCGGGGTATATATGGAGGAGGACCCGGGGCATCCTGGGAGCAGAAGCTCTAACTGTTTGGTGCCTGGTCTTCCAACCATAATCTCCCCATGGTATCCATGTGGACCCTATGGACCTCAAGGAAAAGGAGTTATCTAGGTAAGTCTACCATAACTCTAATTTTTTATTAACAATTTTCTTTATAATGTTTAATTGTGCCATTAGTCACTGATCGTATATTGAACCACAATCCTAATTTCACATAAAGAGTCTTTGACCAACTGCATACATAGATATAATGAGCAATTCCGGGGGCCAAGAACCCTGTCCCTACTGGTGGCACAATCTGGCCCTCACCCAGTGTCAGTCTCCTTTTTCCTGTTAAGATGAGGGTCTTATTGCTTGCTGTAGTGGGCATGCTGTTGTCCGGAGTGGATACTACAACGTGTTCGGCAGCTCAGACATGATTATAGTGAGCAGCGCTTTCATCTGTCGGTGGGTTGTGGTTCATTTCTGCTCTTCTCTGCAGGTCTTGTGTCCACAGCCTCCACTCCAGGGACACATGGCTGAAAGAGGCGCGTGTGGTGCGGCTTGGGGAGATGCCATATAAGGTAATGAGCAATCTTATTTCACATTTTATCCCTATGCGCTGTCCTGGGTGCCCAGCTGGTCTCCTGACCATAAATCCCAACATTGACATTAATTAATGTGACGGAAATGGCCCTACTCCTTGTACACAATATGAGTGGGCGTACCTCGTTCTCCTGGTGTATATGGATTGCCTATCACCATCAGTAACTGCCTGTTACTGACTCCTCCTACTGCGTCCTGAGCAGGTAACTTGTTGTCACCACCAGGCTTCTGCAGCAGCACCTGGAACCCCTTACTTCTGTGTATGTGTGGTCGCGCTGCTGCAACACCTGGTTGCTCAGCTAGTTCCCCACTGGCCACTCACACTGGACCAGTGCTGCGCTGCACTTGGTAGAGGGCTTGAGCTCGGAGACACTGGGCACAATTGCCAGGCTTCCCGGAAAAACAGATAAATGAAAAATGCTTACCTGTCACAGGATACAAGCAGATGCAGGCGTCTTGAAGCAAGGAGATGTTTATTCGCTCTAATAAAATGCCTTTTAAAAAGACTGTTTATTTCTAGTTCAGGTTACTAGGAATATCCCTGTTTTTCAAATGCCCTTAGAAGTCCAGATGATATGCAATCCTCATGGTGGTCAAGGGGCTAGCTGAGCTCAATTTATTCAGTTTGGTACACAATACAAAGAGCGTAAACCAGCCCCTGCCCCTTTAACCAATCCATGACTATTGCAGAGGGGAAGCCCTTTATTTCAGGTACTGAGTCAAAGGTCCCAGTGCTGAAATTATATTGTGTCATCTGTATCTATCATGCACTGTGCACATGCATCCTGCTGGAGAGGAGATTATATTGTAACCAGTGGGCTGAGGTGAGTGTTCTCCCCTCCATGCACAAGGCAGCCTGAGGAGAAAGCCCAACCCTTCGCCATTCCCAGGCAGTGGCGTAACTAGGGTGTTTGGAGCCTTAGAGCAAATTTTAAAATGGAGCCCCGCCCCAGGACACATATACCCCTTTCTCGTCACTCTTAACATTCCTTTCCATATGCACCTTAACCCCTGTAGTGCTCCTTATACAGTCCGCCCGTGGTCCCTATTATGCAGGCCCACAGTAGTGCCCCTTGAACAGTACCCCCAGTATCCAATGTCCCCAGTAGTGGTGGCTCTTATGCAGGCCCCCAGTAGTGCCCCTTGTACAGTACCTCCAGTATCCAATGTCCCCAGTAGTGGTGGCTCTTATGCAGGCCCCCAGTAGTGCCCCTTGTACAGTACCCCCAGTAGTGGTCCCCCTTTTGCAGCTCCCCATTAGTTCCCCTTATACAGTGCCCCCAGTAGTGGTCCCTCTTATGCAGGCCCCCACTTGTGCCCCCATACACTGCCCCCAGTAGTAATCCCCTATATGCAGCCCCCCAGTAGTGGTCCCCACTATCCAGTGCCCCTTGTAGTGGTCCTCCCTATTTAGTGCCCCCAGTGCAGTGTCCCTTGTGCCTCCAGTAGTAAGCCCCTTATATAGTGCCCCAGTAGTAGTCCCCCCCCCCCCCCATGCAGTGCCCTTATTATAGTGCCCCCAGTAGTAGTCACCCCAGTAGTGGTCCTTGATGGCGTGCCCCCAGTAGTAGTCCCGCCGATTAGTGCCCCCAGTAGAGGTCCCCCCAGAGGTGCCTCCAGTAGTAGTCCCCCCGATTACTGCCCCCAGAAGTAGTCCCCCCCGATTACTGCCCCCAGTAGTAGTCCCCCCCGATTACTGCCCCCAGTAGTAGTCCCTCCCCGATTACTGCCCCCAGTAGTAGTCCCCCCCCCCCCGATTAGTGCCCCCAGTAGTAGTCCCCCCCCCCCGATTAGTGCCCATAGTAGTAGTCCCCCCGATTAGTGCCCCTGACCCCCCCCCCCCCAAAATACACAGCAAAAAAAATAAAAATAAAACTTACCTGCATCCACGCTCCTGCTCCGGCTCCCACTCCCGCCGCCATCCGCAGTCAGCCCTCCCGGGGTGGCGCGCTCTGCATTATGGGAGAGACGTCATGACGTCTCTCCCATTACCCACTGCAAGAGCCGGAAGGCAGAGCTCATGAGTCCCACTGCGCCCAGGGCACGTACCCCGCTCGCCCTGCCCTAGTTACGCCACTGCTCCCAGGTGCTCTGGCTGAAAATGGGTACCAGATGGTAGGCCAGCTCCTCCTGTACAGCACCTCCCAGAGTTCACTCTCACTCACGGGGCAGCAGGGAAAGACCTTCCACAGCTCACTTAGTGCAGCTGCTGGCTGGGTCATTTTTGGGGTTTGTTCCTACAGCACACCACTAAACTACAAGGGATGAGGGACCCCCGAGGACACCAGTGCTCCTGTTTCCTGGTATGGGGACTGGAGTAACTAGCATCCTATAGGGCGCTCCAGATCTCCTTAAACTACCAGGTCTAAGATGGTACATTAAACTCTATTTTATTTCAATTATAAATATAGGCAGTATGTATAAATAATTTTTCCTGCTCCGCTCTAGGCTTGATTAACTCCTACACTGCCGCCCCGGGATCCAGCATTCCCCGCTGCAGCGTTCAGGGCACCTTTATTTTTGTAGAGCCGATACTCCATTGTAATCTGTGAAACTACTGAAATAAGAGGGGTATAATTCTAAGATCGTCCAAGCCACAAAGTATTGTTACATGTAATATTAAAATACAGTGCTATTTAACACATTATATATATATTTATATTAGTGTTCACTCTAGCTCCGGCGGCAGGCAGGGTGCCGGAGCTAGAGAGGGCACTTCCGTGTGCGCGCCCGAAAAGGACGTGGACATTGAAAAGGGGGCTTGTCTATAAGACGCGTCCCCTTCTCGTCACTCTTGAGGGCGTGCGCGGCACTGAAGGACATGCAGGGCAGCTCCCAAGCGCTGCCGACAGAGAGAATAGATGCCGGGCGCATCCGCCCGGCGTCTATTCTCCGGCTGTGACCGGGTCACCGCATATTTCCCCACCCGCGGGATACTGTGACCCGCGGGTGAAGACTGCACCCGCAGGCTGTGAGGGCAGGGCACTTTTTGCCCTCCTTCTGGAGGGCAGGGTGCTTTTTACCCTCCCGAAGGAGGGCAGGTCGCCGCGCCCCGCTAAAACAGCCTAGCGGGAACGCTATATATATCTTATACATATTAAGTCACTCCAGCCTGACTAGCAGAACAAATGAGTTCAACGGGTAAATTATCTTCCAAAACCGCTTAGAAGAAACATTAAAAAAAAAAAAGTTTCATGGCGCACAATGGAGATTAGTTTTATCTTTCCTTTGATTTCTTTGGTGCACAGATGGTGAAAGGCCAGTCTAACCGTGCCAGGAAAGCCCGTCTGGCAGATCCAGAGAAGGACTGCAATGACCTTGCCCTGTTTGGCCAGTGGCAGACTGAGGAGTACCAGCCGCCCATAGCTGTGGATGGGAAGGTGAGACATGAAGGTGTATGGTCTCTGTTATATCACGTCCATATGTGAAGGATGTGCGGTTCTCCTGTTATCACACAGAGGGCCTAATTCAGACCCGCTCGCGAGCAGTCGATGGTGCCCTAATGCACATGCGCACGACGGAGGGAGCTCTGTCGTGCGCATACGCGAGACCCGCATAACGACAGCCAAGGTGTCGCTCCGGGTCTCGCACCAAAGGGGGTGTGCTGTCGATGGTGACTGACAGCACGCCCCCTTTGGTGGGCGTGCCGGGGGCGTGGCTGCCAGACGGAGGCGTTCCCATCGGAACGCCTACCGTCTGGGTCCGGCCCCACTGACATCAGTAGTGATGTCAGTGGAAGTGATTTTGGATCTGATAAAGCCAAAATCACTCCTGGGCTTGCGGCAGCGAGACCCTACCGCAGGGTCTCGTCGCAAGCCCGATGGTCGAGATAGTCTTGACCATCGCGACCATCATCATGGATGCTCACTATAGCTGTGGGTGGTAACCCACAGCTATGCGAGCGTCCATGAGGCCTCTCCAAAATGAGGTAGGAGGGCCCTGATTCAGAGCGAGCACTCTGGTCAGAGCGTCCGGCTCTGAATCAGGCCCAGAATTATTTACTGCACTCTCAGCCTAGGTCAGTACAATGTAGGGGAAGTCTCCCGAGCAACCTGACCTGGAAGATCTGTCCTATCTCTGCACAATGTTCCATTATTGTCTGGGATGTTATTATTAAACAATCCTATAGTCTCATTATGGAACACAACACCTACTTTCTGTGTCTGCGCTTCCCCAATTTATCACTTATACATAATTATATTCCCAATATGGAGAGTTTACATTTTTTTATTTTTTTTTCCAGTTTATCATTATTTAAAAAAATCCGTGCAATCCGGAAATCCAGAGCCAAGACCGTTTCACTTACTAATGGATATTTTCTGTGATAACGGGACATATCGGTAATTATTCTGTTTTATTCCCAGGTTCCACGCAATGAGTTTGGGAATGTGTATCTATTCAGACCCACCATGCTGCCCATCGGCTGTGCCCACTTACAAGTGCCCAACCTGCACCGCGTGGCCAGGAAGCTGGACATTGACTGCGTCAGCGCCATCACCGGCTTTGACTTTCACGGCGGTTTCTCGCATCCTGTGTAAGACCTTCCGACATAAAGGTTGGGGTTTCTGCCTAATGCACCCACTGTACACATTGACCCTACCCCATATACAGTAGGAGAGCTATATGGATCACTTTACAATGCTAACCACTGTGCTACTACAACACTGCCCACTACCTACACCCAAGCTGCTTTACACCCTGCTGCATAACCTCGAGATCCTAGGCTTTATTTATTTTGCTATATATTCATCTCACCTTTATGTTATGTGACCCTTGTTATCTCCCAGGACTGATGGTTATATAGTCTGTGAGGAGTATAAAGAGGTTTTGCTGGCTGCCTGGGAAAATGAACAGATCGAGATAGAGCGCAAGCAGAAAGAGGTGAGTCGCAGCTCAGAGCTTTTACCGTAGGTTGGGTACGGACGTGGTGCAAAGACCAGTCAGGTGCTGGAATCCATAACAACCAATATGACTAATCATAGTTAACGTCTGTCGCCGTGGGTTACAGCACCAGTGTTTATTTTCAGCAATTTATTGTAAAATGTCCCTAATCGAGGTCTTCCTGTGTCTCGTAGAAGCGGGAGAAACGAGCACTGGGGAACTGGAAACTGCTGATAAAGGGACTTCTGATCAGAGAGAGGTTAAAAGCGCGATACAGCAAAGAGGTGAGCTGGGGACTAGCTGCATCAAACACCCAGACTAGTGATGAATATAACATAACAGCAAAGAGGTGAGCTGGGACTAGGTGGCATCAAACACCCAGACTAGTGATGAATATAACATAACAGCAAAGAGGTGAGCTGGGACTAGCTGGCATCAAACACCCAGACTAGTGATGAATATAACATAACAGCAAAGGGGTGAGCTGGGGACTAGCTGCATCAAACACCCAGACTAGTGATGAATATAACATAACAGCAAAGAGGTGAGCTGGGACTAGCTGGCATCAAACACCCAGACTAGTGATGAATGGAACATAACAGCAAAGGGGTGAGCTGGGACTAGCTGGCATCAAACACCCAGACTAGTGATGAATGGAACATAACAGCAAAGGGGTGAGCTGGGACTAGGTGGCCTCAAACACCCAGACTAGTGATGAATGGAACATAACAGCAAAGGGGTGAGCTGGGACTAGGTGGCCTCAAACACCCAGACTAGTGATGAATGGAACATAACAGCAAAGGGGTGAGCTGGGACTAGGTGGCCTCAAACACCCAGACTAGTGATGAATATAACATAACAGCAAAAGGGTGAGCTGGGACTAGGTGGCCTCAAACACCCAGACTAGTGATGAATGGAACATAACAGCAAAGAGGTGAGCTGGGACTAGCTGGCATCAAACATCCAGACTAGTGATGAATGGAACATAACAGCGAAGGGCATTCAGTAACATTATCTGAGCACTACGACTGCTGTGAGCACTGCAATTGCCCGAAAATAGTGATAGGTGGATTATTTTGACCAGTGCTCATGCTGCAATTACCTTATGGTGATGCCCATCTACCAATGGGGTGGGCTAACCATTCCTTAGTCTAACAGTGAACCTGCATTTTAAACTGGTGGAATCATTGATACTTCCTTGTGTCTAAATACATTTTAAACCCTTTATTTATGTCCCTAATTAAAAGCAAATTAGAATTACCCACCTATGTTAAGAGTCCAGATTCTGTATACTTTCTGTCCTGTCAGTCAGTCAATTGTCATCGCAGTTTCATGGTTGCTTAGTATGAATGACATTGGACAAGGTGTCTGTAGATACATCCTACACAGCAGGACAAAGCTCGGGGGAGGGGCACAGCTCGCTCTTCCATCATATCGCTACTCGGAGCTGCTCGTTGGGTTTGCGGCACGGCAAAGCAGATTTGGCCGGTGTAGTCCCCAAAGGTACAAATATCTGTCTGGTTGGTACTAAATGAAGCTGGGTGTGCCAGGGTCTCTCATGGCAGATACAGTAAGCACCACCTTATGGCAGGCTACCCAGTCACCTACTGCTGCCTTTTACATGTTAAGTGACAGCGATTGTGACTCTCTTCCACCATTATTCTGCTTGTCTGATATTATTTTGGAACAGGGTACGGAGCAGCTGAGCTCAGCACTGGGAGAAGGGGGATTATCATCCGATGAGGACAACCCAGCCACAGAGACCCCAGCTCAGGACACCGCTGCGTCCTGGCCACAAAACCGCCAGACCGAGGAACAGCAGGGCAGGAAAGCCAAGCAGAAGACCAGGAGGGAGAAGAAGGGAGAGGAGAAGAATTTATTTCCATTTGAAAAGTTGTGACGTGTTCCTGGTCACAGAGATTACAGGTCCCGGCCATCTCTTCCATCAGCCACCGGCTGCAGATCTTCCAATAACACGAAGAAGGGATAGAAAATACTTTTGTTGATAAATAAAAAATAAATACGTTTTATACAAATGGTTTTTCTCAGTACCGAATAATAAAATTTTCTATACAAAGTGCTCTGGGAATAAGTTGCTTTTATTGGCATAATTACTGTAGAAATGGGGATTGGTACAGGATTGGGGATAGTCCATGTTGTATTATAGCACAGGATGACTTCTCGTTAATAATGCAGAACGTGCGTCATTTCCTATATCAAGGTACTGAAATGATCAGTAGCAAAGTTCTTTCGCCGTCCATGGCTGCTGAGAGCTACCGCTGTAATGTTACTGCAGGAGACCGCAAGTCGGCTGCATAAATGGCAGCTAAAATAGCGTTTACTATGATCCTATACCGTATTTATAAATTGATACTACTACTTTCTTTTAATCATTTGGGGCCAAATGTAATAGGGGGAGAGGTTAGAAAGTGTGGTTTAGCAGTAAGTTCTCACACTTATTAAACTTGCCCAATGTAATAGAGTCCGAGAACATGGAAACTCGCCCACTGTAATAGAGTCCGAGAACATGGAAACTCACCCAATGTAATAGAGTCCGAGAACATGGAAACTCACCCAATGTAATAGAGTCTGAGAACATGGAAACTCACCCAATGTAATAGAGTCTGAGAACATGGAAACTCGCCCAATGTAATAGAGTCTGAGAACATGGAAACTCGCCCAATGTAATAGAGTCTGAGAACATGGAAACTCGCCCAATGTAATAGAGTCTGAGAACATGGAAACTCGCCCAATGTAATAGAGTCTGAGAACATGGAAACTCGCCCAATGTAATAGAGTCCGAGAACATGGAAACTCGCCCAATGTAATAGAGTCTGAGAACATGGAAACTCGCCCAATGTAATAGAGTCCGAGAACATGGAAACTCCCCCAATGTAATAGAGTCCGAGAACATGGAAACTCGCCCAATGTAATAGAGTCCGAGAACATGGAAACTCGCCCAATGTAATAGAGTCTGAGAACATGGAAACTCGCCCAATGTAATAGAGTCCGAGAACATGGAAACTCACCCAATGTAATAGAGTCTGAGAACATGGAAACTTGCATCTTTTTAGACTAAAAAAAACTTGCGATTTAAACTCTCATCCAGATGTTTTTCCATTTTGAAGATAAAACTCGACCAATGCTGGAAACCTGACTGGGGCTGGTAAGTACCCTAACTCTCCCCTTCCCCTCCCCTAATCATCCATTAGTGGTGCTTAACCCTAACCTCTCCCCGGTGGTGCCTAACCCTCCCCCACCCTCCCCCGGTGTTGCCTAGCCCTAACCCCCTGCTTCCCGCACCCTAAACCTAACCCTCCCGGAGGGGGGGGGGGCCTAACCATAAGTCCCCCCCGGGGGTGCCTAAAACAGTGCTGTCCCTGCTGCGGTATTAGCATAACAACAGCTGCTGCTGTCAAAATCGATACATTGGATGGTACATTGGCGCGCTATCTTGTATGGTACATTATATGTAACGATGTGAGGTTACCGTTTGTACTGCACAGTACATGTAACACTGTCAGGTTAGCGTTTGTACGGTACGATATGTGTAACTGTCAGGTTAGTGTTTGTACGGTACAGTATATGTAACATTGTGAGGTTAGTGTTAGTCTGGTACACTACATGTAACACTGTGTCGGTACGATATGTGTAACTGTCAGGTTAGTGTTTGTCTGGTACACTACATGTAACACTGTGTCAGGTTAGTGTTTGTACGGTATATGTAACACTGAGGGTAGTGTTAGTCTGGTACAGTACATGTAACACTGTCAGGTTAGCGTCTGTACGGTATGATATGTGTAACTGTCAGGTTAGTGTTTGTACGGTACAGTATATGTAACATTGTGAGGTTAGTGTTAGTCTGGTACACTACATGTAACACTGTGTCGGTACGATATGTGTAACTGTCAGGTTAGTGTTTGTCTGGTACACTACATGTAACACTGTGTCAGGTTAGTGTTTGTACGGTATATGTAACACTGAGGGTAGTGTTAGTCTGGTACAGTACATGTAACACTGTCAGGTTAGCGTCTGTACGGTACAATATGTGTAACTGTCAGGTTAGTGTTTGTACGGTACAATATATGTAACACTGTGTCAGGTTAGCGTCTGTACGGTACGATATGTGTAACTGTCAGGTTAGTGTTTGTACGGTACAGTATATGTAACACTGTGTCAGGTTAGCGTTTGTACGGTACGATATGTGTAACTGTCAGGTTAGTGTTTGTACGGTACAGTATATGTAACATTGTGAGGTTAGTGTTAGTCTGGTACACTACATGTAACACTGTGTCGATACGATATGTGTAACTGTCAGGTTAGTGTTTGTACGGTACAATATATGTAACACTGAGGTTAGTGTTAGTCTGGTACAGTACATGTAACACTGTGTCAGGTTAGCGTTTTACGGTACAATATGTGTAACTTTCAGGTTAGTGTTTGTACGGTACAGTATATGTAACACTGAGGTTAGTGTTAGTCTGGTACAATATATGTAACACGTCAGGTTAGCGTTTGTACGGTACAATATATGTAGCACTGTGTCAGGTTAGCGTTTGTACGGTACGATATGTGTAACTGTCAGGTTAGTGTTTGTACTGTACAATATATGTAACACTGTGTCAGGTTAGCGTTTGTACGGTACGATATGTGTAACTGTCAGGTTAGTGTTTGTACGGTACAGTATATGTAACATTGTGAGGTTAGTGTTAGTCTGGTACACTACATGTAACACTGTGTCGGTACGATATGTGTAACTGTCAGGTTAGTGTTTGTCTGGTACACTACATGTAACACTGTCAGGTTAGTGTTTGTACGGTATATGTAACACTGAGGGTAGTGTTAGTCTGGTACAGTACATGTAACACTGTCAGGTTAGCGTCTGTACGGTACGATATGTGTAACTGTCAGGTTAGTGTTTGTACGGTACAGTATATATAACACTGTGTCAGGTTAGCGTTTGTACGGTACGATATGTGTAACTGTCAGGTTAGTGTTTGTACGGTACAGTATATGTAACATTGTGAGGTTAGTGTTAGTCTGGTACACTACATGTAACACTGTGTCGGTACGATATGTGTAACTGTCAGGTTAGTGTTTGTACGGTACAATATATGTAACACTGAGGTTAGTGTTAGTCTGGTACAGTACATGTAACACTGTGTCAGGTTAGCGTTTGTACGGTACGATATGTGTTACTGTCAGGTTAGTGTTTGTACGGTACAGTATATATAACACTGTGAGGTTAGTGTTAGTCTGGTACAGGACATGTAACGCTGTGTCAGGTTAGTGTTTGTACGGTACAATATATGTAACACTGTGAGGTTAGTGTTAGTCTGGTACAGTACATGTAACACTGTCAGGTTAGTGTTTGTACGGTACGATATGTGTAACTGTCAGGTTAGTGTTTGTACGGTACAGTATATATAACACTGTGAGGTTAGTGTTTGTCTGGTACACTACATGTAACACTGTGTCGGTACGATATGTGTAACTGTCAGGTTAGTGTTTGTACTGTACAATATATGTAACACTGTGTCAGGTTAGCGTTTGTACTGTACGATATGTGTAACTGTCAGGTTAGTGTTTGTACTGTACAGTACATGTAACACTGTCAGGTTAGTGTTTGTACTGTACAGTACATGTAACACTGTCAGGTTAGTGTTTTTACGGTACAATATATGTAACACTGTGTCAGGTTAGCGTTTGTACTGTACGATATGTGTAACTGTCAGGTTAGTGTTTGTACGGTACAATATATGTAACACTGTGTCAGGTTAGTGTTTGTACGGTACAGTATATATAACACTGTGAGGTTAGTGTTTGTCTGGTACACTACATGTAACACTGTGTCGGTACGATATGTGTAACTGTCAGGTTAGTGTTTGTACTGTACAATATATGTAACACTGTGTCAGGTTAGCGTTTGTACTGTACGATATGTGTAACTGTCAGGTTAGTGTTTGTACTGTACAGTACATGTAACACTGTCAGGTTAGTGTTTGTACGGTACAATATATGTAACACTGTGTCAGGTTAGTGTTTGTACGGTACAGTATATATAACACTGTGAGGTTAGTGTTTGTCTGGTACACTACATGTAACACTGTGTCGGTATGATGTGTAACTGTCAGGTTAGTGTTTGTACTGTACAATATATGTAACACTGTGTCAGGTTAGCATTTGTACTGTACTCCTCCATTCCCTTCCAAAAACAGCAGCAGACTGTCAATCACTGATTGGTTTTTCTGTAAGTGATGTAATAAAGATATCTATACATTTTATATGAAACAAGATCCATGTATTGATGGATATAGGCTCTTGGAACATGTGCTGCTTGTCGTTGTTGTTCTTCATCGCTATTTGAGGCTGCTCCAGGATGCCGCTTTCCCAGCACCCGATGGCTGGGGAGTGATCTACGATGTTGCTTTGCTAAGGGCAGGAAATTGTCACATTATTCTGAACACGCCGTGCAGTGAATTTGGCATGCAAAGCTAAACGTTATCGTATAAAATGTTGCTGCAAAGTATAAAAATGCTTTCAAAGCAAAAACATAGATTCATTTATGGACCCTCGTTAATCATCACATAGCCCTTTGCAGATTACGGTATATAACAGAGGGCAGTAACTCTGTCCTGTCACAAGGTGGCAGTGCAGGTTGGGAAATTAGCATTGAAGTTATTACTTCTTTTTTTTTCTAGAGTTAAATCAAAACATCGGTCAGTGTCTGAATCCGCATCCCACATATGTTTATCTGGTTTGTAAGCGACACAATCGTTCAGCATATTCATAGTTAAAGGTATCACAGTATTGGAGCGCGCTCAACATTACATGGCCTGCTGACATGGTAATACCAAGCTGATCAATGGTGAAATATAGATGAGAAACAGTTTTATTGCCAACATAATAGTTGCAAATAGAAATGTGCAACATTCTGCAGCAGCTGCTGGCTGTGCGCGTGATACATTGTGTCTGGGTCATGGCCTTGTGAATAAAGCCATTTTTTTTATTAATCTATCCCTTATCAGGGTGATGCTGTGACCTGCCATGTTAACTGGTGATGTCAGGCGGAGGTCACCAGTAGGAGGAGTGGTAGTGTGGCCCCTGGCCATTAGGCTAACATGTGGGACCCCGTTCCATGGAAGGACTTCAGATTCCCGCTCCCAGACAGAGGAGAGTGCTGCTAGGTCCCAACAGTGGCTGAAAATCGGGAGATGCAGATCTGAGTGCGACTATTAATCGGTCCCCATGGCTGCGAGAGTGTGTGTGACTACTGACCCCAGCCAGGAATACTGTGAGGCTGATATGGGTTACTCCTGTCTCATTATGATCTGGTCTATCTGCCACACAGGCCCTACCAGTGGAAGGGGGGAGGGGAGGGGCTAGGGGGGATTTCCCCCCGTCCACCGACTGGCAGGGTGCCTGAAAATGTCCCTACTCTTTGTTTTTGTGTTCAAACCTATTATTATCATTTATTTATATGGCGCCACAAGTATTCCGCAGCGCCTTACAAAGCACATAAACAAATTGTAGACAAGTGACTTACAGAACAATACAATACAGGTCCAGGACATGGATAATAGACATTGCTACATTAGCGACCATAACACCCACATAAACAACAGAGCATAAGCAGCCAAGTGTTAGGTGCCCTAGTGGGGAGTAAGAAGTAGATGAATATAAACTAGGGAGAAGTACAAGAGGGTAGAGGGCCCTGCTCGTAAGAGCTTACCTAGCGCCTATGTATGTTAATTGGTTAAATTGGTATAACGCACAGCGTGGCTTCCTGCAGCGTGTCCCCAGCAAATCTACACGGACACGGATTGAGCTACTGAGATCTGCTTATACACAGCGGCCGGCCATTAAAGACCGTGACCAAGTAGCGATGGCCTCTTACACTGAATTCAGCTTTTCCATCTGACCAGGACATCATACAACTATACCTGGAAGGGCAAATATATATTTTTCATCTTTGTTGCATTACAGCACCTAAGATTTATTACATACGTCACTAGGACGCCAGTGAAAAGTGACGTGAACATTATACAGTTGTTAGCGAAGCACTCACTTTCTTTTTCATTTACTAGTCTCCGATAAACTGCTCTGACTATTTCCCTGATTTTAACTGTTTACTATGCACACCTAACAACATAGTATTCCTATATATGGGAGATATGCATGTGCAATATTGTATATACTAATTGATATTTTATATCATAGATGCGAATTGCCAATGAATAAGCCTATTTATGTGACTGCAACAGATTTTATATTTACTGAATTATATATATTTTTTTATGAACACAGAAGGTGGAAGGACGCTTGTTTGTGAAGAAACAAAAATTGTAGTAAAATGAACAATGATTTAATATATACAAATTTACACTGAGATAATAAAATGAGCGATGGCTCTGTGCATGAACCCCAGAACGTCCTTTCCTGTGCACTATGAAAACCAGTAGTTAGTAGATGGATAAATGTCCATTTCGTGCAGAATTAATAATCCAAATGGATAAAAACAAGTCCTGTTCCTTTCAGTGAAAGAAAACAATGTGTCCTCTTAATAGACAAATGGTTATTTAAGTTGCAACAGTAGCAGCAATGGTGGAAAAGCTACTGCAGGGAGCCGCTAGATGTTAATGGAAAGAATGTCTATCCAGTACACGCTGACCCCAATAGTAGCTGGGGAATGAGAACCTCTACCGCTTATTAGTGGGAGTATGAGACCTGTGATGTGGTATGATAATTACCGTCTCGATCTCTGGTGGCTGATGACCCGCACTCGGGAGTAATAGAAGCGCTCGGGAGCGTGGGTGCTGGATGAATTAGCGCCAAGTACTCTGGGCCTGATTCAGAGCCGGACGCTATTTGCGCTCGCTCATTCTGAAAAAGGGTCCGGCTATTTAAATTGAGCGCTCGCTCTTTGTGGTCTGTTGACGCCTCTATGTCTGAGCGAGCGAACGAAACATGCGCTCGCTATTTTGTAAAGACGCCCTTTGGCCGCTCGCATCATACATCATCTCCGCTATTTATTAGATTAATCGAGTACATCGAAAGGCGTATGAACTGCTCGCAGTGCTTGTGGTTGGATTTTCCTACCGCAATCATGCGAACAGTTCAGGCTAAGAAACAACCAAGTGACGTGGTCGATGACGCTGCTTTGCTAATTATGCACACCCTTAAAACGCCCGTTTTGACCGTTTGGCACGCCTGCATTTGGATCTCCACTCCCCGTTTTCAAGCACCTTCCCCTGTTACCACCCACAAACACCTCCCTCTGTCACTCAAATTAGCAGGCATTCGCTATTTAGCGAGCACACGATTTCCGACCGCACTGACTGGTTGGCGCATGCGTATTACAACCCATACGCATGCACAGATGTGCGAACATCGCTCGGAACGAACGAGCGGCTGCTTACGAGCGGCTCTGAATCAGGCCCTCTGTCCTCCGTGCCTGGCTGTAGTGGTCAGTTGATGACAGTCGGCAAAGGGCTGGATAGCAATGTCACAGCAGGCTCCCTGCCCGATGGGGTTGTAGCGATCACAGCTCCAGTGCACAAACAGTCTGGTATAATAAATGCAGGATGTTCCTTGACACGTTTCTCTCGGCAAAAGAAATCCCAGTTTCCTCAGAAGATATAACATCCATTGATCTGCCGTGGGCTTTAAATAGCTGTGCTGGTGGATTTTTGTTATTGGGGAATGCTCTTCAGCTGTTTAGTTCCCCTCAGCTGCCCCAATCATTGTCTTTAAATTGCTGAATGCTAATAAGCGGTAGAGGTTCTCATTCCCCAGCTACTATTGGGGTCAGCGTGTTCTGGATAGAGATTGTTTCCATTAACATCTAGCGTAGTGTTGGCTAACCTTGACACTCCAGCTGTTGTGGAACTATATATCCCAGCATGCCCTGCCACAGTTTTAGCATGCCCTAATAGCAAAACTGTAGCAGTGCATGCTGGGTTATGTAGTTCCATAACAGCTGGAGTATCAAGGTTAGCCAACACTGATCTAGGCTCCCTGCAGTAGCTTTTCCACCATTGCTGCTACTGTTGCAACTTAAATAACCATTTGTCTATTAAGAGGACACATTGTTTTCTTTCATTGAAAGGAACACGACTTGTTTTTATCCATTTGGATTATTAATTCTGCACGAAATGGACATTTATCCATCTACTAACTACTGGTTTTCATAGTGCACAGGAAAGGACGTTCTGGGGTTCATGCACAGAGCCATCGCTCATTTTATTATCTCAGTGTAAATTTGTATATATTAAATCATTGTTCATTTTACTACAATTTTTGTTGTTTCTTCACAAACAAGCGTCCTTCCACCTTCTGTGTTCATATTCTTAAAGGGGGGTATCCACTAGACGATTTTATCCCTGTCCAACCTCTAAACGATTTTCCCTTGAATTTTCCCTTGAAATTTGATCTTCCACTCTGAACGATTTGCAAACGATAAACAATGTCATTTCGATCTGTGATTGACAGCTTTCAGCTATAGTGGGCTTGGGAGTGTTAGGTAGTGGTTCATCGTTTGATCGTTCAGCGTGAACGATGTGCAAACGATTTGTAAGCGATCTCCAAGCAATATGAAAGCGATCAAATGAAATTGACCTGCATGATGGAGGAGACGATCAAACGAGCAGCGGGAGTGCGCATCGTTCATCGTTAGAAACAATTACTGCACGATTTGCAAACGATTTTTAAATGATTGAACAATAACAATATTGTTATCATTCAATCGCCTGCTAAAATCGTCTAGTGGATGCCCCCCATTACCCAGCAGGTAGGAGATCCTGCTTGTTAGGAGCTGCCAGTTTGGAAGCATTGTATTGATTGGTTGACAGGCGCACCTTATTCTTCCTTCTCACTATATATTTTTTTATGTATTATTAAATACTTATCGTTTACAAGTCTCCTGTGTTTCTGAAATAGGAAGCAGATCATTGTGGTACTATTTACATTTTCATTTATAATTATTTTTAAGAACTAAGCGCAGTGATACCTATTTTATCAGTCTACTTTTAAATATAAGCCTTAACCTGGCTTAATTCACTTGCCGCTGAGCTCTTTTCGATAATTTTTTAATTTTAGTTCTTGAGTAATTATTATTCTTCGATACCAGCGCCGGGATTAACGGATTCATTCCGTATATTGTGTACATTTTAAACAATCACTTTTTTTTTTCCCAGTGAACAACTGAACGATTTTAAAGGTAAATAGCATGAATTGGGTAACAGGGTCGTAGCTAAGGCGGTGCGTTAGGTGCCCGAGCGCAGGTTGTCCTTGGGGCAGAAGCAGCTGCCGCCACAATGTCCATTTTCCAGGTGCCCACTGCAATGGTTTTTTTTTTATATAAACTGTGCCCCCAGCTCGTTCTCCAGTCTCCTTCCGGCTCTCGCAGGGCTGTCAGAACTTCAGGAGATGAAGGGAGGGAGGGTGACGTCTGAGCATGGAGACCGAGCTACATGGACTGAGCAGAAGCTGCCAGACTCGCAGGGATGAGGAGGAGCTGCAGCCAGACAGAATCACTGCTTTCTGATGTAAGTGTGTGATTGCTGAGCAGGGGCTGGCTGGCAACTTTTAGCCTGAGGGGCAAATGCATGCAGGTGGCCCTGGTAGAGGAGTAGCGTGTAACCAGGGTGCCCGGAGCACGTGCGTGCTTAGGCGCCCCCCCCTCAAGTGCTCCAGGGAGGGAGCGGGTCCATATGGAATTAATGTAAAGTAAAAATAAAGATATGGGGCAGCCTCCTGTAGTGGTGTCCCCTGTGCCCCAGGAGAGGACCCCCTTATACAGGCCGCCAGTAGTGACCCTCCTATGCAGTGCCCCTTATACAGTACCCCCAGTAGTGGTCCCCCCTGTGCAGTGCCCCTTATACAGTGCCAACAGTAGTGGTCCCCCCCTGTGCAGTGCCCCTTGTGCAGTGCCCCTTGTGCCCCCAGTAGTAAGCCTCTTATATAGTGTCCCCAGTAGTGGTCCCCCCTGTGCAGTGCCCCCAGTAGTAAGCTTCTTATATAGTGTCCCCAGTAGTGGTCCCCCCTGTGCAGTGCCTCCAGTAGTAAGCTTCTTATATAGTGTCCCCAGTAGTGGTCCCCCCTGTGCAGTGCCCCTTGTGCCCCCAGTAGTGGTACCCCCTATGCAGTGCCCTTTAAATAATGGTCCCTGTTGTAGTCCCCCCCCATGTAGTACCCCCAGTATTGCCCTTTATATAGAGCCCCCAGTAGTGGTCCCCCGATGCAAAGCCCCCAGTAGTAGTCCCCCCCTTGTAGGGCCCCCAGTAGTGCTCTCCCCCTTGTAGTGCCCCCAGTAGTGCTCCCCCTTGTAGTGTCCCCAGTAGTAATCCCACTTGTAGAGCCCCCAGTAGTGCTCTCCCCCTTGTAGTGCCCCCAGTAGTAATCCCCCTTGTTGTGCCCCCAGTAGTAATCCCCCTTGTAGAGCCCCCAGTAGTGCTCTCCCCCTTGTAGTGCTCTCCCCCTTGTAGTGCCCCCAGTAGTGCTTGCCCCTTGTAGTGCCCCCAGTAGTAATCCCCCTTGTAGAGCCCCTTGTAGTGCCCCCAGTAGTACCCCCCTTGTAGTGCTCTCCCCCTTGTAGTGCCCCCAGTAGTAATCCCCCTTGTAGAGCCCCCAGTAGTGCTCTCCCCCTTGTAGTGCCCCCAGTAGTAGTCCCCCCCTTGTAGTGCTCTCCCCCTTGTAGTGCCCCCAGTAGTAGTGCCTCCGTCCAGTCAGTGCTACACGCGCGGTGCAGCTATGTCACACAGACACAGACTGCCCGCGGCCCGCATCGTGCTGCGGCCCGGGGGGCACATGGCACCCTGCCCCCCGGCCCAGCCCGCCACTGTTGCTGAGGTAGAATTAGGGTAGAGCTGGCTACACACGAACCGATGACCAACATATCGGGTGGTTACCACACACACAGTTATCCGCTGCCCGACCGCCAGATATACCCCCGCTTCCCACCCCACATAGACTAACATGGGATCATACATCGCTTCTCCAGCTCTCTTGTGCAGACGGAGAGATCTGGAGGAGTGACGGACGACCTCCCGGGAGCACGCAGTTGCTGATATCTTGCCCACACACGGAACCATATAGCTGTGATATCGTTCCAATCCGTCGGAACGGCTGCTATATCGCTCCATGTTTGGGGGCCTTGAGTGTGTTTGGGGGGCAATTGAGATGCTGGGATAAATTAGGGTAGTGGAAGAATTGATTTTGGGTGCTAGAAAAGGTCAAGGGCATGAGGGGAGCTGTGTGAGGAGCAGTGAGATGTGATGGAGCAGTAGGGATGAACATCGGAAGCCGGGCATCGAATGGTTGCCAGGTTTCCAACATCAAATCCAGCGATGCGATGGCAACTAGCCATCGCATCGCAACCATTATATAGCAGAACCATCACGATGGTTATACTTGCCTCCAAAAAGGGTGGAGACTGTGGGGGCGTGCCCAGCACTCTCCAAAATGCTGGGCTGCCCCCAGGCTTCCCCTACACTGAGAATAAATGTTGTGCGCAAGGGAGCAACATCTGTTTTCCTGCTGCACACGCACATTTAACTGCTGTAAAAAAAAAAAAAAAAAACAGCCATCAGATGGGCATCGGAAAGCTGCATCCGACGGCTGGCCTCCATCAAATTCCGGGTATTCAATGGAAATGTACTTCCATCGAATCGAAAAAAAATCAATGTTTGATAACCATCGGCTTGCGATGCCCATCTTTACGGGGCAGTGGGCCTGATTCAGAGCCACTTGCAAAAAGTGAGTGCTCGCTCTGAATCAGGGCGGCCGCTTTTTTAAAGAAAATAACGTCCTCCTGGCCGCTTCCATAGCTGTGGGTGACCACCCACAGCTTTTTCGAGCGGCCAGGTGATGGTCGCAACCATCAGGCTTGCGACGAGACCCTTGTGGTAGGGTCTCATTCCCGCATGCCCCAGTGAGCTTCCTGCTCTAACAGAGCAGGAAGCTCACTACTGACATCACGAGTGATGTCAGTAGGGCCGCCCTCAGACGGCAGGCGTTCCTTTGGGAACTCCTCCATTTGACCAGCCACCCCCCCCTTCCCGCTTACAAAACGGGGCGAGCTGTCGATCAACATCGACAGTCGCCCCGTTTGGAGCGAGCCCCGGAGCAAGTGAATTTCTCACTCGCTCCGGGGCTTGCGCACGTAATGCCCCACCATCAACCCGCTTGCGAGCGGGTCTGAATCAGGCCCAGTATGAGCTGTGGGGGAGGGAGTAAGCTGTAAGCAAATTAATTGTTGCATTTGCAGAAAAAAAGCACTTCTAAATTGAAATCTCCAATAAGCTGAGCGCTCGCAAGCGGGACGATGTTGCCCAAGTGCGCATGCGCCGTCGTTATGTGTCTCGCACCAAAGGGGGCGTGCTGTCGATGGTGATTGACAGCACGCCCCCTTTGGTGGGCGTGCCGGGAGCGTGGCTGCCCAGACGGAGGCGTTCCCATGGGAACGCCTACCGTCTGGGGCCGGCCCCACTGACATCACTAGTGATGTCAGTGGGAGTGATTTTGGCTCTGATAGAGCCAAAATCACTCCAGGGCTTGCGGCAGGGAGACCCTACCGCAGGGTCTCGTCGCAAGCCCGATGGTCGCAATGGTCTTGACCATCGCGATCATCATCATGGACGCTTGCATAAGCTGTGGGTGGTAACCCACAGCTATGCGAGCGTCCAAGAGGCCGCTCCATTTTGGCCGCTCGCTATAGCTGTGGGTGGTCACCCACAGCTATGCGAGCAGCCAGGAGGCCGCTCCAAAAGGTAGGAGGGACGGCCCTGATTCAGAGCGAGCACTCTGTCAGAGCTTCCGGCTCTGAATCAGGGCTTGAGACCCAAATCTGGGTGCAAGCTGGCGCACCTACTCCACATCTACCAAGACTGGCCCAGCGGGACTGCATTTTCTCTTCATTTGCAGCTAAAACAAATTTTTTAATGCACAAATAAGCAACAACAAAAACTTAAGTTGGGTACACACTACACGATTTCTTAAACGATTTCCGATGGATCCGAACGTCAAATCGTTCAAATCTTCCAGTGTGTGGCCGGGCAGTGCGCACACGCCGCGTGCAAGCCCCGGAGCGAGAGAGAAATTTTCTCGCTCCGGAGCTCGCTACAAACGGGGCGGCTGTCGATGTTGATCGACAGCTCGCCCCGTTTTGTAGGCGGGGATGGGGGGTGGCTGGCCAAACCGGGGTGTTCCTGAAGGAACGCCTGCCGTTTGGGGGCGGCCCTACTAACATCACCAGTGAAGTCAGTAGTGAGCTTCCGCTCTATTAGAGCCGGAAGCACACTGGGGCTTGCGACAGACGAGACCCTACCACAAGGGTCTCGTTGCAAGCCCTGGTGGTCGTGACCATCACCTGGCCGCTCGCAAAAGCTGTGGTGGTCACCCACAGCTTAGCGAGTGGCCAGGAGGCCGGGTTTTTCAAAACAAAGCAGCCGCCCTGATTCAGAGCGAGTGCTGGCTTTTTGCGAGCGGCTCTGAATGCAGTCCTATGCGCAGTCCTGCAAGGTCTGCATCTTCAGATCTGTGCTCAATCTGAGGATCTGACTGACGTGCATTGGGTTGCGGCGGGGGAACAACATATCGTGCGGTCACTCACCTGATCATGTGGTGTGTACAAGACCGCACAATATGTCGTTCCGTTGCATCTGCCAGCAGCCGGGTACACAGGTCGTCTAGTGTGTCCCTGGCTTTAGACTGTCACCGTGATCAGGCTCTAATGATAAATAGACCCCATCAGTGCTACATAGCTGTACTTTATATGACAGCTGAGACAGGAAAACCGCTCCACAACTTCAGCCCTGTGACTCCTTACAGCAGGCGTTGGCAGCCTGTGGAACTACAAGTCCAGGTAAACACTACTAATCTTTCTCAGCAGGATAGTTTGCTCTAAAGCAGAAGGATTGATCCTTACAGTCTTCATCCTTTCAGCTCCGGCCATCGGCTGGCTGGGCACTCTGGGACTTGCAGTTCCACAGCAGCTGAATTTACACTACGCTTGCCTCCCTCTATTTTAAGTCAGGTCATTTTTTTTATTGAAAACTTTTTCTATTTAGTATAAACAATAAAAAATTTTTTTTAAATAAACTAAAACACCAACAACATTGTATTAGACAAATAATAGTTTCTAACAGAGCAAAACATCGTATAACAAAATACACGGTGAATTGGGAAATGAGAAATAGTAAGTAAGCCAAACCTAAGTACATAGCTATAGCTGATAAGAATCCTGCACATGGAGGCAAAGAAACGCAAATAAAAAATAAAAAAATAGAAAGTAAAAAACATAATATAGAAACCCTCGTATAAGTAATATAGAAGATTACACCGGAGGATCCCCACCAAGTCGGCAAAGACCCAATGGAGATATGGACCATCTATCCCATATTTTATTAGAAAGGGCCTTATGACTTGTATAAATATATCGTTCATGGTCAACTGTATCGTTAACCAGCGCCCGCCACTTGCATATGTCTGCAGGGACCGGAGCACACCAGTAACAGACAATGGGCCTGATTCAGAGCCGGACGCAATTTGCGGACGGTCGTTCAGGAAAAGGGGGTGGCTATTCAAATGAACTGTTCGCTCTTTGCCGTCTGTTCACGCCTCTAGGTCTGAACGAGCGAACAAAACTTGTGGTCGTTTTTTGGATAACTATGCCCCTAGCCGCTCGTATCCTACGTCATGTCCGCTATTTATTAGATTAATCAAGTACATAGACCAGCCTATGAACTGCTCGCTATTCTTGGGGTTGGTGTTTCCTACCACAATTTTGCGAGCAGTTCTGGCTATAAAATAACCCAGTGACGTGGTCAATGACGCTGCTGTTTTAATTATGCACACCCATAAAACGCCCGTTTTGACCTTTAAGCACGCCTGCGTTCGGATCTCCACTCCCCGTTTACAAGCACCTTCCTCTGTTACCACCCACATACGCCTCCTCCTGTCACTCATATTAGCAGACATTCGCTATTTAGAGAACAAACGATTTTCGGCCGCACTGACTGGTTTGCGCATGCGTATTACGATCCGTACGCATGCGCAGTTGTGCAAACATCGCTCGGATCGAACGAGCGGCCGCTTACGAGCGGCTCTGAATCAGGCCCAATAATCACTTTAGCCAAAGTAGATAAATCTAAAACATAACGGTAAATAGTAATAGTAAACATTTCCCCCAAAATCCAGTGCAAATAGACAAAGTTTAGCTTCTGGAGGGGGTAACGATAGGAAAGTGAATTGAATATCTGACCACCATAATGTCCAAAAATCTCTTGCCCTAGGGCAGTCCCATAATAAGTGCCAAAAATCACAATCAAATGCACAACATTTGGGGCAGTTAGTTGGAACATTAATAAGTGCTATAGAGAGAGGGGAACGGTAAGACCTGTGCAGAATGATTGCCTGTCTTTATTTTAGAGCAATGTCAGTTTTCTCGGTGTGGAGCGATTTACTGTGTGTGTCATGACAGAGGAATGTATATACATAGTGTATGTGTATACATCTTCCCCACACATGGCATTGCACTGTCATATTTCAGACAAGTATAAACTGAGTGTCAATAACATGCGGGGGGCCCCACTAGTGAACAGCACCAGATGTGTACATGGCTCCAGCGCTGGATATCGGCCAAACACAGCAGAAAGTGCTGAGATCCCACTGACCTGTGTCTGCCCTCCCTGTGTACAGTAGGGATGGCTCCCCACCACTGCTGCCCACCTGTATGAAGTCTCCATAATAAAGGTGTTCCAGCAGGAGCCTCATATCACCAATCATAGGATAATGCCGATTCAGATCCGGACGCTTAGAAGCGTTCGCTCGTAGCTGCCGTATGCATCGCAATGCGCGAGCCAGTCACTGCAATCAAGAATCGTGCGTTCGTAGCACAAAGACTGAGAGCTACTTTGTGTGATCGTGCCATTTGTGGGTGGTAACAGGGGAAGGTGCTTGTGAACGGGGTAGTGGGGTGTAAACGCAGGCGTGTCTGGGCGTCAAAATGGCGTTTAAACTGTGGGCATAATTAGCATGGAGGCATCATTGTACACGTCACTTGGTTGTATTTCAGTCAGCACTGATCGCAGTGCTTGCGGCAGGGCAGGGGCGACCTCAAGCGCTGCGTGCAGCTACGATGGCTCTCGTTACCGATTAATCATACACTTCCCGTGTGGTCGTCTTTATACACCTGCATTCGCTAACTGCCGTCGCTCTATATGACATAGATGGCGTCCTTATGCCACACAGTGTGATTGCGGAATTTGCATACCCGGCCCCTTTTGGCAGCGAGCGATCGCGGCTTAGCGTCAGGGTCTGAATCAGGCCCAATATACACACCACAAATAACAGACCTGTATTGCTTATATGCGTGAGTGAGTTTACGTGTCCACTTAGCACACGCCAACCTAAGCGCCCGATTGCCGATCCTTGGTACCGCACTGGGAAAATTATTCTGCAACTGGCTTACTAGATCCACATGGAAATGCGCAGGGTCACAAGCGCGTAATGACACTTCAGAGCCCAACCTATTTCCATTGTAGGATAATCAGTTTTGTTTTTATTTAATTTAAAACTGAGTGGGCGACTATCATTATTGTGTCTGTCACTTTTGAATTGTTTAATACATTAAAGTCTAACTTGAGATGTATGCGCCTGCAAGAAAGGGGGGGCTGTCCTGGGCCCCCGTATTGTGGTGCTGACACAGAGATGGACGCAGTAGCAAAGTCGCGGTATCTTTGTACGCAGCGGCCGAGCTACAATAGGCAAAGGCCGCAGGAGGTGTGTTACGTAATAGGACGCCCGCTGCCAGATTCTCTGATCTGATGCTGTGTCCGGAGACGCGGCCATCGGATTAACTGTGTGACCATCGGACATCTGAGTTACACTCTGGTTACTCAGGATGTTCAGGGAAATCACGCTGCGGGGGCCGGTGAAGCACACGCAGAAATCAGGGCGGACATCCCCGTTTTGTGAGATGCTCTGTGTCGCCGCCCCCAAACGGCTTCGGGGGTATTGTGACCGTGGTCGCAGACGCAGATTTGCACATGGGCGGTACAGGTCCTATGCATGCGCAGATCGCCTAACATGGGTGTTATACGCAAACCAAATGGTTTACGTATAACTGTTAATCCAGCCCATATATAATAATACAGCCTCTGCCGGTACTTCTGTAACATTGCCCATCTGAGCGGACACAGGCCCTCATTCAGACCCGCTTGCAAACGCTATGCACTCGCAAGCTGGTCGATGGTGAGGGCCTGCACACGCGCAGCGCTCGCAGTGCGCGTGTGCAAACCCTGGAGCGAGTGACAAATTCACTCGCTCCGGGGCTCGCTACAAAAGGGGCGGCTGTCGATGTTGATCAACAGCTCGCCCCGTTTTGTAGGCGGGGTGGGGGGGGTGGCTGGACAAACAGTGGCGTTCCTGAAGGAACGCTTGCCATTTGTAGGCGGCCCTACTGACATCACCAGTGATGTCAGTAGATAGCTTCCGGCTCAGTTAGAGCAGGAAGCTACTTGGAGCTTGCGGTAGACGAGACCCTACCACAAGGGTCTCGTCGCAAGCCCTGATAATCGCGATAGTCGCGACCATCACCTGGTCACTCGCTAAAGTTGTGGGTGGTAACCCACAGCTTAGCGAGCGGCCAGGAGGCCGGCTTTCAAAACAAAAGCAGTCTCCCTCATTCAGAGCAAGCGCTCGCTTTTTGCGAGCGGCTCTGAATCAGGCCCACTGTGCAATGCTGCACACAGACATAGTGATGTGTATGATCCTCTGACTGACACAGCACGTTACAGACCGAGATCCCGTCCTTATCATTACAAGGCTGATGATCCCTTTATGTACATATTATAACCAGATGCTGGAATGAGGCTGCAGGACACAAATAAACTTCCGCTCTGGTTTTACTTACACATAACATATTCTATTTCAGTCTCAGATCATCAAATAATAATGTTGTGTTGTTGCCATGATAATGGTACACAAACGCCTGCGATGTCACGGGTGCCTGTGGGTGAGGTCATGGTCTGCTGTTCCTTTCCATCACACACACACGCACTGACACAGAACATTGCCGGCCCTCACTCCCTCTCTGCAAGGCCCCCCACCCCCACATCCCACCCTTATTATAATCTATAGCAGGCAACACACCCATCTCATCCATTCACGTCCCTGACTATGCAGGTGCAGCAAACTCAGCACAACCCGCCAGATTGCCGCCATTCACATACGTGTTAGAGTGAATAAGGGGTCTATTTACTAAGCAGTGTTAGGAGACAGAGTGAAAAGTGATAAGGTGCCAGCCAATCAGCTCCCAACTGTCATCTCACAGACTGTGTTTGAAAAATGACAGTTGGGAGCTGATTGGCTGGCACCTTATCACTTTCTTATCACTTTTCACTCTGTCTCCTAACACTGCTTAGTAAATAGACCCCTAAGTCTCAAAAAGAGTTCAGTTATCTGAAGCTTTTATCTGTCTGGTGCAGGTTAGAGAATAAAAGGTCTAAATTCTATGGGTTACGTTCCATTTGCACCTATTAGAAATGAACCCTTCTAGAGTCCTGGCTGGCAGTGCCACACTTAGCAATACTCCCCTAGAGGTATCACTCTCATACAGGTCCTTGTTACTGATACAGTGGGAGCAGACAGGACCAAGAACCGCACAATATACACCTGTACAGTGCACTACATATAATGCGGGGGCAACTCACCCTGCGACGTCACATGGGAAGTGATTTGCGCTCAGTTACCTCCCTGCCCACCAGGATCCTACACCAGCACTTGTCAGCTTCTACTTCTGGGTATGTGTGGTCACGCTGCTTCACTTTACTGCCCACCTACACTAGCTCAGCTGGTGCAGCCTCCCAGTACTGGCGCTCCACAGTTGTGAGGTATAGTAAGACAAAAGGTGCATACACACGTAACGATTTTTTGAATGATTTGTCGTTAACGACGTCATTATCGTTCAAAAAATCGTTCAGTTTCTGAGTTATAACGATGAATGATAATCGTTCATCGTCCATTTCAGACTGTCCAACATAACGATTTTCATTAAGGGAAGGAACATTGGGCCTGATACGGCCAGCTCCGTCGTGCGCATGCGCGAGACCCAGATAGCGCCGGGCAAACTGTCGCTCCGGGTCTCGTACCAAAGGGGGCGTGCTGTCGATGTTGAGTGACAGCACGCCCCCTTTGGTGGGCGGGCCAGGGGCGTGGCTGCCCAGACGGAGGCGTTCCCATGGGAACGCCTACCGTCTGGGGCTGGCCCCACTGACATCACAAGTGATGTCAGTGGGAGTGCTTTCGGCTCTGTTAGAGCCGAAAGCACTCTGGGGCTTGCGGCAACAAGACCCTACCACAAGGATCTCGTCGCAAGCCCGATGATCACGATGGTCTTGACCATCGCGACCATCTTCCTGGCCGTTCGCTATAGCTGTGGGTGGTCACCCACAGCTATGCGAGCGGCCAGGAGGCCGCTCTGAAAAACAAGGACGGACCTGATTCAGAGCGAGCGCTCTGTCAGAGCGTCCGGCTCTGAATCAGGCCCATTATTTCGTTCATCATTGTAAAAATTGTTCACTTTTTCAAGGGAAAATCGGACAGAAAATCGTCGGTTACAAAATCGTTACGTGTGTATGAACCTAAAGCGTTTGTTTTTCAGAGATTATACTCGCCCAGTGCGGGATATTTACACACTTGCCCACTCTCCCGGGCTCTGTGGGAGACTGACTAATTTGAGGGAGAGTCTCCCAGAGCTCTCGTAAAATTGGGCAACTCTCCTGCATCCTGGCACTTCTCAGCAGTGGCGTACCGTGGGGGGTTGCGTGTGGAGCACCTTATCCTGGGTGCCATCTGCTAGGCCCGGCAGAGAAGGGCACCACCTGCCTGGGCAATGTCCAGCGCTGTGATCAAGTGCATAAAGCACTTCCCATGTGACGTAGTAGGGCGAGGGATCTGGCTCCGCCCGCGCCGTCTGGTGTCAGACGCTGCTGGGTGGAAAAGTCAGTTCGGCGGCGGATGTAGGAGGAAGACGTGGCAGAAGAGCTCAGGCGGCCGCAGAAGACGCTGGGCTCGAGAGAAGACCTCAGGTGGCGCCAAAAGAACGTGGCTGAGGAGCGGACACAAGACAGGTAGGCTCTTTATGAGGCATTCCAACCATTAATACCTCCCTAGACCACCAGGCTGTCGGGCTCTAGGCCCGTAGGGGTAATTAGCCCTGTGGCACTGATATAGAGGGGAGGGAGGGGGCGTTGTTTATTCCGACGCCCTGGGTGCCAAACCATCTAAATACGCTCCTGCTCAGTTGTGGTGGGTATGGGGTGGTATAGGTGGAGGAGGCCAGTGTGCAGTCTCTGAATGGCCAAGCTCTCTCACCAGCACAGTTGCAGAGTCTACTGCCCATGCATTGGTCTCCAGGAACATGGCGGTGATGTTACCGGAGATTTCTGCAGTACCAGAATCTGGAGAAGCACAAGTATGGGTGCAATGTGTGTGGTATGGTGTGGTGTGTGCACCCATTATATATGTTCCCATGCCGGGGGCGTGATGACGTGATTAGCTTAGAATTGCGTCATCACAGCCCTGCCCACTAACCACATAGTGCTGCCCGCCTGGACCTCCATCTCCACGGACCAGCCAGAGTTCAGCCTCCAAACTTGTAATGGAGCATACACACGGTCAGATTTTTCTTCAGATCTGAACGATAATGATTTAAAAAATCATTCAGTCGTCCATATCTGAAGGAAAATCTGTCATATCTGACATGTTTGAACGATGAGCGTTCCCGATGGTCAGATAACGACATTTGACATCTGATGTGTTTGCAGTCAGTTTTGAAAAAATCGTTCAGTTTCTGAGTTACAACGATTATCGTTCATGCATGTTCCCATTTGTAGTTCATTCTGACTGACCAATTGAACGGTTTTCATTAAGGGAAGTTACAAAAATCGTTTGTAGTTCAAAAAATCGTTCATTACACTTTAAAAAATCTGACAGAAAATCGTTCATAAAATCGTTGGTAACAAAATCATTGTGTGCGTATGCAGCTTTTGTATAATATACTAACGAAAGACAACTGCTTCCTTCTTGCACTGTCACTAGACCCATGAATGCTCACAGACCTGGTTACTGTGGGTTATCTGTACATTAGCCAGTCTGTACTTTTGTACAGTAACAAATGAGCGTGTATTATATAATATTATAAATAGTCATCCTGAGGTAAAGTGCATAGTAATAATGATAATTAGAAATGATATTTAATTTTCAGCATTTAATTGTGCGTTATGAAGATGTAATTGAAATGTAGCAGAGCACTCACCCAGGATTACCACAGAAATGTAAGAAGTTAATGACATAACTTCTTAGACCTATTTGCATAATCTTGGCGAGTTCTCTGCTCTGTTCCAATTAGCAATGTCTGCTGGGCTCTGAAATGAGATATACCAGGGCGACTATCACAGAGGCGCTGTAGAGTCCTTTCACCTTGTGCTTCATATATTAGCAAGTTGTGGAGAAATGATATCATTAGTGTATTCATTTACTGCAGATTTAGGAAGTTAAATAGGTAATATGACATTGGGGGGGGGGGAATGTTCTCCAGGTGGGATTTGCAGGCATATGAGAATGGGAGTAGCAGCCACACTGAGATAAATTCAGGTTTCCTGTCCAGCAAATTAAATGAATCCACTGACATCCCCTAAGAGGGTTTGTGTCTGTGCCCTTTGGCCCTGATTCAGAGGCGCTCGCTATATGCTTTGAATCAGGGCGGGACGTTTGTATTTTTTCTCCAGGCCGCTTGCTAAGCTGTTATCGCGACCATCGGACTTGCGATGAGACCCTTGTGGTAGGGTCCCGTCCACCGCAAGCCCCAGTGAACTTCCTGCTCTAATAGAGCAGGAAATTCACTACTGACATCACTGGTGATGTCAGTAGGGCCGCCCACAAACAGCAGGCGTTCCTTCAGGAACGCCACCGTTTGTCCAGCCACCCCCCCTGCATGCCTACAAAACGGGGTGAACTGTCAATCACAATCGACAGCCGCCCTGTCTTGTAGTGAGTCCAGCAGCGAGTGAAAATTCACTCGCTACGGGGCTCGCGTGTGCGCACTGCCCGGCCATCGACCCGCTTGAATTAGGCCCTTTATCCCATCTGTTGCCAGGGACCAGGCCCCACATGGCCACGGTGGCAGCTGCAGAACTGCAATGGATAACCCTCCGTGGCTGCAGTGACCAATGCCATTTCCAGTGACATCGCGCGTTAATCGCTCAGTGAAAAATACTCGTTCAAAATATATTTTGAGTACTGTACATGTGCAGCACAGAACCAACTCCAGCAGCAGCAACGCTTGAAAGGGTTAAGGACCTCATTCAGAGTCGGTCGTTGCGGCCGCACGGTCGTACGCCACCGATGTTCGCTAAACTGCGCATGCGTACAGTTCGCAATGCGCGTGCGCAAACTAGTGGCTACGATCAGAAATTTCTCTCTCCTTGAACACAGCCAGGTCGGTAGTTTGAGTGACAGGATGAGGCGTTTGTGGGTGGTAACAGGGGAAGATGCTTGAAAACGGGGGAGTGGAGATCCGAACGCAGGCGTGCCTAATTATGCGAACGGCGCTTTATGGGAGTGCATAAATTACAAAGTAGTGTCATGGCACACGTGACATGGGAGGTTTTACACTGACATGATCGTAGAGCTTAAGAGAGGGTATGGTCAACCTTTAGCTCTACGACCAGTTCCGATGGTTAGCGATGCTCGCGATTAATCCTTATATGGCCGGAGATGACGTGTAATTCGTACGAGAAGGGGGCGTATTTTTTGCGTTCCGACCGCTTCCTCCCCTTGGTCGGCCAGCTAACGATCCGACCTTAAGGACGCAACATGCGTGTGCATCATTTGCATATCCGGCCCCTTTTCCAGTACGACCGTGTGGCCGCAACGACTGACTCTGAATGAAGTCCTAAGTCCCAGCACAATGTGCTGGGATTAGTATGTGTCCATCCTCTTACCCACCTGGGAAAGGTGGAAGGAATCCATAACATCGCCCAGCCATGAGAGTAAAGGTGCCTACATAATTAGCGATATTTTACACGATTTGCCCGATTCCGACGCATCGTGACGGCAAATCGTGTAAAATATGCACAAATCCTGAGTGTCCACTCACGATGCCGATGCGCGTACCAGCTGGTCGTACATCGCATCTTTAGATCTGCCATGCTGTAGGGCAGATCTGACAATCTCAGTCACAATGCACTGGAATAGTTAGGAGGCACTGGAATAGTTAGGAGGCACTGGAATAGTTAGGAGGCACGATGCACTGGAATAGTTAGGAGGCACTGGAATAGTTAGGAGGCACTGGAATAGTTAGGAGGCACGATGCACTGGAATAGTTAGGAGGCACTGGAATAGTTAGGAGGCACTGGAATAGTTAGGAGGCACGATGCACTGGAATAGTTAGGAGGCACGATAGATCGTTTGTCACATTGGACAGTTTTTAACACCAAATCGTGCCCACGACTGCCGGGGAGCTGCCGGTGGAGAGTTCAGGGGGAAATCGGACACAATGTCGGATCGCGAGCACATCGCTAAGTGTGTAGGCACCTTAACTTAGCTGGTGACCTAGCAATGCACAGAAAATAAAGACTAAGGGGGTCTATGTACTAAGCCTCGCAGAAAGAGACCGTACCAAACAATCAGCTTCTAACTGCCATTTTTTCGAACTCAGGGTCTGATTCAGAGCCGCTCGCTATTTGCAGACGGTCGTTCCAAAAAAGGGGCCGTCTATTGTGGCACCCCATCAAGACCCTACATAAATGTTAAATAATAACCTGCTTCCTGCCACTGTCTAATACAGGCCATTATAGAACTGCACATAATACTTACAGTCAGGGACTGGTCATTGAGAGACTCGACCAGCTGGGTAGGTCCCACACCTTCATACCCCTGCTATCTTCACAGGGAAATCCCAGTATGAAATTGCCTCTGTATGTACCAGTGACATTAAAACTATTCAACCTTCTCTACAACCTTGCAGGCAGGACACAAATATACTAAAATTGTGCATCAGATTGCATGAATAACAATTTCCATAAAGGAATAGTTATCTGTCAATTAAACTAACCCGGGCAACGGAAAGTGCACTCACTCTACAAAGACCGCTGAACTTTATTACTAACCGTCATTTACATGCATGCAGTAACTTTACTTGGGTAAATAAAAAAAATTAAGTTCTGAATATACTTTAAGGGTAAATTGTTGTTTTAGTCTTGTTCATATTGGGGTATGATGGGTAACACCATATTTAATGTAAACAGTTGCATATCAATCTGCTACAATATGCATGTTTTTCTGCAATAACATATTAGTTTGCTGCTTCATCTAGATGCAAAGAGTACTCAGTCATTCCAGTGTCCAGTACAATAAAATATGCATTTTGTTGGACGGGTAATTTATTTGTTAATGCATAACTGCTAGGAATATAGATTGTTGTGAATCAAATCTGCACTATTTATTCTGTAATAAACTGAAACACTAATTTGAAGCAAAATTAGTAACTTATTTGCCTGTACATCCCTCCTTACCTCTCTGAGCAACAAAGAGAAACCAATCCTAACCTGGTAAGATTGAAACACATCACACCACACTTGTACAATATCTGTGGGGGTATTACACTATTTACATTGAGCGCTCGCTCTTTGCGGTGTGTTGACGCCTCTTTGTCTGAGCGAGCGTCCAAAAAATGCGCTCGCTATTTTGTAAAGACGCCCCTTTGCTGTTTGTATCACACGTCATCTCCGGTATTTATTAGATTAATCGGGAACATTGAAAGGCGTCTGAACTGCTCGCAGTGCTTGTGGTAGGATTTTCTTACTGCTATCACTGCGAGCAGTTCAGGCTAAAAGACACCAAGTGACGTGGTCGATGACGCTGCTGTATTAATTATGCACTCCCATTAAACGCCCTTTTGACCGTTTGGCACGCCTGTGTTCGGATCTCCACTCCCCCCGTTTTCAAGCACCATCCCGTTACCACCCACAAACGGTACATTCTGTCACTCAAATTAGTAGCCCCTCGCTGTTTTGCGAGCGCACGATTTCCGACCGCAATGACTGGTTTGCGCATGCACATTACGACCCATACGCATGCGCAGTTGTGCGAACATCGCTCAGAGCGAACGAACGGACGCTTACGAGCGGCTCTGAATCAGGCCCACTGTGTGTGTATATATATATATATATATATATATATATGTGTGTGTACCGTTATCTCTGGCGATATATGAGGAAAATCCTTACCTAGCACAATAACTGCAGGGACAGAAGGACATTTTCCCATCGGTCCCTGCAGTTTTTGAATATCCTCCCCAGTCTCCTTCCCGGCACTGGGGCCAGTGGTAAGTATACAGTACGTACAGCTGCAGCCTTCCATTAAAAAGTGTCTGAACAGATTAAAAAACGAAGAGGGACACATGTGTTAGTCTATTTATGTGGTTTATTCTATTTATGTGGTTTAATATAAATAAATATATAAACGTGTTTATAGATATATTTATATACATATTTAGGATGTTTGTGTGTATGTATAAATATATATATATATATATATATATACACACACACGTGTGTACATATATATATTTCTATACACGTGTACAATCCTCCTGTATATACAGCGCTCGTGTCTTCTCACGGCATCAGCAAAGTGTGTGAGGTTGTGACCCAGCATAAAAGCTATGAGACTGCACATGGCTGACTACATGGAGTATGCACAGAATAAAATACAGGAAGGTCTTGTTTTCGGATTTTCAAAAAGAACGCCACCGGGAACTTCGCAGGGACAGCGTGTTAACGTAACCGCTGCCCCTACGAAGTTTAATGCTGAATAGTCGGGGAAAAAAATTCTGAAAAAAAAATAGTCGATGTTCGAAAAATGTTGGGACATAATGGAAACTATTGCTGACTAGAGCCCTAAGTACAACACGTATTTCCGCTCCTTTGTGCGGATAAAAGGGGGACATTCTTAGGATCCTAGCTTTGGCTGTAAGGCACTGACGCTGGGTGGGATAACACAGGAAAGGAGCTTTCCCATCCCCCCCTCCATTTATACGTTGATGTTAGTTGCCTTCGGTACATCCTTACAAGCTGCAATATTAAAGATTAACCAGCAAGAGGTGACACCGCATATAAGGGGGTCTATTCATCATCTCTTCATTTCTACAAAAGCAAGTAATAATGAACATTTTCACCTGCAATTGTAGAAATTAAGTGTTCGGGCCATTCATCAATTAGGTAAAGCAGGAGATGTCACAGATATACACCCCATACACTAGTATCACAGATATTTCCTACTTACCTTCCTCTCCCGGAATGGCCCGCTGTCCCCATACACTAGTATCACAGATATCTCCTGCTTACCTTCCTCTCCCGGAATGTCCCGCTGTCCCCATACACTAGTATCACAGATATCTCCTGCTTACCTTCCTCTCCCGGAATGGCCCGCTGTCCCCATACACTAGTATCACAGATATCTCCTGCTTACCTTTCTCTCCCGGTATGGTCCACTGTCCCAATACACTACTATGGGGACAGAATTCATCAAGCTCCGAAAGTACAATATTTTTCGGAACTTGTCGGCGGGAGCATTCGCCATCTTCAGATGGCACTTGCGCCCGCTCGTTCCCTATGAGAAGGAGTCCCGGGGTGCAAAGAGGGATCCTATTCAGTGGCAAACGCAGGATTTCTAGAGGGGGGGGTTTCCAAATGCTTGATCTTAAAGTGAGTGTGGCCAGTCCATGAAGAGAGCAGAGTTAGCACTTAACCAGCTATAATATGCGTCATACATAGTGTATTGTGTGTCATAATTCCAGCATATACAGGACCAGTGATCACAGTAACCCATTATATGTGTCATACATAGTGTATTGTGTGTCATAATTCCAGCATATACAGGACCAGCGATCACAGTAACCCATTATATGTGTCTTACATAGTGTATTGTGTGTAATAATTCCAGCATATACAGGACCAGCGATCACAGTAACCCATTATATGTGTCATACATAGTGTATTGTGTGTAATAATTCCAGCATATACAGGACCAGTGATCACAGTAACCCATTATATGTGTCATACATAGTGTATTGTGTGTAATAATTCCAGCATATACAGGACCAGTGATCACAGTAACCCATTATATGTGTCATACATAGTGTATTGTGTGTCATAATTCCAGCATATACAGGACCAGTGATCACAGTAACCCATTATATGTGTCATACATAGTGTATTGTGTGTCATAATTCCAGCATATACAGGACCAGTGATCACAGTAAACCCATTATATGTGTCATACATAGTGTATTGTGTGTCATAATTCCAGCATATACAGGACCAGTGATCACAGTAACCCATTATATGTGTCATACATAGTGTATTGTGTGTCATAATTCCAGCATATACAGGACCAGTGATCACAGTAACCCATTATATGTGTCATACATAGTGTATTGTGTGTCATAATTCCAGCATATACAGGACCAGTGATCACAGTAACCCATTATATGTGTCATACATAGTGTATTGTGTGTCATAATTCCAGCATATACAGGACCAGCGATCACAGTAACCCATTATATGTGTCATACATAGTGTATTGTGTGTCATAATTCCAGCATATACAGGACCAGCGATCACAGTAACCCATTATATGTGTCATACATAGTGTATTGTGTGTCATAATTCCAGCATATACAGGACCAGCGATCACAGTAACCCATTATATGTGTCATACATAGTGTATTGTGTGTCATAATTCCAGCATATACAGGACCAGTGATCACAGTAACCCATTATATGTGTCATACATAGTGTATTGTGTGTCATAATTCCAGCATATACAGGACCAGCGATCACAGTAACCCATTAGATGTGTCATACATAGTGTATTGTGTGTCATATTCCAGCATATACAGGACCAGCGATCACAGTAACCCATTATATGTGTCATACATAGTGTATTGTGTGTCATAATTCCAGCATATACAGGACCAGCGATCACAGTAACCCATTATATGTGTCATACATAGTGTATTGTGTGTCATATTCCAGCATATACAGGACCAGCGATCACAGTAACCCCATTAGATGTGGTAGTAGGGCCATCCTGCCTGAGCTGATTTCTAGCACCATTTCAGAGCATTGGAGCATGTCCGGGAGTCTGGAGGAACAGCAGAAGAACCTATCGCTGCCCTGGACATATATATGTAGATATTGGACTCTATAGCAGCACATCCCTAACAGTGCATGTTTTCCAGATCTCCTAGTTGGTGCACAGGTTATTTATTACTGGCTGATACATGTTAAAAGATCCACAGGTGGTGCTAATTATTTAATTACTGAAGAGAACATGCAGCACTAGTAAAATTCTATTATATTACAATTTCTATTGTGGTCATGGTGTGGGCTGGGGAGGCAGGTTTCTAGGCAGCTGGAAACCCCCCTGCATTTGCCTATGCTATTAGATCCCTTTGCCCCTGTCCAGCTCCTTCCGCTGGACGTCGAGGCTCTTGTGCCTGTAAGCCACACAGGCACTTGTCTCACGGCTCTGAAAGGAGCAATGAAGCAGTTTGCAGTGACAGCTGATTTTCGGATCAGCTGTCTCTGCACCGGAGCAATGATGAATTGCTCCTGCGCTCGCGGCGAGTTAGCATGTTAATTATCAGGGTCCGATAATTAACATAATGAATCGCCCCCAGGGTGGGAGGTGTTGGTTTGCGCATTACTGTTTTATTCTATATGCAATGTGTCCCTGACCAAGAGAACTTTGGCTAATAACTGCCTTGTTTATCATTTATAAAAATAGGAAACCTCACCCTGTACCTTCCTGCTTGCCCCTTGGATTTCACAAGAAGACTGTCCAGTAAACAAGAACACTTATACAATCAGACACTAGGGGGCAGCAATGAGCTGTTTGAGAACTGTCATAATTTCCAGCTTTATCTTTTGTATCTTTGTTTTGTAATCAGCCGCATTAAAATGTTTCTATATTTCTGGCCATGTTTTTAGTTTCCTTATCTGCATCAACTACAAATGATACAGCTATAAACAGCAGTTGTAAGTTGTTCTAAATGCGCATTTGCGGTTTGGAGCCCTGCTCTCAGCTTCATCAGCTAGACCAGAGCCATCACAGTGATGCTGAACATATGTGTCTGACAAAACATGTCCCTGCTTAGGGATTTCAGGGGGCTTTATACACGCCTGGTACACATTGGACGATACAGGGATGGAAGATCTACAGTGTATAGATAGACAGTAAAAAGGTCAACACCAGATGGTCGACAGGGTCAAAAAGTTGACTGTTAAATGATCGTCATGGACTAAGGACAACGGATAAAATGTCGACACGTGGTTTTCCGTCATTTGTCATGATTTTTAGGGTTGGAATAAGGGGTTAGGCTGTGGAATGTAGAGTTAAAAAAAAGGGTGTCAACCATTTGTGTGTCGACCTTTTGACCATGTCGACCTTAGTTCATGTCGCCAATTTAACAGTCGACCTTTTGACCCTGTCTACCTATAGCCCCGTGGTTCCCAAACTGTGTGCCGGGGCACCCTGGGGTGCCTTGGGACACTTGCAGGGGTGCCTCAGGTTGTTGGTCCAGCACCAGATCAAATTATTTATGGTCAATGTAATGTAAATATGTGAATAAACAGAAGTGCAAACCTGTCCAGCACCACATAACTGCACTTAAGGATGAGAGGTCAGCACAATTTACACTTCGAACTTTACTAAGAAAAAAATCTGAATTTCTTAATAACAAACTTAAACTTACGTGTGTGCTGTGAAAACAGTGCTAATACTCTAGGGCAGGGGTGGGGAACCTTTTTTCTGCCGAGGGCCATTTTGATAAATATAACATTATTTGCGGGCGCGGTGCAGGCCACACCCCTCCGTGTGATGTCACACGGGGCGGGGCCACAGTCACCGGTGATTACAGCACTGTCCTGAGCATCCTGAGGATGCCCTGGGGAGCTGAAAGGGCAGCGGTGTGACCATATGAAGCATCCTGGCGGCACTGCTGCATAGATTCTGTCTGCAGGGTGTCATTCTAGGCACCCTGCTAGTCAGATGAGGCTAGCAGAAAAAAGCTCCAAGGGCCAGACCAAATTATTCCACGGGCCTTATAAGGCCCCTGGGCCTGAGGTTCGCCATCCTTGCTCTAGGGTGCCGTGATTTAAAATAGTTTGGGAACCTCTGCTATAGCCTACTGACCATCTGGTGGTGACCTATTTACTGTCTATCTAAATACTGCAGTTCTTTCAATCCACACCCTCATTTGTCACGGAGATAGTGCCCTATTGCAGTACCATATCAGGACAGTAGATGGCGACTCTTCCATTGTCTCTTCATTGGACACTGCCAGTGGGCTGCAGGAATAACAGATAAAGGCCCTCATTCAGAGCCACTCGTAAGCAGCAGCTCGTTCGCTCCGAGCAATGTTTGCCCAACTGCGCATGCGTACGGATCGTTATACGCATGCGCGAACCAGTCAGTGCGGCCGAAATTCATGTGCTCGCAAAATAGCGAATGCCTGATAATTTGAGTGACAGGATGAGGCGTATGTGGGTGGTAACAGGGGAAGGTGCTTGAAAACGGGGAGTGGAAATCAGAACGCAGGCGTGCTTAAAGGTCAAAACAGGCGTTTTATGGGTGTGCATAATTAAAACAGCAGCGTCATTGACCACGTCACTGGGTTTTTTTTAGCCAGAACTGCTCGCAAAATTGTGGTAGCAAAAACCAACCACAAGAATAGCGAGCAGTTCATACCCTGTTCGATGTACACGATTAATCTAATAAATAGCGGACATGACGTCGGATGCGAGCGGCCAGGGGGCGTAGTTTCCCAAAAAACGACCGCAAGTTTTGTTCGCTCGTTCAGACATAGAGGCGTGAACAGACCGCAAACAGCGAAGGGTTCATTTGAATAGCCAGCCCTTTTTTCTGAACGAACGACCGCAAATAGCGTCCGGCTCTGAATCAGGCCCAAAGTCTATTGTTTTCACAACATTGTAATTTTACTATTGCAGTGCCTAAACCTAACCACCCCCTCCCTGCACCCTAAACCGAACACCCCCTCCCCGATACCTAAACCTAACCTCACCCCCTAGTGCCTAAATCTAACCGCCCCTCCCCTATTCCTAACAGTCCCTATCAGGTGGTGCCTAACCCTCTCCCTAATGCCTAACCCCGCTACCTAACCCTAACCTCCCCCTAACACCCTGATACTTACCTTCAGGATGCCAGCGGTCGGGATACTGGTGCCGGGATCTCGACCGATCAGGATTTTGGCGCCGGTATTCAGACCGTTGGCATCCCGCATGCCGGGTTGTCGACTACATCCCGTGGTACATACATAGCTAGCAGCATTTTTCATGATCAAACATTGTATCAAAGTAGTTTGTACAAAGATCTGATTACCTTACAAGGACAGCAAAGCATAATATATTGGCAGCATTGCTGAGTGTGATCAAAACACATTTTCTGCCTATTTGCAGCTGGACAAATCTAGATGACTAACACAATAAATCAGACACTGCCGGGCTGCAGCGACAGTTTTTGCTGTCGTTGCTCCAGCAGACTCATCAGCTCCAACGTGCACCGCAATCACCGCGGTGTAAAGCCGCGTACCCACTACACGAGAAAAATTAGCGATTGAACGATTACAACAACGTTATCGTTCAATCGTTCATTAATCGTGCAGGAATTATGGCATTTGTCATCGCCTGAATACGCAGGCCAACCTGCCGATATCGATAGGTTGTGCATGTTCGGGGATGAGGGAGGGTGCCGAAACTGACATATCAGTCAGTGTGGGCGATGGCCAAGACCATCGGGGCTTGAGACGAGACCCTTGTGGTAGGGTCTCGTGGCCGCAAGCCCCAGAGAGCTTCCGGCTCTAATAGAGCAAGAAGCTCACTACTGAGGCCGCCCCCAAACGGCAGGTGTTCCTTCGGGAACGCCTCCGTTTGGCCAGCCACCCCCCCAGCCCGCCTCCAAACGGGGCAAGCTGTCAATCATAATCGACAGCCGCCCTATTTTGGTGCGAGACCCGTAGCGACACCAGTGATGTCAGTGGGGCCGCTCACAAACGGCAGGCGTTCGCTTGGAAACGCCCCCGTTTGTTAAGCCAACCCCTCTCAGCCACACCTACAAAACGGGCGAGCTATCGATCAACATCGACAGCCGCCCCTTTTGTAGTGAGCCACGGAGTGAGAGAATTTCTCTCTCGCTCCGGGGCTTGCGCAAGCGCAGTGCGGCCGCTGCGAGTGCACAGAGCACACCATCGACCCGCTTGCGAGCGCTCAAGCGCTTGCGAGCGGATCTGAATCAGGCCCTAAATTCTGGAAAGTGATAAATTGGAGAGTGATAAACTACCAGCCACTCAGCTCCTAACTGTCATGTTACAGGCTGTGTTTGAAAAATGACAGTTAGGAGCTGATTGATTGGTAGTTTGTAAAATACTAGTTTATTATATACAGTATGTAGATATATAAATCCCAGTCTGCTAATATTTGGAGAAGGGAAGTATGAATAAGCTCTCAGCTCAGACTTTGGGAGAATGCAGAGATCTAGGCAGGAATACGGGGAGAACCCCTCATCTGCTAGTTATAATTTCAATATACTGTATAAAATGCATTTTTGCAGCATTTCCCATTGAGTTAGTGGGTAACACAAGGCAGGAATTAGTGCAGTCTATCGTGTTATTCTTGTAGTTTATATTTGTCCAACGGATTTCCACGCCTCAGCCGCTGCTATTTATTCTCGGCCAGCCATATGTTATCTGTCATGTAACCCACAAGGGCTGATTTGTTATAAAATAAAATATGTTATCTGCATCTGCTCTTATAGGATTCCATCAGCCGCATTATATGTGAGAGGGATTAAAACTTACATTACGTTCCTGCTCTCATTTCTTATCAATAAAATAAACACTGTAATATTATGAATGAGGAGAAACGCTGGAATAAATACAAGCCGGGTATTTCCGCAAATCTGCACAGCTGGAGAGGACCATCTATCACTAAATATTTGTGGCTTATTCCCCGAAAATACCTGTTCTCGGGGGGTAACCGCAAATATTTAGGCCCATATTCAATTTGGAGCAAAAAGTCCGGATCCGCGATACTTTTTCACCTATGACGTCATTTTCACCTGTTTTGGTTTTACCCTGTATTCAATTAAATGCAATGTACCAGGCAAAAAGTTTCGCCTATGAATAGCAGGCGGAAAAAAGTGCAGAGTTGGGGTTTTGGGGTGCAACGTTGCGGAAACCCCCGTGCAGCCTTCAGACAGTCCCCCAAAAGTAAACTGTGTCAAAAAAAATTTTAAACAAAAAACACTTAAGGACACCCCAAAAAATTACTTTGAAAAAGGGGGCGGTAAAAAAAAGTTGGGGTACAAAGTTAAAAACTACTGAACTTGACTCTGGAGGGGTCCCCAAGTACGCCCCAGGTGTTTTTTTTTCATTGCAGGTGCTTGCGGCAGGTGGATTTTTCACAATTTTTTTTTCAACTCCACTTTAGCAACTTTAAAATATGCTGTCCCCCATTTTCAAGTACCCCAAATTTGCTGGGATAAGTTATTTTCTGCAAAAAATACTCCTGAATACTATTCTGCACCATGTATAGAAAAACGCTATTTAGCAGCTATTGAGCCTGTTTAAGAACACCAAATACCTTCAGCAAGCCAAATCGGGGGGTACCATAGTGAACCCCCATGTCAGAGCATCTTTTGGGGGGTCTCAGGCTGATTTCCCCATTTTTGACAGTACTTTTCGCCTGTTTAAGTTTCGCTGGGTCCCGTTTTTGCATACTTTCAAATTGAATATGTGTATAAGCGGGCACGCGTGCTATACTTTTCCGCCTGCAAAATAGGCGAAGTAGGCGGAAAGTCCGGGCCGCGAAAAAGTATCGCGGCTCGGCTCAAATTGAATACGGCTCTTAATATTACCCACATGTATGACAGAGGGATCTCCGATACCTGCTGTGATCCATCCATTCCCGCAGGCAGCCACTTCCCCCCATAGGTTTCTAAGGGGGATGCAATGCATTACAGAGATTGGCCCCCGCAGCTAGCACCATCTGAAATTAGCGTTAGCCTGTTGTAGCCTATGGGCTATACTTCACATAATTAGCCGGCAGAGGGTCCCCCGGGAATGGTGGCCACGCATGTGTAGTAGTCAGGACTTCGCATGCGCAGTAGCCCGACAGCGCTCTGGTTACATCGCAGGAATGGGTTCCTTTTCGGAGCCCCTGTCTCTGCGGGTGCCAGATAATACATTCCAGCTCTATGATTGTGTCTTGCAAAGCGATCATGGGCGGTAATATCATGCCTAGACCGCATTGCAAATGCCAACATTGATAAATGGGCCCGTAAGAACGCAAGGGGGCTGATTCATAGGTTCACAGAGTGTCGATGCTGCACGCGGGCAGCTGATGTGTTCAGTCTGATCCTTCAATAATCGCCCCTTTGGTCGTGCAGAATAACTGCCTGAACTAAGACAACGGAGTCATGTTTTGTGCATATGGGATCGCAGATGCAGGCAGCTTCATGCCCTGAAAATGGTCGCAACATACCTGTGTTTTTGGTGGCACACCCCGTTAAATCTCCCAAACAGCCCTTTACTTTCAATCACTTTGGGAGTAAAAATTCATTACATTTAGGCGCAAAGTAAACAAAAAGGAATAAAAAAATATAAAATTTGCACCTTGGTGTCACGATCACCCGGTCCTCAAATACCTTCATCTGAATCTGCCGCTCATGGTTAATGGCCACGTCAGTGCTTACGGTGAATAACACGATTCAACTGCCACCATCAAGGGATCATTAGAAGTAGCCCATAGATTCTACTTTTAAACAATGATTCATTTTCAAACAATAATGTCACACGTGTATGTAGCATAGACCTTATAGGCATATAGGTACCTGGAAAGAACTTCAGAAAGCACGCTAAGATTAAGAGTTTTAATCTGAGTACAAAATTATTCCAATACATGAAATACAACAAATGGTTACATAATAAAATAAACACAGATTAATACGCAAAATAATTTCAAGAAAAGAAAAGGAATAAAAACAGAACAACTCGCTTATAAGAAATATGACAGGACTGCCGTGTGAAGACCACTTTAGAAGGAATGGACCAATCTAGTCTGCAGAGACTTCTCCAAAAGATTGAAACAACCATGTCTGGCTGAGATCCCTCTTTATGCTATGGAGGGATTTTCATAGCCCCTACCTCAGTACCAAACGTTAATGAATTCTATGACTCACACACCTTAGGTCGGGAAGGCACAGGGCAGTTTTTCACATATTTTTATTCTATAGCTGTCTGTCCAAGAGGAATCGGTATGTAATATCGCTGGCCGCATGGCCGGCAGTTCGAATTCCGGCAGCGCCTGGCCGACAGAGGAAGAGATCCCAGCAGTGGCAGCCCGACAGCGCTGGAAATCTCTATTGTCCCCAGGTAAGTACTAACTAACCTACCCCCCTAACCCTAACCCTCCCTAAGGGGTGCCTAACCCTAACCTCACCCACAAGTGCCTAACCCTAATCCCCCCTCTAAGTGCCTAAACCTAACCCCCCCTTCCCCGCTGCCTAAACCTAAGTCCCCCGGAGGGGTGCCTAACCCTAACCTCCCCGCGGGGGTGCCTAACCCTAGCCTAACCCTCCCGGGGGGGTGCCTATCCCTAAGTCCCCCCCGGGAGCCCTAAACCTAACCCTCCCCCCCTGCGGCTGTCCGTTCGCGGCGCCCGGGTTCCCTTAGATCGGGATGCCGGTCTCCCGGCGTAGGGGTAATAACAGGCGTTATAGATTTTAGACGCCTGTCATTTAACCCTAGCCGGGATTGAGGAGTCGGGAAGCTGGTGGTCGGTATTGCGGCCACCGGCATCCTAAACGTGTACCGTCCAAGAGATAGGATGAAGTTTCATTGCAACACGTTTTGCTCCAGGAGCACATTGCTAATTTCTTCCTTTGCTCCTATCCCTGCATAAGCCCCAGTATACCCTACATCAGTTTTACACTGTCACTTAAAGGCACCTATTGCATTTAAAAATAAATGAAGACTTATTTACTAAGCAGCTATTTCTGTGCCCATATACTGCCCTCACACTTCAGGTAGTGGCATTTCTGGAGAAAGCCTGCTCTGGGGTCTGAGGGCTTTGCCTAATTTATCCCCGCTGGGTAATGCCATCTTGAGATAGTGTTAGCTACACCGGGCAATGGGGGACACCTAAGTCCAGAGAAGTTTTCTGCATTCCGCCAGGTTAGATGTATATGCACATTTTACCGAAGCCCGTGACCAGCAGCGTTAGGAGCTGGAGCGAGGGAAAAGACTTCAGCATACGAGCAAGGCTTTTTCCAGAGCTCCAAGAATAAAAATCCTGGATTAGTACATACCGGCATTACTGCATTATGTATAACTGCAATATGCGGTCATAAATACTGTTCCCCACTGCACCATTTATAAATAGACCCCTCAGTGTTTACTCAATACAATTGCATCAAAACAAACGTATTTCAAGGGAGTCCCAATAGCCTCTAACTGTTTCCGTGGATGGATTCTGAAAGGAGATTCCTAGCTACAGAATGTGATTTAGTTGCCTCTTATAGCTGATAACATGACGTCACCCATTTTTTCTGGCCAAAAAATGTCCCTCTCCTGCAAATTCTTCCCTAGCCTAACTCATTTATTTAGAATGTAAACTCACGAGCAGGGCCCTCTTCCCCATGCGCCTTTACTTCCCTCACTATCACCTTCGGCACCTAACCCTTGACCTCTGCCATCGTACTACTTATCTGAGTGTTATGACTGCTAGTGCAGCAATGTTTATATACCATGCAGTGGCGTAACTACTGCCCCCACAGTGGCTTGGACGCGCCGGGTAGCTTGGGGGCGCCGGGGGCAGTGGTTACGCCAGTGCAACTGTGAGCGCTGGCCTCTGAAGTGATTGGAGGCTAAGGAAGCCTCCGATCACTTCAGAGGCCAGCATTCCCAGTAATGCATTGCGCAGGTGATGTCATGATGTCACCCGCGCAGTGAGGATCCTGAGCGGCCGCGTCTGCTGGATCAATTGAGTCGGTGAGAGACAGCCCGGATGACAGCTGCAGCCTGCACGGAGTCAGGTAAGTAGGGGGGGGAACAACTACAGGGTGCACTAATTGAAGGGGCACAACTACAGAGGGCAGTGGGCACTACTTGAAGGGACACAACTACCGAGGCACTACTTGAAGGGGCACAACTACAAGGGGCAATACTTTAAGGGACACAGCTACAGGAGGCAATACTTGAGGGGCACAACTACAGGGACCCTACTTGAAGGTTCACAATTACAGGGGCCACTACTTGAAGGGGCACAATTACAGGGGCCACTACTTGAAGGGGCACAATTACAGGGGCAATACTTTAAGGGGCACAACTACAGGGGCCACTACTTGAAGGGGCACAATTACAGATGCCACTACTTGAAGGGCACAATTACAGGGGGCACTACTTGAAGGGGCACAACTACAGGGGCAATACTTTAAGGGGCACAACTACAGGGGCACAGCTACCGAGGGCACTGCCTATGGGCACAACTACATGGGGCCCTGGATAATGGGTACTACTACAGGGGGTATTGCATAAGGGGCACTATTACAGGGGGCATTGCATACGAGGCACGACTACAGGGGGCACAACTACAGGGGTACTACTTGAAGGCGCACAACTACATGGGCAATACTTTAAGGGGTACAGTTACAGAGGCACTGCATATGGGCACAGCTACAGGGGGCACTACTTTAAGGGGCACAACTACAGGGGGCCCTGGATGATGGGTACTATTACAGGGGGCATTGCATATGGGGCACAACTACAGGGGGCACTGATAAGGGGCACTAATCTGATAGGTTATAAACTATGTTCCCAATAATCTGGTTCTACATGGGCATAAAAACTGCAACCTGTCTTGAGCTGAGGTGACAGACTGGCAGGAGCGGAGAGGAGGGTTGATGAAGTAGATCTGTCAGGGTGGGATGTAATGGGCATTATTGTGTGGCATAAAGTGTAATGGGCATTACCGTGTGCACAATGTGCTATTAGTGGCATTTCTGTGTGGCATTATGTGTTATAAGGGGAATAATGTATAAGGGGCATTACTATGTGGCATAATGTGTTATGTGGCATAATGTGAAATAGAGGAATTACGGCATGGCATAATTTGTTATAAGGGCATTACTGTGTGGCATGTGTAAGGTGCATTGCTGTGTGGCATAATGTGTTCTAAGGGGTATTACGGTGTGGTATAATGTATTATAAGTGGCATTACTTGGTGTGTCATAACTGTATCATGAACATGACACCGCACACCTTAAACATCGTCTTTGGGTGTGTTTGGGCGGGGGTGGGGCGCCTGAAAACTTTTTTGGCATGGGGGAGCAAATTTTATAGTTACGCCACTGGTACCATATACTTGTCCTGCATTGTCTTGTACTGTAAGTCACTGTTCTCTTGTTACGGTCAATTGTTTATGGGCTTGATTCAGTACGGCTCGCAACTGCGATTACATACTCAGTATAACTGCGATGATATGCTAATCCATTGCGATCGCTATGCCGTCGCAGCACAACATACCTTACACACATCTTAGCAAGACTGCAAAACCATCGGTAACATCGAGTAATTTATGCACGCCCGTGTAATGGCGTTCAAAAGCACTGGCACGCCTGCGTTTTGCCGACCACCCCCCCGTCACCACCTCCAAACGGTACTTCCTGTCAATCACTCTGCGATGGGTCTGTGTAGTCACTGCGATCGCAGTCCCGATTGCAGTGACTGGTTTGCGCACGTGCACTGCGATGCATGCGCAGAACGCAACAATCGGCCGCCTGCGTGCGTAATCACACTTGCGATCCTTGCTGAATCAGGCCCTATGTACTTTGTAAGGCGCTGTGGAACCTCTGTGGCGCCATATAAATAAAGGATGATAACACAGGTCTGCGATGAAAAAGCTTTTTTAATGAATTTGTGATACTTATAGGTTTTTGGCTTCTGAACACGAAAGTGACTCCCAATTTTGCATATCACAGCACGTTTTTCTGCAAAACGTGTATTTATGAATAAGTAATTTTTTTCATATTCTTTAAAGTAATAAATGTATTCTGTCTACATTTATTATAAAACATTGTCTTAAATGAATTCAGTCGGTAGTATAGAATGTTGTAATTCAGTTCTCGTCATAACCCCGCCCAGTGCCAGATTAAGGTCCACATGGACCTGGATCTGAAATTTACAAAGGGCCTAAACCCCATACTGTCTAAAGCAGGGGTCAGGGAACTTTTTTACCTTTTACCCCAAAATATATTTAGATACGCCGACGTTACCCCCTTGATTTGAAAGGAAGTAAATCATATAGTAGTGCCCATATATAATGCCCCTGTAGTAGTGCCCCCATATAATGCCCCTGTAGTAGTGCCCCCATATAATGCCCCTGTAGTACTGCCCCCATATAATGCCCCTGTAGTGCCGCCGCTTGTACAAAAAAAACACTTACCTTAATCCCCGATCCTGCAACCGCCGCCGTCCTGTCCGCCCGGCTGCTCCTCCGAACTATGGGAGAGACGTCATGACATCTCTCCCATAGTGCGCATGGAGAGAGCCGGAAGCTGGAGTTCAGAAGAGAACTCCAGCCTCCGGCTAACGCGGCGCTGCAGGGAAGGAGCCGGGCGCCCGCTGGTAATAACATCTCAGCGCGCGTCCGGCTTAGAGCCTCCCTGCGGCACAGCCGGGCATGCATATGAATCATTCTATATTATAGAATGATTCATATGCATGCCCGGCTGTCCGTCCATTACCCCCAGGAATTTCATTTTTACCCCATGTGGGGTAATTTACCCCTGTTCCCTGACCACTGGTCTAAAGGAACATTGCACACACACACACACACACACAACAATTACAACTACAAGGTAAGCTGGAGAAGGTGGAACCAAATACAACAGATACAACACAGTTCTGCCCTGTGCTGACTCATTTTAAACCCTGCCTACCACCACATACACACACACAGTACACACTACACAGTACACAGTACATATACAGTATACACCACTCGTATAGTACAAGTGAATTTAAAATTTTTAGGCAATGTCAAGGATCCAAACTATAAAGAAATTGTCAGGGAAATGCTTAATAGATACAGAAACCTTGGCTGCAATATGACTGTAAAGGTAGATTTTTTTGAATTCCCATATTGAGCATTTCCCGAATAATCTCAGAGACTACAGTGAAGAACAGGGTGAACGGTTCCACCAAGACGTTAAAGATGTAGAAAGAATATACCAGGGTCATTGGAACGTCAGCATGATGGCTGACTTCTGCTGGATGATACACAGAGACTACACAGAAAAAGCTTATAAGCGAAAGCGACAAAATGAAGTTTGAAAACAAAAAAAACCCCAAGATATTAACGATTTTTTCAATAATTATGGTTTTGTTTCTATTGTTTGATTTTATTGTTATTTTATTATGTAACTAAGACAAAAACACAGTGATATCATCTACACTTCTTCATATGTCACAATAAATATGTTAAAAACAATTAAACTTTTTTTTTTCTTTAAAATGTATGTAACCCCCTTATAGGTAAATGTGATGTGGTCATTTTTTTTAATATACTATTTCTTGATGTACACAAGAGTATAATTAAGAATATAAAAGTATTATTAAAAAAGCTTTCAATACCTTAAATTGGCAGACCTGTGTTATAATCTCAGAATAAGGAACTGTGTCTGTGTATGTACCCTGTAAACCGCTGTGGAATCCTTGTGGCACCGTAGAAATAATGTATAATAATGCCAACTGCTGTCAAAAGCAGAGATTGGCTGTCAATGCCTTGGTGCCTCATGCCTCAGTCCTGCCACTAGTCCCTAGTGAATTAATAGACTACAGCCTCCTACATTTTGGTTCAGACCATGAGACAGCTGTTTCCACTGACTGTAATAGACAAGTACATTTTAATAAATGCAAATATAGAGGGGAAATAAGATTTTCATATTCTATTTATATTTACTAAAACAATAAAGTGTAAAGCAAACTGTACTTCACAATCACGTTTATTTAAAGCTCCAGCATTTACTGTCACCTGATTTATCTCTGTGCTCCTATAATGCTCCCAGCACACAATGCATGTTCATCCTGTTTACAAGAGCGGTAATATGAGTAGTATACGCAGTAACCAGCAGCGTTCTTATAGTAAGGGCTAATATTAGTCAGGCCAGTTATATTTAATCTCTGCAGATTATATTTCACAGTTCACTGTCACTCTGGACTATACAGTACATAACTAACCCTTAGGCATACATTTCACTTCCCGATCTACAACTTCTCTGCGACTGGGTTCTATCATAACACAGAAGATCACATTTCTCCACACTGTAGCTACCAAATTAGATATACGTATTTAAATAGTCTCCATTGGGATATTTAAATTTCCCGTGGAAGCAGATACACTGTACACAGTAGGAAATCCAATATTCCGTGCTGTAATCCATTGTGCAGGAATGTGCCGATTCCTAGAAATGCACGTTTGGTGGAACCTTCGATATCATCAGGGTCATACCCAGGAATGTGCAAATCGTTGTTTTCTCTTGAAGAAAATCTCATGGCCAGAAGTTCAATGTTTCCACGTAGTCCCCCTGTGACAGTTCTGAGCCAGTCTGGAAATTTGTCTACGAGATTTTGGTTCTTGATACTATTATCATTTTGCATACTTAAAAGTTCTGGAGAAAAATTCCAGACTCACGATATACATCTAAAATCCAACATTTCATACAGGATTCTTATTACATAAACATTTACTTGCCTCTAATCATGGGTAAAGCATAGAAACAAAATATAAAGAGCAAGACATAATTAATCAATTTACCATTAATCAAATCTAGGAGATAAGATGGTTCGGCCTGGTATACATGAGAATTATGGCAGGGCGTCTATCAGTTATGTTGCTTTAATAATATGTCTGGGTGCTTCTCATTTTTTACTGTTAAAAATTAATTTAAACAAAGAGCTTTGGAAGTGATTTATGGTATCATACAGCCGCTACTGTAGGCCATAATAATATTAGAACTTTATATAATTTTGAGAAAAGTCACCACGTCAAATGCATTATGTCACAGGGTGCAGGTCTTAGAGGTCTATGTACTAAGCAGTGATAAGTGACAGAGTGAAAACTGATAAGTCTGTGATAAGTGCCAGCCAATCAGCTTCCAACTGTCATCTCACAGGCTGTGTTTGAAAAATGACAGTTGGGAGCTGATTGGCTGGCACTTATCACAGACTTATCACTTTTTCACTCTGTCTCCTAACACTGCTTAGTACATAGACCCCTTAGTAACCAAACTAGTCTTAATGGGATTCCAATTGCTGGAAATAATTATGAGCCTAAGCGTGGAGATAGCGTGCTCAGAGGCGCCAAGCGTCATTACAGAGTGGACTGATAGATCTATGCAGACAAGGCTAATCCAGCGATCGCGGTCAGTAGATGGGAGCGGAGGACGATACACAGTATAACTACACGGGGGCAAAGTGGCAGACAATGAGAATCTAAGAGGCGTAATCGGAAGACAAGAGCAGTGGTCCAGTCGGTTCACTAGTGGCAACGTATAAGGAGACGTGGTCAAACAAGGTCGAAAGTTGAGGTGCGATAGAGAGCAGTCTGGGACACAGCTTGGAAATACAAGGAGCGCTTTCAATAATCAAGCACCAATGGCAGGACAAGTTGATATGATTGACATCACCATGAGAGATGACAAATGACCGAAGCTTTGCACATGCACCGTGGCATCAGCAGCTCAGTTTGTGGGCCAAGATTCAAAGCGCAGTGGCTGGCAATGGTGGTGAACTGCTGCGATTCATGCCGTAAACTGGCAGAACCAGGTCATCAACACCAGGACTGAGCAGTGCCACCATGTAGAGTAACCGCAGACACCACCAGGTCAGGTGGACCATGGTATTGCGTTGCATTGCCCTTGGTTAAGTGCCACTTGTGACCCATAAGCTGGTTCAGTGAACTAGTAGCCAGATGCTCTACTGGCAATGATGGTGAAGACCATGATCAATTTCAAAGTGGACGGGTCCTCCTCTTCATGCCTGAGCCGCCGGGTCCTCCTCTTCATGCCTGAGCTGCCAGGTCCTCCTCTTCATGCCTGAGCCGCCGGGTCCTCCTCTTCATGCCTGAGCCGCCGGGTCCTCCTCTTCATGCCTGAGCCGCCGGGTCCTCCTCTTCATCCTTGAGCCGCCGGGTCCTAGTCTTCATGTCTGCATCCAGTGCCTGTGCTTTGTGCAGGCACCGGACAGACTTGTATCTTCATGCCTGAGCCTCCGGGTTCTCCTCTTCATGCCTGAGCCGCCGGGTTCTCCTCTTCATGCCCGAGCCTCCGGGTCCTCCTCTTCATGCCTGTGCTCTGTCCAGTGTCTGTGCCTTGCGCAGGCACCGGACAGACTTGTATCCCCCTGTTGCCGGGCCTGCAGACAGGTGGTTCCCGAACGTCATACCTGATGACTGATGTAATTAATGCTACAGGAGCAAAAACAGGTCAAAGTTACATGATTTTAGCAGTTTTTATAAATTTTTAAAGAAATCCAAAACTGAAACCGAACCAAAATATTTGAAGGTGGTTTTGCCAAAACCAAAACAGAAGAGCCTGTGCACATCTCTACTACTCAACTGGCTGATAGGTAATTTGGGGAAAAGCCTCCCCTTGATCTGAAGCTTGAGTTGCCTCTGTTGACCAGTAACCAATGGCGATGATGATTGATGATGATCACGGTTGAAATCCCCAAGCAGTTTTTTTTTTAGTTCCCTTTTTAGTTCCCTTCTATCTACAGCAAGATACAGTTTACTAGATTTGTGGCCCAGGTTATATGATCTGCCCTGGAAACACTGGTCCGCAGTGGAAGGCATTAACTTACTGACTGATGGGGCAGTTTCCATAGTTTCGCTCATGGGTGGAATTTTTCTTTTTAGTTTTCAGTTCATAAAAATTTTAAAAAACGATTTAAAACATGTATGTGGTGCTCAAAGCCACTCTTTGATGGCGATTACAAATTTTTGTTCTAGCAGTCGATGCAGGCGATGTGCTGTCATGACGTTTGAATGGCGACAATGGCAAACATTGTGGCCTCTACTTCACCACAGGCAGAGATGCCAGCATCTAATTTTTTCAGCACAGAGCAGCTGACCGGGGATCACAGAGCAGGATCCCGGCAATCAGCTGACCGGAGTCACAGAGGAGATCACCGGATAACCGTGCCGGTAAGTGTTAGCTTAGCAGGGGAAAGTGGGTGAGGGATCGCGGTGGTTTGGGAGGGAGTAGCAAGCGGTGCATGCAAAAAATTCTGTCCCTACATGCGATATTTGATACTTCCTTGCAATGTATTCAAATATCACATTGCGATTTTGGGTGAATTTACTAACCTTGCGGAGTACATCCCGCCATGCATCGCATCCCTACTGATCGCATATGTACTAAAATATGCGATCATTACCGCAAAGGACAGCTCTTCCGATAAGAGCTGTCCTCTGCGATCTGCGCTGCGCCCTGGACTTCTGAGTTTATGACCCAGGAGTCCATCTGCGCATGCTATAAGTGACGTGGTGGCCACGGGGCATGCTGGGAGGGATCTGATCCCTCATACCAGCACGATGAAGTAGAAGCCCATAGGCTTCTATAGGGTAACGCCAGCATCGGAGCCCCTACGGCCAACCGATGGAACATATAATGCATTTTCCATTTAGTACATCCCGGTCCCCATGTGATAAATATGCCCCAAGGTGATGCGCAGGAAAGTGCACAATGTTGGGCTACCATATGTATGAATGATGTACAACGCCCAGACATCGCCATGCGACATTACATCACATTTAACTGAACTGCCCCCTTTATGTGCTGGGGATATATAGAGAAGAGATAAAAGTTTCTCTTGGACAAATAATTTATTATATAAGTTGTTATATATATTTATTGTTGTGCTTTGCATTGGAAGATGCTAATTCGCGAATGTAATGTGCTATATTGGTGTAAAACAAGAGGAACTACGGCTGCAGGATTCTCACTGACTGGCATCTGGTTCCTGTATCTCTCTATTTCCGTCCGGCTGCGCCTCTCTGTGTTTATTCTCCGACATCCACTCATGGAAGTTACAAAGTGTGACGGATATATTAGCATGGTAATTCTTGTGCGGCTTCGCCGGCTTTGTGCGGATTTAAACTGTGTGATTGTCAACAAAGTGAGCAGTGAGCGCGTGAAGGGAGGACAATTATCCTTTGTTAAAATGTTACGTCCCAAAAATATCTAACCACAACTTTTGCCCACCGTTCTGCATCGCCTACACACCTTTGTCACGTTGTCAGCTAGTGGTGGGGTAGCGTTCAATCTGTGCGTTACCCACTTCTACCTGCGTCATAACATTCCCAATTACTAGATTTTTTTAAATGTACAAGTCAGAAATAAATCATCATAAGTACTCTCAGTTTAGAGAAGCAACTTGTTGACGGCATCGTGCACCCTGTACAGTGCTATGAAGAAGTTGGCCACATAACAGCGCGTATTCATAATATTTTCCGGTATTTCTTGTTCCTTTTCTAAAATGGAGAAAGGGGCTTACACTGAACAGCATAACGCCTAGTAATGGCCGGCAGTTCTAACGGACACGGGGCCTGATTCAGTAAGGATCGCAACTGCGATTGCAATAGTGATTACGCACGCAGTCTCACTGCGATAGTATGCTAATCCATTGCGATCATTATGCCGTCGCAGCACTACATAAGGACGCCCACTTTACCTTACATACATCCGTAATGTTTAGCAAGACTGTGAAACCATCGGTACAATTAAGTACCATCGCAGCCTCACGCACCCCTGCACAGGCTCTGACCTTACTCAGGAATTGCTAACTCCAGCTCAAGCTATGAGGCCTCAGGCTGCGTATGGCATCGCAGTGGATAATTTATGCACGCCCCTGCAACGGCGTTCAAACGCACTGACACGCCCGTGTTTCGCCGACCACCCCCTTGTCACCACCCACAAACGGCTCTTCCTGTCAATCACTCTGCGATGGGTCTGCGTAGTCACTGCATACACATGCGCAGAAAGCAACAATTGGCCGATTGCATGCGTAATCGCAGTTGCGATCGGTTGTGAATCAGGCCCATAGATGGCTGCAGAATCATGGATCTTGAACTTGCACGGCGGGCATGAATCAATTCAGGGCATACTTTCTCCCCCCTCCGGGATAGGGCAGCCGAATTGGCACAGCGGGCAGGGGGTGGGGGGAATGAGGGTGCATGGTGTGGCAGAGGTGGGAGGTGCGAGGTGCGTGCCGGCATAATTGTGTCATCGTAGCCTCACCCCACTATACAATGCTTATAATAACGACATTGTAAAGTGAGGGCATGGCTCCGATGATGCGATTCAGTGCAGAACACATCAGGGGAATGCCCACTTGTGATCAGTAAGTGGGCGGCGGCGGGGGGGGGGAAGGTGCCAGCTGCTGCTGGGTGGGGGATTGCGGGCATGTAGCGCCCGAATCCTGGAGACTTACCCCCTCTTCCGGGCAGCTGGGAGCACTTCCTGAGAGTAGGCAAGTATGAATCAGGGGGGATCAAATGTGTCCCACTTTCCCATTTCAGCAATTGGATAGGTATGGTCGGGACGTCCAGCTTTGAGAGGCCGCCTCTCATTCCTGCTGAGGCAGCCAATGGCGGTCCTGGATGAGGTTTTGGGGGCCAGCACTCCCTTCCTAGTGCTAGAGGGATGATTGCCCCAAATCCTTTTAACCACTTAACTGACTAATATTAAAAAAAAAAAAAAAAGGAAACGCTCAGAAGTTGCCGGGAGATTATTTTTATGATTGAATTAGGTCAAGAACATCTATTTATAACTTATCCGACACGATTTTATTAAAACAATTACATTTTATTTTGAAGCACATATCGCTAATATGGATTTTCAATATTGACCAGAAATATATCGGACAACATAGGCGTCTTTATAATGGGTGCAAGGTGTGCGGTACCCACGGGCCCCTGGGGACAGGAGGGACAACACCGCACACCCTGCACCCATAGTTAAAATTATACTTACCTCTCCGCAGATTCCGAAGTGGACCGGCGCTGCAGAGCAGCAAAAACTCATTGGGAAAATGGCGGCAGCAGTGATCGCCTGCACAGCCGACACTGAGGGAGGGTGCAAGGACGCAGAAGTCCCTCTGTGATTTGCAGCTGCTGCAAGATCATCTTCTGGCAGCCTGTTGTGTAATATGTATTTTATAAGGTATAAATGAGCACATTAATTAGTGCTGTAGTCACAAACTTATGTGGTTGCTATGGGTAATCGGTTGCAGCACACTGCACAATGCTGTATAAACCTTGTGCAGTAGGTGATATAATAGTTATATGCAGAGTCTCTGGCCATGATACACAGGGGGTCTAGGTTCTAAGCCTTGGAGAGATATAAAGTGTATGGAGATAAAGTACCAACCAATCAGCACCTAACTGCCATGTTACAGGCCGTTGGAAAAATTAGTGAGGAGCTGATTGGTTGGTACTTTATCTCTCATACATAGACCCCACAGGATCCTCTAATTGTGATGATCATGTAACCAACTGAACACATGAAAGGTCGCCAATCATTTGGTGACTCCATACAGTGCGTCTGGTTCTCTGACATTACGTGATCCATCTCTCACTGTACTGGGCAAATTATCATGAACATTTCTGGTCTTAAATGTATTATCTTCTTATAATCATGTCCCTTCAAAAAGTGTGTCCAAAAAATAATAGGGGTATTGTTTGGAGCAGGGGTCCTCAAGTGCCACCAGCAGATCATGTTTTGTGGGTCTCTTTAATCATGCACAGGTGAGTTAATCTTTTAGGCTGGGTCAGTGACTATCCCACCTGCTTCCACAGACAGAAATCCTCCTGTTGGGGATACTTAAGGGCTGAGGTTGAGAACCGCTGGTTTGGAGAATATTTGAAACCTCTCTCATCACTAGAATGGGATTCTACATAAAATGCCTATTTTCCTTTAGAATACACCAGGTACACAGGACCTCATTCAGAGTCGGTCGTTGCGGCCGCACGGTCGTAGGGGAAAGGGGCCGGATATACAAATTATGTGATCACAAGTTGCGGTCCTAAGATGAGATCGTTAGCTGAACGACCGAGGGTAAGAAGCGGTCGTAAGACTACATCACGCCCCCTTCTCGTTCACCACACACGTCATTTCCTGGGATTTAAGGATTAATCGCGACCATCGGGAACCATCGGAACTGGTCGTAGAGCTTAAGGTTGACCATACCCTCTCTTAAGCTCTACGATCATGTCAGTGTTCAAACCTCCCATGTCACATGTGCCATGACACTACTTTGTTAATTATGCACTCCCATTAAACGCCGTTCCCATAGTCAGGCACGCCTGCGTTCGGATCTCCACTCCCCCGTTCACAAGCACCTTCCCCTGTTACCACCCACAAACGCCTCATTCTGTCACTCAATCTACCGACCTGGCTGTGTTCAAGGAGAGAGAAATTTCTGATCGTAGCAGCTAGTTTGCGCACGCGCATTGTGAACTTTACGCATGCGCAGTTTAGCGAACATCGACTGTGTACGACCGTGCGGCCGCAACGACCGACTCTGAATGAGGTCCACAGTCTTGTAAGATGAGGTTGCCTAACTCTCCACACACCTGTACATGGCATGAGAAAACTGATGCCTAAAGATGCATACACACGTAACAATTTTTTGAACGATTTGTCGTTAACGATGTCGTTGTCGTTCAATTGTTCTAAAAGCCGTTCAGTTTCTGAGTTATAACGATGAACGATAATCGTTCAAACGCGCTCCAGTTTGTAGCTTGTAGTTCATCGTCAATCAAAATCTGACAGATAATCTGACAGAGAATCGTTGGTTACAAAATCGTTACGTGTGTATGCACCTTCACACCAGTTTTCCTGGGAGTCTTCCTCCCATATAGATGGTGTCTTTCAGATTTTTCGATAGCCGCAGTGAACTCAAGATTAAACCAGACGGAAGCTCCCAGTTCTAGAGATCGTGTTGCCAGGAACTGGAAATCCCAGACAAGTAAACATAAATCTGGAGATCAAAAGGAAGGAAGTGCATCCGTATCAGGAGACCCCCAAATTCTGCATACAGGGGAGAATGTACTAAATGGTGGTGTATGGGGGAAGGTTCAGGGGTGCCGGAGGGTCCAGGCTGAGGAGAGAATGTGAGCCTTTATGGTGGAAGTTAGCATCTGATTTGGTTACAAGATAGAGCCGCCCCAATGACAATTAGAATTATTTCTTTCCGGCTGCTGCGGTTATTTAAAGGTTATCGTTTTTTATTACCGCAATTTTTTTTTCCCCTTAGGATCACCAATATTGTAATGTGAGTGTGTTATTACTTAACCTGTTTCATTCTTGTACGACCATGGAAAATTCATCTGGAAAGGGAACTAAGTAGACCATTCAGCAAGAAATGTGAGTTTTGGCTTTCCTGCCAGGGCATCAGAGGAACCAACGCTCATTTCAGGAAGCAGCGTCAGCACCGTGTGATTATTACCGCCAGGTGGTATTCAGTGTTCAGACAAGGGAACCTTTTCATTCATGCTTCAGGTGGGGATTAAAGATCCCTTTGTCCAAGGTGGGTGGAAGAATGTTTTAATCACCATTGGAGTAAGCCGGTCTCAGGTGTCTGACCTTGTAGGGAAAAAAGGTAAACAGAAGGAAAATGGGCTGATTGATGTAGAAGCTTTAAGCTGGCCACACATCTAAAGATTATATGTCCAATCAGCCAACTAGTTGATTTGTTGGAATGAAAATCTGGTAAGGTATGAAGCAAATGACAATCAGCGATTTACTCCCAAACGCAGAAAAATGGCCAAAAACTGTTGTTTGAACAAATTGTTTAGATCAAACATTTAACAAACTTGTCTGACGCCCATTTTCATCTGTTTTCTGGCATTTAGGAGCAAATTGCTGATCATCAGTTACTCCCATACGTTACCAGATTTTCATTCCAACCAATCAACTAGTTGGATGGTTGGACAGATAATCTTTATGTGTGTGGCCAGCTTCAGGCTCAGGGTGCAGAGAAATGGGATAAGAGGGGTTGACACAGCCTTAATGGCCAGACTAGATATACTAAGCCTTAGGAGTCTATTCATTATGTTAATTATCAGTGTCCAAACGGACCCCGATAATTAACATTCTAACTCGACTCGAGAGCCGGAGCAATTCTTAATTTCCCCAAAGCGCTTCACTGCTCCTTAGTTCACACATACGCACAAGAGCTCCGACGTCCGGCAGAAGGAGTCGGACAGAGGCAAACAAATCCGAAAGGATCCCTCTTCGCAACCCGAGATGCCCTCCCATAGGGAAGGAGCGGGTTGTGATCCACAAGCAGGAGCAAACGCCATGTACTAGTGTACGGGGACAGTGGCCATTCCGGGAGAGAAAGGTAAGCAGGAGATATCTGTGATACTAGTGTATGGGACAGCGGGCCATTCCGCAAGAGAAAGGTAAGCAGGAGATATCTGTGATACCAGTGTATGGGGTCAGCGGGCCATTCCGGGAGAGGAAGGTAAGCAGGAGATATCTGTGATACTAGTGTATGGGGACAGCGGGCCATTCTGGGAGAGAAAGGTAAGCAGGAGATATCTGTGATACTAGTGTATGAGGACAGTGGGCCATTCCGGGAGAGAAAGGTAAGCAGGAGATATCTGTGATACTAATGTACGGGGACAGTGGGCCATTCCGCAAGAGGAAGGTAAGTAGGAGATATCTGTGATACTAGTGTATGGGGACAGCGGCCATTCCGGGAGAGGAAGGTAAGTAGGAGATATCTGTGATACTAGTGTATGGGGACAGCGGGCCATTCTTGGAGAGAAAGGTAAGCAGGAGATATCTGTGATACTAGTGTATGGGGACAGCGGCCATTCCGGGAGACGAAGGTAAGCAGGAGATATCTGTGATACTAGTGTATGGGGACAGTGGGCCATTCCGCAAGAGGAAGGTAAGTAGGAAATATCTGTGATACTAGTGTATGGGGACAGCGGGCCATTTCGGGAAAGAAAGGTAAGCAGGAAATATCTGTGATACTAGTGTATGGGGACAGTGGGCCATTTTGAGAGAGGAAGGTAAGCAGGAAATATCTGTGATACTAGTGTATGGGGACAGCGGGCCATTCCGGGAGAGGAAGGTAAGCAAGAGATATCTGTGATACTAGTGTATGGGGACAGCGGCCATTCCGCAAGAGGAAGGTAAGCAAGAGATTTCTGTGATACTAGTGTATGGGGATAGCGGGCCATTCCTTGAAAGAAAGGTAAGCAGGAGATATCTGTGATACTAGTGTATGGGGACAGTGGGCCATTCCGCAAGAGGAAGGTAAGCAGGAGATATCTGTAATACTAGTGTATGGGGACAGCGGGCCATTCCGCAAGAGGAAGGTAAGCAGGAGATATCTGTGATACTAGTGTATGGGGACAGCGGCCATTCCGGGAGAGGAAGGTAAGTAGGAGATATCTGTGATACTAGTGTATGGGGACAGCGGGCCATTCTGGGAGAGAAAGGTAAGCAGGAGATATCTGTGATACTAGTGTATGGGGACAGCGGCCATTCCAGGAGACGAAGGTAAGCAGGAGATATCTGTGATACTAGTGTATGGGGACAGTGGGCCATTCCGCAAGAGGAAGGTAAGTAGGAAATATCTGTGATACTAGTGTATGGGGACAGTGGGCCATTTCGGGAAAGAAAGGTAAGCAGGAAATATCTGTGATACTAGTGTATGGGGACAGTGGGCCATTTTGAGAGAGGAAGGTAAGCAGGAGATATCTGTGATACTAGTGTATGGGGACAGCAGGCCATTCCTTGAAAGAAAGGTAAGCAGGGGATATCTGTGATACTAGTGTATGGGGACAGCGGGCCATTCCGGGAGAGGAAGGTAAGCAAGAGATATCTGTGATACTAGTGTATGGGGACAGCGGCCATTCCGCAAGAGGAAGGTAAGCAAGAGATTTCTGTGATAGTAGTGTATGGGGATAGCGGGCCATTCCGGGAGAGGAAGGTAAGCAGGAGATATCTGTGATACTAGTGTATGGGGACAGTGGGCCATTCCGCAAGAGGAAGGTAAGCAGGAGATATCTGTTATACTAGTGTTTGGGGACAGCAGGCCATTCCGCAAGAGGAAGGTAAGCAGGAGATATCTGTGATACTAGTGTATGGGGACAGAGGGCCATTCCGGGAGAGGAAGGTAAGCAGGAGATATCTGTGATACTAGTGTATGGGGACAGCAGGCCATTCCAGGAGAGAAAGGTAAGTAGGAAATATCTGTGATACTAGTGTATGGGGACAGCGGCCATTCCGGGAGAGAAAGGTAAGCAGGAAATATCTGTGATACTAGTGTATGGGGACAGCGGGCCATTCTGGGAGAGGAAGGTAAGCAGGAGATATCTGTGATACTAGTGTATGGGGACAGCAGGCCATTCCGGGAGAGGAAGGTAAGCAGGGGATATCTGTGATATCTCCTGCTTTACCTTCTTGACGAATGGCCCGGACACTTAGGTGTGAAAAGTGATAAGAAAGTGATAAGGTGCCAGCCAATCAGCTCCCAACTGTCATCTCACAGGCTGTGTTTGAAAAATGACAGTTGGGAGCTGATTGGCTGGAACCTTATCACTTTCTTATCACTTTTCACTCTGTCTCCTAACACTGGTTAGTAAATAGACCCCTTAATTTCTACAAGTGCAGGTGAAAATGTTAATTCTTACCTGCTTTTGCAGAAATTAATTGATGATGAATAGGCCCCTAACATCATAATTAAAAAAATTGATGGAGGTAATTAGGTTTAGAACTGGCATGGAGTTCTACCTAATTACCGGAGGAATTCATCATTCCACCTCTTCATCAGTATCTATTCCGAAAAGCTGTAATTTTTTGCGATGACAGCTTGTCAGAAAATAGATACTTTTCCCTGCCTATATCTACCGTACCGCAGCTGTAATCAGTGCTGCGCATGCGCCGTTACCTTCAGAAAAGCGGCGCATGGGCAGCACTGATTACAACTGCAGTAATTGTGTACCCCAACCCTCCATCCCCCCTTCCGCTTCCCTCCCCCACCTACCTGGCCGCCTGTCACAGGCTGCAGCCGCTGTCCCCGACCTCCCGCAGAAGAATTATTATTTTGTCTACTACACTGTGTTTTTTTTTTTTCGTTTTTTTTTTTACTTTATTGTTTTTTTATTTTTGTTTTTTTTAAACTTTACTGTGTTCTGCAGGGAGAACACACGGAGCAGCAGCCGGAGCCGGAGGAGGGACCAGGGAGTGACGGAGGGAGCCGAGGAGGACCTGCTCACGCTGAAAGCAGGAAAGTATAATCCACTATACGTCACCTGAGAGTGGCATATAGTAACACCATCAAATTCCGAAAATACATAATTTTCGGAATTTGATGAATAGCCTAATTTCTACATCCCCGTACTAATGTACTAATGTACCCATACTAATGTACTAATGTACCCATACTAATGTATCCATACTAATGTACTAATGTACTAATGTACCCATACTAATGTACTAATGTACCCATACTAATGTACCCATACTAATGTACTAATGTACCCATACTAATGTATCCATACTAATGTACTAATGTACCCATACTAATGTACTAATGTACCCATACTAATGTACCCATACTAATGTACTAATGTACCCATACTAATGTATCCATACTAATGTACTAATGTACTAATGTACCCATACTAATGTACTAATGTACCCATACTAATGTATCCATACTAATGTACTAATGTACTAATGTACCCATACTAATGTACTAATGTACCCATATTAATGTATCCATACTAATGTACTAATGTACCCATACTAATGTACCCATACTAATGTACTAATGTACTAATGTACCCATACTAATGTACTAATGTACCCATACTAATGTATCCATACTAATGTACTAATGTACTAATGTACCCATACTAATGTACTAATGTACCCATACTAATGTACTAATGTACCCATACTAATGTATCCATACTAATGTACTAATGTACTAATGTACCCATACTAATGTACTAATGTACCCATACTAATGTACTAATGTATGGGGAGTGTGGAAATGACTGCAGACGGACTTAACCAGGAGATATCACTGATATCTCCTGCGTTAAGTGTGTTAATGAATACTACAAAAACAGTAATTAAGGAAAATGTCCTTAAAACCGTTATTTTAGTGTTGATGGATTGGCCCCTTAGAGAGAGAGTGAAGAGAGATAAAGCACCAACCAATCAGCTCCTTGTGTGCTGTCTTCTCCAGATAAAATAACTTAAACTGCTGGCAAACAGTTGTGGGACTCTTGGCGGTGGGGCGAGATATCTCTGGGCTACACAGGTAAACAATTCTCCTGATAATACGTACACATGGCTGAACAAATTAGAAGGAAGTCAGAATGACAGAACCTCAGAGTCTTTGGTGGGACGTGTAGGAAAAGGTGAAAGTCATCTTGCATTATAGGCGTAACGTCTGGGACTGTTCTGTACAGTACGGTCTGGGTCACGGTCTATAGAGTTGTCAAGTTTATTAAATATTTCTCCAAATGTGAAATAGACTGCGCTCCCCAAGATGTCATCACTCTTGAACACGAACATAAACCTCTCTCATAATGGTTCCAAAGTTGACAAAAACATATATACATCTAGGTGGGTGCAGAAGTCATAGGCTCAGATAAATAAACCCAAGAAGGCAGCACATAATTTCATAGAACATTTTAAAGCAATGTAATAGATTCTGACAATTAACCATGTATAATACGGCATTACATCAGGAGTAGGTATTACCACCATACCCAACCCCACACTGCTACATTACCACCATACCCAACCCCACACTGCTACATTACCACCATACCCAGCCCCACACTGCTACATTACAACCATACCCAACCCCATACTGCTGCATTACCACCATACCCAACCCCACACTGCTACATTACCACCATACCCAACCCCACACTGCTACATTACCACCATACCCAGCCCCACACTGCTACATTATCACCATACCCAACCCCACACTGCTACATTACCACCATTCCCAACCCCACACTGCTACATTACCACCATACCCAACCCCACACTGCTGCATTACCACCATACCCAACCCCACACTGCTGCATTACCACCATACCCAACCCCACACTGCTACATTACCACCATTCCCAATCCCACACTGCTACATTACCACCATTCCCAACCCCACACTGCTGCATTACCACCATTCCCAGCCCCACACTGCTGCATTACCACCATACCCAACCCCACACTGCTACATTACCACCATTCCTAACCCCACACTGCTGCATTATCACCATAGCTAACCCCATACTACTACATTACCACCATACCCAACCCCACACTGCTACATTACCACCATTCCCAACCCCACACTGCTACATTACCACCATTCCCAGCCCCACACTGCTACATTACCACCATACCCAACCCCACACTGCTACATTACCACCATAACCAGCCCCACACTGCTACATTACCACCATTCCCAGTCCCACACTGCTACATTACCACCATACCCAGCCCCACACTGCTGCATTACCACCATCCCCAGCCCCACACTGCTGCATTACCACCATAGCCAGCCCCACACTATTGCATTAGCACCATACCCAACCCCACACTGCTACATTACCACCATACCCAACCCCACACTGCTGCATTACCACCATACCCAACCCCACACTGCTACATTACCACCATACCCAACCCCACACTGCTACATTACCACCATTCCCAATCCCACACTGCTACATTACCACCATTCCCAAACCCACACTGCTGCATTACCACCATTCCCAGCCCCACACTGCTGCATTACCACCATACCCAACCCCACACTGCTACATTACCACCATCCCAACCCCACACTGCTGCATTACCACCATAGCCAACCCCACACTGCTACATTACCACCATACCCAACCCCACACTGCTACATTACCACCATTCCCAACCCCACACTGCTACATTACCACCATTCCCAGCCCACACTGCTACATTACCACCATACCCAACCCCACACTGCTACATTACCACCATACCCAACCCCACACTGCTACATTACCACCATACCCAACCCCACACTGCTGCATTACCCCCATTCCCAGCCCCACACTGCTACATTACCACCATACCCAGCCCCACACTGCTACATTACCACCATACCCAACCCCACACTGCTGCATTACCCCTCCAACCCCACACTGCTGCATTACCACCATACCCAGCCCCACACTGCTACATTACCATCATACCCAACCCCACACTGCTACATTACCACCATACCCAACCCCACACTGCTACATTACCACCATACCCAACCCCACACTGCTGCATTACCCCTCCAACCCCACACTGCTGCATTACCACCATACCCAGCCCCCCACTGCTACATTACCACCATACCCAACCCCACACTGCTACATTACCACCATACCCAACCCCACACTGCTACATTACCACCATTCCCAACCCCACACTGCTGTATTACCACCATATCCAGCCCCACACTGCTACATTACCACCATACCCAACCCCACACTGCTGCATTACCCCTCCAACCCCACACTGCTGCATTACCACCATACCCAGCCCCACACTGCTACATTACCATCATACCCAACCCCACACTGCTACATTACCACCATACCCAACCCCACACTGCTACATTACCACCATACCCAACCCCACACTGCTGCATTACCCCTCCAACCCCACACTGCTGCATTACCACCATACCCAGCCCCCCACTGCTACATTACCACCATACCCAACCCCACACTGCTACATTACCACCATACCCAACCCCACACTGCTACATTACCACCATTCCCAACCCCACACTGCTGCATTACCACCATACCCAGCCCCCCACTGCTACATTACCACCATACCCAACCCCACACTGCTACATTACCACCATACCCAACCCCACACTGCTACATTACCACCATACCCAACCCCACACTGCTGCATTACCCCTCCAACCCCACACTGCTACATTACCACCATACCCAACCCCACACTACTGCATTACCACCATACCCAACCCCACACTGCTATATTACCACCATTCCCAACCCCACACTGCTGTATTACCACCATACCCAACCCCACACTGCTGCATTACCCCTCCAACCCCACACTGCTACATTACCACCATATCCAACCCCACACTACTGCATTACCACCATACCCAACCCCACACTGCTACATTAACACCATACCCAACCCCACACTGCTGCATTACCACCATACCCAACCCCACACTGCTACATTACCACCATACCCAACCCCACACTGCTACATTACCACCATACCCAGCTCCACACTGCTACATTACCACCATTCCCAGCCCCACACTGCTACATTACCACCATTCCCAGCCCCACACTGCTGCATTACCACCATACCCAACCCCACACTGCTACATTACCACCATACCCAACCCCACACTGCTGCATTACCACCATTCCCAACCCCACACTGCTACATTACCACCATACCCAACCCCACACTGCTGCATTACCAACATACCCAATTGTTACAATTTATTTATTTTGACACATTTTATCATTTTTATTAGCACTTGGGGTTCTATTCTTGTGTGTTTACCTATAATGCTAAACCTGTCTTATAACATTCAGAGCTGCTTTGCAAACATGAGTGTTTCACACATGTACAGTTTCTTATGTGCACCTCCATAAATGTAAGTCCCCTTTCATTTCACATTACAGTAAATATGCAGTTCTTATTGTAACACTGTATACATGTATATTTGCTTCGCTCAGGTATTGCCCCAATGCCACATTACCAGTCGCATTTTGCGGCAGAACCACATTCTGAAGCTGCCCGGATTTTTTTTTTTACCAAACTCTGCATCTTATTACCATGTTCAACATCTCTTTGGCTGCTCCCGAGGTAAATGCCAGCTGCCTTTAGAGAAACTCAGGCCTGAAATAGAACCACTCCTGCCCCCATACACGTGCCAGCTGTGTGAGTTCAGCCTTTTGACCTTGCTCAATTCAGGGGGCAGAAATGTCTCTATTAGAATCAGATACAGGAATTGTGGAGTCTGAGTGAATTCCCACCTCTGCCGGCCCCCGTCCACCCAGTCCCACCACATCATTTATCGGGAGCAGAAAGAATGAATAATATGGGATTGAAAGGCAATATTTATCCTGGGGCCGTTCCCAGCTCAGGAACTGTGAAAGATCGCATGCGAGGGGCAACAATTTCCCTCAGCTCGCAGGCCGTGTATTCAGCCAAAGCAGCTTGAAAATGGAGTTTAGGGACGTGACGCAGAGGCGCACGAAATTCCTATATTCACTTATCTGAGTGAATTTTTTGCAACTGCGCATATCAAAAGAAATTCTAAAGTGTACACACACAGACGCGGTTTTGTTAGAGACGAACGGTATCACAAATGCTTTGGTGAAGTGATGGGCGGTGACTGGTCGGTGAATAGTAGCTCACGAAAAACGGTCCATTCAGTGGGCGTGTTATGGGAGTTTTGCGGCCGTGTCAATACCAGCGTAAGCTGTGTTAAACTTTTGTCCGATCTGGTTTTGTAGCAAACACATTCAGCTCTATTAGGGGCCTATTCATTATGTTAATTTTCGGAGGCCGGGCAGCCCCCCGCTAATTAACATTCTCACTCGCAGCGAACGCCGGAGCAATTCAACATTGCTCCACACGGAGGTGGCTCATTTGAAGATCGGCAGTGCTGCTCCGCATGCGTTAACTTGGATTCACGTATGAGCGACTTCAGCGGAAGGAGCCCACCAGTGGCGGAGGGATCTGAATGGATCCTGCTCTGCGACCAGTATTCCTACCCATAGGCAGGCAGCGCGGGTGAGGGAACAAATGCCATCTGAAGATGGTGAATGTTCCTGCAGTCAAGCTCAAAAATGTTGTATTTTTGTAACTTGAGGAATTTAAATGTTAAAATGTTAAAGTTCACCTGCTTTAGTGTAAATGAAGTGATGATGAATAGACCCCACAATGATGATATTGGCACCATTAGGGCTCAATATGATAAAAAGATGAAATTCAGTACAGATACAGTGTATGGGCGCTTTGTACTCTCGCTATTGCCGCATTTATATCATTATGCATGCCAGGACAGGCCATACAGTACTGGAATGCCCCTAAGTGACGTCTTTCCCTGCAAACGCGACTATCGGTGCACGCACAGGACAGGTATGAGGGTCCCCTGAAAGCGCTGCAGTCTGGGAGACAGCAGGAAGAGAACGGTCTCTTCCGCACTTTTCTCCAGTGCGAGCAGATATAGGACCTGGTTCAGAGCCTCTCGCCAGATGCGATCGCTCGCTCCCAGCGTATGTAAATTTGGCTAAGTGACGGCATAGCAGACGCTCGCACGGAAAGGCATAAGCACACCCACTTTGTTTTGGCGAGTGATCACATTGAGTCTATAGGCGCCCTTTAGCTTATGTAGAGACGCCCACTAGCGCACATCATCTCCAGAAAGTGTATTAAAACATTGGTACATCGAGGACCATCAGAAGCTAAAGCAGCGCTTGTGGTTGCCTTACCCTACCGCAAGCACTGCGAGGACTTCAGTGTAAAAAACAGGCATGTGACATGTACTATTATGCTGGCTGTTAATTATGCACGCTTCTGAAACGGCGTTGAAACACTCAGACACCCCTGCGTTCGCACCTCCACTCCACAGTTACTAGAGTCCTGCCCCTGTTACCACCCACAAACGGCCTCTCCTGTCACTCATTACACTGGGCTGTCTTTGCTTGGCGAGCAAGGGGATTCTGATCGCTCCCAATAGTTTGTGCACTCGCAGAACGAAGCGTGCGCACGTGCGGTAGCATAACATCGGCCACGTACAAGCAAGCAGCCGCTTGCGAACAGGTCTGAATGAGCTCCATAGCCCCATCCAGTGATGGAAGTAAAGCTTATCTCATCTCTATCGATATCAATCCTGTAAAACCTGCTTTTCGGGCACTGTCCCGCACATGGGCCACAGTCTTCCACGGTGGGGAAATGTACCAATATTTTTGGAATAAATATGCCCCAAAAGATCTTGATCAAAAGATGTTAAATGAAAAGATTTCTGAAAATGTATTTCCATTTTTCATTTTCTGGTGCTTAATGATAATTGTATCGCTACGTGCGAGGGCAGATTCTCCAATCTCTTTGGCACATGCTCTATAAATTACATTGATGAGGTTTAGGGATAGATGTAAGGAGTCTTTTCATTGGACATTTTACATAGACTGGAAATACTCTAAGGGGGAAAGGTAGCGTCTGCGCAAAGCAGCCATCGGTGATTTTCCGCCAAAACCAGTTTGATTTTGCCTTCTAAATGATTGCCCCTTTAAAGCATCAGGCAGCCTCGCCAGGATCTTGCGGATCCCTGCTTCATACAAGCTGTTACATTTACCCTTTAGAGTCTATTGAGTGTCCAATGAAAAAATTGTGTAAAAAACAAAAATCATTGGTTACTCTGGGTTACAGCACATTTTGGGGTAGATGCAGGGCCGGTGCAAGGTTTCTTGGCACCCAAGGCATTTATTCAACCTTGCGCCCTCCCCCCCCCTCGGATAGCTACACAAGCCCTTTTTCAGTGCCCCCACTAGTGGTCCCCCTATGCAGTACCCCAGGTAGTGGTCCCCCTATGCAGTACCCCTTATATGGTGCCCCAGGTAGTGGTCCCCCTACGCAGTACCCCTTACATAGTGCCCCAGGTAGTGGTCCCCTATGCAGTGCCCCTTATAAAATGCCCCCAGTACTAACCTCCCAGTGCAGTGCCCCCAGTAGTTGTCCCCCCGATGCAGTGCTCCAAGTAATAGTCCCCCCCCAGCAGTGCCCCAAGTAGTAGTCCTCCCAGCAGTGCCCCCAGTAGTAGTCCTCCCCCAGCAATGCCCCCAGCAGCAATCCCCACCTATGCAGTGCCCCCAGCAGCAATCCCCACCTATGCAGTGCCCCCAGCAGCAATCCCCACCTATGCAGTGCCCCCAGCAGTAATCCCCACCTTTGCAGTGCCCTCAGTAGTGGTCCCACCAGTGCAGTGCCTCCAGTAATAGTCCTCCCAGCAGTGCCCCCAGTGGTAGTCCCCGCCCAGCAGTGCCCCCAGTAGTAGTCCCCCCCAGTAGTCCCCCCAGTAATAGCCCCCCCCAGCAGTGATCCCTGGGCCAGACACACACGTAGAAAAAACCTCAAAAACTCCACTTACCTTAATCCCTGCTTTGGCGTCCGCTCCTCTGTCCCCCCGGGCCGGCTTGCTCTGCATGATGGGAGAGACGTAATTACGTGTCTCCCATCACCCACTGCGGAAAATGGAGCTCATGAGTGAACTCCAGCCCGGCTCCGGCAGTGGGCGCAACAGCCGATGAGAGTCTAACTGACTCTCTTCGGCTGCTAAACAAACACACAGCTGTCGGCGGCTGTGTTTGTTACTAGTAGTGTAGTGCGGACTGTACTTATGTACGGTACGCACTACACATTATTCCAGAGGCGCACTGCAGTGGCCGGTGCTCTTAGGCAGCTGCCTAAATTTTCCTAGTGGTAGTGCCGGCCCTGGGTAGATGTACTAAGCCTTGGAGAGAGATAAAGTACCAAGTAATCAGCTCCTAACTGTCATTTTTCAAACACAGCCTGTAAAGTGACAGTTAGGAGCTGATTGGTTGGTACTTTATCTCAGTCGACTTTATCTCTCTCAAAACTTAATACATAGATCCCTGTGTTTGAAATATGACAGTTAGTAGCTGATTGGTTGGTACTTTGGGGTCTATTTATCAAGCAGTGAAAAGTGTGGAGAAGTGGGAGAGTGGAGAGTTGCCCATAGCAACCAATCAGCTCCTACCTATTATTTTATAGACTGTACTTGGTAAATGCTACTTCAAAGCTGATTGGTTGCTATGGGTAACTTCTCCACTGGTTCCCTTCTCCATGCTTTTCACTGCTTGATAAATAGACAATTTTATCTCTCTCCAAGGGGCCTATTCATCCACACTATAATAACAGTTATAAGGACATTTTTCTTTAATTACCGTTATTTTAGTATTCATTAACACACTTAACACAGGAGATATCATTGATATCTCCTGGTCAAGTGCGTCTGCGTTAATTTCCACACTCCCCATACATTAGTACATTAGTATGGGTACATTAGTACATTAGTATGGGGATGTAGAAATTAGGCTATTCATCAAGTCCGAAAAATTATGTATTTTCGGAATTTGATGGTGTTACTCCATGGTGCGGGGACATAGAATTTTATATTCAATTACCGCAGCTGTAATCAGTGCTGTGCATATGCTGTTTCTGTGAAAGGAATGGCGCATGCGCAGCGCTGATTACAGCTGTGGTAAGGTAGGTATAGGCAGGGAAAAGTATCTGCTTTCAGAAAAGCTGTCAGCGCTAAAATTACAGCTTTTCGGAATAGATACATATGGAGAGGAGGAATGACGAATTCCTCCAGTACTTAATTAGGCTTAGAAATCGCATGAAGGATATCTCCAACTATCTCCAAGGATAGTTAAGTATTAATGAATAGACCCCCCCAAGGACGGAATTCAATTTTGGAGTGAAAAGCCGAATGGGCGAATAAGTTTAATTTCGCCAGGCGGAAAAGTATCGGCGTATTCAATTTGGAAGACTTTCCGCCTAGGCAGAAAGCCAATGCAATGTAATAGGCGAAAAAGTTTTGCCTATGAATAGCAGGCGGAAAAAAGTGCAGAATTGGGGTTTTCGGGTGCAACGTTGCGGGAACCCCCGTGCAGTCTTCAGACAGTCCCCCAAAGGTAATCTATGTCAACATTTAAAAAAAAAAAACACTTTAGAACACCCCCAAAAATCACTTTCATTTTGGGGGTGAAAAAAAAAAGTTGGGGGACAAAGTTAAAAACTAGCGAATTAGACTCCAGGGGGGTCCCCAAGTACGCCCCAGGTGTTTTTTTTATTGCAGGGGCTTGCCCCATGTGTTTTTTTTATTGCAGGGGCTTGCGGCAGGTGGATTTTTCATGATTTTTTTAACTTAACTTTAGCAACTTTAAAATATGCTGACCCCCATTTTCAAGTACCCCAAATTTGCTGGGAGAAAATATTTTTTTGCAAAAAAGCCTCCTGAATACTATTCTGCACCACTTGTACAAAAACGCTATTTAGCAGCTATTGTGCCCGTTTAGAAACACCAAATACCTTCAGCAAGCCAAATCGGGGGGTACCATAGGGAACCCCCATTTCAGAGCATCTTTTGGGGGGGTGAGGCTGATTTCCCCAAATCTGACAGCACTTTCCGCTTGTTTCAGTTTCGCCGGGTCCCGTTTTCGCGTCCTTTTAAATTGAATAAGGGGATACACGGGCACACGCACGATACTTTTCCGCCTGCACAACAGGCGAAGTAGGCGGAAAGTCCGGGAGTCGAAAAAGTATCGCGGGTGTGAATCAAATTGAATACGGCTCCAAGTCTTAGTACATCTCCCCCTTTATGTGTAGTGCATCTTCATAAATGTCCCCCACCGCCTATTATTTGCTTGTCCTAAAGTGATCCAGGGGCTTGGTTTCAGCTGGGAAATGCTATGTGGTCAGATATGCCACCGGGCCGGCCTCAGCTCAGTAATGCAGCTGTCCCCCAGCTCCCAGAGAGGGCTCAGATGTCAGAAACATTCCACAAAGACACAGCCAGCACCAGCCAGCAGACATCATACACGAGGGGCAGTAACTGGCTGCAGGGTGCCCGTGGGGTGAGTCGGAGACAGGGGTAAGTCATGGCTGAGGAACAGTCATACTATGAAGACCGGATCTCCAAGGACATCCTCTCCAAAGAAATCGACCTGGTGGACAGAGACCCCAAGCGGATTAATGAAGATGTCATCAAGGTCTGGCGTATTTGCTTGTATTAGGGGTCAGCGTATGGATGATTAGGATTCATTAGGTATATTTATATCTCCCCACCTTTGTCCATGCGCCGTGCCAGGCTGTGCTCATTAATCACAAGTTTAAAACATGTAATTTACTAAGTGTAATTTTCTCCAGTAACCCATTTATTTCATCATTACTGACCTACAGGTAACTTCCTAAAGGTGCAGAGCGCTATACAGGTCAGACCCACATTCATCTGTTTGTTTAATTCTACTTGCAATGGTGCAAACCCGCAGCATTAATGCTACTTTGCAGCATCACACAGCTACTTGCTTTACAATTGCCATAGGTCACCGACTTATAAGAGACACACTGTGTCACTGGCCAAGATGGCAGCATCCGCGTGGGTGCAAAATGCTTGTATTAGACAACTGGAGTTGGGCAAAGGTATATGTGTGGTCACAGGGAAGACTCTAGGGGTGTTCAACCAGTGCGGTCGAACAGGGGCGCCACCCATAGAGGGCGCACCCCTCCCCAACATCCTGATTTCAGTGGGACAGTGCTGTCCCGCTGTTCCACCCGTGGGCCGAAGTGGCCCGCGGGTGGTCAAATCGGGAGGTTGGGGACCTCTCGATTTGGTGCCGGACTCCCGGAGTGTGAATGGATGCCGCGCGCGATTACAGGGCGCTATGTTCCGGGACGGCACAGGGTGCTCAGACCCCTGGAGCCGGCCCTGGGCTGGTGGCCCTAGGGATCAGCCCCAAGACAGTGTCTCCCAGAGCTGAGCTGGAGCTGATGAGATCAGAATGGGGCAGAGGGCTGGAGCTTGGGGACAGGGTTCTGCTTCTCTTCCTCCTCCTTGTTCAAAAGGAAATATAAATGAGCCTAAGGGGCCAATTTATTAATTTAGTTAGAATTTCTTGTTGCTGCTATTAGCGGCAATGAGAAATTCTGTAGCGCAGGGATGTATTATGTACAGGTACAGGGGCTTCGATAGGACCCTGTCCCTGCGATGACGTAAAGTGATCACATCAGCATGTTCGAGTGTCTATTATTGGGGAGGGGGCTGCTATTGTCATCAGAAACAGGGGAGCCACAGTAGATATAGCCAATATCTGCTGCAGAACCCCTGTAATACCTCCAGCAGATGCTTAAATTTTGCGGGTATCCCCCGAAAATGTCCTTTTTTGGGGGTATTTCCTGCAAACATTCTTTAATAAATATTCCTCTAAGAAATATATTTGTTACATTTAAGTGTATAAAAACAACTGTTTTTAAGGGATCCCCGCAAAATGTAAACATCCTTGAGATGTAACATGGTGGGGCCGCGGCAGGTAACGCCAATATCTGCCTAAATCTGACGAGGTACCTCCATTTCCAATTGGTTTCTATAAGGGCTGTTAAATTGCCGAATTTACAAACCTCCGCAATACGAGGTGGGTAAGTAAATAAGCTGCATTTTATGTGAAAAATATGTATAAATAAAGAGGCTGGATGTAAAGTGGAGACTGAGGGCCTGATTCAGAGCCGGACGCTATTTGCGGACGCTCGTTCAGAAAAAGGGGCCGGATATTTAAATTGAGCGCTCGCTCTTTGCGGTCTGTTGACGCCTCTATGTCTGAGCGAGCGTCCGAAACATGCACTCGCTATTTTGTAAAGACGCCCTTTGCCGCTCGCATCATGCGTCATCTCCGCTATTTATTAGATTAATCGAGTACATCAAAAGGCGTCTGAACTGCTCGCAATTCTTGTGGTAGGATTTACTTCCCGCTATCACTGCAAGCAGTTCAGGCTAAAAGACAACCAAGCGACGTGGTCTATGACGCTGTTTTGTTAATTATGCACACCCATTAAACGCCCATTTTGACCGTTTGGCACGCCTGCGTTTGGATCTCCAAGCACCTTCCCCTGTTACCATCCACAAACGCCTCATTCTGTCACTCAAATTAGCAGGCCCTCGCTGTTTTACGAGCGCACGATTTCCGACCGCAATGACTGGTTGGTGCATGCGCATTACGACCCATACACATCGCTCGGAGCGAACGAGCGGCCGCTTACGAGCGGCTCTGAATCAGGCCCTGATTGTACAGGAGCGTTTCCAGGGAAACTGGGGGTGACTGTATAATACCCAAGCGAACAAAGGCCCTCATTCAGAGCCACTCGCTATCGGCAGTACGCTCGTTCCGAGCGATGTTCGCACATCTGCGCATGCGTACGGTTTTTAGTACGCATGCGCGAACCAGTCAGTGCGGCCGAAAATCATTTGTACGCAATATAGCGAGTGCCTGCTATTTTGAGTGAGGCGTATGTGGGTGGAAACAGGGGAAGATGCTTGAAAACGGGGAGTGGAGATCCGATCGCAGGCGTGCTTAAAGGTCAAAACGGGCGTTTTATGGGTGTGCATAATTAATATAGCAGCGTCAATGACCACGTCACTTGGTTTTTTTTAACTCAGAACTGCTCACAAAATAGCGGTTGAAAAAACCAACCACAAGAATAGCGAGCAGTTCATATCCTGTTCGATGTACTCGATTAATCTAATAAATAGCGGACATGACGTATGGTGCGTGCGGCCAGGGGGCGTTTTTAAGAAATAAATGAGCGTATGTTTTGCTCGCTCGTTCAGACTTAGAGGTGTGAACAGACTGCAATGTGCAAACGGATCATTTGCATAGCCACCCCTTGATTTTGAACGAACGACCGCAAATAGCGAACGGCTCTGAATGAGGGCCAAAGACCGCACTCTTTGTATTTGTTAATTATCCTTTTGTAAGCTCTTCAGGTTATTATTATCATTTTTTTTAACATGTACAGATAAAAAGGGTGTGGTATAAATGATCGACAATAAAAAAAGGTCGACTCCAATTGGTTGACATGCAATAGGTCGACAGGGACAAAAGATCAACAAGTACATTAGGTCGACTAACAAAAGGTTGACAGTACAAAAGGTTGACTGGGTTAAAAGTTCAACAGGTTCAAATGATTGGCACATCTAAACCTAACCTTCCCCCTGGTGCCTAACCCTAACCACCCCCTGGTGCCTAACCCTAACCATCCTCCTTGTTCCTAACCATAACCACCCCCTGGTGCCTAACCCTAACCCTCCTCCTTGTTCCTAACCCTAACCGCCCCCTGGTGCCTAACCCTAACCATCCTCCTTGTTCCTAACCCTAACCACCCCCTGGTGCCTAACCCTAACCATCCTCCTTGTTCCTAACCCTAACCGCCCCCTGGTGCCTAACCCTAACCATCCTCCTTGTTCCTAACCCTAACTGCCCCCTGGTGCCTAACCCTAACCCTCCCCCTGGTGCCTAACCCTAACCCTCCCCCTAGTGCCTAACCCTAACCCTCCCCCTGGTGCCTAACCCTAACCCTCCCCCTGGTGCCTAACCCTAACCCTCTCCCTAGTGCCTAACCCTCCCCCTGGTGCCTAACCTGAACCCTCCCCCTGGTGCCCAACCCTAACCCTCCCCCTGGTGCCTAACCCTAACCCTCCCCCTAGTGCCTAACCCTAACCCTCCCCCTGTTGCCTAACCCTCCCCTACTGCCTAACCCTAACCGCACTCTGGTGCCTAACCCTAACCCTCCCCCTAGTGCCTAACCCTAACCGCCCCATGGTGCCTAACCCTAACCGTCCCCATGGTGCCTAACCCTAACCCTCCCCTTGGTGCCTAACCCTCCCCCTAGTGCCTAACCCTAACCTTCCCCCTGGTGCCTAACCCTAACCGCCCCCTGGTGCCTAACCCTAACCGCCCTCTGGTGCCTAACTCTAACCCTCCCCCTAGTGCCTAACGCTAACCGGCCCCCTGGTGCCTAACCCTCCCCTACTGCCTAACCTCCCCCTGGTGCCTAACTCTCCCCCTAGTGTCTAACCTTTCCCCTAGTGCCTAATCCTAACCTCCCCTCCGGCAGCCTAAACCTCCCCTAAGTGCCTAACCCTAAAAATGTTGAAAAAAACCACAAAAAAAAAACCATGAGGCAACCATTTGTGTGTTGACCGTTTGTGTGTCGACCATTTGAACCTGTCAATCTTTTGCACTGGTGATCTTTTGCCCCTGTCGACCTATTGCATGTCGACCATCTGGTGTCAACCTACTTACTGTCGATCTTCTATCCGGATGCTGATAAAACCTGGAAATCCTTCAGCCAATCGTGATAATAACAGGAGCATGAAAAAATAATCCTACATTTCTGTGTTCATTTATTGTGCTGAGATCCACATCTGACTTGTTCTAAATGTTTATTTAAACAGATTTAGTGTCTTTGTATGGAGCCGTTGCATGCAGGATATTAATGACCTTTTATTTTTAACCAGTGTTTATATAGATCACACGTATCACATAACACATTACAGAGGATGTTTGATCCCTCACATCAATCCCTGCCCCAATGGAGCTTACAGTCTAATTCCCTACCACCCACACCAGCATTAGCCTACCCGTATATTTTTGGACTGTGGGAGGAAACCACCCGGAGGAAACTCGTGTAAATGGGAAGGAGCTGGGAAAGAATCCATAGAATTAATATTTGTAAGATTGGGAAAAAAAAAAAAGTTACGACTAAATAATTTGTGCAATTTACATTTAATTTTAGGTTCAGCCTCTCTGTGTTATTAAACCTTTGCTGTTACCCCCATCCAGCCCCTGATTGTCACACATGCGGTGCCCGGACACACCAGGTGCTATTTTAGTGTATTTGGAAGTTGTTGTGTTGGTGAAGGGCCGCGTTACTCCGGGTTATATCTTTATCCTCTCTGTCCCTGTAACCCCCTCCCACATCCCCACATATACGCTGCATCACCTGTCTATGATACTAATAATTCTACAAGTAGTGACCAATAATCACGGCCTGTCCGTGCAGTCATACAGTATGTCCCAACATTCCCATCCTGCCCATCACAGTACAGGGTCATGCCAGGCCACACACCGATCCGGACAATAGATAGATCAGACTACTTAGACATACAGATATGAAATAGATAGATATATAGGTAGATATGAGATAGATAGATAGATAGATAGATATAGATAGATATGAGATAGATAGATAGATAGATAGATAGATAGATAGATAGATAGATAGATAGATAGATAGATAAATAGATGATTGATATGAGATAGATAGATAGATAGATAGATAGATAGATAGATAGATAGATAGATAGATAGATAAATAGATGATTGATATGAGATAGATAGATAGATAGATAGATAGATAGATAGATAGATAGATAGATATGAGATAGATAGGAGCCAAACAGGGACAGAGGCATCCAAAAAGATAATTATTCTCAACCCGGACCTCCTTCCTATGGGAGAGAGTGGGGGATGGGGAACCATCGTGATCTGAAGATGGGGTAGGTTCCTGCTGTCAAGTTCCAAAAATGTATTATTTTCAGAGCTTCATGAATTTTGATCCTCATATTATTATGGGGACAGCAGGGCCAGAACAGGACTGACAGGTAAGCAGGAGATTTCCATGATATGTCCTGCGTTACTTTTATAATAAATGGCCCCATTGCTTCATTATTACAAAAATAGGTGAAAATGTTAGAGGTCAGTGCAACCGATGTTCGTCCAATGCTGCGACTTCGTATGTGGCGGACTTGAGACGCCGCTAGTGGGGCAGTACGGTATGTCGCCGTGTAATGCAGCTGAGGGTAAGCTAGTGTCCACATCTAGCCCCCGTTTCAGGCTGTAAATGGCTAAAAGAAGCGTCCTCCAATAGACTTACAGGCTGAATGCCAAAAACGCTTCTCCCATAAATCACTGACTCACTGTGGTCATTGTGTTTCCTGATAACTTCCCGAAGCTTATGCATAAACATACTGTAAATTAGATTTTATTTGGTTAAGTGGTCTTTTAAATGACTTTAACTCTATATTTTCAGCCTATTCGTAGCTGTAGCTATAACGCAGCTCCTGAGCCAATGAGATAAGGGAAATGGAATGAGATCAAATCTTGAGAATTAATAAGAGCAGCGACCTTGTCTGACTAATGCTCTGCAGGTTCTCTGCATGCGGAATCGCCTTCGTGAATATTATAATAATGATTCTAACTGATGTATTACCAGCCGTGGATGAGAATACAGAGACAGAATTAGCGCTTTCATTAAACGGAACATTATTGGAGAAAATCCTTTCTTGCTTTTATAACTAACAGCTAAGAACAGCTAAACCTCACGTCCATTCTCAGGGGCCTATTCTGATTCATCATACGATAAATGACCCGGTAACCATGCAGAATCGGTAGTTTATGCATATTTAGGTTACTGGGCTATTCATCATCAGGGGGCTTGCTCTGGGATCCCCTCTCCTTCCTATGGGAAGAAGTTCCGGGGATGCGAAGAGGGATCTGAGTGAATCCCTCCACCGCCTTCTCACTCCCTCCTCGGCGGCTTTGAGCATGCGTAGCCGGGATAACAGGGAGCAGGTAAGTAACTCAGCTACAGAAGTAGCTGCGATACTAACCAAGGGTACAACTGCATTTCGGAGCAGCTGTCCCCGCACCGGAGCAATGATTGATTGCTCCGGTATCACGTTCCCCCCGCTGCGAGTTCAATACTTCATTATCGGAGACCATACGGCCTTTGATGAGGAATGGGCCACTAAATGTTATAGGTATTGTTTATAGATAAATCTTTACAATTTTACTGATCTACCAGCCCCTACATTCACTATCTTATTAACTGCTTAGTTACATTATAACAGATGTTGTTCTTAGGGGCTTATTTATCAAAGAATAGTTGCAGGTTCCCCGAAAACACTCCTGTAACCACAAATATCCGCAAATATTAAGGGGTAAATTTACTAAGATGGGAGTTCTATTTAAAAGTGATGTTGCCCATAGCAACCAATCAGATTCCAGGTATGATCTTCAAGAAGGTGCTAGATACATGAGAAGTAGAATCTGATTGGTTGCTATGGGCAACATCACTTTTAAATAGAACTCCCATCTTAGTAAATTTACCGCCTAAGTATCTACAGTTGACCACAGCAAATATCGGATATAGAGCCATATCCTTGCACACCAGGGAGGGGGAGTGTAGTATATATTTACTAAAGGTCGATTGTGGGGGTATAGTTACTAAAAGTCGATTGTGATTGATTTTTTTTATCAATTTCAATCAATTTTAATTTGATTTTGGGTTTCAGGGTCTAAATCATCCATTTACTGATGTATAAAGATTATGAAAAAAAACTGTCCGCACAGGTATTGTTCTTATAATTAATCTATAACCAAATTATTTAGAAATGGATATTGAAACCCCTAATATGTATTAGTATGTATATAGGGCTTGATTCAGACCTGCTCGCGAGTGCATAGCGCTCGCAAGCGGGTCGATGGTTGAGCAGTGCTCACGTGCGGCGTGTGCACTGCACGTGCGCGAGCCCCGGAGCGAGTGAGAACTTCACTCGCACGGGGCTCGCAACAAAATAGGGCGACTGTCGATGTTGATCGACAGCTCGCCCCATTTTGTAGGCGGGTCGGGGGGGTGGCTGCTCAAACGGAGACGTTCCTGCTGTTTGTGGGCGGCCCTACTGACATCACACATGACGTCAGTAGTGAACTTCCTGCTCTATTAGAGCAGGAAGTTCACTGGGGCTTGCGGTGGGCGAGACCCTACCACAAGGGTCTCGTCGCAAGCCCGATGGTCGCAATAATAGTGACCATCGCCAGGCCGCCCGCACAAGCTGTGGGTGGTCACCCACAGCTATGCGAGCGGCCTGGAGGTGGATTTTTAATTTTTTTTAAATCCAGCCTGATTCAGAGCGAGCGCTCGCAAATAGCGAGCGCCTCTGAATCAGGACCTTAATACGGATCAAACCCCCGGGGCTGCTATCAATGACAAATAAAAAACTACACAGATTTCCTATATTATGATGCACTAATATTAAAATATAAATATGATATACCTAATGGAAACATTACTGCAAATAGAAACATCACAGATTCCCTGTGCAGAGATACATTGTTTCCAGCATACAGCAGGCGTGTGAGAAAGCCTAATAGTAATTGTATGATTTTCTCACCTATCTCGACCCGGATAGGAAAGAACTGAGCAGGACCTAATTCTGGGAATTCATTATAGCCCATTAGAAAGAAACAATATATACAGCACCTCAATCTGCAATAATTTGCCAGCACAGTCGGGGTACAAGCTCCGAGCGGCTCGGATTATTTTATTCACTCATTTTCTTTCTTTATTACACATATCTATATTTATATTTCACTGTCTTATTGATTTGATGTTTTAATTTTAGATAGCATTAATAAAAGTTATATTTTAATATTAGTGCATCATAATATGACAAATCTTCTTTTCTGTCTGATCATTTACTGTACAGACGGATGACAAAACTATGTAAAAAATTATCTGTTAGTAAATGTGTGATTTATAGACCCTGAAACACAAAATCAAATTAAAATCATTTAAAATTGAGCAAAAATCGATCAAAATCAACGTTTAGTAAATGTAACCCCAAACAGTCGCAAAGCATCTGCGTTTCTTTCCGACACTCCTCGTAACCTCCCCCAAACGCTCCCTGGCTGTTAATCACGCTGCAAATAAATACTCCCTGTGCGAGAACTATGGTAATGTACCTTGACGCATTAACAGTGCAACTCAGACGCGTGGCAAGATGGACGATAATCGCTCAACTGCGAAAACATCGGGATATCTTACATCTCTGAATCACGCCCAATGTACATTCATGTTTAATCATTTCAATAGCCGTTGTCTCACACGTCCCCAACCGTCACTATGTACTTAGGGCCTGATTCAGCAAAGATCGCTATTCTGCTAGAACGCACGCACCGCAGTTGCTAATATCAGCGGTGAAATGCTAATGTTTGCATTTGCATTGCGATCACAGCCTGACATAAGGATGCCCACTTCCCCTTACACACATCCGTATACTTGGGCACTATAGCAAAATAATCGGTAACGTCGTGTAACATCGGACCCATATGCACAGTTAAGGTAGGTCAGACCGCACTCAGGAATTACTAACTTTAGCGCACGCTATGAGGCCTCAGGCTGTGTATGGTATCGCAGTGGATCATTTATGCACGCCTCAGCAACGGCATCGCAACACACTGGCACGTCTGCGTTCACCTGACCGTCCCCCGTCACCACCCACAAACGGCACTTCCTGTCAATCAATGTGCCCTGGGTTTGCGCAGCCTCTGCAAACGTATTTCCCATCGCAATTGCTAGTTCACGCACGCACACTGCGATGCATACACATGCGCAATGCGAATTAATAAATCGGATGCCTGCGTCTTTGATACTGCGATCCTTGCTGAATCAGGCCCTTAGTTCACTTTCACATTTTCCAGCCTATAATAAGTTTCTGCCCTATATTCTGTAGATTGTTGGTCTATTTTGTCAGAACGTTTTTCCAGTGACACCCACGGGCGAGACACCCTCATAAGTTGCACAGTTTTCTTCTCTAAGGTTTACACAGTATATATTGTGGTAACAAAAACGCCTCAAATATTGAAAGTAGAACTTATCTTGTAGTTTCTATGTGAAGTTATAAATGCCAGTCTCTCAGTGATTGTGGCTTACGGGTATTGATACGTAATTCCTTAGACATTTAGGTGACCAATAGGAAGAGTAAATAAATAATATCCGCTAGTTGTTTTCAAATAACTTTTCTTATCTGTAGCACAAAATGAGGTGATTTTATAGACAATTACATTACCATAGTACCACGGTTGGTGTAGTGGTTAGCATTACTGCCTCACAGCTCTGAGGTCTTGGGTTTGATTCTCACAAAAGGCATCATCTGTGTGGATTTTGTATGTTTTCCCCATGTCTGCTTGGGTTTCCTCTGTGTACTCCGATTTCTTCTCACACTCCAAAAACAGACTGGTAGGTGTACTGGCTTCTGACACACAAAAATTAACCCTAGTGTGTATGTGTGTCCGGGATGTGTGTGCGGGATGCCGGCAGGCGAAATACCTGCACCGAAATCCCAACTGCATCGGGATCCCGGCACCAGAATCCCAATCGCCAGTATCCAGAAGGTAAGTATTGTGCGTTTAGGCTGCAGGGTTAGGATTAGGCATTAGGGGAAGGGTTAGGGTTAGGCACTTACTGGGGAGGGTTAGGTTTAAGGTGCGGGGAGGGGGAAGTTAGGTTTAGGCATTAGGGGGGGAGGTTAGGTTTAGGCACCGGGGAGGGAGTCTTAGGTTTAGGGTGCGGGGAGGGGGAGGACAAGTTTAGGCACTAGGGGGGAGGTTAGGGTTAGGCACCGGGGAGGGAGTGTTAGGATTAGGGTGCGGGGAGGGAGAGGATAGGTTTAGGCATTAGGGGGAGGTTAGGGTTAGGCACCGGGGAGGGAGTGTTAGGATTAGGGTGCGGGGAGGGAGAGGATAGGTTTAGGCACTAGGGGGGAGGTTAGGGTTAGACACCTCTTACCTTGTTTCCTTATGGGTGTCGGGATTTTGACTGACGCGATGTCACTTTCTGTATTCTGACCAGTGGCATCCTGACCGCCGGAATCTCATACCCAACCCGGGTGCCAATGTGGTAGGGAATATAGATTGTAAGCTCCATTGGAACAGGGACTGATGTAAGTGACTAAATAGTCTATGTGTGCGCTATAAGAGCAGTTATTGTTGGGATTACCTGGGGGCTAAAACCTAAAATAAAAACAAAGAAAAAAAAATCTCCACACCCTGAACAGTCCAGTTACTTAACCAGTGGTGTTGGTTTACTGAAGTATAGCAGGTACAGACGTACTCACTGTTATATGTGCACTGGTGATAAAGCGGGGCTTGAGCGAAGCAGGGTTCTATGCTGTTCACCAGCCGGTGAGTGTATGCTGCTTGTGAGTAGTGGTGCAGGATTCAACTTTATATGCAGGTATTAACCAGGTTCTCTGTCTCCCACTATGTCACTCTCACAGTACACAGTAAAAACAAGATGGCTCCTATAGATGCTCAGTACTAGTGATCTCAGTGGCCATCTTGGAATAGGACATGAAGTCTCCCTGGAGTAATAGGAAGACTGTAGTTTGTGCAGTAGTGCACTCCTCTTTCAACAATACTAACCAGTCCTCAGCCCCTCCCTATACGAGATATATAGCTTTGATGTAGAGAAGGGATGATGGTGTGATTGGTGGTGATTAGCTTGTTAGCTGGATTTATCAGCATGCTGGGCCCACAGGAACCTCTTTCAGCTGTACAGGGATTGGAGGAAGGTTACTCATCTGCAAACAGCTTGAAGTTGGGTGACTATAGATGACTTATCACGTAGATTACAGACAGGATATCTGCCGTGCACAGGGGAAAAAAAGCTTTTCAATATAGACAAGTGGCGGGATGTACTAAAGGCAAAAATGTGGTAAAATCCCCGAAAATGGATCTTCAGGTGGCGTTACCCAATAGAAGTCTATGGGCTTCTTATCGGGTCACGTCCCCTTGGGAGGGATCCGATCGGATCCCTCCCATTACCCCCTGCAGCCCGTGTCCTTCTGCGCATGTGCAGAAGAACGCTGGAAGGTTAAATCCGGAAGTTCCTTTGTCTGGAGCCATCGCAAAAGACAGCTCTTATCGGGAGAGTTGTCCTTTGCGATATTCTTGGTACATACCGCGGTAATGAACCGTGGTATGTACCTGAAGACAGGGGGGATGTACCGCACCGCGGAAGTGATGCTTAGTACATCCCGCCCAAGCTGGGCAGCATCTAAATGAAGTCCGGCTGAGAGACATGTAATCATATCCAGAGATACAGTAATATAAGATGTTTGTGTGTGTGTGCTGACAATATTGTAGTGAGTGTTACACAAGAAATTGTTAAATAACAATACGTAAGTCTCCCCACCTGCCACTCGCCCGCCTGCCACTCGCCCACCTGCCACATGTCTTTGGTGAAACGTTTATTATTTTCTTGACGGTTGTGGTCAGATCCTATTCCCCAGTATTGTTCCCGCCCACAGAACACATTGAGAAGAAGTAGCTGAGCGAGGGACGGGCTGGCAGAATCCTGCAACATGACCTTCCATCCTTAATGCCAATCTGCTAATCTCAACCCTAATTAGCTGCCATACGTGGAGAAATGCAAGGGTGCCACTGCGGGAAGGAAGGAGTTAAAAAAAAGTCCCCATGACAGATGCTTCAAAGAGCATATTGGGAAGTTCTTAAACTTGTGCTGGAGAGGAAAAGCCCTCTCATGTCGCTCAGAGTAACTAACAATGCTCTTTGAAACAGATTTTACAGGGCGGCTGAATATATCATCCGCCAGTCTATTTTATATAATATATATACAGTCAGGTGCACAAATATTGGGACATTGACAGAATTTTCATATTTTGGCCTCTATTCACCACCACAATGGCTTTGAAATGAAACAAACAAGATGTGCTTTACCTGCAGACTTTCAGATTTAATTTGAGGGTAATTACATCCAAATCAGGCGAACGGTGTAGGAATTACAACGGTTTCTATATGTGCCTCCCACTTTTTAAGGGGCCAAAAGTAATGGGACTATCAACTCAAAAGCTATTTCATGGACAGGTGTGGGCTATTCCCTTGTTATTGCATTATCAATTAAGCAGGTAAAAGGTCTGGAGTTGATTTTAGGTATGACATTTGCATTTGGAATCAGTTGCTGTCGAATCTCAATATGAGATCCAAAGAGCTGTCACTATCAGTGAAGCAAGCCATCATTAGGCTGAAAAATCAAAACAAACCCATCAGAGAAATAGCAAAAACATTAGGTGTGGCCAAATCAATTCTTTGGAACATTCTTAAAAAGAAAGAACGCACCGGAGAGCTCAGCAACACCAAAAGACCCGGAAGACCACGGAAAACAACTGTGGTGGATGACAGAAGAATTATTTCCCTGGTGAAGAAAAACCCCTTCACAACAGTTGGCCAAATCAAGAACACTCTCCAGGAGGTAGGTGTATATGTGTCAAAGTCAACAATCAAGAGAAGACTTCACAAGAGTGAATATAGAGGGTTCACCACAAGATGTAAACCATTGGTGAGCCACAAAAACAGGAAGACCAGATTAGAGTTTGCCAAACAACATCTAAAAAAGCCATTACAGTTCTGGAACAACATCCTATGGACAGATGAGACAAAGATCAACTTGTACCAGAGTGATGGGAAGAGAAGAGTATGGATAAGGAAAGGAACTGCTCATGATCCAAAACATACCACCTCATCAGTGAAGCATGGTGGTGGTAGTGTCATGGCGTAGGCATGTATGGCTGCCAATGGAACTGGTTCCCTTGTATTTATTGATGATGTGACTGCTGACAAAAGCAGTAAAATGAATTCTGAAGTGTTTCGGGCAATATTATATGCTCATATTCAGTCAAATGCTTCAGAACTCATTGGACGGCGCTTCACAGTGCAGATGGACAATGACCCGAAGCATACTGCAAAAGCAACCAAAGAGTTTTTTAAGGCTAAAAAGTGGAATGTTATGCAATGGCCAAGTCAATCCCCTTACCTGAATCCGACTGAGCATGCATTTCACTTGATGAAGACAAAACTGAAGGGAAAATGCCCCAAGAACAAGCAGGAACTGAAGACATTTGCAGTAGAGGCCTGGCAGAGCATCACCAGGGATGAAACCAAGCGTCTGGTGATGTCTATGCGTTCCAGACTTCAGGCTGTAATTGCCTGCAAAGGATTTGCAACAAAGTATTAAAAAGTAAAAGCTAGATTTAGGATTGTTTAGTTTGTCCCATTACTTTTGGCCCCTTAAAAAGTGGGAGGCACATATAGAACCCGTTGTAATTCCTACACCGTTCCCCTGATTTGGATGTAATTACCCTCAAATTAAATCTGAAAGTCTGCAGGTAAAGCACATCTTGTTTGTTTCATTTCAAAGCCATTGTGGTGGTGAATAGAAGCCAAAATATGAAAATTCTGTCAATGTCCCAATATTTATGCACCTGACTGTATATAATACATTCCTGCTGGCCTATAGAGGTGAGGTAGGATTACAGTGTTTCTTTCTGAAGTGATCTTTTTAGAAGGATCAAATGGAGGACTGTGAGTTGTACATGATCTATATCAGTGGTTCTCAAACTCGGTCCTCAGGACCCCATACAGGTCATGTTTTCCAGGTCACCCAGCAGGAGCACAGGTGTAGTTAGTACTCACTGACACATTTAAAAGATCCACAGGTGGAGCTAATTATTTAACTTGTGAATCTGCGAGGAGCTAGATATGGGTTATTTGAACTGCGCTTACCTTGTTAGCAATTTGCGAGGAGACCTGGAAAACATGCACTGTTTGGGGTCCTGAGGACCGAGTTTGAGAACCTGTGACCAGGGCCGGCTCCAGGGGTCGGAGCACCCTGTGCCGGCCCTCTCCAGTGCGCCCTATCTTTGCTAATTACCATAGGCCACGGCCCCCTATGTGACGTTATTAGGAGGCGTGTCCGCCTCCAAATAATGCCAGGCTGGGGGGAAGCCTCACTAGCTGGGCTTCCCCCAGCCCCTCTCCCGTCACTGAATGGATGTCGCAATCATACGCGCAGCATCCATTCACAGTCTCCGGGGTCCAGCACTGCCGCGGTGGTGGGGGTCCCCAACCTCAGGATTTGACCACCCGCAGGCCACTTCGGCCTATGGGTGGAACAGCGGGACAGTACTGTCTCACTGAAATCAGGATGTTGGGGAGGGGTGCGCCCTCTATGGGTGGCGCCCCTGTGTGACCGCACAGGTCGAACACCCCTAGAGCCGGCCTTGCCTGTGACCTATATGATCCTAATTATCCAGCGCCCAAGTGGTTCAGCTCCATCAGGCCATGTAACCACAGGGGCAAACTTAGGATTTCTAGAGGGGTAATATGCAAATGCTTAAATCTAGAAGGAGGGTGGTCGGCTCATGAAGGGGGCATAATTAGCACATAACATTGTTATGATAACAAACTGTAGTCTGCCTCACATAGCCGGGGTAATGCAGGGTGTGCGTCCGCACACCCCGTAGGCAGCCCACAGCAGCTCCTCTCTGCATCTCAGCTGGCTCCCAGGAAAGAGGCAGCCTCTTTTTAAATCCAATATGGCCAATGTGAAATTGCTGTCTGAATATAGTGGTTTCACATCGGTAATCGTGGATTCAAAACGAGGCTGCCCCTTCTCTGGGAGCCATCTGAGATGCAAGGTGGAGACAATACATACCTCCCAACATGACCCATTCCAGGAGGCACAACATGCTCTGTTCCTGGACTTCTCTTTTAATTTATGATTGCCGCCACCTGTGTTAAACTAGTTATTTGAGAAGAAAGCGTTTCGATGAAAGGTGCCTGAGCGGAATGTTTTATTTTCCGGATCTGGTCACCATTCCACAATTTAAATCCACTCTGCAGAGTATTGGAGCAAGTCCGAGAGTCTGGGGGAGAAGGACCTAGCACCGGCGGCACTGGCAGGGGCGGATTGGGAATTTAAAGTGGCTCTATGTCTAAAAAAGTGGGCCTGTCCTGTTGTTAAGTGGTGTGGCCTAATGTGAAATGCCATGTCCACAAGCCACTCCCCCTGTTTTGGGCATGCCCACCACTCCAGGAGCTAGCTGATGGGCATGCCCACAGTCCCTCTCTCCAGTGAATAAGCACAGCAAGCATGCGAATGACAATATTTTCTTACCTATATGATTTCTCTGCAACAGGGAACCTCTGAAGAAATTGATCCTCCCTGGACAGGCAGGGTCTTGAGTCGGTATTCATTATTCACATGGTCTGGAAGCCACCTGTTTGCGTAGCAATAAAGCCAATATCATCCTTATGCAACATAGGTTCAACCAGATAATACATAGTAACAGAAATTTTGGGCCAGGACAAAATGTGGGTTTTCCTTATTAATACATTTGCCCTTTGGTACCATTTGCATCAGTAATATGGTTTCATTAGAATTGTTGTCTAACTGAAGATTACTGTCCCCCAGTCTTTCTTCTAATAATACCAGTGGTCCTACCGTCCTATTTGTGTGTCTCCAGCACCATCGCCTTGGTGTGTTTCCAACCAATCCCCCCGTGTGTCTCCCCAGCGCTATCCCCCTGCTTCTCTCCAGCACTAGCCTTCTGTGTCTCCCCAATGCAATCATCCTGCGTCTCCTCAGTGCCATCATCCTGCATCTCCCCAGTGCCATCATCCTGCGTCTCCCAGTGCCATCATCCTGCGTCTCCCCAGTGCCATCATCCTGCTTCTCCCCAGTGCCATTATCCTGCGTCTCCCAGTGCCATCATCCTGCGTCTCCCCAGTGCCATCATCCTGCGTTTCCCCAGTGCCATCATCCTGCATCTCCCCAGTGCCATCATCCTGCGTCTCCCCTGTGCCATCATCCTGCGGCTCCCAGTGCCATCATCCTGCGTCTCCCCAGTGCCATCATCCTGCGTCTCCCAGTGCCATCATCCTGCATCTCCCCAGTGCCATCATCCTGCGTCTCCCAGTGCCATCATCCTGCTTCTCCCCAGTGCCATTATCCTGCATCTCCCCAGCGCCATCCTCCTGCCATAGCATAGAATAGCCCCCCTCCCCACAGACAGATCATCTCCCCTTAGCACAGTCGCCCCACTCCCCTACACACAGACCATCTTCCCTTAGCACAGAATAGCACCCTCCCCCACACACAGATCATAATCACCCCTTAGCACAGAATAGCCCCTCTCCCCACAAACAGATCATCTCCCCCTAGTACAACAGATACCCCCTCCCACTCACACAGACCATCATCCCCCCCACACACACAAACTAGAACAGAATAGCCCCCCCCACCCCCCCGAGACAGATCTCTATCTCCCTATAAGCCAGTCTTGCACTACAATCAGACTCACTCAGTCTCAGTTGTCTGTCTGAGTCTCCCAGGCAGTGAGCCAGCCTCGATTGTCTCCACTCCGTCCCTTGTGAAGATCCTCCCTGCCTTCCCTCCATCCCCTGTCTCCCCTCTGTCCTCTGTGAACCAGGCTGGCAGGCAAGCAGCTGATAGCGGCCCTGTGACCTCCCTGCCGGCCACAGATTCACTCTTCCTCCATGGTTCTGGTGCAGCTCCCTTCCTGCTAGGTGGGGAATACAGCCTCTTCTCCCGATAGAGGCGGGCCGCGGGCAGCTCTACTGGTTGTGACAGGCAGCCGGTGCCAGGTTGCCTGTCATGCAAAAAAACTGACAGCCGGGTGACGCGATTCGGGGGCGGGGCCATAGATGTCAAGTGGCCCACCGGGAATCTTCCTGCTTAAAGTAACGGCCAATCTGCCCCTGGCCACTGGCCATATATGTAACATTGGTCTCCTTATACACAGAACAGGAGAGTGGATGAAAGTGTTATGTAACAATTTTCTGAAAAAATAATGTTTTTAATGGATGAATGTGTTATGAACTAGGGATCTTAGTAACAATGTTATTTTAAATGGTGGTGGCCTATTTACTGATATATTTTGTGGATAAAAGTGTTATGTCCAATTCTTAAGTCAGTTTTTAGTGGGTAATTTAATATCTCCGATTCTTCTAAAAATAACATAGTTTCCAAAACTCAGGCTTTAGGGACCCCTAAAGGGGGGAATCCACTAGACGATAAAGTTGAACGATTGAACGATAATGATAAAATCGTTCGATAATCGTTCGATAATCGTTTGAACATCGTTTGAACATCGTTTGCAAATCGTGCAGTAATTGTTTCTAACGCTGTACGATGCGCGCTCCCGCTGGTCGTTTGATCGTCTCCTCCATCGACTGAACATGCAGGTCAATTTCACTTGATTGCTTACAAATCGTTTACACATCGTTTACACATCGTTTACACATCGTTCACGCTGAACGATCAAACGATGAACCACTATCTGCCCACTATAGCTGAAAGCTCTCAATCACAGATTAAAAGCAACATAGTTTATTGTTAGATCTTTTGCAAATTGTTCAGAGTGGAAGATCATATTTCAAGGGAAACTTCAAGGGAAAATCGTTAAAAGGTTGGACAGGGATAAAATCGTCTAGTGGATGCCCCCCATAAACAGTGCATGTTTTCCAGTTCTTGTAGTTGGTGCACGGGTATATTCATTACTGGCTGATACATTTTAAAAGATGCACAGGTGGTGCTAATTAGTTTATTTGTGATAATGAGCAGATCTGTGACACATGCACTGTCAGGGGTCCCTGAAGACCAAGCTTGGGAAACATTGGTCTGTAATATAGGCTGTAGGGGAGAGAGTCTAAAACATAAACTTTTTGTGTCAAACAAAATTATCTCATAAATAACATGTGGTCAGGAAAAGGTAACACTTCCCATAATAAATATACAAAATAAACATATAGTATAACCAGTAAGAAACAGAACTGCACTCTCTAAGTTCACATTTTCCCACCTCACGGTAAGATGCCAGTCTCTTCTTGCTGGCAGCTGCTCTCTGGTCCGGTGTGCCGATTAGCTTGGAAATGTCTTTAATTATTTTGGGCACTACTAGTTACTTGGGGTCACTGTTGGCATAAGATTAGGTGGCACTGCTGGTGTGATATAGGTGGGCACTGCTGGCACAATATGAAGGCAATGCTGGTATAATCAGCGTGTGTGGGCACTGCTGGCATAACACTTGCTGGTGACTGTGGAGATTAGAAGAGGGAACCCCAGAACTGTTACCCTGCCCCAGGCAGTTTGCAGTCTTTATCCCAGTTCTGTTGATGAAATGTAACTATGTGCTGCGACATTGGCTACAGGTAACCTGTTTACGTCCCTTTTGCAGGTGGATTTCGAAGACGTGATTGCAGAACCGCACGGCACCCACAGCTTTGACGGCGTCTGGAAAGCCAGTTACACCACCTTCACCGTAACCAAATACTGGTGCTACCGGCTGCTCTCTTCCCTCATCGGCATACCCCTCTCCATCATCTGGGGGGTCCTCTTTGCTCTCATTTCCTTTTGCCACATCTGGGCGGTGGTCCCATGCATCAAGAGCTACCTGATAGAGATCCAGTGCGTTGGCCGGACGTGCTCGCTGTGCATCCATACCTTCTGCGACCCGCTGTTTGAAGCGCTGGGCAAAGTGTTCAGTGCCATCAAAGTTACTCTGCAAAAGCAGGTGTGACCCTCTCACAACTCTACCTCTCAGGCCAGCCACCCGGGCCAGCTTTACCAAACGCAAAACACCTGCCAAGTTTACTGGGACGTTTTCATTTTATATTTGTCTTTTTCTACTATTGTACAACACATTAACCTTCTTCTCCCAACTTCTTCCATTAATGTTGCTGTTTCCTGGTGTCCGCACTGAGCGACGTTCTAGACTCACAGTTACAGATCTGCTATTTGCTTGTGTTCAGTAAAATTTGTTTTTGTTTAAATTGAACCCATTTTGCGCTCATCCAATATATATAATTGTATATACAGCCGATCAGTTCACTAGAAGCCAGTGATGACTTGGATGCTGGTGAAATGACAATTTTCGTGACTGATGGATCTCAATGGCTGAGTCTACATGTCCGCTTTAGGTTAATAATATAAAACGTTCTCCTTCTCTCAGTCTGTGGCATAGGCCGTAATTTCGGCAGCTCGCTGTACAGGCTACTCTGATGATATATCATTAAACCATTATGTCTGGAGCAGTAATGGGATTTTTCCACCCCTCGTGAGCATCAGGTGTTCAGTGGTCTAACCCTAAATTGAATGTTGTTCTTGCCCCGGGAACACTAATATGCAAATTACAGTCAGACGCCATAAAGCGACTTTATCAAGTGAGAGCGCAATGCGCAGACTGACACCGCATCAGTCAGGTCCATATTCCGTCACTGATAAAAAAAAATATGATTTTAAAATTTCTCATTAACTGTTCCGCTGGCTTCTTCTGAAAACAAAAGTATATTCTACATTTGTCCTCACTGACTGTATCTACTGACGAGCCTGAGATTTCAGTTGACCACAAGTACCAGCATGGCCTGGTATCCAGGAACCTGCATTACACTTGTAAAAAAGTAACATAAACACACTACACCCGCTAATAATTTAGTAATTAATTGAAAATATACTTCCAGAAACGTCTCCTTTTTACCCAATCGTTACTTACATAAATCCCTTGGGAACTTAGGTCCTCTTCAGGCCAAGAAGCATCCAAGTCCTGGCTTGACACAAAAGCAGACCATTAATACAATGGCTATCCTGTCAGGACCCCAACGCCTGTCATTCATATCTAAATGAATAGGCGAGCTCTGATTGGTCAGAGCATGAGAACAGCCAATCAGAGTGTACCCATTCATTTCAGTGGGAATCCTTTTTTGCACCTCACTTGTTTGGATACTTTTTCAGGAGCATTTCCAGCAAGGTACAAACTTATTGGCTATTACATGTGGCAACTTGTATGTCAGGTGTGTTTTATGGTTTTGGGTGCGTTTAAGGTCATTTGTCTTTCATTACATCTGGCGACTTGCTACGTGCTGGAATCTCGCCTGTTTTCACAATTCAGAGGCTATTACATTCTCACCTAAGACGGGTTTTTCCAAAGCTAAAGTCTTCAGTTCGCCCACACTTATCTCTAAAGCTGCATACACACACAACGATTTTTGAAACGATTATTGTCAAACGATATCGTTTAACGATAATCGTATGAAAAAATCATTCACTTTCTGAGTCAAACGATGAACGATTATCATTCATGCGCATTCACGTTTGTAGTTTGTAGTGTGTAGTTCAGTCAGACTTGTCAACTCAACGATTTTCAGTAAGGGAATATGCAAAAATCCTTTGTAGTTCAAAAAAATCGTTCATTACACTTTAAAAAATCTGACAGAAAATCGTTCATAAAATCGTTGGTAACAAAATCGTTGTGTGTGTATGCAGCTATACTTGTGTTTACCTAACAATATAATTGGCTTTAAAATGTGGCAGCACAAAATAACCAAACCTTACTTATTGCATGGATAAAAAAGAAAAACAAAACTATTATTTTTTTTTACTGGTGTATAACATGACATAACGTAGTCACACTGCTTCAGATAAAAATAAATAAAATAATAGACATAGTAATTGAATATAAAAGTTTGCACTAAAATAAATTGTTATAAAAAACAGATTATAATCTTACAGCTGCGCTATATAAACTGATGCTGGGAATGGCAAGAAAAGAGGACATTACTGCATCCTGAATTGGGACCTTAGAGTCTGATCACCTGCATTTAGGATAACTGGGGTTTAAAAAACTTTTTGCTGTTTATTCCTTCTAAAGTGCTGTGGGTACTCTCAGCTGAGTTAACCCTTATTGGTGCAGTATATCTGATAACATTACCCACTGGAATCAGGGTACAAATAAACGGAACCACTGAAATCATGTCTAGTGTGGCCCAAAGTTCTGGTGTCCAGACAGCGTGAAAACATTGGGACGTGCAACGGATAGGGACCTGCAAATTTGTAAATGTGTATGTGTGTATATATGTGTGTATATATGTGTGTATATATATATATATATATATATATAAGAGTACAGGAATGAGCGGCACTCAACAGACTAAGTTATGTGATGAAATAAAAGTCCTTTATTCCTACGGCGTTACGGGGCTATGCCCCCGTCTTCAGGGACAGACAGTATAAACTACATACACAGACAAGAACATATATATACCATGAAACACTTAACCATGATAAACAATCATGGTACTCACCTGGAAGGCACCGTCCGATCCCGCCAACGCCGCACACGCCAAACAAGCTCTGTACTGTCGCGGTGACGTCACCGGGCGGCGCCAACCCAGGAAGTAAGGTAAAAACTGTGGATGCGTTGTCATGGCAACACCAATGCTGGAAAAGACAAATAAACAAACAAACGGGCATGAGCAAAACTAATAAACATTAAGGAATACCTATGGTACACACAAATGAATAATACTTAGTCAGGTAAGTTCAAAAAACTTTTTCCTAAACATGACTGGCCAAAAGCCTTAGACTGTTCATAAATAGAGGTACAACACTATGAACTAGTATAGCAGAATTTACCTTATATCTATATAACAAAAAATGAATAATTCTAGTTGGATATACATAACTGGCAGTTATGTATATCCAACTAGAATTATTCATTTTTTGTTATATAGATATAAGGTAAATTCTGCTATACTAGTTCATAGTGTTGTACGTCTATTTATGAACAGTCTAAGGCTTTTGGCCAGTCATGTTTAGGAAAAAGTTTTTTGAACTTACCTGACTAAGTATTATTCATTTGTGTGTACCATAGGTATTCCTTAATGTTTATTAGTTTTGCTCATGCCCGTTTGTTTGTTTATTTGTCTTTTCCAGCATTGGTGTTGCCATGACAACGCATCCACAGTTTTTACCTTACTTCCTGGGTTGGCGCCGCCCGGTGACGTCACCGCGACAGTACAGAGCTTGTTTGGCGTGTGCGGCGTTGGCGGGATCGGACGGTGCCTTCCAGGTGAGTACCATGATTGTTTATCATGGTTAAGTGTTTCATGGTATATATATGTTCTTGTCTGTGTATGTAGTTTATACTGTCTGTCCCTGAAGACGGGGGCATAGCCCCGTAACGCCGTAGGAATAAAGGACTTTTATTTCATCACATAACTTAGTCTGCTGAGTGCCGCTCATTCCTGTACTCTTATGCATTGGATGTGATCATCCTGAGAGGGCACCGCAGCACTACTGGAGCTACCACAGAGTGCCGGGCATCATCAGCTTTTCATATATATATATATATATATATATATATATATACACACACAATCCTCTTTAGGAACTGCACTCAGGGCCTGATTCAGAGCGCTCGCTCTGAATCAGGGCCCTCCTCCCTGAAAATGGAGCGTCCTCTTGGACGCTCGCATAGCTGTGGGTGACCACCCACAGCATATGCGAGCGTCCATGATGATGGTCGCGATGGTCTTGACCATCGCGACCATCGGGCTTGCGACGGAGACCCTGCGGTAGGGTCTTGCTGCCGCAAGCCCTGGAGTGCTTTTGGCTCTATCAGAGCCAAAATCACTCCCACTGACATCACTTGTGATGTCAGTGGGGCCGGCCCCAGACGAAAGGCGTTCCCATGGGAACGCCTCTGTCTGGCAGGCACGCCCCCGGCACGCCCACCAAAGGGGGCGTGCTGTCAATCAACATCGACAGCACGCCCCCTTTGGTGCGAGACCCGGAGCGACAGCTTGGCTGTCACAGTCCGGGTCTCGCGCATGCGCATGACGGAGCTCCCTCCGTCGTGCGCATGCGCAGTGGGGGAACATCGACCCGTTTGCGAGCGTCCTTTGCTCGTGAACGGGTCTGAATGACCCCCTCAGGTCATACAATCATAATAATGACAGCAGGCTACATGGATTCCGACGTTTCAGTGCCTTTACTGCATTTTCCGCAGGGATACAAACAAGTAATAAAATATAACTGACTTCATCTCCCCAAACATCTCATGTATCTTTCATAGCTACCGGTGTCCCGCAGCTGAGGGCGCATGGGAATGACATCATCCTGTGTGCCCACCACCCAGGTCTGTCAATCACACTCACTACAAGTTACAAATATCACGGATTGAAAATACATCTAAAAACATTAAAGGACAAATAGTTTCACACATGTTGCAGTTGTAGTAATACATGGATATACCAATATGGTAATAGTATGTCACTTACAAATAAAGCACGTCCCGGAATCAGTTTGTTATACCACCGGACGTCAGCCGGGTGGATGAAATACTGACGCCGGAAGGCCGGCATATGGAGATCCCGACAGGGTAAGTATAAAGGCTATCCCTAACCCTCTCCCCCCCCTAACCCTCCCTTAGGGGTGCCTAACCCTAATCTCCCCTCCTAGTGCCTAACCCTAACCTCCCCCCAGGAGTGCCTAAACCTAATCCCCCCTCCCCGTACCCTAAGTCTAACCCTCCTGAGGGGGTGCCTAGCCATAACCTCCCCCCAGGGGTGCCTGACCCTAACCCTCCTGCCCCTAGCCTAACCCTCCCGGGGGGGGTGCCTAACTCTAAGTCCCCCCGTGAGACCCTAAATCCTAACCCTCCCCCCATGGCTATCCGGTCCCGATGCCCAGCTTACCTACGATTGGTATGCCTGGCGTCGGGATTTCGGTATGGGGCTAATGATAGGCGTCTGTATTTAGACGCCTATCATTAGTCCCATGCCGGAATTTCACTGCCGGGAAGTCGGCGATCGGCATTTCGACTGCCGGCCTCCTGACTACATGTCAACCACCTCAGTGCTAATGTACCCAATCGGTGGATCCACCGCACCTTACGTTGCAAAAACATTTTAGATCGGCCACCTCCTCTAACAGGGAAAGGGGGTATGTGATCTATAATACGATACTGGAGTACAGATAGATTGTGGCCAGCTGTCAGTAAATGTCTCACTGCACCCGTTAGTCAAAGCAGAACGTTTGGCTGAATGATACATCGCCGTACGCTCTTTGATTTGGCGTTCAGTCTTACCTACATGGGCAAGTATGAGGTATATCATGAACTTGGTGATATGAGTAAGAAAATGGTGAATAATATACCTTTTACCACACAGTGGGTGGTTAAAGTGGGTACATGGGATTAAGTAACGGCAAGTTATACAGTTTGGGCACCTGTAACAGCCTTTTTTCGTAGTCATGGGTCTATACTGTGTAATATCTGCCCTAATATATCCCTCAAATTACGTTGCTGGGAATAACTAGGTATAATAGTCGTCTGTTGCAGGTTCAAATCTATATCTCCCTGCAGAATGGGTCACTGGACCTCATTCAGACCCGCTCGCAAGCGCCTATGCGCATGCGCGCAGCATCCATTCATACTCTGGGGGTCCGGCACCGCCACACAGCTGTGGCGGCAGGGGTCCCCAACCTCCCGATTTGACCACCCGCGTGCCACTTCGGCCCACGGGTGGAACAGCGGTACAGTACTGTCGCACTTAAATCGGAATGTTGGGGAGGGGTGCGCCCTCTATGGGTGGCACCCTGTTCGACCGCACTGGTCGGACACCCCTAGAGCCGGCCCTGACAGTAGGGATTTGGGAAGACAAATTGTGTGGATGGGTGGGAAGACAGAGTGGTGCGGGTGAGAGGGGAAAGACAGAGTGTCACAGTTGGGGAAGACAGAGTGATGCTGGTGGGAGGGGAAAGACAGAGTGGAACAGTTGGGGAAGACAGAGTGATGCTGGTGGGAGGGGAAAGACAGAGTGGCACAGTTGGGGAAGACAGAGTGGTGCGGGTGGGAGGGGAAAGACAGAGTGGCACAGTTGGGGAAGACAGAGTGGCACAGTTGGGGAAGACAGAGTGGCACAGTTGGGGAAGACAGAGTGGCACAGTTGGGGGGGACAGAGTGGTGCAGATGGAGGAAGAAACAGCGGCAGAGATGAGCGGAAGACAGAGTGACGTGGCTGGGGCAAGGCGGTGGTGCAGATGAAAGGAAACACAGTGACACGGTTGCATGACGGTGTACATAGACATATTGGTGTGGATGAGGGCATACAGACTAGCACAGTTGAGAGAACACACAGGGCCGGATTAAGGTTTGTGGGGGCCCCTGGGCAACAAACTTGTGGGGGGCCCTATCAGTGATCCAAGTATATATATTATATATATATATATATATATATACAGATATACAGATATGCTGTGTGTACATGTACAGTATATATATATATATATTTCATTTAATAGTGTGCCCCCTCCAACCCCACAACAAGCCCACCAGCAGCATCACACTTAAAAAAATAAAAATAAAAATAAACAGTAATTGACTCCAGGCCAGCTTCAGCTCCTGTCTTCTTTTCACCTCCGCAGGCTTCAGAAGCGGCTGTTGAGGGGGTGGGATGGCGTGGGACTGCGTAGCGTGACCTCCAACGTCACACCTGTATTGCCGTACAGCCCACCGCACAGCCTGCCCACCGGCCGGAGCAGCACCGCGCTCTGAGCCCAAGTGCTCAGCGAGCGCTGCCTGGCTGCAGTCACCAACTATAGTGACTGCCGAGGAGGACCACAGCGGAGACAGCTAAGTGCTGTTCTCCGCCGATCTTATTAATAGTGGCAGGGGACAGGATGTTTGGGCCCCCTATGTGTGGGGGCCCCGGGACGACCGCCCCTGTCGCCCTGCCTATAATCCGGCCAGTGGCGGACTGGACATTAAGGGCCCACCGGGGAATGTAGTGGTAGGGGCCCATGCTTAAAGGGTGTGGTCATCCAACAGAGGAGGTGTGGTCAGGCACCACAGATGCTTGGCTAACCAATGGGCAAATCTTGGTGGAGTTTCTATAGAAGGGAACCAAGCCCCCATGCTGATCAATATTCCTGGTAACTGACCATCTAATGAGTAACTATCTATAATTTGAGGTCTGGAACCTGACACCTAGAGGAAGGGGGTGGGCTCACAGGCATTGGGGTCCACCGGGGATTTCCCCTGTACCCCTGTGGGCCAGTCCAACCCTGAATCCGGCTCTGGCTGTAGAGGGATTGGGGAAGTTATAGCAGCATGGAGGTGAAGATAGTGTACATGCATAGACAGAGTATGATAGTTTTAGCAATTAGGGAGCTGAATGTGTATAAAGAATGAGATGGATGTATTGAGTGAGAAGGATGTTGGAACCCAGTGGGATTATTGTGGTGACTGAATGAGAATATTGTGGGCACTGAATGAGATGTGTGTGCCACATAACTGCTCAGACCTCAGTTGCATAAACTGCATGTGTGTATTCCAATGAGCACACAATTCTGTGAATTAGCAGCTCCACCATTTTGTGAGTGACAGCAATCTCACTCTGTGAGAGTTCTGAATCTGCCGTTAACCACATGGTATCATGGCATACCATATCTGTATTACGCAAGGAACACGTCCATTCAGGGCCGTAACTAGGGTAGTGCAGCCGGTGCCATGGCACAGAGCACCACAGGGCAGGGGGCGCTGTTCGGGCCTGTTAATTTTCTGTTTATTATCATTCTCACTTGTAGCTTCCTCTTCTTTTATCCCCAGCATCTCCTGGCCTCCCCTATCTCTTCCCTGGCCCTTCCCTGTGATGCCATGGCCCATTTTTGGGTGTGTTATCTCCCTATTTAAAAAATTGGGGGGGCACCAAAGCTCTTTGTGGCACAGGGCACCAAAAAGTCTAGTTACTGCTCTGCGTCCATTAAGGCATCTGCCTTAATGATCGTAATGTCATTGCTTTTTGAAGTTTGAGTGGCAGAAATTCAATAGGACATGTGAAACCGTAAGTTTTTTTGTCTATGGAATATGTATATATATATATATATATATATATATATATATGTATTCGTACCCTGTGCTAAGGGATAAAGAAAGTTTACTTGAAAACCGTGAGTGCATACACCACTTTGTATTTTATATATATACATATATATATATATAATTATATATACATCCAATTGTATTTCCCGGGTGTGGAAAATAACAGAGGGCACTCACCAGAGGTAAAAGTTCACGCTATTTTAATCATCACTGCCAGATATATTGTCATATATATATCTGTATATATAAACAGGCGATTTAAGTACATGTTACAGCTTATGAACATGTTGCGCTTACATCCACAAGTTATTGTGTTACCAAAGCAAACGTGCGACTATTTCGGAACATTTCCCCCACGTAGCTGCCAAACTATTTCCACAAATACTTTCAAAAAGCTGTCACTTACTGCTGCCCTATAATAAATATCATTGCAAAAGACACTTTGTGTTTCTGTTACCGGCGGCAACAGTGTCAGCTGAGCTGCTGCGCGTAGAAGGACCTGCTCGTAATAATGATAAATCTTGGAGAAAGACATAAGCAAACGCCAGCTTCTCATGTAGCCAAAGTCTGTCACAGTAGGGGAGGCCAAAGCTCTTCTGCTATGTGTGCAATAGACCCTGTGATATATCCTTATACTCGATAATAATCTTTCCCAGATATACTGTAAATATTTGCCCCCCTGGATGTTTTTCTCCCCCCTTGTAATATCCACTAAGGTACTAATTAAGACACCTGTGCTTAACTGTGGCTATCCTTAAAACCTGGACTGTTAGTGTGCCTTGAGGACTGTGGTTGGGAACCCCTGAGTTACTATATGTACGTGCAGGGCCGTAGGGAGGGTGGTGCAACCGGTGCCTCCGCACAGGGCGGAATCCTCCAGCGGCACCGGCCACACACTTCTCTGCGCCGGAGGTCTGCAGGAAGAGACCTCCGGCAGTGGTGCGTGCCGCAAAGTGAATGTCGGCGCAGGATCCCGCCCTCCCTCCTCCCCTCGGAAGTAAGGGTAAGCGCTCAGGGGGGGAGGAGGGGGGCGGACAGGGAGTGAGAGGGGCGGCAGTGCTGCACAGGGCGCACTGCCGTCTAGCTACAGCGCTGTGTACGTGCGCCATAGGGTCACATGCTGGGGTTCTTCTGACTGTGTCATTTAGGCTCCGTTACACTTCGGTGTAAGTACATCTCCTCCACCTTTTACATTGGGCGACCGGTCTATTTATCTCATCAGAACTGAATGTTGCAGTCAGCAATCAGGGCTTTTGCCGCAGTTGCACGGATTTTGGCGGCCATATTCAGACAGACATTCTGCGCCTCCATAGAGCTGGTGCAGTGCTCGATGGTGCACAACTTAATATGCAGAGAGGCAGATTGGTTGGTACTTTGGGCTAGCTGGATCAAGCCGTGGAGAGAAATAAAGTACCAACCAATCAGCTCCTGTCATTTTACCGACCGTTTGAAAAGTGAAAGTTAGCAGCTGATTGGTTGGTACTTTATCTCTCTCCACTTTATCGCACACCAAGGCTTGATAAATCTCCCCCCACATCATAATTGGTAAATGACATGTAGAATGAAATTCATAATGGACCTGAATATAAGTTCACTATATGAAGGGGTATATTTACTAAAGTGCCTTTTTTTTAGAAGTGGAGATGTTGCCCATAGCAACCAATCAGATTCTAGCTATTATCTTCTAGGAGGTGCTAGTTAAATGTTAAGTAGAATCTGATTGGTTGCTGTGGGCAACAACTCCACGTCTAAATACCCGCACTTAAGTAAATAATACTAAATAATATAGGGCTTAATTGACCACAAATATATCACGTCGCCGTCTGAGCCCTATATTTCTGGTCAGGTCTTATTTAAACCATCGGCTCTTTTCTCGCCCAGCACGATTTATCTGAGATTTTGCAGCCTCTCATCTTCCAACAAAGCAGAGAGAAATGTGTCATCATGTCAGGGCGTCTGGTGTGTTGACATCTGCGTCTCATGTCACCTCTCAGCGGTTTATGGGAAAGGATGTTTTCTAGTCACTCACTAGTCCCATGAGTCTGACTTGAAAAAAAGAAAAACTCAGAATTTGAATTGCTTGCATTTAGCAGCAGTTATTCTACTCCAGGGAACCTAATCATGATCACGAATCACTAATATTCAGGAAACACCGAAAACCGAAAGTTACCGGCGTTTGCTGGCGGGAACCAATGTCATCTGAAGACGTAGGTACGGGGTTTAAGAAGAGAGATCCTTTCTCCGCCACCTCCCCTCGGTGACCCTGCAGCCGCATGCATGCTGGACCTTGCGCAGATAGCCAGCACAGCATCGGTAAGTATCACTGCTACTTCAGAAGCAGTGTTAGGGGATCATGAGGACAGAATCGGTATGATTTACCACCGGACACATGGCCGGCGGTTCGAATCCCGACACCAGCATCACGGCAGCAGTGAAAATCCCGATTGTCCTAAGGTAAGTATTTGCTAACCTATTCTGCCCCCTAACCCTCCCTTAGGGGTGCCTAACCCCAACCTACCCCCCCCCCAGTGCCTAACCCTAATCCCACCTCTAAGTGCCTAAACCTAACTACCCCTTCCCCGCTGCCTAAACTTAAGTCCCCCGGGTGGGGTGCCTAAACCTAACCTACCCCCGGGGGTGCATAATGCTAACCCCTCCTTCCCCTAGCCTAAACCTAACCTCCCGGGTGGGTGCCTAACCCTAAGTCCCCCCCCCCCGGAACCCTAAACCTAACCCTCCCCCCTGCGGCTATCTGCGCTTGGCGCCCGGCGTGCCGTCGATCGGGATGCCAGGCGTCGGTATCCCAGCATATGTCTAATGACAGCCGTCTGGATTTCGACGCCTGTCTTTAGACCATTTAGACCATTGCCGGGATTAGACAGTCGGGAAGCCGGCAGTCGGGATTAGGTCCGCCGGCTTCCCGACTGCATACCATGAGGACAGCTGCTTTTCTCGCATCGGAACAATATGATAAATTGCTCCGGTAATTACGACAACTCGCAGTGAGTTAATAAGGGGCCACCCGGCCCCTGATGATGAATAGGACCCCAAGTAGAAATTGGTGGTTCTGCCTCAGATGTAATTGGGGCTTAAACGGAACAATTTTTTGCATTGACATTGCCAGGAATAATATTTTTAAGGGGTCTATTTACTAAGCAGTGTTATGTGATAAGGTACCAGCCAATCAGCTCCCAACTGTCATTTTTCCAACACAGCCTGTGAGGTGACAGTTGGGAGCTGATTGGCTGGCACCTTATCTCATTTCACTCTGTCTCCTAACACTGCTTAGTAAATAGACCCCTAAGTCTTCTAAGTCACTCTAAATAAATTATTTATATTGCAAGAAGGTTGGAATACATATAATTATGGGGCGCAATAATTAATTATCGGTATTTTGGACCAATAATTCGAATTTCAGATTGCTGGCAATCATGTACTAATAATCACACGTGTGTTTAAAAAATTAAATGATCGCTAATGCAATCTCTTCACTTCTCCACCGGGACTTCGGAGTGCTACTGCCCATGTGCATCAGCCATTGCTGGAGAGGGTTTCTGCAGAATTTACTAATTATGAAATGGGGGAGATTTATCAAGCCTTGGTGAGCGATAAAGTAGAGAGAGATAAAGTACCGACCAATCAGCTGCTAACTTTCATTTTTCAAACAGTCTGTAAAATGACAGTTAGGAGGGTTCCTGCAGAACCCTCTCCCGGTAATTTTGGCGATCTGTAGCCCGTTGGCTAAGGAGGCTAACACCAACTGCAGATGGCATTAGCTGCCGGGGCCAGGCTCCGGGGTGAATCCCACATCCCAGCTATGGGGCCTGCCTGCTTCTGCTGAAGTTAATGGATGGACCGTGGAAGATATGTTAGATATCGGCTAAGGTTCCTCCTTCCTACACCCTGGGGGTCCTTAATATGTGCGGGCACCCCTGAAAATGACTGTTTTTGTTAGCTATTTCAAACATATTGGCATATCCAATTAGCCGCGAGGTTAAGCCCGCAGCTAATTGGCGCGCTGGTCGGGATTCAATCAGCAGGGATTTCATGCGCGGGAGTCCCCGAGACCCCGCCCGCGAGTCCCCGCTGTCGGACTTTACCTCGCACCTCAGGTAAAATCTGCATAATGCCGCCCTATTCGACCTCGCGTGAGAGGGGATAAAACACCGATTCTGCAGTTCTCGCGGAATCAGTGTGTTCACGCGCGAGACCCGAAATAACAGCGCGGGGGAAAAGCTATTTAATTGAGTAGCTGAACCCCGCACCGCGGGAATTTTGCACAGCAATTAGTCGCTGGTGAACTCCCGCGGCTAATTGGTTATGCCCCATATTATTTGATAAATCGTCCCCTTATTATTATGGGCATAAGATAGGTAATAAAAGGGGGAAAATAAACTGAAAAATATAGAAAATTTTCCTGAATTCTTCCCATTTCACAAAATGAACTCAAAATATAATCTACTTCTTAGACCACATGACAGGATACCTCCCAATATCCCATATTTGTGTTGTAGAACAGTAGGGCGGGCATGGTCGTGTCAGCTTGGAGATGTGCCTTGTACTGTGCTGGCAAGCCCCGCCCCTTTGCCTAGACACACCCCTGCCTTGTACTGTGCTGGGAAGCCCCGCCCCTTTGCCTAGACACACCCTGCCTTGTACTGCGCTGGCAAGCCATGCCCCTTTGCCTAGACACACCCTCCCTTGTACTGCGCTGGCAAGCCCCGCCCCTTTGCCTAGACACACCCCTGCCTTGTACTGCGCTGGCAAGCCCTGCCCCTTTGCCTAGACACACCCTAAAGTACTGCGCTGGCAAGCCCCGCCCCTTTGCCTAGACACACCCCTGCCTTGTACTGCTCTGGGATGCCCCGCCCCTTTGCCTAGACACACCCTGCCTTGTACTGCGCTGGCAAGCCCCGCCCCTTTGCCTAGACACACCCCTGCCTTGTACTGCGCTGGCAAGCCCTGCCCCTTTGCCTAGACACACCCTAAAGTACTGCACTGGCAAGCCCCGGCCCTTTGCCTAGACACACCCTGCCTTTTACTGCGCTGGCAAGCCCCGCCCCTTTGCCTAGACACACCCTGCCTTGTACTGCGCTGGCAAGCCCTGCCCCTTTGCCTAGAGACACCCTGCCTTGTACTGCGCTGGCAAGCCCCGCCCCTTTGCCTAGACACACCCTGCCTTGTACTGCGCTGGCAAGCCCCGCCCCTTTGCCTAGACACACCCTGCCTTGTACTGCGCTGGCAAGCCCCGCCCCTTTGCCTAGAGACACCCTGCCTTGTACTGCGCTGGCAAGCCCCGCCCCTTAGCCTAGAGACACCCCTGCATCTTTGCTTATATGGGTGTCATATTTACACATATAAATATTATAACTGGGGCCTAGCCCTGGGGGGTCCACGCAAACATGGAGACACGCGAAGTCAGAACAGGCGGAAAGTGGTGTCAGAATCAGGGAAATCAGCCTGAGCCCACCAATAAGATGCAGAAACATTGGGGATCAATGTGGTAGTGCCCGATTAGCCCTAATAAAACTGTTTGGGGTACTTAAGTAGGTAAAGTGGCGTAACTCCCGGAGACATTGGAGTCATTTGCTGCCGGGCGCCAGCCCTGAAGGGGGCACCTGGCTCCATTGTCATCCGGGCCGGCCACTGCTGAGGAGGAGCTGCATGGAGAAGGAGCGCCGCTGATCGGCACTCCACCTCCAGTGGCGTAACTACGGAGTATGCAGGCGGTTTGGTCGCACTCCCTGCACCCTCCATTTGCCGTGCGCCCGCTGAGTGTGTTACCAGCAGGCGCCTGCTCCTTCTCTACCCCTCCCCACCCCCGGCGGCAGCAGGAGCTCACTCCTGAGCTCCGGGTCCCGCAGTGCACTATGGGAGTGATGTCATGACGTCACTCCCATAGTTCCGAGGAGCGGGCGCCAGGGACGGACAGCAGCACTGGAGTGGGGTTTAAGGTAAGTATTTTTTTTTTCTGTATGTGTGTGTGCGCGTGGGGGGGGGCACAGTACTGGGGGCATTACAGGGGGCACAATACCTGGGGCATTATAGGGGGCACAATACTGGGGGCATTACAGGGGGCTTACTACTGGAAGCACTACAAGGGGCTTAATACTGGGGGCATTACAGGGAGCTTAATACTGGGGGCACTACAGGGGGCTTACTACTGGGGGCATTAGAGGGGGCTTACTACTGGGGGCATTACAGGGGGCTTACTGCTGGGGGCATTACAGGGGGCTAAATTCTGGGGGCACTACAGGGGGTTTACTACTGGGGGCACTACAGGGGGCTTATTACTACTGGTGGCATCATATGGGGGCATTGCAGGTGCCTTACTACTGGGGGCATCATTTGGGGGCACTACAGCGGCATTACTACTGGGTCGTCATATGGGGGCACTACAGGGGCCTTACGATTGGGAGCACTACAGGGGCCTTACTACTGGGGGAACTGCATAGGGGGACCACTACTGGGGGCACTGCATAGGGGGACCACTACTGGAGGCACTGCATAGGGGGACCACTACTGGAGGCACTGCATAGGGGGACCACTACTGGAGGCACTATATAGGGGGACCACTACTGGAGGCACTGCATAGGGGGGGACCACTACTGGAGGCACTGCATAGGGGGACCACTACTGGAGGCACTGCATAGGGGGACCACTACTGGAGGCACTACATAGGGGGACCACTACTGGAGGCACTGTATAGGGGGACCACTACTGGAGGCACTGCATAGGGGGACCACTACTGGAGGCACTGCACAGGGGGACCACTACTGGAGGCACTGCACAGGGGGACCACTACTGGGGGCATTGTATAAAAGGAACTGCATAGGGGGGCGGCGGCAGCTGGGGCTGGGGGGGATGTTAATTTGGGGGGCACCAACATTTATCTTGCCTCCGGGCACCTGGGATGAAGTTACGCCACTGAGTTGGTACAATTGCCTCTAATTAGCGTCTTTGCACAAGTGGTGAAGAATGGCATTAAGCAGTATTTTTTTAGCAAAAATAAGTAGTTCTGGCATATTTGGGGTACCTGAAAATGGGTGATAGAATATTTTAACGTGGCCAAAGTGAACTTTTAAAAGACGAGACAAAAAGCACCTGTTGCAAACACCTGCAATCCCCAAAAAACACCTTACCCATACTCGCAGACTCCCAAGAAGTGCATTTCGCTACTTTATATGCTTGTACCCCCACTTTGTAATTTTTCCCTCCAAAATGAATATACCATCATATATTAGATCATGTTTGGGTATTTAGTATATCCGATAACTGCCAATGGGATTATCAGCTTTCTACTCTATTTGCCGATTGTTCTGCATTTCTTAAATAAGCCCCCTACCAAATTCTAACTGGAATGTTTACATTCAGCGCCAATCGGTGACCTGAGCCACGCGGACAGCGCTTAGAGACCATACAGCAGCCAGGAATGTAAAACGAATCCATGATTTCCTCAGTAAATATCACCAATCTGATAACCATGAACAGATTATTAACAATATAGATATTACATTTCCTTTCAATCTTTGTCTGACGTTTTTATAGGGCACCCGTCGTTTAATCCCACTTCTTCAATTATATGTCCACTTTCATAGTGTAGAACTATCTATTCTCAGCCATCAAAGCCATTTACCAATTTAGCGCTAGACTGCTCGCAGTAGAATTGTGAAGATAAAAGGTGGACTTTCCGATGACCGGTAGATTCCCGAGGTCGCTCCTCAGCGCGGAGACAATAACAAAACGTTCTCGGTGAGTCTTTTCATCTCCTAGTTCTTACGTGTACATAGAACCTGGTGTTCAACAGGCTGCAAAATAAAATAAAAAATCTAAACTAATGGCCCGTACATTGTTGGGCCTTAAGACTGTTGCTATGGAGCCCACAACTGTCTGATTACTCCCTTGGTCATGGGCCATAACTACTTGGTCAGCAGGGGAGGTGGCTGCTATGGAATCCGGCGCTGAGGGGCCCCCGTGTAGCTGTCACCAGCGCTGCACTGGCCCCCCTCCCGCTGCCGTCCTGAGAGCTGCGTGACTAAAGTCACCCAAAAGCCAAAAAAACTAAAATAAAAATTGTTTTGGGTGTATTTATATAAGAATAAATATATAATTATTACTCGCTTAACCCCACGCAGTTCGCAGCAACCGATGCGGCCCTGGCTCACTCTTAGGAGCCTATGTATCAAAGTTTGATGAGAGATAAAATTGTGAGATATAAATCACCAGCCAATCAGCTTCTAACTTACATTTTATAGGCTGTGTTTGAAAAATGTCAGGTAGGAGCTGATTGGTTAATACTTTTTCTCTCACAATTTAATTTCTCATCACCCTTTGATACATAGGCCCCTTATTATTGGAAAGTGTCCACAGAGAGAGCTCAGGGTTTTTCCTATGGCTTGTCCTCCGAGCTGGATCTGTTTATACTAACAGTACATTTCATTAATTCTCTTTTCCTTGTATTTATGTGTTGTCCGTCACCCTCTCACGCCAAAGTTAAGACGCATGTCCTTTCATTATGCTATTGAGATCCTTCTTATTTCTCTCCAAGAGAGTCTGAAAACTTAGTAGTTGACAAATTGCTGAGTATAATTAGCTCCGTACACATAAATACCAGACAAATAATCATCACTCTTCTCTGGTGTTAAAGAACATGATTTATTAAAGATATATCTGTAATTTATTTCAACGTTTATGTACAGAAAACAAACCTGAACTCTCAGATGAAGCCAGTGACCTGTAAACTGACTCAGCACAAAAAGTGTCTCCTATAAAAAATATTATTTACAGTGAGTGTGTGAGGAGTATAAGGGTCCGCCCGAGAGACCCCGACCACAGGGACGAGAGCCCCCGGCACTACACCCCCTACTAGCCTTCAGCTCTGTGGAGTCTATGTACTAAGTCTCGCTGGAGATAAAGTGAAAAGGAGATAAAGTACCAGCCAATCAGCTCCTAACTGCCATCAGACAGGCTGTGATTGAAAAATGTCAGTTAGGAGCTGGTCGGCTTGTACTTTATCTCTGTCCACTTTATCTCCATCCAAGGCTTAGTAAATAGACCCCTTATTAATCTACCACATTAATCTTAACATTAATCTTGTTAATCTACCACACTGCTCCTCCATGTACAGCTATATGCTCAGAACGGAAACAAAATGGCAGCCTCCGGTGACTGTGAAGGGGAGGAGAGACAAGCTTTGGTTAAACAGATTTCCTTGTAGTGGAGATTTAATAATGGACACATATTCCACCTGGGATCTGGACGTGTGGTTCTCATAACTCGATTCTGAATATAGATTTATGTCTGAGCTCATCGCTCAAATGAAATAGATTAATAAGCATACTTATATTTTTATATATATATATTAATATCTATATACAATACATTCATATATATATACAGGGAATGATATTCTGTGCAACAATCAAAATTGGTGTGATAGTCTTAGTACAAGCCATGTGGAAGAGCAGAGAGACATCGCTATGAGGTGGCATTTTCGCATCTTCGGTGAAATTACCCTGTTTTCCTCTACGCATCATTATTACCAACCAGATAAGGACCGGTCACAAAAAAACGCAACTACAAACACAGCAAAGATAACATTCCTAGGTGTCAGCACATGTATCCTTTCAGTCGTGACATCGCTGAGGCATGAGCCACAAGGTACGTCATGCCTCGCTGGTGTAAACTCTTTTCTCACAATGGTTAGTTTTTTTATTGAGTTGACAGCTTACTAGCGTATTAATATTAGGACACATTCTTGTAAATATCGGCTCTGCCCCCAATATAGAGGCCTCGGCTGTGTGCGTGAGCGAAAGGTTCTACCATGACGTCATTATCGGAGGCTTTTCTTGTGCAGAATGATCATTTTTCGATGGTGTAAGCAGTTGGACAGACATATTTGTGAGGCCCTTATACTTTCTTTGTGTTTACCAATGTGCTCCATTGATTCACGAACCAGGTGACAATACTTAAAGTCAGGATATATACGTGACCGCGGAGTGCAGGATACAAGACTCAGCTTACTGAAGAGACTTTGGCCAAGGCCGTGTGGAACACACAGATATTTGTCACAGAATGGAGGAACCCCTCTATGGGCGGTATTCAATTAGGCTGTGAAAAGTCGAAATCGGCGATAATTTATCGCCGATGACATCATTTTCGCCTATTTCAATTATCCCGTATTCAATTTCAAAGACTTTTTGCAGGTTCGAAAAGTCTTTGAAAAAAAACGGGGATAACTTTTCACCATGTTTTACATGGCGAAAAAAGTGCAGAATTGGGGTTATGGGGTGCAGGCTTAAACAAAATAGCCTGCACCCCTGGGAATGTCATTTAAAAATAAAAAGTATTTTTTTTTAAAAAAATAGGGACAACCCAAAAAAATAAATAAAAAATTTGGGTAAAAAAAAAATAAAAAGGGAAAAACAGTGTTTTAAAATAGGGAAATAGGTTCAGGGCTTTTCTGAAAGTATGCGGCAGGTGTTTTCCAGAATAGGTTATTAGCGGCAGGTGCATTTTTGCAGCATTTAAAAAAAAATACTTTAGGGACTTAAAAATATGCTAGTACCCATTTTCAAGTACCCCAAATTTGATGGGACCAATTAAAAAAACAGAAAAAAAAACCCCCTAAGTGCTCTTCTGCATCACTTCTTCAATGTTGGGAAAAAAACACCTGCCGCGGCTATTTAAAAACCCGACTTTCTTCTGCAGGCAAAAACGGGGGTACCCATAGTGATCCCCCATGTCTGGACATCTTTAGGGGGGTCCTACAATTATTTCCCGATAATTCACAATTTTTTGTAGATCCCAATTCGCCGGGTCCCATTTTCGCTCATTTTAAATTGAATACGGGGATAAAGCAATACTTTATCCCCAGAAAAGCTCCTAATTGAATACGGGCCTATGTTGTCTTACCATGGAATGGGGAACAAGTCAGTGGTGGTAGAGCTATATTTAGTGCAGGGGTGCAGTAGCTACAGGGGGTTCACAGGAGAGGGGGGGTCAGCAATGAATCAACACCCCTCCCCCTCTGAGGAATTCTGCACCCCTGCACCACAGACCCTTGGTTAGTACGAAAAGAGCAAAGCGGAGGCCTCTCCTGAGAAGTCCATGGACAGTGGGCGTCTTCAACACAGCGTTCCTGCAGTCAGTGTAGTGGATGAAAACGTGGGCTACGCCCCAAAATGTCAGGTGCTATTAGCCCCAACTTGCACCAGAGAGAATAGTGCAGGTAAATACAACAAATAAAAAGCGTTGGATTTAAAAAATAAAAATATATATAAAATGAATGATTAAAAGAGCGAACTCACAAAATAATTCTGACTTAGGCCCCTTGGCCACTTACATGATATATCCTGCATTTACTAGTGTGCTATTACTAATTCCAGCTGTACTGTAAATGGGCACGGGTGTATGAGGATGGAACCGATTGGTTTCATTGACCCCGTACCCACTTGCACACGCAATTGTATGGTGGCACAGAAATATCTCTTCCCAACGCCTGCGTTGGTTGCATCCACATGTCTAATGCGATCATAATTGCAATGCAGTGTTCACATTGCGCCACTGTATATCCAGCCTTAACCCTAGAACCATAAGATATACTCTACATACATTTGTGACAGAGCAGCGGGTATCATTTCAAAGAAACGTATATGTTATGTACTGTAGCAGCTTTTTGCTGAACGTTTTCTGCTAATGTCCACCTCCCCCCATAGCCTCCCCACCCCAAACATTTGTACACTTTTGTGCTGTGCTGGCGACCCCTTACTGTCCCTGTCACACTTTGTGTGTTACCGCACATGCATGCATCCATTATGTTGTATTAAAGATCTCCATACATGGGTTGCATCCACGTTAAACACAGCCCGCCAGTCCTATTGTGTGACAGAGTGATAAATGAGACATCGCCCATCTACCTCAGTAACAATTATATCCTTCATTAATTTACCATTCTCTAGACTGTTCCTTACTAGCGCCCCTTTATATTGCAATGGGTGTAAGGTAACCTGGACATGTAGTGTATTCTAATTAGTGTATGTGCAAAGATTCTAAACAAAAAGGTTCTATTTTATACCATTTGCCTATTTAATAGTAATTTGCATCCCATAATACCATAGCAACTTATTACATTCATAGCCGCACATACCCACGAAAATAAAGGTGCATTTCCATGTAAAAAATGTCCCCCCCCCCCCATAAATCATTTAGAATACCTGTAAAAAAATTAATATAGAGTTTTGACTGAAACTACTATTTATGATGAATTATTTGCTAAGTGTCACGCGATTACAAGTCACATGACAAATTATGTAAGGAGCAGAGAGGCTTTGGTATATTCACAGCATGAAACACTGGCCCTGATTCAGAGCCGGACGCTCTGACAGAGCGCTCGCTCTGAATCAGGGCCATCCTTGAGAATTTTTAGAGCGGCCTCCTGGCCGCTCGCATAGCTGTGGGTGACCACCCACAGATATGGCGAGCGGCCAGGAAGATGGTCGCGATGGTCAAGACCATCGCGACCATCGGGCTTGCGACAAGGCCCTTGTGGTAGGGTCTCGTTGCCGCAAGCCCTGGAGTGCTTTCGGCTCTATCAGAGCTGAGAGCACTCCCACTGACATCACTTGTGATGTCAGTGGGGCCGGCCCTAGATGGTAGGCGTTTTGGTGGGCCCCCGGCATGCCCACCAAAGGGGGCGTGCTGTCACTCAAAATCGACAGCACGCCCCCTTTGTAGCGAGACCCGGAGCAACGGCTTGCCCGTCGCTATCCGGGTCTCGCGCTAGCGCACGACGGAGCCGCCTCCGTCGTGCGCATGCGCACTGGGCCAACATCGACCAGTTTGCGAGCGCTCAGTGCTCGCGAGCGGGTCTGAATCAGGCCCACTGTCTGCTGCTTACACCCTCCTTCTTTGCCATCACGTGACCACCAAGGAGCTTCCCGACTGACTGGCTCAGCAGCTACACTCTTCTGCTGGGTTTTTACAAATGTACCAAACAGATTGATGTAATAGCCTGCAGTCAACAGGCTATTACATATAGGACCTCATTCAGAGTCGGTCGTTGCGGCCGCACGGTCGTAAGGTAAAAGGGGCCGGATATGCAAATGAAGCGCTCGCAAGTTGCGTCGTTAAGATGGGATCGTTAGCTGGACGAGCGAGGGGAGGATGCGGCCGTAAGACTAAAAATATGCCCCCTTCTCGTTCCCATTACATGTCATCTCCGGGCATATAAGGATTAATCGAGACCATCGGGAACCATCAGAGCTGGTCGTAGACCTTAAGGTTGACCATACCCTCTCTTAAGCACTACGATCAAGTCAGTGTAAAAACCTCCCATGTTACATGTGCCATGACACTACTTAGTTAATTATGCACTCCCATAAAACGCCGTTTGCATAGTCAGGCACGCCTGCGTTCGGATCTCCACTCCCCCGTTCACAAGCACCTTCCCCTGTTACCACCCACAAATGCCTCATCCTGTCACTCAAACTAACCACCTGGCTGTGTTCAAGGAGAGATCAATTTCTGATCGTAATAGCTAGTTTGCGCACGCGCATTGCGAATTTTACTAGTACGCAGTTTAGCGAACATCGGTGGCGTACGACCGTGTGGCCGCAACGACCGACTCTGAATGAGGTCCATACTCCCTATTCTATTTATAATGCTGTGAAATGACTAGATCACTGGAAATTATTCTAAGATCAGCTAGTAACAATAACTCTTCATTTAGCATATATTACTTTATTTCCTGTAAAATGTCACTATGGTTTTGAATGAGTAGTTTATATATATTATATCGTACATCCACCACCCAATGATATTATGTTGTTTTTACTAGCCTCATCAGTTTCACAGAATTACTTTTCACTGTCCCATAACTATCCAAAGATAGGCACAGTAATCACTTTACATGGCAACTTCAAACCTAAGGGCCGTATTCAAATAGCCGCGATAAGTCCGAATCCACGGAAAAGTATCGCGAGTGACGTCAATTCGCCAGGCGGAAACTTTTCGCCCTATTCAATTGCAAAGACTTTTCGCGTAAGCAGAAAGTCAATGCGATGTAATAGGCGGACAAGTTTCGCCTATGAATAGCAGGCGTAAAAAAGTGCACAATTGCGGTTTTGGGGTGCAAAGGTGGGAAAACCACCCTACACCCCTGGAACAGGTCCCCAAAAATAAACCGCGTTAAAAAAAAACCCTAAAAAAATGAGGAACACCCCAAAACTAGGCATTGAAAAGGGGGCAAAAAAAACAAAGTTGTGGTACAAACTTAAACACTAGCAAAATAAACTTTTGGGGTGTCTGCAAGTATGGGGGAGGTGTTTTTTTTATTGCAGATGCTTGCTGAAGGTGCGTTTTTAAAAAAAAATTGAAACTTCACTTTTGCAATTTTTAACCATGCTTGCACCCATTTTCATGTACCCCAAATTTGTTGGGACCAGTTATTTTCACCCCCCAAAAAATGCTAAATGCTATTCTTCACCACTTGTGCAAAGACGCTAATTAGCAGCTATTGAAAGCATTTAAGTGCCCCAAATACCTTCAGCAGGGCTATTCGGGGGTATCCATAGTGTTCCTCAATGTCACTGCATCTTTTGGGGGGTGTCAGGCTGATTTCCCCAAATCTGACAGCACTTTTCACCTGTTTTCGTTTCGCCGGGTCCTGTTTACACCTCCTTTGGAATTGAATAGGGCGAAAAACGGGGGCGCACGAAAAGTGAATTTGCCAAAAACACGCGATTTAGGCAAAAAGTACAAAGTAAAGAAATTATTGCGGATAATTTAATACTGTCCTAAAACTTAAGATTGTTATTTTCACAGCGAGACCTATATTTCCCTTAAACATATTATTTTATCTACAGCACTGAGAGTTGTGACGAGCTCGGACTGCGCTACGGTATACGTCCTAGCTAAATGCTAACCAGGAATGAAGGGTATACGAAGGCCCCTCTACTCTCATTACAAACTGTCTTGTGAAAGTCATACAGCGGTCTCGCCCTTCATCCATCTCCGTAGAGTATAATTTGTTCCTCCTAATCTTTCCTTCTGTCACTCAGGGCAGGATTCTGTGATAGGCACGGCAGCCTCGTACTGTACCTAGAGGCGGCAGAGGATGAAACGAAGGTTCATTCCCTGCTCAGCGCGCACGCCAATCTCATTTTCTTTCATCACCGCAGGAAAAAAGGAACCGAGGAAATGTGAAGAGAAACCAAAAGATACAACTTTAACCGAGGTGAGGATGAATTGTGCATAAGCATAACAGTGGGCCTCATTCAACAAGGATCGCTACTGTGATTACGCACGCAATCGGACTCAAATTAGATCGGGACTGCGAATGCAGTGACTACGCAGACCCATCGCAGAGTGATTGGCAGGAAGTACCGTTTGGGGGTGGTGACGGGGTTGGTTGGCAAAATGTGGGCGTGCCAGTGCGTTTGAACGCCGTTTGCATGGGTGGGCATAATTTAGCCACTGCGATGCCATACACAGCTTGGGCTTTCACTGCGTGCGATGAGGTTAGCAATTCCTGAGTAAGATCAGAGCTTGTGCAAGTGTGCGTGAGGCTGCGATGGTACTCACTGTTACCGATGTTTTTGCAGTCTTGCTAAGTATTACGGATGTGTGTGAGGTAAAGGGGGCGTCCTTATGTTAGGCTACGTATGGCATTGCGATTGCAATCATTAGCATATCTTCGCAAGTGAGACTGCGTGCGCAATCGCTGTTGCGATCGCATTAGCAATCCTTGCTGAATCATTCCCAGTAGTCTCTGTTCTCTTAATCACCTAGCAAAGTTACAAACAAATCATGCTGCAAAGAAGGTGTGGCTGATGGGTGGGGTGGAGCTTAGGCTGTCAGGCCCATTTATTATAATTATTATAATATATTTATTTATTATATTTATTATCATTTATTATAATACAACCCTGCTATTATCAGCGAACCAATCTCATCTTCCACCAGCGCAAAGCCATGATGCCAAAATGCCTTGACCCTGAAACAGTAGCATGTAACACCCCAATATAAACCTCAGTCACACTTCTATAATAGGCAGCCACAATAGTATAGGGCTGGGAGGTTTTCATTTTTATCAGTTAAAATATGAAGGCTGGGAAGCTGACAGGCGGCACCGTTATCTGTGCTATATAAGCAGGACCGTCGAGAGCTGTGACGCGCCAAACCTGGGAGGCGTGGCCACTCCCACTCCCCAATAAAACTTTACAAACTTTTAAGCGTTCAGCACAAGGGGGGGAGGGCGGCTCCAGAGGAGGGGTCAGTAAGATCTCCCCCACCACTACTATTCTCTACCCACTACCGCTGGCCAGGCCTGTATAACAGGGCAGCTGTAGCGGCACATTGGGCAGTGAGAGGAGACTGCTGCAGTAACTAATACCCGTTACCGCACCTATTTGGTGCCCCTGTATATAGCCGATGCACAGGACGTAACTAGGTAGCATTATTATACTTATGTAGCTTGCTGGTGGCAGTGAGATATGTGGGTGATGTTTTACAGACATGATTATTTAGTAAGTACGGGTGAATCTCTACAGTGACCTATGATACAGGTAAGCGGGCAGCACCTGTGATGTGCTTAGGTCCATCTGCAACACACTGAAAAACCTCACATAGCCCAAGCAAGTCTCTAAGGGGGAGATGTATCAGGAGTGGAGAAGTCGTTTCCCATAGCAACCAATCAGCCTCTGGCTGGCATTTATCAAGTACATTCCATAAAATTCTAGCTAGGGGCTGCTTGGTTGCTATAGGAAACATCTCCACTCTTCAGAAGGCTTGATACATCTCACCCTTAGCCCGCAAAGTTCTGCTTCATTGTGGAAAATCAAGTCCATTTCCAAGCCGGCTGTCCACTTATTCAATTAATCTGTAGCAATCTGTCGGCCATTTGAAGTGTACCTGCTGGTCACACACAAAATGGCTGCCTCCACTGTGTGTATGTGACAGCTACACTTTGAGGTGCAATCAGTTACTTTCCTTCTGTCGGAGACGGCGTCTTGACGCCAGGAAGGAAACCATCAGATTTACTGTTTTCAGCTGCAAGACAGGATCCGCTACATAGCTCAGAGCCCACGGGGCTTCTCCACTGACCCATGGTGTCCACACAGGCCACACAATGACCCCATCCTGCATGGCGGGAGCCTTGGGCCTCCTGGCCGGAGCTCCTCACGCCGTAGACGGCTGTGTGATGCTTTTCTGGCTGGAGCTCTTCCGGCTGAGGACGAAAGTTGAGGAGTTGCTCTTTCTGCTGGCGCTGAGGTCGCTTCCCTGCTGCCTAGACTTCAGGTAACGGGCGGAGCAGCAGAGGAGGCGCTGCAGGAGGTCGTGGAAGAGGTGGCCGGTGAACAGCATGTAGATCCAAGGGTTGCAGCAGCTGTTCAGACTTCCCAGGAGCATGGCGATGATGAACAGCGACGCTGAGGAAACAAAGAGAGGCAATTATGAAGTATCTTCCTTCAACACCTCCGGGACAGTCATAAAGGACAACTAGGGCGCAGAGCGAGGAGGAGATTTATCAAACCTTTACAGAGGACAAGTAGCAACCAATCAGGTTCCTGCTATCATTTTTCCAGTAATTCTATAAAATGGTAGCTGAAATCTGATTGGTTTCTACGGGCAACAGCTGCTTATTGTGTCGTTGCTCTGCCCCTCCCAAATAAAAGAAGTTCACAATATATAATGCAGGGTCTACTCGACTATTATTCGGCACTAGAGACAGAGGGCCTGATTCAGAGCCGGACGCTATTTGCGCTCGCTCGTTCAGAAAAAGGGGCCGGCTATTTAAATTGAGCGCTCGCTCTTTGCAGTCTGTTGACGCCTCTATGTCTGAGCGAGCGAACGAAACATGCGCTCGCTATTTTGTAAAGACGCCCCCTGGCCGCTCGCATCCCACGTCATCTCCGCTATTTATTAGATTAATCGAGTACATCGAAAGGCGTCTGAACTGCTCGCAGTGCTTGTTGTTGGATTTTCCTACCGCAATCATGCGAACAGTTCAGGCTAAGAAACAACCAAGTGACGTGGTCGATGACGCTGCTTTGTTAATTATGCACACCCTTAAAACGCCCGTTTTGACCGTTAGGCACGCCTGCGTTCGAATCTCCACTCCCCGTTTTCAAGCACCTTCCTCTGTTACCACCCACAAACGCCTCATCCTGTCACTCAAATTAGCAGGCACTCGCAATTTTGCGAACACACAATTTCCGACCGCACTGACTGGTTGGCGCATGCGCATTACGACCCATACACGTGCGCAGATGTGCGAACATCGCTCAGAGCGAACGAGAGGCGGCTTACGAGCAACTCTGAATCAGGCCCAGATTCTGGAACCACACTGAGAACCCCCGATCCACAGGTTCCTCAACTGGCTCATGTATTGAATATGTGAGACCATTAGGACATCAGAAGGCAGCTAGCAACAACAGACTTATTGGGGGAGATGTATCAAACCTTGGAGAGAGATAAAGTGGATGGAGAAAAAATACCAACCAAGCAGCTCCTCACTGTCATTTTACAGGCTGTGTTTGAAAAATGACAGTTAGGAGCTGATTGGTTGGTACTTTATCTCTCTCCAGGGCTTAGTACATCTACCCCATAATATAAACAATATAGGATATTCTTTTGCACATCTCACAGTTATATCATATTTGGCAGGACAGCCCTGATCACCATGGCAAAAGGGACAGGGCCCATCATGTTATACCTGCATTTGGGTGGATCAAGCCATGGTGTTGTCCAGGGATTGGCCTAAAATTCCCTAATCGTGAATGTCGGAATAAATGTGTTTTCCCTTCTCTGAAGCTTTGAGAGCAGAGGGCCTGATTCAGACCCGCTCGCAAGAACTATGCGCTCGCGAGCGCGTCGTTGTTTGGCCACTGCACATGCGCACGCCGGAGCCGGCTCCGACTTGCGCATGTGCTAGACCCGGCTAGCAAAGGGCGCTCCGTCGCTGCGGGTCTCGCACCAAAGCGGGGCAGCTGTCGATTTTGATTGACAGCTTGCCCCATTTTGGAGGCGGGCAGGGGGGGTGGCTGGCCAAACGGAGGGGTCCCGAAGAAACGCCTGCCATTTGGGGGCGGCCCCACTGACATCACGAGTGATGTCAGTGGGTGAGCTTCCGGCTCTAATAGAGCTGAAAGCTCACTGGGGCTTGCGGGAACGAGACCCTACCACAAAGGTCTCGTCGCAAGCCCCGATAGTCGCGATGGTCGAGACCATCACCTGGCTGCTCGCAATAGCTGTGGGTGGTCACCCACAGCTATGCGAGCGGCCAGGAGGCCGCACAAAAACGATAAAAAAACGCCCTGATTCAGAGCGAGCACTCTTTCTGAATCAGGACCAGAGTGCATTATGGGAAGGGGATGGAGAAGGGGGAATGGTGACTGCTGTCATTTTATTCTTCCATAGTTTTTTTTTTTTAAATGTCATAAATAAAGAAATAAACAGTATCTGCACCAGGTGCTCTGTCTGTCCTATAACCCTGTTTAGGTATCACTGCGCCTCGTCCTGTGTTACCTGTAACAGTGCACATAGGTTATTGTTACACGGCCTATTTTATGGCAGATGTTCCTCGTGTGTAATTACAGAAGACACATATTTAAAGAATCAACATTCTCATTGTTTTCCCCAGCAGTGGTTCTCAGTCATTGTCCTCCTGGGGACTCCCAGGCAGCCCCTTTGCCTTATTTATACACCAAGACATCACAACTGGGCGGGCATTTAAATTTGCCCGCCCAGTTGTGATGTCAGTGTCGGCGGTTCCTGCAGCCAATGTACGGGGGCCGTCGGTGGGTCGCCCCGTACACACAGCCAGATGTACCCATATATCTACAAGATATATCAGCATCGGTTGTGATGCAGGTCCGGTCTGATCTGTCTGTGAACGTCGTGCACAGACACATGGGGTGTACACACCCGCCGATCTGCTACCGATATAGCGTTGGTCGATCGAACAATATACCTTTTTTATTCATTTATCAGGGTCCTCCTGTGATTGATGGGAGCAGGGATCCCTAGGATGCTGCTTTCCCTATGTGTCTGAATATCACCTGGATGTCCCTTTCCGCCATTACAGCGAGTACCCATGTGGTAGTAGGGGGGTACTAATACCCCAGGCTGAGAAACACAGGTATTCAATACTTTTTCCTATAGTACTCTATCATTTAATGGCCCCGTAGTATCAGTTTTATTTTTCTTTCTGTTAATTTGTTTCAAAAACATTTTGGGATTATCCTTATTATCTTTTCCAACTTCAGTCCCATAACAAATGTTACATATTTTGCTGCAGTCCTCGAATTTCCGAAACAAATATTCAGTCCCTTCAGTTTTAATAAATGTTCATTTTTTTCCTCTTATCATCTCCGATCCTTTCTTATTGACACAGAGGGCGACTTAAACTCCCGGAAATGTGGTGACTGTACGGTAAGGAATCGCCACGTTATTTATGAAGTTTTTTTTATTTTTTTAAGAATTTCCCATTTGTTTTGTGTTTCGGCATAAAGATATAATTTCCCAGTCTACAGGCTCCAGCGCTCCTCCGAGCTGATTGCATTTTCCTCTTCTAAAATTCATCGTCTCTGTAGCTCCTGTACAAAATGTTTTATTAAAAGTCAAATGCTGCCGTGTTGTGATCAGTATTCCCTGTAGACCCCGCTCACCTGTACATGAGGTATGATGTAATTCCTAAATTGTCTTCCCTTCCCAGAACCCCTTGCGTCATGTTTTTATGGCGAGGATCACGTTTCTTTTTGCTGAACTGTAATTTGTAATAAATGGATTTCAGCGCACTTGTTTATGTTAGTGGCTAAAGGCCCCCATACATCAGCAATCTGAAAACCACAATTGAACAATTTGAAGATTTATTGCCCGATCTTAGGATTTCCAGATCGAGCAATCTGCGCCCATACATTACAGATCTGTTTCAGTGATTTGCAGATTGATTGCAGCAAACATAGATCTGGCAATCTTGAAAGGCTCCATCATTTTGCTAGAAACAGTCTGCAAATCTGCTGATCATGTCCATACACTAGCAATCCACAGCCCCAATCGATCTGTGAAATTCAACATGTTGGACAATCTGATTAAACAATTCCAATCACTTTTTGGTTGCAATCTGCGATCTGTGAAGCCCCATACATTGCAGATTTTTATACACAATCGATTGCAAATTGCACGATTGCTGCAATCCATCTCTGATGTATGGGGGCCTTAAGGAACACTGCAAATATGACAATTTAGTTCCTGTATTAGCCTGTAGATGGCAGTGTAATACCGCAAGATTACTGAACATTTATACAGTTATTTAGCACAACTGAAATACCTGTGGGCAATTTGGCTGGAAATGTGGAAAAGTTGTACCTCGTGCCTCTGTAATGTCACTAGTCCCTAGTAAATGTATACATTGCATTCTATAGGCTGAGGTCAGGACACCAAATGGACGCCCCCGACAATCGGTTTCCGTTCATGTTATTGCTGGCAACATGAGATTTTCATTCAAGTGGTATTTATCATCCTTTCTCATACAGTATACTTGGGATCTCAAACAATGCTCATAGGATATCATACAGCCTTACTAGGCTGTTTTCCCCAAAAAACTGAAGACATAGGCTTTCTGAATCTGCCCAGTTTTTGGCTAGAATTTTTTTTGCCCGTCAGAATTTGGTGCTCCCAACCCGCACCACAGCCACAACAGAACAGGCTGAGCCAATCATTGGCAAACATTGCTGACCAGGACTCACTGGCAGTTGGTGTGGTTCCCCTATTTGAATTTTGGACTGCGCTGAAGCCCCACCCCTGGAACCGCCACTGAGACTGGCCATTAGCCTTTCATCTTTTTATCATAGACAGCAAATTCCGCAAATGCGAATTTGCAAATAAGAGTGCGACAATGTGAATCTGAAACAAAGACTGCACTGGTGGAACGTTGCCTGTGGGGCATACGCCAAGCAACAGCCCGTGAGTGGATGCGAGTCATATAATCGCCCCATATATCCTGCCCTGGGACATCCGGCTGCAAGCCCCCCGGCTGCTTTTCATATGTGACCACAAACACTCAATCATTCGGTGGTGCCGTCGGACAAGTGTCCCCCCCACATTACATTAATGATGTAAATACACAGAAAGCAAAAAAAGTAAATATCTACTTAATGAAAAGCAAACCCTAAATAGCTGTGATACAATGTGTGAACAAGCAGTACCCATTTCTAACCAGAAGAGGGAGCTGCACCCTGTCCAGAACAGACATCCCCTTAGGATAGGACAACACACATACTAACTGTCCAATCATATAAAGATCTAGCAGCTTCCGAGGTTCCCAGACCCGTAACAATACCAGGGGTGATAAGCAGAACAATAACTGGAGATGACTGGAAGTGAATGGGAGCAGATAATAAATGAGCGATAAGATATAGAAGGCTCGGCGCCAGCATGGTTGGCACACTGGTATCTCTAAATAGAAACTGTGCCTCGTTTGTCTATAGACAGGGGACAACCAGTATCTGCAGGGAAACCATACACCATGCAAGGCAGGGAGCGTCACTTCCAGGCACCTAAGATATTCAGCAAAGGCGATAGGAAACCCAATACACTTCAGGGGCCACATTTGACCACCAAAAGGGGCCACACATTGCTCATAATCTCAGTAATAAAATAAATCAATACATTTAATCAAAGAGACGCCTATCTGTAGTAACATAACAGCAGCATTGTACACAAGTGTTACAAGATATAACAAACAAAACTGGCAATATAACAGGACCGAGCTGGGGGCCGCAGGTGGCCCTAAGGGCTGCCTGTTCCCCATCACTGATCGGATGGAGGTGGACCCCCTGGATGGACACTGGTCACCAGTGAAAGAATAAACAAATGTATGCACTAATACTGGTTTCTAATCATAAGATGCTCTATGAAATTTTTGCAAAGTATCTGCTAAAGAATACGTTAAACGCTGCAGGGCCAATACAATTAGCTGCAATGTGCCGTACATCGTGGGACCCCTACATTGCTGATTTTGGCTCACACTCATAGGGCAGTATTCAATTTGGCTGCGAAAAGTCGGATAAATTATCGCCGATAACGTCATTTTCGCATGTTTCAATTATCCCCGTATTCAATTACAAAGACTTTTCGCCGGCTGTGAAAAGTCTTTGTAAGAAAACGGGGATAACTTTTCACTATGTTTTACATGGCGAAAAAAAGTGCAGAATTGGGGTTTAGGGGTGCAGGCTTAAAAAAATAGCCTGCACCCCTGGGAATGTCCCCTAAAAAAGATCTGTGTCACAAAAAGTTTTTTTTTTTTTTTTCGGGACACCCCCAAAAATGAAGTTTAATTTTGGGGTGAAAAAAAAAACGGGGGACAAACTTCTAAAGTGCCGAAATTAATTCCAGAGCGGTTCCCAAGTATGCGGCAGGTGTTTTACAGAATGCGGGTAGTAGCGGCAGGTGCATTTTTGGAGAATTTTGAAAAATAAGTTTAGGGACTTAAAAATATGCTTGCACCCATTTTGTACCCCACATTTGATGGAAATAGTTTAAAAAAAAATAAATCTAAGTGCTATTCTTCACCCCTTCTTCAATGCCGCATTTATGCACCTGCCACGGCTATTACAAACCCCGACTTCCTTCAGCAGGCAAAAATCGGGGTACCCATAGTGATCCCCCATATCTACACATCTTTAGGGGGGGTCCCAGGAACAATTCCTGAAAATTCCCGATTTTTTGCGATACTTGCCTTTCCGCCGGCTCCCGTTTTCGCTGATTCCTAATTGAATACGGGGGTAAAGCGGGCACGCACCCGATACTTTATCCCCGTCAAACCTCCGATGTGTAGCGAAAAGTCCACCATGGACTTTTCGCTCCAAATTGAATACCCCCCATAGAGTTGCTCAGGAAAATCAGCGATGTAGTGACAACCGTAACCGGCAAATATGCGAGCAGCCGAGCATTGCGGCATTGCTCTGCGGTACATCGGGCCTAACTGAACTGAGGTGGATGTTGGATCAGCCCAGGGCCTTTCAGGAAACAAATCTGACTAAATCATACTTTCCTGAATGTCAGTGGGTCCCGCGCACGTCCCCAGCAAATCATGTGGTACTGGGAATTTATGGTTTGATCTCAGAATCGCGGCCCTGGCTGCAAAGTGACGCATAATGCGGCACTGTACAGTGGGGGCAGGGCCAGGCCTCACCCTTCCGGATTTCAGGGCGGGCCATGAAAAAGTCGCCTAGTGTTGTCAAAATCAAGGTGAATGGCGCTAATAGCAAACACAGAATATGGCTGACACTGGGCCTGATGGATCGCAATATAGCGTATATAACGCCGCGGCAGCACTACATAAGGACGCCCACTTTACTTTACACGCACATCCGTAATGGTTAGCAAGACTGCGAAAACATCTGTACAATCGAGTACCATCGGACCAGGTCAGACCTCACTCAGGAATTGCTTACTTCAGCGCACGCTATGAGGCCTCAGACTGCGTCTGGTATCGCTGTGAATAATTTATGCACACCATGCGAACGCACTGGCATGTCTGCGCTCGCCCGACCACCCCTCCCCCGTCACCACCCACAAACGGCACTTCCTGTCCATCACCCTGGTTTGCGAACGCGCACTGCGATGCATATGCATGCGCAGAACGCAACAATCAGCCGATTGCGTGCGTATAAGCAAACTGCGATCCTTGCTGAATCAGGCCCACTGTCCATAGCAGAGTATTCTCACGTGGCCCTAAGTCTAAGTGGGCCCCTGTGTCATGTTAGAGAGGTGAATACCAGGTAAATTGATTACACTCTTGTGATCAAAAATCAATAAAGCCAATAATGTAAATGATCATTTATTTATGGTATTAAATAAGATATACTGGGGGAGATGTATCAAACTCTTGAGGGGAGAATGTATCAAATCTTGGGGAGAGATAAAGTGAAGGTTACCCATAGCAACCAATCGGCTTTTGTCATTTCAAAGACTGTGCTAGATAAATGACAGAAGCTGATTGGTTGCCTGGGTAACCTTCACTTTATCTCTCTCCGCGGTTTGATACATCTCCCCCTGTTTGTTGTGCTTCTCAGTGGGAGCTGTTATCGGTAGTCTCCTGTGGGAGCTGAGTACCCCGCACTGACTCACCACAGAGGCATTATTTGGCATAGAGCGGGAACACCTGCGTGGCCTGGTGTAATTCGGCCCGATCCAGTGCCAGCCTGGTTCCGGGCTCCTGGAGACGAGGAATGTTATTGCGATTTGTATACACTCCCTGCACTATCTGAGCTGGCTGCAGGTTTGGCGCTGGAGGGGTTACTGTCTGCCGCATGCAATAACTTCTCCTGAGACATCTGCTGGGTACTAGAGTAGGAACATGAAGCCGCCGAGAAGTTAAAAGAGCTGCTTTGGGCTGCAGGGACATCTCATCAATGTATATTTAGAAGTTGGGGCTGTGCAGGCACTCACCTCTATTCCCCGGGGCCCCCCTGCAGCCATACCTCCCCTCCCCCTGACTCCATGATGCATGCAGGCGACGTACGATGACTGCAGAGTGGGAGTCTGCGCACGGTCCCCGGTGTTTCCAGGGGTTATATAGGATACACAGTGTGCACAAACATTTCACATGCAGACACTGATTTGCTCATCTCCCTGTGACATTTCCTGCTGTGTGACTCTGACATTGAGTGATTAACGACCGAATAGCTAATCCCACCTCTGCAGGCCAGGTAATCCGTCATTCGGGTGACTCAGAAATGAGGGAGTCATGGAACATTAGTCAATCTCTCCTACCCCTGAACTACAGTTGACTTGGCCGAAGCCAAATATATAAAGTCCCCTTGTTTCTGTTACAGAGACGGGCTTACGGTCCTAAACTTTGATCTAAGGCCCAGTTAGCGCCGAGAACCCCTACATTGCCATACCATATTGTTGAAAGAAGATTGCACTACTGTGTACTTCAGTCTTTCTGTTCTCCAGGGAGGCTTCATGCCCTGTCCGTGATGAGTACTGAGCATGTGCAGTGGCCATCTTGTCTTTACTGTATAGAGTGACATGGTGGGAGATAGATGTCTCCTACTTAGTGCCTATGAAAGACCCGGTTAAACCTGGTTAAAATCTGTATTTGACGCTGTTCCAGTATCCTGCACCACTGCTCGTTTGCAGCATACACTCACCGGCTAGTGAGCTGTATAGAACCCTGCTCAGCTCAAGCTTCACTCAATTACCAGTGTGCATGTAACAGTGAGTACAGCTGTACTCGCTATATATCAACAAACCAACCACTGGTTTAGTAACTGGGCTGTTCATAGCGTGAGTCATCCGCTGGTGTGTGCCTATATAACTCTGCAATACCCACACCTGCACACACCTTATTTCCAACACCTGTTGTTGTTTTTTTTAACAAGGGGGATGGGCTGGATGGCCTAGAGCCTAGAACCCCCTGGGATCTTCATGAGGCTCTACCCCGGATCCTCAAATGTGACACCCACAGCTGGAATTAATAGTAGTGATCTTAATTAATGTCATTAGTTTTTTTTATTTTATTAATTTGAGCCACTGATATAAAAGATCAATTTTCTTCCAAAACTGGCACTTAAAACTTTTACTTTGAATAGTTAAGTCAGCTGGGCCCAGAGACACAGGCCAAGTACAGGTGTATCCAGAAAGGCACAGTGCACATTAAACTCTCTCAGGGGTCTATTCATTAACACATAAAATTCTCTGGAGGTAATTAGGTTTAGAACTGGCATGGAGTTCTACCTAATTACAGGAGGAATTCATCATTCCTCCTCCCCATAAGTATCTGTTCTGAAAAGCTGTCATTTTTGCGATGACAGCTTTTCGGAAAATAGATACTTTCCCTACCTGCATCCCCGTCCTCCGTCTCCGTCACCGTCTCCATCACCCACCTCCGCACCACACTGTCAGCGCTCTGCAGGGAACTGTACCCCAGTAGTGTGTCTGGCTCCCCTCCGCTGCCCGCTCCATCCACTGTTGCTGGCGGTGGCTCCTCCCCTCCCTCTTCTGCCCCCGGATCTTATATCGTCCGGAAGGTAGCAGGTCCACGATCCCCGACCCCCGCCCGGTCTACCTTGCTGCTACAAATAATACCAGCAATTTTCTAAAACGCAGCCGGCAGGGTGATGCTTTCTCTGCACCAGCTGAGGCTCCGTGCTGTGTCCCCAGTGCAGTTTGGAGCTGGGCATCGGGGAATGGAGGCTGCAGGCAGGAGCTGGGGGCAGAGGGGGCTGCTTATACTTTATGTTTTCAAATTGCTATTCTATGTTCTCCTGTCGCTACATGCTGCTGCTGCCGGGAAGAGTCTCTCGTCTGTTGCCCGGTGGCACTTGTAAGCGCTTCTTCAATCAAATGACTTTATAGTAAATAAACAGTTAATTGAAGAAGCACTTACAAGTGTCACCGGTGCACAGAGGGGAGACGTTTCCGTCCCTGCCAGCGGCAGCATGTAGCGGCGTGTATAACACACAGACCAGCCAGAGACGGAGGGAGCCGAGGAGGACCTGCTCATCATGAAAGCAGGGTAAGTATGTCACTTTCTTACACAAGCTGCTGTGTAGACGGCAGCTTGTGTACATAACTGGGAATGGCGTACAGTAACACCAACAAATTCCGAAAACACAATTTTCGGAATTTGATGAATAGCCTAATTTGTACATCCCCATACACACTTGCCGATGCCTGCAATGACGACGGGGATGGGGGAGGAGCGGGGCGATGCTGAATTCGGCAGCATGGCATTGCTAAAGATATCCCCAGATTGAGCTGCGTGTGCAGACGACTGGGGATATCATTAACGACTCGCAAGAGCACGCATCATCGGTAAGTGCATACACACTGGATGATTTGAACGATATATCGGTCAAAGATATCGTTAGCATTCATATCGTTCAAATAAATTGTCCAGTGTGTACGGGGCTATTGGCATGAGGCGTAACGTGCCTCAGTGAGGTTGCTGCCTTCTGTGCAGGGCGACAGCTTTCCCTGTCTTTGCCCCGTCCTCCAAACATGTGACGTCTTGACATCCTTATGAGGGGACAGAGCCACTCGGGCTGAGGAGTAGTTCGGCATCGGGAGCGTCCTAGGAGTGCTCGGATCGGCTCTGCTGCGACTTGCCGCTGGGACCAGGGAAAAGTTGAGCACCCAATGGACGCCCCAGGTGGGAGCTTTGTAGGGTGCAGGGTGCCATTCCAGGCCAAATACAGGTGGCCACCCGCCATCAACTGTGACACCCCTAGGCCCCTGCGCGCCTGGGCAGTGGCAGCGCTCACCCACCCCTAGTTATTGCTCTGCTCCTGTGTACAGGAACCAGGATCACAGGCAGCTATATAATGTCGTCCAGGGTACAGCAATATACCATCTAGCATCATTAGCCCGGGGTTCCAGTATGAGAGGGGGTGGGACAGAGCAGTGCTCCTCTCTATGTACCAGTCTCATCAGCCGCACAACATCCCCGGCTTCCAACTCTTCTCTAAGTGGCTCAATTTCAGGATTTAATTTCCAGACCCCGAATCTTCACCTCTCGTTCCAAAGGAGCAATCAGAGACCACAGCTGTTATAAATGGGCAGAAGATCCCGCCACCTGCGCAGTCTGAGCTCGTTAGCTGCCCTTCATGGACAGTTACTCTAGAAGTCATTGATCTGACGTAAAGCAGCTTCTCCTCCGATGGTTTACAGTCACTTTGCAGCCTTCCGTGTGCTGCATTTATATTCAGCTCTGACTGACCTTGAAATAGGACAACTGCAGTAATACAGTGATCTAATAGGCCAATGGGAGGGGGGGGGGGGAGACAGAACCTGGGGGGGGGTATTTATCAAAATCTAATAATCGTAATTCTTCTTATCGCTACAATAAAAAAAAAAACCTTACAGCATCAATAACATAATATAGACTGATGGACAGATAACATATATAAAGTGTGATCTTGCGAGCAGGGCCCTCTTACCTTTATGTATGTCTGTTATTACCCAGTCTTGTTCTATTACTGTTCGCTCCCAATTGTACAGCGGAAAGGATTATGCTGGCGCTATATAAGTAACTGTTAATAAATAAAATAACATCGCCCAGCTGCCCCGATGATACTGGCCTGGAAGCAGTAAGGGTTAACGTGCCTCATTGCTGGGCCAGTATCAGGATATAGGCCTCTCTTAATTCCAGAATGGTGCCCTGTAGCCAGAATCTATGCAGCAGTTCCGCCTGGAGCGTCCTTAGGACGCTTCAGGCGGTCAAACCGCTGCCCTTGCAGCTCCCTGGAGCATCCTGAAGATGCTTCGGGCATTGCTGTAATTACCGGCGATTGTGGACTCGCCCCGTGTGAAGTCACATGGAGGGGGCGTGGCCTGCACCAGGCCCACAAATGATGTTATATATATCAAAATGGCCCTCGGCAGAAAAAAGGTTACCCACCCCTGTTTTAGGGCTTGCTCATGTATCGCGTTTTACAGGGGGCTCCATATACGTGACCAAGATAAATCTTATATGAATATGCATATAGCCATAGGGATCATTGTGCCTTATAACCAATGCAGGTATATGGCACTGATTGTACCATTTGAATACATATATCTCTGATTTCTTATTTTCTCCAAGTATACTGTCTCTCTTCCCAACTCATAACCTCTTCCCACTCCCGCTTCCAGGACCTCGTCCATGCTGCTCCCTACCACTGGAACTCTCTCCCTCACCGACTCTCCACTTCTCTACAAAGTTTCAAACAGGCTCTTAAAACCCATCTCTCTATCACAGCAGCTCTCCTCCTAAGCACCCTTCTGTCCCTGCTCGCTGACTCCCCCCTGTGTCACCCATGGTTAACTGTACTTTTGTAGGAACTTTGGCCCTCATTTAGAGCCGCTCGCTATTTGCGGTCGTTCGTTCTAAAACAAGGGGTGGCTATTCAAATGAACCGTTCGCTCATTGCGGTCTGTTCACGCCTCTAAGTCTGAACAAGCGAGCAAAACTTGCGATGTAATTTTGAAAAATACGCCCCCTTTCCGCTCGCACCATACGTCATGTCCGCTATTTATTAGATTAATCGAGTACATCGAACAGCGTATGAACTGCTCGCTATTCTTGTGGCTGGTTTTTTCAACCGCTATTTTGCGAGCAGTTCTGAGTAAAAAAAAAACAAGTGACGTGGTCAATGACGCTGTTTTATTAATTATGCACTCCCTTAAAACACCCGTTTTGACCTTTAAGCACGCCTGCGTTCTAATTCCACTCCCCGTTTTCAAGCACCTTCCCCTGTTACCACCCACATACGCCTCCTTCTGTCACTCAAAGTAGTAGGCATTCGCTATATAGCGAACAAAGGATTTTCGGCCGCACTGACTGGTTCGCGCATGCGTATTACAATCCGTACGCATGCGCAGATGTGCGAACATCGGTCAGAACGAACGAGCGGCCGCTTACGAGCGGCTCTGAATGAGGGCCTTTATGTCCTGTTATGTTATTCTACTATCTTTTACTTGTATGGTTCCATGAGGGTTTGGCAGCAACTTACATAGAGAACATACAAGATGACATGGTACAAGGGGCCTGATTCAGAGCCACTCGTAAGCGGCCTCTCGTTCGCTCCGAGCGATGTTTGCCCAACTGCGCATGCGTACGGATCGTTATATGCATGCGCGAACCAGTCAGTGCGGCCGAAATTCATGTGCTCGCAAAATAGCGAATGCCTGATAATTTGAGTGACAGAAAGAGGCGTATGTGGGTGGTAACAGGGGAAGGTGCTTGAAAACGGGGAGTGGAGATCCGATCGCAGGCGTGCTTAAAGGTCAAAACGGGCGTTTTATGGGTGTGCATAATTAAAACAGCAGCGTCATTGACCACGTCACTGGGTTATTTAATAGCCAGAACTGCTCGCAAAATTGTGGTAGCAAAAACCAACCCCAAGAATAGCGAGCAGCTCATACCCTGGTCGATGTACTCGATTAATCTAATAAATAGCGGACATGACGTAGGATGCGAGCGGCCAGGGGGCGTAGTTTCCCAAAAAACGACCGCAAGTTTTGTTCGCTCGTTCAGACCTAGAGGCGTCAACAGACCGCAAACAGCGAACGGTTCATTTGAATAGCCACCCCTATTTTCTGGACGAGCGAACGCTAATTGCGTCCGGCTCTGAATCAGGCCCAAGGTCAGCTATTCACATATATACATAATTACAACCCACACATGAAATAATTACACAGGGAAAACCGGAAGCGAGAGAGAGGGCCCTGCTGGCCAGAGCTTTCATTCTTTGTTATGTTTGTTATGTGTTGTACTATGGTGTACACTACGTACAGCGCTGTGGACTGGTATGCACTACGTACAGCGCTGCGGACTGGTATGCACTACGTACAGCGCTGCGGACTGGTATGCACTACGTACAGCGCTGGGTACTGGTATACACTACATGCAGCACTGGGGACTGGTATGCACTACGTACAGCGCTGCGGACTGGTATGCACTACGTACAGCGCTGCGGACTGGTATGCACTACGTACAGCGCTGCGGACTGGTATGCACTACGTACAGCGCTGCGGACTGGTATGCACTACGTACAGCGCTGCGGACTGGTATGCACTATGTACAGCGCTGCGGACTGGTATGCACTACGTACAGCGCTGCGGACTGGTATGCACTACGTACAGCGCTGCGGACTGGTATGCACTACGTACAGCGCTGGGGACTGGTATGCACTACGTATAGCGCTGGGGACTGGTATGCACTACGTACAGCGCTGCGGACTGGTATGCACTACGTACAGCGCTGCGGACTGGTATGCACTACGTACAGCGTTGCGTACTGGTATGCACTACGTATAGCGCTGGGGACTGGTATGCACTACGTACAGCGCTGCGGACTGGTATACACTACGTACAGTGCTGCGGATTGGTATACACTACATACAGCGCTGCGGACTGGTATGCACTACGTACAGCGCTGGGGACTGGCATGCACTACGTACAGCGCTGGGGACTGGTATGCACTACATGCAGCACTGGGGACTGGCATGCACTACGTACAGCGCTGCGGACTGGTATGCACTACGTACAGCGCTGTGGACTGGTATGCACTACATGCAGCACTGGGGACTGGCATGCACTACGTACAGCGCTGCGGACTGGTATGCACTACGTACAGCCCTGGGGACTGGCATGCACTACGTACAGCACTGGGGACTGGCATGCACTACATGCAGCACTGGGGACTTGCATGCACTACATACAGCGCTGCGGACTGGCATGTATACCCTATATACAGTGCTGCGGATTTTTTGTGTTGCCCTGTAAATAAAGGGTAGTAGTAATAATAATAATAGGCATATACGTGGCGTGATGTAGTCAGGAAGCCGACGGTCTAAATACCGGCCGCCGGCTTCCCGACTGTCTAATCCTGGCAAGGTACTAATGACAGGCGTCGAAATCCCAACGCCTGTCATTAGACCTACACCGGGAATCCGACACCCGGCATACCGATTGAAGGTAAGCCTGGCGACGGGTGCAGACAGCCGAGGGGGGGAGGGTTAGGTTTTAGGGCTCCTGGGGGGACTTAGGGTTAGGCACCCCCTTGGGAGGGTTATGTTCAGGCTAGGGGAAGGGGGGAGGTTAGGGTTAGGCACTCCCCCGGGAGACAGGGTTAGGCACCCCACGGGAGGGTTAGGTTTAGGCTAGGGGAAGGGGGGGGCTAGGGTTAGGCACCCCGCGGGGGACTTAGGGTTAGGCTGCGGGGAAGGGGGGGTTAGGTTTAGGCACTTAGAGGGGGGATAGGGTTAGGCACTTGGGAGAATAGGGTTATTTAGGGGGGAGAATAGGGTTAGTTATACTTACCTTATTAGCGATTGGGATCTTCACCTCTGCCGGGCTTCTGCTGTCGGGATTTGAACCGCTGGCGGTAATACATACTACACCCTACGCGGCATATTCAGTGGAGCACAGATTTCGTTTTAACTTCCAAATGGTTAAAAATAAATAGTTAAAAATGTTTAAATAAAATAAAAAAGTATTTAAAAAGATAGAAAGATAATTAATCATTGGAAACCGTCCTTCTCCCGTTACCTCAATCCTGAAAGTTGAAACATTTTTTTTTTTTTGGAAAGACACCCGTTATTACCTGGCGTAGGGTTATTATGCCTCCTGTGGTCTGAATATTAACAATACTCAAACTGCTTTTCACTAAGCATGGAACCCAGAGATGAAATATAACCTGAGCTCATTGAGAGAAACGTTCCCGGTCCCCGTCTGACATCTATAATCCTCCGAGAGACGTGTTACACTGCGCTAAGAGACCTTTCTGACGTCGCGTCTCTGTTATGTATTTTTAGAAGTAGAAAGGAAGGTACAGGCAGGATGGCGAATTTTATAGTGATGGCGAATTTTAATCAGCTAGATTTATGGCATTATTATCTCTGCGCTCATACCCAAAATAGAAAACGTGTCATGGTGTCAGGCTGAGTTTAATACGAAAGGGAAAAAATGTACAAAAATGATATATGCAGAAATCCTGTCCTCCGATGTTTGGTTACACATAATAAACGCGGCTGTACTTGTCTATTATTGGCGACACCACATTTTGTGGGAGTTCTCCCCAACTACTGGGAGAGTAGATCAGCCTCTTCCGCCTCTTCACCAGGATATAGTGACAGCACTGAGGCACGAGGCATCCCCCCAACTCCAGGGGTCTTCGAGAAATCCAGAGCAGGCAACTAAGGGCCTGATTCAGCATGGATCGCAGCTGTGTAATCGCACGCAACGGAGTTGCAAAAAAAACGCACAGTGTGGTGCATATGCCTGCGCAGTACTGAACAATCGGTCAATCTGCGTACGCAGTTGCATTCGGGATTCATGCTGAATCAGGCCCTATGATTGCTGGGGCAGAATACAGTCCTGCTGAGCCTTGGATCTCTACACTCGCCATCATGCCGGGATGTAGTCACCATCCCGGCGCAGACAATGCCAATCAGAATCCCGATGGCTGTGATCCCAACGGTGACCATTAGGGTTAGGGTGAGGTTTTGGGTTAGGGGTTAGGCACTAAGGGGAATGTTAGGGTCAGGCTGCGGGAGGGAAGGTTTAGGGTCCGGCTGCGGGAGGGAAGGGTTAGGGTCAGGCTGCGGGTGGGGTGGGTTAGGGGCAGGCTGCTGGAGGGAAGGTTAGGGTCAGGCGGCGGGAGGGAAGGTTTAGGGTCAGGCGGCGGGAGGGAAGGTTTAGGATCAGGCTGCGGGAGGGAAGGTTTATGGTCAGGCTGCGGGGGGGGGGAAGGTTAGGGTCAGGCTGCGGGGGGGTGGGGCAGTTAGGCTTAGGCTGTGGGAGGGATGGTTAGGGTTAGGCTGTGATAGGGGAGAGTTAGACAGCAAGGGGGGTGGTTAGGGTTAGGCTGTGGGAGGGACGGTTAGGGTTAGGCTGCAGGGGGCGGCGGTTAGTGTTAGGCTGCAGAGGGGGGCGGTTAGGGTCAGGCTGTGGGAGGGACGGTTAGGGTCAGGCTGCAGGGGGGGTGGTTAGGCTTAGGCTGTGGGGGGGATGGTTAGGATTATGCTGCAGGGGGGGCGGTTAGTGTTAGGCTGCAGAGGGGGGTGGGGCGGTTAGGCTTAGGCTGTGGGAGGGACGGTTAGGGTTAGGATGTGATAGGGGAGAGTTAGACTGCAGGGGGGCCGGTTAGGGTTAGGCTGCAGAGGGGGGCGGTTAGTGTCAGGCTGTGGGAGGGACGGTTAGGGTCAGGCTGCAGGGGGCAGTTAGGGTTAAGGGGCACATCCACTAGACGATCTACTCCCTGTCCAATCTCTAAACGATTTTCCCTTGATTTTTTCCCTTAAAATTTTATCTTTCAATCTGAACGATTTGCAAACGATCTTTAATAGATCAAGTGAAACTGACCTGCATGTTCAGTCGACTGACGAGACGATCAAACGACCAGCGGGAGCGCGCATCGTTGATCGCTAACGACCAAACACTGCACGATTTATAAACGATTATTAAACGATTGAACGATAACGACGTCGTTATCGTTCAATCGCCTGCTAAAATCGTTTAGTGGATGCCCCCCTTTAACCCGATGAACGATAATGACGAACGACCCGCGGGAACGCACTTCGTCGTTATCATTCATCGTTTTTGTGTTAAAAATGGCCGATTAAATGGACGACTGAACGATAACGATATCGTTATCGTTCAGTCGTCCACTTTAATCGCCCTGTGTGTACGCACCATTAGGCTGTGGGAGGGACGGTTAGGGTTAGGCTGCAAGGGGGGGCGGTTAGGGTTAGGCTGTGGGAGGGACAGGGTTGGGCTGCAGGGGGGGGAGGGTTAGGCTGTGGGAGGGACGGTTAGGGTTAGGCTGTGATAGGGGAGGGTTAGGCTGCAGGGGGGGCGGTTAGGGTTAGACTGCAGGAGGGACGGTTAGGGTTAGGCTGCAGGGGGGGTGGTTAGGGTTAGGCTGTGGGAGGGATGGTTAGGGTTAGGCTGTGATAGGGGAGGGTTAGGCTCCAGGGGGGGCAGTTAGGGTTAGGCTGCAGGGGGGCGGTTAGGCTGCATGGGGGGGGCGGTTAGGGTAAGGCTGTGGGAGGGACGGTTATTGTTAGGCTGTGATAGGGGAGGGTTAGGGTTAGGCTGTGGGAGGGACGGTTAGGGTTAGGCTGTGATAGGGGAGGGTTAGGGTTAGGCTGCAGGGGGCGGTTAGGGTTAGGCTGTGGGAGGGACGGTTAGGGTTAGGCTGCAGGGGGGGCAGTTAGGGTTAGGCTGTGGGAGGGATGGTTAGGGTTAGGCTGTGATAGGGGAGGGTTAGGCTGCAGGAGGGACGGTTAGGGTTAGGCTGCAGGGGGGGCGGTTAGGGTTAGGCTGTGGGAGGGATGGTTAGGGTTAGGCTGTGATAGGGGAGGGTTAGGCTGCAGGGGGGGCGGTTAGGGTTGCAGGGGGGGCGGTTAGGGTAAGGCTGTGGGAGGGACGGTTAGGGTTAGGCTGTGGTAGGGCAGGGTTAGGTTTAAGCTGCGGTAAAGGTGAGTTAGGACTAGAGTTAGAATACTTACCTGCATGGATCAGTATTTCCACCATCGGGATTACGCTGCCAGGATTCTGGCCATCGGCATTATCACTGCCCGGATCGCGTACCCAACCCATCACACCACGTTTACTGATATTTATAATAATAGACATTTTTGGATTTCAAAAGCCCCAACTCCATTTCAGTGCAGTCACCCAGGTATTTCCTTGTGTAGTTTGTCAAAGCTTAAAAATTTTATAATAAATAATTAATGTCAGCCCTAAAAACAGGCCTATCCAAAAAATGTGCTTTCATCAGGTGGCATTTGTCGTATGCACACGTCCCCCAACATGATACTGTGGGCCTGATTAAGCTTTGGGAATCGAGTGAGATATCTCTCTCAACTGTGTACAGGGACAAACCATATTGCAATGCAAGGGGTGTAAATACATAAATGTTTTTTACATGTAGGGTAAATACTGGCTGCTTTTACATGTAGCCCACAAATACTGCACAGCTTACTACTCTACAATTTAGATGTCAGTTTGGACACCTCCCTCCCAAATCTAAATATCTCTGCACATTTTATATCTGCCCCCCCTGCAGTGCAGCATGGTGTCACCAAGATGATCAGTTCCGAGAGATATCTCTCTCTATTCCCAACTCTGAATCAGGCCCTGTGTCTGCAAACCTTGGAGCACAGTGAGAATACTGTGAGAGAGGTGAAACGCGTGTCGGGACAGGTGACTTTTGAGATGCTGTGTGTAAATAAGGAGATTTAATATGTAATGGCTGAGTGAAAGAGGGGATACTTAGTACATATATGTGCAGTTTGGGCACATTTTAAGCATCAGTAAAATCCCTTGTTAGTGCTAGTAATAATGTGGCAGTCACTAACATTGGTGTTTGTACTACAGTGTATGGGAAGTAACGATACTTCAGGAAAAGCAGCATTATCATTCCAGCTGTCCATTTCCTGGACTGAATGTGTTCACTCTGCTTTGGATGTAATAAATCTTCATCTGGCTGGGGAAGGTGCACTATCATAGTTTTAGGCGTGTACCCTAGCAGAGGAATCTTAATTACTTCTCCGACTCTGGTTACTTTGAGTAAATACTGCATAAAACTTATGTTATGTTAAAGCTCTTGTTATTTTGTCAGTTGTCTTGTAGTACATACAACGTTGTGATTTAGCACTTGCAGTGTTTCCATTATTTGTACATACAGATGTGTCCTCATCCTCACCTACACGCCTTATTAGGTCAGCCATGTGCAAATCCGCTGGGGAGGCAGGGAGGAGGCTGCGGAGGGATCCGCCCAGATGCCTCTTCACAACCCCGGATTAAATTAGCTGGAGCCCTAACACTGGCAGAAGGGGGTTTGCCTGCCCCTACTACAAATAATATTCTAAAGCAAGGAAATAACACACGACTTTCATCATTTTTACATGCATTTTTTTTTTCAGAAATTGGAATAGTTCTCACAGTACAATTGTGTCTAAGTTCTCGCAGTATATTTGTGTCTAAGTTCTCGCAGTACATTTGTGTCTAAGTTCTCGCAGTATATTGGTGTCTAAGTTCTCGCAGTACATTCGTGGCTAAGTTCTCGCAGTACAATTGTGTCTAAGTTCTCGCAGTACATTTGTGTCTAAGTTCTCGCAGTACAATTGTGTCTAAGTTCTCGCAGTACATTTGTGTCTAAGTTCTCGCAGTACATTTGTGTCTAAGTTCTCGCAGTACATTTGTGTCTAAGTTCTCGCAGTACAATTGTGTCTAAGTTCTCGCAGTATATTTGTGTCTAAGTTCTCGCAGTACATTTGTGTCTAAGTTCTCGCAGTACAATTGTGTCTAAGTTCTCGCAGTACATTCGTGTCTAAGTTCTCGCAGTACATTTGTGTCTAAGTTCTCGCAGTACATTCGTGTCTAAGTTCTCGCAGTACATTCGTGTCTCAGTACTCGCAGTACATTCGTGTCTAAGTTCTCACAGTACATTCGTGTCTAAGTTCTCGCAGTACATTCGTGTCTAAGTTCTCACAGTACATTCGTGTCTAAGTTCTCGCAGTACAATTGTGTCTAAGTTCTCGCAGTACAATTGTGTCTAAGTTCTCGCAGTACAATTGTGTCTAAGTTCTCGCAGTACATTTGTGTCTAAGTTCTCACAGTACATTCGTGTCTAAGTTCTCGCAGTACATTCGTGTCTAAGTTCTCGCAGTACATTCATGTCTCAGTACTCGCAGTGCATTCGTGTCTCAATACTCGCAGTACATTCGTGTCTCAGTACTCGAAGTACATTCGTATCTAAGTTCTCACAATACATTCGTGTCTAAGTTCTCACAGTACATTCGTGTCTAAGTTCTCGCAGTACATTCGTGTCTAAGTTCTCACAGTACATTCGTGTCTAAGTTCTCGCAGTACATTCGTGTCTAAGTTCTCGCAGTACAATTGTGTCTAAGTTCTCGCAGTACATTTGTGTCTAAGTTCTCGCAGTACATTCGTGTCTAAGTTCTCGCAGTACATTTGTGTCTAAGTTCTCACAGTACATTCGTGTCTAAGTTCTCGCAGTATATTTGTGTCTTAGATGAGGGGAGGGAAGTGTACTTAGAATTTCAGACCAGTATCTTGGTTTACACAGGCATTTGGGGAATGTAATCATCACAATATTGGTGCAAACACAAATTGTGTAAACACTTGTCACACATCCTCCTTACAAAATAACCGGTATTCGGAGACGGATGAACTGACGACTTGCTGCGCCGCAATACCTGTTCTATTTCCATTCCATTTAGTCTTTGAATACTATTAATGAATAAGAATAAATAATTGGTCTTTTCAATGTGTAAATGTTTTTTTTATTATTTTACAGCTATTTTTAAAGTTTTATTTTTAAAAATTTTGGTCTTTCAGTTTCACGGAGCAAGCTAGATGGGTCACACATGCACACGTCTGCAGAGGCTGGCACGGAGAATTTAACCCTTAGTGTTCCAGGCCAGTATCGCCGGGCCAGCTGGTTTCACCAACCTAAGGCTTTTCGCCCTTTGATAATTCTGCCCATACATCCTACTTTGTGCACAAATTATAGCTTTACAACAAACAGGTTTTTTTATTTCATATTTGTTGACTTCATTTTGATATCCAGTTATTCTTGACATATATTAATTTAACATGTCTTTAATTCTCTCTTTATATTGGATAACACTAATATTCCACTGGGGAAGGTCAACATGTGACAACGGGGGCTTATCACAGTTACCTGTCATATACAGTCTATCTGAGATACAGTCAGTATCCCAGGGGCCGCGATGCCGGAGCTATTACCGGCGCCGGAATCCTGGCGCCTCTCACAATACCGACGCTGGCTTCTCGACCGCTGCGATACTGAAGGTAAGTATGGGGGGATAGGTTTAGGGGTTAGGCACTAGGGGGAGGGTTAGATACTAAGGGGGGAGGGTTAGGTTTAAGGTACGAGGGGGGAGGTTAGGTTCAGGCACTAGCGGGTGGGTTAGGGTTAGACACAAGGGGGAGGGTTAGGTTTAAGGTGCGAGGGGGGAGGTTAGGGTTAGACACTAGGGGGTGGGTTAGGGTTAGACACTAAAGGGGGGGTTAGGTTTAAGGTGCGGGGATGGTGGGGTTAGGTTCAGGCACTAGGGGGAGGGTTAGGCACTAAAGGGGGGGTTAGGTTTAAGGTGCAGTGGGGAGGTTAGGTTCAGGCACTAGTGGGGGAGGTTAGGGTTAGGTACTAGGGGGTTGGTTAGGTTTAAGGTGTGGCGGGGGAGGTTAGGTTCAGGCACTAGGGAGAGGGTTAGGATTAGACACTAGGGAGAGGGTTAGGGTTAGACACTAGGGGGAGGGTTAGGTTTAAGGTGCGAGGGAGAAGGTTAGGGTTAGACACTAGGGGGAGGGTTAGGTTTAAGGTGCGGGGGGGAGGTTAGGTTCATGCACTAGGGGGAGGGTTAGGGTAAGGCACTAAAGGGGGGGTTGTTTAAGATGCGGGGATGAGGGATTTAGGTTCAGGCACTAGGGGGAGAGTTAGGGTTAGGCACTAAAGGGGGGGGGTTAAGTTTTAGGTGCGGGGATGGGGGGTTAGGTTCAGGCACTAGGGGGAGGGTTAGGGTTAGACACTAAAGGGGGGGTTAGGTTCAAGGTGCAGGGGGAGGTTAGGGTTCAGGCACTAGGGGGGGAGGTTATGGTTAGGCACCAAAGAGGGAGGGTTATGGTAGGGAGAGGAGGAGGGTTAGCATTCCAACCACGTGTCGGTATGCTAGCCCTGTTGGGGTGCCGGTGTCGGGATTCTGACAGCCAGGACCCCGAAAGCCGGCATCCCATACCCCACCCATTTATCTAACTACTCCCTGTGTTAGATAACAATGATATTGTATGAGAACATGTCCCCTCGTGGGACGTCCTTTTAGAGTTGTAAAATAAATTGTACTTTCAGTTCCCTAAAGGGTTAATATCTTTATGTGAGTGATCAGTGCGACCGTCCCTCCATTTCTGACAGCAGCCACACCCCCCACGTTTCAAAGCTCCAAAAAGCAAAGCGCTCCTGTTAGCTGTTAGGATCTGCGGTTAATCAGATCATTTTAGTTGGTACTGAGACACTGCATTCATTCCTGTCTGTCTGTGTGCTGATCTCATGTGTTCAGTAATTGCTCTCTGTCTCTGTACAATATCAGCTGCACACTAATTGATTATCTTGTCTGTGTGCACAGGCCGGGTGCAGGAGTCTGTCATTAGGGAGGCTTACAAGGCGTGCTCGGATAGGGCCCTGTATCTGTTAAATTGCAGTCAGTCTTTCACTCCATGCAGGTGATAGCGTTCCTCATGTTCCCGGTTGTGCCAGTCTCCTGTAATACAGTTGAGTTGCTGAGTCCAGGCGGCACGCTCCGCATTGCACCTGCTGTGTGCTGCTTGTGTCATCTAGGCAGCACGCTGTGCATCTCACCCTCGGCTCACAGGCCGCGACTAGCCAAGGCAGACCAGACCTCCAGGCCACCACACAGCCCAAAGGCTGCATCTCATACCTGCCACGCGGGCAGCAACTAGCCAGCCCTCAAGGCAATCTCACAGCCCAATTGTTGCATCTAGTCTACAGCCACTACCTCTATCCTGCCTGACTAACCCTCAGCTCCTAACAGCTCCAGAGTCTGGCCCCGCAGCTAATGCCATCCAAAGATGGCATTAGCTGCTGTTGCCGGGCAAAGATTCCTCCAGAACCCTCCATGGCAATGGTCGCCGCACAATTGTGAGGTCATTACGCTCCGAACACATCGCAGGGACTGGCACACATCGCAGGGACTGGCACACATCGCAGGGACTGGCACCTTTTGGAGCCCTTGTTCCTGCATGTGGTATCTGATACATTCATATACTGAAATGCGATTCTGGTCGCTAATATTGCGCCCAGATTGCATTGAGAAAGTGATTGATAAACGGGCCACTTAGAGCTTGTGCATTGAGGCTTAAAGTAGTATGTTCTGGTTTCCATAGTCTTTCATATGAATCTTTGCTATTGCTTAGCAGTACTTATTGAACATAAAAACACACTCTGCGTTTGATATGGTAAATGGGAATCGGTATGATATGCCGCCGGCTGAAATCCCGACATGGTGCAGAATCCCGACAGCGGTAGGTAAGTACCGCCGGCTGCTTAACTAACGACCAGGAGTCCGCACTTCAAAAATTAAGCGGCCGCCCTCATTCAGAGAGAGCGATCGTTTCTTGCGACCGCCTCTGAATGAGGTCCACTGTGCTCCGGTGTCCTACCTGTATGCTGATATAATGGGGGCACAGATCTGTGATTTCCTGCAGACATGACTTGCTTAGTATTAGCCCTGTAGGATGTAGCCTGCCTGGTAACCAGTGACGTGCGGTCAGGTGAGGCAGAACCTTTCCTGTCATACTTAGGATACTCCAGAGCTCTGACTATAAAAATTATAAGAAAAACGTAAAGAAAATATTATGATTATCTTCTATTCTAATCATTTTTACAGTCAAAACTCTGGAGTAAAAAGTGTATGGGAGGTGAGGCACTGCCTCCCCTGTCTACCTTGTCCGCACCAAATTTCCAGCACTATATACTTTTTATGCATTCTGTTTTTATTAGAATATTTAGAAAAACACAGTTAATATAAACATTTCACATCTGATAAACTCAAAACAAATAATAATTGAATAAACATTTTGAAAAATGGGCTTAATTACACAAATAATGTACTATATATCAGATATAAAATGTATTAAAATAAAAAATAAAAATAAAACCGTAAAAAGGAAAACATATAGTAGACAACAAAAAGAAAAGTCAAAAAGAAGCAAAAGGGAGAACAGTAATGATAGTAGAGAAGAGAAGAGAAGGGACCATCTCATATGAAATATGATTAATAGTAGTTACTGTTCTGAAAGCCATAATTTATGTGATAGACGAGGTGGAAGACATATAATTACTGTATGTATCTGAGGACTCATATTCCAGCCAAAGGAACCAGGTACTGGTAAAATCAGAGGACTTATCCGAGGAGGAATATAAAATATCTTCCATTGACATAAAATAGTCCAGCCTGTGAAACCAGTCTGTACGTGTAGGGGGAGTAGCAGATCTCCAAAGTACAGGTATCACAGCGCGAGCTGCGTTACTAAGATGGTGAAGCAGGGATTTCCTGAACTGGGATACTGGGATTGAAGAGTGATTAATCAACCAGAATTCGGGGCCAGCACTATATACTGCGGCACCTTCAGGTTCATATATGTATCTGCAGAAATTGTGGGACCCGGTACTGATAAAATAAAAATAGACAGCAATCCCCCCCACCCCTCTGGGGGGCAGAGGTTGGCATAGCTGTTGATAATGTGGGTGGAGTTACTCCAGGGGTGGGCATCAGTTTGTGGTTATTTTTATAACATGTCGATATATAATATTATATATGAAACTACACAAATACAGAAATATAAGAGAGAAAACTGCTGTAAATACACACACACACACACACACACACACACACGGATACACATAATATACATTGAAATAGCCAGACCCACATAAAAAGCAAGAAGGAAGGGGAAGTGCAGAACAGGGAGGGTTGGACCTATTGGGGGCACAGGGATGGCCAGGCATGGTGGAGGGGGTGTTGGCATAGGGCAGGGAAGACTGTACAAGGGGGGGCACTGGGTTGGAAAGTGTGGACTGGGGGGGGCACAGAACAGGAAAGGCTGGTTGGCCGGGGGGGGGGGGGGCAAAGGGGGCAGAGAAGGCCCACCATTGACACTTTACCAGCCCTATGCTAGGTGCAGATCATCCACCTGAGTATAACCCATATTTGCCGACATTCCTGGGCAGCTTTCCAGGAGCAGCAGGAGGGGACCTTCGGGGGGCGGGACCAGATGATAGATGGCATTAGGCCCCACCCCTTTGCAGAAAACCCCAGCAATTCGCGGGTCCGTGAGGAGGGGGTGGGGCTAAATGACACAATTTGCGCCATGTCACTCCAATAACACGCCCATGTCACTCCAATAACACACCCATGACTCCCCAATAACACACAGATAACACCCCAATAACACGCCCATGTCACTCCAATAACACGCCCATGTCACCCCAATAACACGCCCATGTCACCCCAATAACACGCCAATGTCACCCCAATAACACGCCCACGTCACTCCAATAACACCCCCACGTCACCCCAATAACACGCCCACGACACCCCAATAACACGCCCATGTCACTTCAATAACACCCCATGTCACCCCAATAACACCCCATGTCACTCCAATAACACGCCCATGTCACTCCAATAACACCCCATGTCACTCCAATAACACGCCCATGTCACTCCAATAACACCCCATGTCACTCCAATAACAAGCCCATGTCACCCCAATAACACCCCATGTCACTCCAATAACACGCCCATGTCACTCCAATAACACGCCCATGTGACCCCAATAACACCCCATGTCACCCCAATAACACGCCCATGTCACCCCAATAACACCCCATGTCACTCCAATAACACCCCATATCACTCCAATAACACGCCCATGTCACCCCAATAACACGCCCATGTCACCCCAATAACACGCCCATGTCACTCCAATAACACGCCCATGTCACCCCAATAACACACCCATGTCACCCCAATAACACTCCCTGTCACTCCAATAACACGCCCATGTCACCCCAATAACACGCCCATGTCACCCCAATAACACCCCATTTCACTCCAATAACACCCCATGTCACTCCAATAACACGCCCATGTCACCCCAATAACACCCCATGTCACTCCAATAACACGCCCATGTCACTCCAATAACACGCCCATGTCACCCCAATAACACCCCATGTCACTCCAATAACACGCCCATGTCACTCCAATAACACGCCCATGTCACCCCAATAGCACCCCATGTCACCCCAATAACACGCCCATGTCACCCCAATAACACCCCATGTCACTCCAATAACACGCCCATGTCACCCCAATAAAACACCCATGTCACTCCAATAACACGCCCATGACACCCCAATAACAAGCCCATGTCACCCCAATTACACCCCATGTCACCCCAATAACACGCCCATGACTCCTCAATAACAATCCCATGTCACCCCAATAACACCCCATGTCACCCCAGTGACACGCCCATGACACCCCAATAACAATCCCATGTCACCCCAATAACACGCCCATGACTCCCCAATAACACGCCCATGTCACTCCAATAACACCCCATGTCACCCCAATAACACGCCCATGACACCCCAATAACAATCCCATGTCACCCCAATAACAATCCCATGTCACTCCAATAACACGCCCATGTCACCCCAATAACATGCCCATGTCACCTAAATAACACCCCATGTCACCCCAATAACACGCCCATGACACCCCAATAACAATCCCATGTCACCCCAATAACACGCCCATGTCACTCCAATAACACGCCTATATGACCCCAATAACACGCCCATACTAAGTTACATCTGCGTCTAATTATCCAACCTCCAGTAACCACCTACGAAGGCCCAACACATGTCTAATACACTACAGGACTTATTGCGTGCGTCTGAATCTGCACTGTAACTCTGTACAGACACCATCGGGATACATGCACGGAGCAACGGACACACGGTGCAACTCAGTCTTATGCTCAGAAGAAAAACACCAGAATGAAAAAACTTTGGCCCTGACAGAAAAAAAAATACATTGGTCCCTATGAGAAAAAAAACACACAACAGCCGCCACAAGGAAGAAGCGCACACATTGGCCTACACAGGGAAAAACAAACAAACATTGATCCCCCCCCAGTCCCCTAGAGAAACCTGAGTGACCTCACACGCTGGGCTGTCACCGATAGCTGCGGAGATAATTGCAGGAGACCAGCCTCCAGCCGCTCCAGAAAGTCCAGGCCAGTGAGTTTCTCACTGTCTCCCTCCAATGTCCAGACCAGACCAGTGAGTTGGAACTTAGGGGGTCATTCAGACCCGGTCGCAAGCGCTGAGCGCTCGCAACCGGGTCGATGTTCCCCCACGGGGCATGCGCACGTCGGAGACAGCTCCAACGTGCGCATGCGCGAGACCCGGCTAGCGACGGGCGCTCCGTCGCTAGGGGTCTCGCACCAAATGGGGCGAGCTGTCGATGGTGAGTGACAGCTCGCCCCGTTTGGGAGGCGGGCAGGGGGCGTGGCCGGCCAAACGGAGGAACGCCTGCCATTTTGTGGGCGGCCCCACTGATATCAGCAGTGATGTCAGTGGGGAGCTTCCTGCTCGATCAGAGCAGGAAGCTCCCTGGGGCTTACGAGTGCCGAGACCCAACCTTAGGGTCTCGTCGTAAGCCCCGATGGTCGCAATGGTCTTGACCATCGCGACCATCACCCTGGTCGGTCGCTAGAGCTGTGGGTGGTAACCCACAGCTTAGCGATCGACCAAGAGGCGGCTCTACAAGATGCAAGCGGCCGCCCTCATTCAGAGCGACCGCTTGCATCTAACGACCGCCTCTGAATGAGACCCTTAGTCCTGCTCCCACCCTCACCCGAGCCCCCAGCACCTTACCTCCGTCCTCTGCCCTCTTCACCTCAGCACCTTACTCTGTCCCTTACCACCATCCTCATCACCTTCCGCAGCCCCTGGCCCCTCACCACCATCCTTTGCCCCTCATCGCCATCCGCAGCCCCTCATCCCCATCCTCAGCCCCCACCACCATCCTCAGCCCTCATCCCCTTCTCCAGCCCCTGTCTTTCAGCCTCACAATTTACCAGCTTTGTTTCTTCAGCTTTAAACCTCCGTCCTTGACACTAATAGCTGCAGGGTCAAGAACTGTAATGATATCATGGGCGTACCTATAATGGGTGCAGGGTGTGAGGTGCACACGGGCCCCTGCACCCATATCATTTGAATACTAAAGGTGCATACACACACAACGATTTTTTTAATGATTATCGTTAAACGATATCGTTTAACGATAATCATTTGAAAAAATCGTTCACTTTCTGAGTCAAACGATGAACGATTATCGTTCATGCACGTTCACGTTTGTAGTTTGTCGTTTGTAGTTTGTAGTTCAGTCAGACTTGTCAACTCAACGATTTTCATTAAGTTAATATGCAAAAATCGTTTGTAGTTCATAAAAATCGTTCATTACATTTAAATGAACATAGTAAATGAACAACTTTAGTAAACGATTTTAGTTCATTTTTTCAAGGTAGAAAATCGTTTACTAAAATCGTTCATTAACTCAATCGTTGTGTGTGTATGCAGCTTTACTTCTTGGGAGTCCCAGGTCAGCTGTATCAGCACTATAATCGCCTGGAAAATGGCCACCGCGGGCATTTTCCCGGCGTTTTGCGCATGCGCAGTAGACTTTGGGAACAGACTAGTCCCCAGAGTCTACTGCTGCGGCGCTGCGCGCTCAATACGCTCGGCGCTGCCGGTCACCAGAGAGAGAGGAGGGGGCCCAGGACAGATAGTGCACACGGGCCCCCTCCTCTCTTAATACGCCCCTGAATAGTGTGTATGTGTATATATATATATATATATATGACTTTTGATGACACTGCAGCTATTATATAGATGTTATATATAAATAGGCATGATATATCAGATGTACGTTCACTTACTGACTACAGTCTTGAGGCGGAGCGGTTAGTGATGACTGACAGCTCCGCAAAGGCCTATGGGAGGAGCTGCTGCAGCAGGGAATGCGCAGCAGCTCCCCCGTCGGCCATTTTCATTTAACTTCAGCGCGGTGCCTGAAACGCTGCCCGATCGGAGCCGATCTCCAATCGTGGCAGCCGGGCAGCCTGAGCAGGTGAGTGAGTGAAGAGCGGCCACAAATGGACTTGCCCGGCGGCCCAATAACTCCCTTGCATGAGAGTGGTGGCGGCAGTGCGTGTGGGGGTGGGTGCGGGAGTGTGACGGCGGGGGCTCCGGGCATGAGTGTGCAACTTTTGATGTCACCCCCTTGGAGGGTAACACCCGGTGCAGCGTGGAGATTATGTCATCTCCAAGCGCCACTGAAGTCGGCCAATCATGCGGCATGAGGCGCGACCCGGTTCATCGTGAGCCGGGCCGCGCCGTTTACATTGCAGGGTGACACAGGAACAAGCCGCGCTCAACCCTGCAATCGAGCAGGGTCGGATCCCCGGGTCACTGGACCCGGGTTGATCCGTTTCCACCGACTAAAATCCCGGGGTTATGTGCGTTCACATTCATCAACCCGGGATATTTCAGTCGGTGTAAAAGGGGTATTACTAGCCAGTGCCTCCCCAGCCATTCACCTCACCGCACGTCACTGCCAGTGCCTCACCAGCCATTCACCTCACCGCACGTCACTGCCAGTGCCTCCCCAGCCATTCACCTCACCGCACGTCACTGCCAGTGCCTCCCCAGCCATTTACCTCACCGCACGTCACTGCCAGTGCCTCTCCAGCCATTCACCTCACCGCACGTCACTGCCAGTGCCTCCCCAGCCATTCACCTCACCGCACCTCACTGCCAGTGCCTCCACAGCCATTCACCTCACCGCATGTCACTGCCAGTGTCTCCCCAGCCATTCACCTCACCGCACCTCACTGCCAGTGCCTCCACAGCCATTCACCTCACCACACATCACTGCCAGTGCCTCCCAGCCATTCACCTCACCGCACGTCACTGCTAGTAACTGGGCTGCCTGGTCTGCAGACATATGTTCATGCAGGTCTTCAACCTTCCAAATGCACATTAATGTACTATATGTAATAAAGAAATCATTCATGATAATGCTCTATAAAGCACATTACACCGTATTACAGGAGAGGCAGGATGATGGAAATATACCTGCAGACCAGTGAAATCTGTTCCCATGCATGGTACAGGGTTAATAATAAGCAAACAACTTCTAAAAAAGCAAAACAAGAATGTAATAATGGGAACACATAGCTGTGTAATAGTGTGCAACAAGTGTGTAATAATAGTGACACATAGCTGTGTAATAGTGTGCAACAAGTGTGTAATAATAGTGACACATAGCTCTGTAATAGTGTGCCACAAGTGTGTAATAATAGTGACACAGAGCTGTATAATAGTGTGCAACAAGCGTGTAATAATAGTGACACATAGCTCTGTAATAGTGTGCCACAAGTGTCTAATAATAGTGACACAGAGCTGTATAATAGTGTGCAACAAGCGTGTAATAATAGTGACACATAGCTCTGTAATAGTGTGCAACAAGTGTGTAATAATAGTGACACATAGCTGTATAATAGTGTGCAACAAGCGTGTAATAATAGTGACACATAGCTGTGTAATAGTGTGCAACAAGTGTCTAATAATAGTGACACAGAGCTGTATAATAGTGTGCAACAAGCGTGTAATAATAGTGACACATAGCTGTGTAATAGTGTGCAACAAGTGTCTAATAATAGTGACACAGAGCTGTATAATAGTGTGCAACAAGCGTGTAATAATAGTGACACATAGCTGTATAATAGTGTGCAACAAGTGTCTAATAATAGTGACACAGAGCTGTATAATAGTGTGCAACAAGCGTGTAATAATAGTGACACATAGCTGTGTAATAGTGTGCCACAAGTGTGTAATAATAGTGACACATGCCTGTATAATAGTGTGCAACAAGTGTGTAATAATAGTGACACATAGCTGTGTAATAGTGTGCAACAAGTGTGTAATAATAGTGACACATAGCTGTGTAACAAGTGTGTAATAATAGTGACACATAGCTGTGTAATAGTGTGCAACAAGTGTGTAATAACAGTGACACATAGCTCTGTAATAGTGTGCAACAAGTGTGTAATAATAGTGACACATAGCTGTATAATAGTGTGCAACAAGCGTGTAATAATAGTGACACATAGCTGTTTAATAGTGTGCAACAAGTGTGTAATAATAGTGTCACATAGCTGTATAATAGTGTGCAACAAGTGTGTAATAATAGTGACACATAGCTGTGTAATAGTGTGCAACAAATGTGTAATAATAGTGACACATAGCTGTGTAATAGTGTGCAACAAATGTGTAATAATAGTGACACAGAGCTGTGTAATAGTGTGCAACAAGTGTGTAATAATAGTGACACATAGCTGTATAATAGTGTGCAACAAATGTGTAATAATAGTGACACATAGCTGTGTAATAGTGTGCAACAAGTGTGTAATAGTGACACATAGCTGTATAATAGTGTGCAACAAATGTGTAATAATAGTGACACAGAGCTGTGTAATAGTGTGCAACAAGTGTGTAATAATAGTGCCACATAGCTGTATAATAGTGTGCAACAAGCGTGTAATAATAGTGACACATAGCTGTGTAATAGTGTGCAACAAGTGTGTAATAGTGACACATAGCTGTATAATAGTGTGCAACAAATGTGTAATAATAGTGACACATAGCTGTATAATAGTGTGCAACAAGCGTGTAATAATAGTGACACATAGCTGTATAATAGTGTGCAATAAATGTGTAATAATAGTGACACATAGCTGTATAATAGTGTGCAACAAGTGTGTAATAGTGACACAGCTGTATAATAGTGTGCAACAAATGTGTAATAATAGTGACACAGAGCTGTGTAATAGTGTGCAACAAGTGTGTAATAATAGTGACACATAGCTGTATAATAGTGTGCAACGAATGTGCAATAATAGTGACACATAGCTGTATAATAGTGTGCAACAAATGTGTAATAATAGTGACACAGAGCTGTGTAATAGTGTGCAACAAATGTGTAATAATAGTGACACATAGCTGTATAATAGTGTGCAACAAGTGTGTAATAGTGACACATAGCTGTGTAATAGTGTGCAACAAGTGTGTAATAATAGTGCCACATAGATGTGTAATAATGTGCAACATCTAATCTTAGATAAGTGTGTAATAATAGTGCCACATAGCTGCGTAATAGTGTTTCACAAATATAAGCTTCAATTATCCAAGGAATAAGTGTGTAATTGTGTAACTTCTAAAAGGGCACAAATATGTTTTTATAAGATTGAAACTTCTATGGGGCTCTATTTACTACAATCCACATTTTGAGTGCAGATTGTAGTGTGATATTACCGACTGAATTCGCATTGCGAATTCAGCCAATATCACAGGGATTTACTAATAATCCCTTGCAGGGACAGAGCTTGTGATAAAGCTCTGTCCCTGCGAATCCCCTCCGCATACTTATCACGGTATTTTAGCAAAAAATACAGTGACACGTGCCGGCGAATGCACCAACCGGCCGCCGCTAAGCCCCGCCCCCGCGATCCCTTAATTACACTTACCTCCGGTGATCGGTGCTCCGGTGATGTCCTCCGTGGCTTCGGACAGCTGACATCCCATCCTGCACTGGGACCCTGTCAGCTGTTGACCGGGTCACAGTGCAGGATGGGAGACCAGCTGACCGGAGGGAGGACATCACCGGAGCACCGATCACTGGCCCTGGACTCTGGTAAGTTTTTTTTTTTACTAATGTTTTTTTCTTTCTTTTACAGTGTATCAGTGTGTGGTCTGTTTAGCAGTGATCACCGTGTGCTCTGTTTAGACCACACAGCTGATCACTGGGGCAGGCTTCGGGCTCTGCTCTGCCCGATAGAGCGGAGCAGGAGTCCGGTAACCGGGGGAGACCCTGGATAACGCCACCTCCAGGTGGCGTTATTATCACAGGGCTTTCCCCGGTATTTTTCCACAATTTATTTTTAGTAACTTTGGCCAGATCACATTTCCCATTACAGTTACGGGAAATGCGATCTGATTACTAAAAATAACTGATAATTAGGGGTTGGAGTAGAATTTTACGAATTCTACTCCAATTGCCCTTTAGTAACTTTAGATGATACTAAAATAATGTGAAAGGGGTGTGAAAACACAAAACACCTTTTTTCACTTTATTTTAGTAAATATAATGTTAATAAATAGAGCCCAGAGTGAGAGAATAAGAATGTAACAATAAGATTGAAATTTCTAAATAACTATGTACTAATAACTATGGGCATGATTCAGCAAGCAACGCAAAGGAGAGAGCGCACGCACCCGGCCGCTGCGAGAATATGCTAATCAATGTATACACACGGAGACAGCACCATAAGATGCAGACGCCCAGCCCTATATTACGCCGCCCATCTCCCTTTACTCAAAGCCCGATCAGTACGCAAGATATCGTAAACATCGGTAACATCGAGAACCATCGACCACATATGCATGATAGTGGTTGACCAGACCTTGCGCAGGATCTTGGCAACTTCCTGTGTGCACGGAGTCTCATCACTGCGTCAGTCGCCGCACTGGCTTAATTATGGATGCCCCTAAAACGGCGTCCCAACGCACAGGCACGCCTACATTCTCCCGACCACCCCCCGTCATCACCCACCAACAGCACTTCCTGTCAATATCGGTAGGGGTCTGTGTGCACGCTGCATGTAGTCTGCGTACGCTTACCCCATCGCACTGGCTAGACTGCGCACGCGCAGTACGATGCATGCGCAGTACAAAAACATCGGCCAAGTGCGTGCGTTCTCTCCTTGCGTTGCTTGCTGAATCAGGACCTATATGACTGCAAAATAAGTGTGTACTAACAAGTGTGTAACTTGGGAACCAGTATTATGTTTTAACTTATCACCAGAGTCACAAGCTGTAATAAGTATGTAAACTTTTAAGAGCCGTATTCAATTTGAGCCGAGCCACGTTAAGTTAACGCGGCCCGGACTTAACGCCGACTTCGCCTGTTTTGCACGATTTACCCCGTATTCAATTTCAAAGTAGGCGTAAACGGCACCCGGCTATACTGTAACTAGCGGAAAGTACTGTCATTTTTGGGGAAATCAGCCTGTCACCCCCCATATGATGCTCTGACATGGGGGTTCACTATGGTACCCCCGATTTGGCTTGCTGAAGGTATTTGGTGTTTTAAATGAGCTCAATAGCTGCTAAATAGCATTTTTCTATACCTGATGCAGAATAGTATTCAGGAGTATTTTTTCCAGAAAATAAGTTATCCCAGCAAATTTGGGGTACTTGAAAATGGGGGACAGCATATTTAAAGTTGAAAAAGTGAACTTGAAAAAATCGTGAAAAATCCACCTGCCGCAAGCACCTGCAAACAAAAAAACACCTGGGGCATACTTGGGGACCCCCTAGAGTCATGTTTGCTAGTTTTTAAGTTTGTATCCCAACATATATTTTTTTCGCCCCCTTTTACAAAGTAAATTTTTTGGGGTGTCCTTAAGATATTTTTAATATTTTTTTTGACACAGTATACCTTTGGGGGACTGTCTGAAGGCTGCACGGGGGTTCCCGAAACGTTGCACCCCAAAACCCCAATTCTGCACTTTTTTCCGCCTGCCATTCATAGGCGAAACTTTACCGCCTATTACATTGCATTGACTTAACGCCTAGGCGGAAAGTCTTTCAAATTGAATACGGGGTAAAACCAAAACAGGCGATAATAACGTAATCGGCGGTAACTTTACGCGGATCCGGTTTTAACGCTTCAAATTGAATACGGGCCTAAGACGGAAACACATTTTTATACTGACAGTTTAAGGAGAGAGAAGAAACACCGATGTGCAATGAGTGTGCAACACAATACTGCCGGTGTGTAATGACTGTGTAACACAATATTCCCTGTGGAAGAATAGTGGGAATTCCACAGATTAATCACACGTTATAAAACACACAACACTGCATCAGCTAATTATATTTCCCCTTTAGGTTCCATGGACCTGAAGACATCTGCAAGGACCCAGCCCAGGAACCATTGCTGGGTGCTGTGGAGCCTCTTACCTTCCTTTGGGGCTTCGGGGTCCCACACGGACCACATCTGGACAAAGAAGAAAGGGGTCCAGCAGATGATGTATGCCAGCACTATGATGAAGGTCATTTTCACTGTCCGGATCTTGGCCTTGGAGATGAGCCTGACACTGCTGACCCTGGACAGGGTGGCTCTCCTGCTGGAGCTCAGCCTCAGGTTGCTCTCACACACAGTCTTCAGGCGAATGTTCTGCCAGATCTTGTAGCTGATGAGACCGTAGCAGATGCTGAGGATCATTACAGGGATGATGTACACTGACAGGGTTATCCAGGTGATATAAGCCTTTGAGCCCCATGGCATGATGAAATGAGCCCTACAGTCATAGACCCCATTCCCAATATCTGTGAGTGAGAAGATGAGAATCTGGGGGATGCTGAGGAGGCAGCTGATGATCCAGGTCAGGAGGACATAGACACAGTCTGACCTCCTGTGCAGGGACCTCAGGGGTTGACAGATGGCCAAGCACCTGTCCAGGGACATCAGCAGGAGCATGTAGGTGGAAGCAAACATCCCCACCACCTGCAGGTAGGTGACCAGCCTGCAGAGAATGTCAGGGGCGTAGAACCTGAAGGTGATGTCCCAGATGAGCTGTGGCAGGACCTGGAACAAAGCCACCACCAGGTCAGCGATGCTCAGGTGTTTCATGAAGAAGTACATACGTGAGTGTTTGTGCCTGTTAATGTGAATTCCGATCAGGACACAGATGTTCCCAGCCAGGGCCAGGAACAGGATGAGGGCCAGCACAGTCACCTCCACCTTGGCCACCTCCTCATTCCTTTTCAGGGGGTCCCTGGTAATGTTCCCCTTTTGAGTCCTGTACTCCAGGCTGGAATTGACCCATGAGATGTTACAGTCAGCGAGGGGGCACAAGTCCTCCATAGCTACAGTAGCTCAGGTTCAGCAATCCTCAGACTCTTCCCAAACTACATCACCCCTGAGACCATCTCCCTCTGCGGTCAGTGTCCCCCAGGTAGAGGGTCCTGCAGACAGGTGATGGATCCACTGCTAGATTCCGTCCTCCAGCTGGACTCCCTGGAAGATGAGGTGGTCTTCTGTCAGCCCCTCCTTCCACAAGGGAACATGCAGACTCCCCTCCAAAAAAAAAAGGATCGGAAAGTAGATCTGTGTTGGATCGCAGACAGTGTTATAGCTAGCACTGGGCAGACAGCATTAAATCAATATATAATTTCCCTGCAGTGTTAATCCATAGGGCAATTCCCAGCAGATTAATGCATCAGAGCTCCATGTTCAGGGGACACATTGCCTCCAGCCAGGACCACCACCACCTTGTGCCTCCTGCGCAATCACTCTGCAGTGCTTGTGTCCCAAATACAAGCTTCAGTGCCCACATAGAATTAAAGTAGAGGAGTTGCGGACCTCACCCCCCAGCATATGGAGAGATTCCTCACCTCTGTGAGATAACTGTGCAGCAAGCACTCCCACCCTCCAGCCAAGCTCCATTCATGCACAGCCACAGAGTGAGTGCACTGCTTAACCGGAGCCTCTTCTCTAATGCAGGGAGAGAGAGTGGGGAGGAGAGAGAGAGAGAGAGAGCCCGCACCAGTCACAAAGAAGTCACATTGGGATTGATAAATACTTGTAGCAGGGGGCTAAATCATTAGTGTGCGCTCTCCTCTTCTGCCACTAGATGGCGCTGCAGGACACGGTTCTCTCTATGCGGTGCTGGCTGGCGGGATTCAGCAGCATTTGGTAACAGTATGTGTGTGAGGTTATTCACACATTGCAGGCAGGCAGGCAATAATCAGACACACACACACACAAATGCCCCTAATGTCACATTAGCGGCTTGTGACATGGAATTAATAGGTATTTCTGTATCTTTGCTTGCTGCCATGTTGGAGAGATTTCAATGATGAGTTACGTGTTGTATGGGATGCAAACTTGGACGGCTGGTAGGGCATGCTGGCACTTGTAGTTGTACCTGTGGCTCATTTCATGACATCACTGAGAGACAACTAGGATGACCCGTGATGGATATTCTCAGTCCGTAAGACAGCTCCATGCGCCTCATTTAGGTACCCATTTATCAATGATCGCTTTTGCAATGCGATCAGTCAATGCCAGTAACGCCCATGATCGCACTGCAAAAAGCAATCTCTTCGGCCGGATGTATCATCCGGGACACGCAGAGACATGAGCTCCGAAAGGATCCCTGCGATGTCTCCAGAGAGCTGCCGGCCAGTGCAGTGGGTGCTACGCATTCGCAGTCTCGGGGACAGCACATGCATAGCCAGGGAGGGTTTCGGCGGATCCCTTCTGCCGGCTAATTATGCGCGGTGTAGCCCATAGGATACAACGGCTAACACCATCTTCAGATGGCGTTAGCTGCATAGGCAGACGCAGGGGGGGGTTTCCGTCTGCCTGGAAACCCCCCTCCACATCTCACACCATAACCACAATAGAAATAGTAATACAATAGAATTTTACAAGTGCTGCATGTTAATCTCAGTATCACAAATGAAATAATTATCACTACCTGTGGATCTTTTATCATGTACAGTATCCGCTAGTAAGAAATAACCTGTGCATCAACTAGGAGATCTGGAAAACATTCACTGTTAGGGATGTGCTGCTATAGAGCCCAATATGTACATATATGTCCAGGGCAGTGCTAGGTTATTCTGCTACCCCAGACTCTCGGACTTGCTCCCATGCCCTGGAATGGTGCCTACATCTAAAATAAATACATTCAGCTTAGGCAGGATGGTCCTACAGCCGCATGTAATGGTTACTGTGATCGCTGGTCCTGTACATGCTGGAATTATGCTGGTACATGCTTTGTATGACACATATTAAAGCTGGATAAGTGCTTATTCTGCCCTCTTCATGGACTGGCCACACTCACTCTAATATCAGGCATTTGGAAACCCCCCCTCTATAAATCCTGCATTTTGCCACTGAGCTGCGGGGGGCCAACAAATGCATCACATTCCGGATATTGGTAAATTTGGCAGCATCACATCCCCTATAGAAACCTATGGGGGATGTGGCTGCCAGCAGTAATGGAGGAATCACACAGGTATCGGAGATACGTGCTGCAGTCCCTCCTTAATACATCCGGGGGATACTTAGTATTTGAGGTAAACCCCCGAGAACAGGTGTATTCAGGGATTATACCTCAAATACACTTTGATAAATGGGCCACTAAGAGATGTACACAATGCCGACATTTATGCCGTTGTGCGCCGATTATTGTCCGACTGCGCATGCGTCCCGGTCGCACTGCGCACACGCCACGGTGTCTTACCGATGCCACACGTAGTGAGGATTTCTTTGCAAAGCGATTGACAGTCAGAGACTGCTTTGGGGGAGGTAACGGGGAGTGGCAGCAAAAACGCAGGCCTGTTGAACCGTTTTCGGTGCGTGTTTAAGCCTACAACTACAATCCCGTGCGCCGAACACATGGCACTGGTGTCTCAGTTCCAGACACCATTCTGCGTAACCATAGGCTTACTCAGGTGGTCAATTATTGAAGGATCAGCGATCATAACTGCGTGTTTGTGCGCACTTGCTTGGATCAGCGAAGCCGCCGTTGGGCGTCTCCATACATTTCCAGGCGGCTACAGCTGCGCACGGGATGACAGCTGCAAATGTATTAGCGCACATCTCTGGTCAGGCCCCTGTATATAAGCATTTTATAGTGTAGATATACTGGGACTCTGGGCCTGATTCAGACCCGCTCGCAAGCGCTGAGCGCTCGCAACCGGGCCGATGGTGGTCCACAGCGCATGCGCACGATGGAGCCAGCTCCGTCGTGTGCATGCGCGAGACCCGGCTAGCGACGAGCACTCCGTCACTCCAGGTCTCGCACCAAAGGGGGCGTGCTGTCGATGTTGAATGACAGCACGCCCCCTTTGGTGGGTGGGCCGGGGGTGTGGCTGTCCAGACGGAGGCGTTCCCATGGGAACGCCTACTGTCTGGGGCCGGCCCCACTGACATCACGAGTGATGTCAGTGGGAGAGTTTCGGCTCTGTTAGAGCCGAAAGCTCTCTGGGGCTTGCGGCAAAGAGACCCTACCACAAGGGTCTCGTCGCAAGCCCGATGGTCGCGATGGTCTTGACCATCGCGACCATCATCATGGCCGCTCGCTATAGCTGTTGGAGGCCGCTCTAAAAAACAAGAAGGCCGGCCCTGATTCAGAGCGAGCGCTCTGTCAGAGTGTCCAGCTCTGAATCAGGCCCTATGTTTATTGTTACTGGTCCTGGATGACTACACCGGGAAACGTCTCTCCTGGAAGGTCCAGTAGTAAATTACACTGGTGCACTACAAATACTGCCGCCATTTACACTTCAATGAGACGCATAAATCATCCTCACTGCCCCCTTCAGAATTTAATGGGCTGCAAATACCTCAAACTGGGTCACCAAGGGCAAAGTATTAGGGTTACCGAGGGCAATGAATTGGGGTTACCGAGGGCAATGTGGATTAACTTCTTTACACAATTCAAATAAATAAATTTAATTCAATTATAAAGAGCAACGGAAGATGCTGTCACTATATAAGTCAATTCTAATAGTGTTAATAAAATAATTAATAGTACGTTTCCCAAAACACTAATTAAACCTGATAGTTTCAACCAAGATAATATCTCTTTTGTGTTATTCTTTGGCTTTCTTACAGCAGATCCCACTGTACTTAGCATAACAATAGGAGCTGCTGAAATCAACTCACTGCACTTCCTCCTACCTACATTAATCTTATATCATATCACAGCACTGCGCTTCCTCCTACCTACATTAATCTTATATCATATCACAGCACTGCGCTTCCTCCTACCTACATTAATCTTATATCATATCACAGCACTGCACTTCCTCCTACCTACATTGATCTTATAACATATCAACTCACTGCGCTTCCTCCTACCTACATTAATCTTATAACATATCAAAGCACTGCGCTTCCTCCTACCTACATTAATCTTATATCATATCACAGCACTGCACTTACTCCTACCTACATTGATCTTATATCATATCAACTCACTGCGCTTCCTCCTACCTACATTAATCTTATAACATATCAAAGCACTGCGCTTCCTCCTACCTACAATAATCTTATATCATATCACAGCACTGAGCTTCCTCCTACCTACATTAATCTTATATCATATCATAACACTGCACTTCCTCCAGCCTACATTAATCTTATATCATATCACAGCACTGTGCTTCCTCCTGCCTACATTAATCTTATATCATAGCACTGCACTTCCTCCTGCCTACATTAATCTTATATCATATCAACTTACTGCGCTTCCTCCTACCTACATTAATCTTATATCATATCAAAGCACTGCGCTTCCTCCTACCTACATTAATCTTATATCATATCATAGCACTGCACTTCCTCCTGCCTACATTAATCTTATATCATATCATAGCACTGCACTTCCTCCTGCCTACATTAATCTTATATCATATCATAGCACTGCGCTTCCTACTATCTACATTAATATTATAACATATCAAAGCACTGCACTTCCTACATTAATCTTATATCATATCACAGCACTGCGCTTCCTCCTACCTACATTGATCTTAAATCATATCATAGCACTACGCTTCCTCCTACCTACATTAATCTTATATCACATCAAAGCACTGCGCTTCCTCCTACCTACATTGATCTTATATCATATCAACTCACTGCGCTTCCTCCTACCTACATTGATCTTATATCATATCAACTCACTGTGCTTCCTCCTACCTACAATAATCTTATAATATATCAAAGCACTGTGTTTCCTCCTACCTATATTAATCTTATATCATATCACAGCACTGCGCTTCCTCCTACCTACACTAATCTTATAGCATCAAAGCACTGCGCTTCCTCCTACCTACATTAATCTTATAACATATCAAAACACTGTGCTTCCTCCTACCTACATTAATCTTATATCACATCAAAGCACTGCGCTTCCTACATTAATCTTATATCATATCAAAGCACTGCGCTTCCTCCTACCTACATTAATCTTATATCAAAGCAGTGCGCTTCCTCCTACCTACATTAATCTTATATCACAGCACTGCGCTTCCTCCTACCTACATTAATCTTATATCATATCACAGCACTGCACTTCCTCCTACCTACATTAATCTTATGACACATCAAAGCACTGCACTTCCTCCTACCTAGATTAATCTTATATCATATCAAAGCACTGCGCTTCCTCCTACCTACATTAATCTTATAACATATCAAAGCACTGCGCTTCCTCCTACCTACACTAATCTTATATCACATCAAAGCACTGCGCTTCCTCCTACCAAAATTAATCTTATATCAAAGCAGTGCACTTCCTCCTACCTACATTAATCTTATATCATATCACAGCACTGCGCTTCCTCCTACCTACATTAATCTTATATCATATCATAACACTGCACTTCCTCCTGCCTACATTAATCTTATATCATATCACAGCACTGTGCTTCCTCCTGCATACATTAATCTTATATCATAGCACTGAACTTCCTCCTGCCTACATTAATCTTATATCATATCAAAGCACTACGCTTCCTCCTACCTACATTAATCTTATATCACATCAAAGCACTGCACTTCCTACATTAATCTTATATCATATCAAAGCACTGCGCTTCCTCCTACCTACATTAATCTTATATCATATCATAGCACTGCACTTACCCCTGCCTACATTAATCTTATATCATATCATAGCACTGCACCTCCCCCTGCCTACATTAATCTTATATCATATCATAGTACTGCGCTTCCTACTATCTACATTAAATATTATAACATATCAAAGCACTGCACTTACTACATTAATCTTATATCATATCACAGCACTGCGCTTCCTCCTACCTACATTGATCTTATATCATATCAAAGCACTACGCTTCCTCCTACCTACATTAATCTTATAATATATCAAAGCACTGTGCTTCCTCCTACCTACATTAATCTTATATCATATCACAGCACTGCGCTTCCTCCTACCTACACTAATCTTATAACATCAAAGCACTGCGCTTCCTCCTACCTACATTTATCTTATAACATATCAAAGCACTGCGCTTCCTACATTAATCTTATAACATATCAAAGCACTGTGCTTCCTCCTACCTACATTAATCTTATATCAAAGCAGTGCGCTTTCTCCTACCTACATTAATATTATATCATATCACAGCACTGCGCATCCTCCTACCTACATTAATCTTATATCTTATCAAAGCACTGCGCTTCCTCCTGCCTACATTAATCTTATATCATATCACAGCACTGCACTTCCTCTTACCTACATTAATCTTATGACACATCAAAGCACTGCACTTCCTCCTACCTAGATTAATCTTATATCATATCAAAGCATTGCACTTCCCCCTACCTACATTAATCTTATATCATATCAAAGCACTGCACTTCCTACATTAATCTTATATCATATCAAAGCACTGTGCTTCCTCCTACCTACATTAATCTTATATCATATCAAAGCAATACGCTTCCTACATTAATCTTATATCATATCAGAGCACTGTGCTTCTTCCTACCTACATTGATCTTATATCATATCAAAGCACTACGCTTCCTTCTACCTACATTAATCTTATATCATATAAAAGCACTGTGCTTCCTCCTACCTACATTAATCTTATAATCACATCAAAGCACTGCACTTCCTCCTACCTACATTGATCTTATATCATATCAACTCACTGCGCTTCCTCCTACCTACATTAATCTTATAACATATCAAAGCACTGCACTTCCTCCTACCTACATTACTCTTATATCATATCATAGCACTGCACTTCCTCCTGCCTACATTAATCTTATATAATATCAAAGCACTGCGCTTCCTCCTACCTACATTAATCTTATATCATATCAAAGCACTGCACTTCCTCCTACCTACATTAATCTTATATCATATCAAAGCACTGTGCTTCCTCCTACCTACATTGATCTTATTTCATATCAAAGCACTATGCTTCCTCCTACCTATATTAATCTTATATCACATCAAAGCACTGCACTTCCTCCTTCCTACATTGATCTTATATCATATCAACTCACTGCGCTTCCTCCTACCTACATTAATCTTACAATATATCAAAGCACTGCGCTTCCTCCTACCTACATTAATCTTATATCATATCAAAGCACTGCACTTCCTACATCAATCTTATATCATATCAAAGCACTGTGCTTCCTCCTACCTACATTAATCTTATATCATATCAAAGCACTGCGCTTCCTCCTGCCTACATTAATCTTATATCATATCACAGCACTGCGCTTCTTCCTACCTACACTAATCTTATAACATCAAAGCACTGCGCTTCCTCCTACCTACATTAATCTTATATCATATCAAAGCACTGCGCTTCCTCCTACCTACATTAATCTTATATCACATCAAAGCACTGCGCTTCCTACATTAATCTTATATCATATCAAAGCACTGCGCTTCCTCCTACCTACATTAATCTTATATCAAAGCAGTGCGCTGCCTCCTACCTACATTAATCTTATATCATATCACAGCACTGCGCTTCCTCCTACCTACATTAATCTTATATCATATCACAGCACTGTGCTTCCTCCTACCTACATTAATCTTATATCATATCAAAGCACTGCGCTTCCTTCTGCCTACATTAATCTTATATCATATCACAGCACTGCACTTCCTCCTACCTACATTAATCTTATAACATATCAAAGCACTGCGCTTCCTCCTACCTAGATTAATCTTATATCATATCAAAGCACTGTGCTTCCTACATTAATCTTATATCATATAAAAGCACTGTGCTTCCTCCTACCTACATTGATCTTATATCATATCAAAGCACTGCGCTTCCTCCTGCCTACATTAATCTTATATCATATCAAAGCACTACGCTTCCTCCTACCTACATTAATCTTATATCACATCAAAGCACTGCACTTCCTACATTAATCTTATATCATATCAAAGCACTGCGCTTCCTCCTACCTACATTAATCTTATATCAAAGCAGTGCACTTCCTCCTACCTACATTAATCTTATATCATATCACAGCACTGCGCTTCCTCCTACCTACATTAATCTTATATCATATCACAGCACTGTGCTTCCTCCTACCTACATTAATCTTATATCATATCAAAGCACTGCGCTTCCTTCTGCCTACATTAATCTTATATCATATCACAGCACTGCACTTCCTCCTACCTACATTAATCTTATAACATATCAAAGCACTGCGCTTCCTCCTACCTAGATTAATCTTATATCATATCAAAGCACTGTGCTTCCTACATTAATCTTATATTATATAAAAGCACTGTGCTTCCTCCTACCTACATTAATCTTATATCATAGCAAAGCACTGCGCTTCCTCCTGCCTACATTAATCTTATATCATATCAAAGCACTGCGCTTCCTCCTGCCTACATTAATCTTATATCATATCAAAGCACTACGCTTCCTTCTGCCTACATTCATCTTATATCATATCATAGCACTACACTTCCTCCTACCTACATTAATCTTATAACATATCAAAGCACTGCGCTTCCTACATTAATCTTATATCATATCAAAGCACTGCGCTTCCTCCTACCTACATTAATCTTATATCAAAGCAGTGCGCTTCCTCCTACCTACATTAATCTTATATCATATCACAGCACTGCGCTTCCTCCTACCTACATTAATCTTATATCATATCAAAGCACTGCGCTTCCTTCTGCCTACATTAATCTTATATCATATCACAGCACTGCGCTTCCTCCTACCTACATTAATCTTATAACATATCAAAGCACTGCGCTTCCTCCTACCTAGATTAATCTTATATCATATCAAAGCACTGCGCTTCCTCCTACCCACATTAATCTTATAATATATCAAAGCACTGCGCTTCCTCCTACCTACATTAATCTTATATCATATCAAAGCACTGTGCTTCCTACACTAATCTTATATCATATAAAAGCACTGTGCTTCCTCCTACCTACATTAATCTTATATCATATCAAAGCACTGCGCTTCCTCCTGCCTACATTAATCTTATATCATATCAAAGCACTACGCTTCCTTCTGCCTACATTAATCTTATATCATATCATAGCACTGCACTTCCTCCTACCTACATTAATCTTATAACATATCAAAGCACTGCGCTTCCTCCTACCTAGATTAATCTTATATCATATCAAAGCACTGCGCTTCCTCCTACCTACATTAATCTTATATCACATCAATGCACTGCACTTCCTCCTACCTACATTGATCTTATATCATATCAACTCACTGTACTTCCTCCTGCCTACATTAATCTTATATATCATATCACAGCACTGTGCTTCCTCCTACCTACATTAATCTTATATCATATCAAAGCACTGTGCTTCCTACATTAATTTTATATCATATCAAAGCACTGCACTTCCTCCTACCTACATTAATCTTATATCATATCAAAGCACTGCGCTTCCTCCTACCTACATTAATCTTATGTCATATCAAAGCACTGCGCTTCCTCCTACCTACATTAATCTTATATCATATTAAAGCAATGCGCTTCCTATTACGTACATTTACCTTACATCGCATCAGCACACCGTGCTTCCTTCTGCTTACATTTATCTTACCTCACATAAGCACACTGTGCTTCCTCTGCGTTCATTTCTAACATCACATCAGCACACTGGGCTTCCTCCTGCATACATTTATCTTACATCACATCAGCACACTGAACTTCCTCCTGCTTACATTACATCAGCGCACTGTGCTTCCTCCTGTGAACATTTATCTTACATCACATCAGCATCCTGCGCTTCCTCCTGCTTAAATTTATCTTACATCACATCAGCATCCTGCGCTTCCTCCTTCTTACATTTATCTTACATCACGTCAGCACCCTGCACTTCCTCCTGCGTACTTTTATATTACATCACATCAGCATCTTGTGCTTCCTCCTGCTTACATTTATCTTACATCACATCAGCATCTTGTGCTTCCTCCTGCTTACATTTATCTTACATCACATCAGCATTCTGCGCTTCCTCCTGCTTAAATTTATCTTACATCACATCAGCACACTGCACTTCCTCCTGCTTACATTTATCTTACATCACGTCAGTGCTCTGCACTTCCTCCTGCGTACATTTATCTTACATTACAGCAGCACAATGCACTTCCTCCTGCATACATTTATCTTACATCACATCAGCACACTGCGCTTCCTCCTGCTTACATTTATCTTACATCACATCAGCACACTGCACTTCCTCCTGCATACATTTCTTACATCACAACAGTGCCCTGCACTTCCTCCTGCGTCCATTTATCTTACATCACATCAGCACACTGCACTTCCTCCTGCATACATTTATCTTACATCACAACAGTGCCCTGCACTTCCTCCTGCGTACATTTATCTTACATCACATCAGCATCCTGCGCTTCCTCCTGCTTACATTTATCTTACATCACATCAGCACACTACACTTACTCCTGCGTCCATTTATCTTACATCACATCAGCACACTGCACTTACTCCTGCGTCCATTTATCTTACATCACATCAGCACACTGCGCTTCCTCCTGCTTACATTTATCTTACATCACAACAGTGCCCTGCACTTCCTCCTGCGTCCATTTATCTTACATCACATCAGCATCCTGCACTTCCTCCTGCGTACATTTATCTTACATCACAACAGTGCCCTGCACTTCCTCCTGCGTACATTTATCTTACATCACATCAGCATCCTGCGCTTCCTCCTGCTTACATTTATCTTACATCACGACAGTGCCCTTATCTTAAATCACATATAGGTACCCCCAGATTAAAGGGGGAAGAAGCAGATCTATAAGAAAGTGCCAGAATCTGCTGCAAACTTAGTCATATAATAAGGAGGAGAAATCATTATTATATCTTGTTTTTATTGACAAAATGAATCATTATCTGAAGTATTTGCTAATTAAAATCATAAAACTATTTGTCATTATTGTTTGATGACTATTTTTACTGTTTACTTGTTCCTTCTATTCTAGTTATGATCAACATAATTAAAATTACTGTGGAATACAATAAAAATTGTTCAAATGGAACAAATGACAGAATCAAAAGTATTTCAATAAAAATATAATTTGAGGCCTCGGTAATTAATGCAGGCAGTTATTTTTGTGCTGTGAATGTATTTTGCAGGATGAATATATATATATATATATATATATATATATCACCCCGTGATGGCCACACAAAATGCAAACTCTCCTGCCAGTGGTTGTGGGGTGTCCTGTTCCTGCAACAATGCAAACCTACCCCCAACACACACCTTGTATAGTCCCCCCAGCCACAGCCTGCCAGCCACTTAGGTGTGTTATGTGGCCTCATGAATATATCTGCGTTCTTTTAGGACCTGATTCAGCAGAGCACGGAATGGCAAAGCCGCTTTGCAATTCCGTCCTGGCTAAAAGGCAAATGCAGCAGGAGGTGTCTGACACCCCCTTTGCTGCCTGTGCGATCCCAGCGCTGCAACCGAGGTCACAGTCGTGATGATTGACCCATTGGTCAGGCTGCGGTAGCTGAAGCTTAAAGCAGTCTGGCCGGGTCCTGTAAACCTGCGAGGTCAGTAAGTCTGTGTCCATGGACGCAGATCCTGGCCTTGCCTCTCCCAGAAAATGCAGGCCGTCCCTGCCCCTGCACCGCCCCGCAAACGCCTCTCCCTGTCAGTCAGGCATCGGAGAAGTGATGTTACCTGTGTATTTTTAGCGCCCTGGGCTGCACAGTTTAATGATACTGTACTGAAGATTACTGAAGATGTTGGAAAACCCAGTGACTGGGGAAGGAATCACAGGCTGCAGGGATTGCGTGAGTTTTCTCGGCTCTTCCTGTGAAGATGTTGAACAGAAGCCAAGGTTTAATTTACAGTATGTGCACTTTCCCCTGCCTGCCGTGCCACCTGCAGTCATCATATACGGCTTGCTATGATAGAACATGGAGCTCTGCAGATGAGAGGTTTCCCATATGGACAGAGTCACGCTGCCTCAGTGCAGGAATGCACCAGCCACGCACCTGCAGAGTTAGGGCCTCGCATGGCAACACGTGGCTCAGGCTCAGCCATCACCAGGAGCTTTGCACGGGGCAGCAGATGTGCCAGGCAGGGACAGCTCTTTATTGGCAACTAAGAGCTCATATCAGCGATTCATCTCAGTCACTTCGCACTTACAGCTGAAATGGTGCCACTGGGCAGCAAGAGGGCAATGCCCACATAGGAGAGGCAGAATCGGTATGATATCCCAACGGCCGCATGGCCGGGAGTCCGAATCCCAGCAGCGGCAGCCCGACAAACCAGCAGAGCCCGACAGCAGAAGCCCGACAGCACTGGAAATCCCGATCGTCCTAAGGTCTACTAACCTAACCCTCCTTAGGGGTGCCTAACCCTAACCTGCCCGCCTATGCCTAACCCTAATCCCCCCTCTAAGTGCCTAACCCTAACACCCCTTCCCCACTGCCTAACCATAAGTCCCCCCCGAGTGTGCCTAACCCTCCTTCCCCCTAGCTTAACCCTAACCCTCCCAGGGGGGTGCCTAACCCTAAGTCCTCCCCAGGTGCCCTAAACCTATCCCTGTCCGCTCACGGCGCCCGGCATCCCTTCGATCGGGATGCGGGGCGCCTGTCTCCCGGCGTGGGGGAATGACAGGCGTCTAGATATAGACACCCGGCATTTCACTCTCGACGGGATGACAGTCGGGAAGCCGGCTGCCGGTATTAAGGCAGCCGGCTTCCCGATTGTATACCGGAGAGGCAGACCATGGGCTACCTGTGCAGTGTTAAACTAGTATTTAGGGGTCTATTTACTAAGCAGTGTTAGGAGAAGTGAAAAGTGATAAGGTGCCAGCCAATCAGCTCCCAACTGTCATTTTTCAAACACAGCCTGTGAGATGGCAGTTAGGAGCTGATTGGTTGGCACCTTATCACTTTTCACTTCTCCTAACACTGCTTAGTAAATAGACCCCTTAATTATGGTCTTAGGCCGGGGCTGGTTCAGAATTGGAAGGATCTTGCACTTTTTAGCGCTGCACATGCTCCGTGGCTGATTGTACATTCAATGCAGAGATGTACACAACTCAGTCGCTTCACCGCCTGCAGCTGGATGGGTGCTAATGGGGGGCAGCTGTGTGTGCACATAGGCTAGGTGCCCTGAGGGCGTATCGGGGGCATATACACGTAATTGCGGGGCTACACTGAGTTCCGTCTGATTTCGTCCTGGTCTCTTGCACCAAGTATAGGGCTGATGCACATGTGCGCGGATAGTGATGGCGGGTAATTCCGCAAGCGGATGGATGGGGAGGCACGGCCACATAGATGATTGGCGTATTACCCCATTTATTTCCACGCTCTCGCGTCTGACTTGCATACAACTCTGCATCATTTCTCGTGTGTACGTGTTTATACGGTGCTATAAAGAAACACGGTTCGGTATCTCTTTTGCAGAAAAGCTTTACAGTATATACGTTGTTTTGTCAGACAGCAGACCTCATATTCCTGTGCGTGCTAAGAGCTGCCGCAGTCCCACCTGCGCCCCTTCCCCACTGCAGAGTTCACTTAGATGTGCGGTTCTCCAACAAAGAGCAACATACTGCAGCTTCACAAACTGGGTCCCAATAAAAGCGCATTGCAATGATTGACCAACCCTCTGCCATTCTTCCAGGGGTGCGAGGGACTATCCAAAAAAATCAGGGGTCTCCCGCACCTTCAGGAGAGAGTAGGTAAGTATTCCACCTTCATTCATCTATTTACACTGCTGGGAAAACATTACACAGATCGATGTAACATCGCTGCTGTGCAAAGAGATCATTATATATAGAAGCAGAGGTATTTCCCAGGAACGGCGCCAAGATTGTTCCTCATTATTTTAAGATTACATGCAAGAATTAGCCTGGGGTCAGAGATCGCTGTATTCCCCCATGGTAAGAGATACATTTACAGGCTAGGCTAATTACCAAAAATGCCACAGCGACAATAATCTTCGTCCTAAATCCCTTATTATTATTCACTGCTGATATAACTAGCAGTGTGTGTGTGTATATGTGTATATATATATATATATATATATATTGTGATAGAGGCACTGGAGAAGTTGGGGATGGCATGTATGTGTCCCAGATTCCTGTCATATGTATTTTAAACCCCCAGGAAAAGTCTGTTTTACCAAGCAGATTTGAGTGTCGGCTTTTGGTAAAAGCTGGATAATGGGTCCTGGGGGTGAGAGAGAAGGGAGGGCTCCATCCACAGGGCCGCTTCAGGTGTTGGGCTTTTCAGCCTGAGAGCAGGCTAATTAATGATTACACCTGGAAGTGGCTCATAAGAGCTGTGTAGAGTTTTGATGCAGTGTCTCACACACCCTGGGGAGAACAGACATTGAGGTTTTGTTCTGAGACACTGTGACATTGGTATGTACTATGTTTGTGGTAAGGCAGAAGGCCCTGTCACATGTAGAGAGAAAGTTACCTGTCTAGTTAGAGTCCAGTCGGGCTAGGGTTTATTTTTATGTTGTTTGTTTGATTATTGGTGTCACACAATAAAAACTGGTGCCGACCAGCTTGCACGAAAACCCACGACTACTGCAGTTTCCTGGCTGCTGTGTGTAAGGAGTCATCCGTCTACCCCAGGAGAGGGACCCCTACCCCGATCATATTACAATATATATATATATATGTGTGTGCTGTGGGGGGGGGGGGGGGAGTCTGTGCTTACTTTGGGAAGATGGAACGTGAATGCTTGAGATGGTTGAACAATCCCAGAGATAGGGGGGGGGGTGTATCAACCTCCCAAAGAGGACAGGTAGAGATGTTACCCATAGCAACCAATCAGCTTCTAGCTATTATTTTATAGCATGTTCTAGATAAATGAGAGCTAGAAGCTGATTGGTTGCTATGCCTCACTTCTCCTCTTTAGAAGCTCCCCCATAATTACCTATGGTCTACCTGTCATCAAATTAGAGAATGTAATGTGAGTAACACAACACGAGCAGCCACCTAATGGCACCGTCCAGCTTATAACGCAGAAATAACTGGATGTAATAACTGGACGTTATAAAACTTTGCCCCTCCCTCTCTGTCTTGTACTAAAATGGCTGAGTCATATTTAAACTAGTTGTAAGCCTAATATCATGTGATCATTCCAAGCCAATTGGCTGAAGGCTAGCAGGCGTCCTACAGTGATGATGTCACAGAAGAGCTCAGTGAGGGCGGTCCTGCCAGTACATTAGATGTTCTCCCTCGTTAAGGGGTTGGGAGCAAGTAACTTTGCACCTTGGTAACACCAAGCTGGCTTGTTGGGGCCGGGAGGCTTGCCTGCCTTTCCGATTTTGCAGGTAGTCCCCCACAGCACTGGAAGAGTGGGGTGATCGCCCGCATAGTGGGCAGGATGGGGAGATAATACTGGGTAAGTATGGAGGGGGCAGAGCTAACATTGTGCACATTATTTTTATTGCTGTAAATTGGGCTGAATTAATGAATAAGACTAATTAATGTCTTTATACATACAGTCATTAATCCAGCACAGTATCTTCAGTAGGAAGATGCAGGTGTATTACATTACAGCATTTTGTACTAGGTAGGGGTCATTTTGAGAGTCTAGATGTAAATATTAATAATAGAAGAGTACATATAAAATAACTCGTACAGGTGTAACACAAAGGGGCAGATTCCATTACACGTGTCCATTTTTCGGCCAGTTAAGGTGGCTGTCTGCTGTACCTCCATAGGCTGCCTTCAGAATTTGTGTTCTTAACGCACGTTGTTCCAACGGCTTCATTGCTTAACTGAATCTGCCCAATAAAATCTAATACACAGAGATGCTAGAAAGTGAACAATTTAGAATTTAGTGAATCTCTGCATAAATGTGACCGTTCACGGGTTCAGAGCTTCATCTAAGTTAGAAATGTAGATAAAGAGAAGCCCAAGGAATCAAATAACACAAAACAGAATATACTTTTTAATTCATTTATTGATCAAAGAAGCCCAATATATAATGTATATGACGGAAAAATATGTGACCCCCTAGGACTTGGTAACTACATTTACGGTAGCTATGGATCAGTCTGCGCATCGGCTGAGAGGATTTTGGGCCCATTTTTGCTTACGGAACAGCTCCATGGGTGTTGCTGTGGAAAAATGGGGTCTATGTACAAAGTGAATGGAGATAAAATACCAACCAATCAGCTCCTGCCAATTTGCAGGCTATGTTTGAAAAATGGACACAGAAAAAAAGAGATTTGCCCCCCAGCACACTGCAGCAAAAAACAATACTTAAATCCTACATGATAATAGAGATTTAGAGGTATTAGTTACACACATTTGCAAATATATGAATAAGCGCCAGGCCAATCGCCAAGGCTCCTCTATACTGGCATCCCTAACATTAAGGGGCTCACGTCCGAGAAGCAAGGCACCCCAAAAAAATTCCAGCCAAGGGCCATCCCCAGGGCATCACACGAAAAAGGGAAAAAGGTGATAGTGAAGTATAAAGAAAAGATGTGTAAAGATAAATCAATAAGTGTTAATGAAATGATAAAGAATTAAAATGACATAAATAATGTACAAACAAATAGAGAAATGATAAAAGTATTCTATGTGAATTAAGTGGTGATGCCATGAGAAAGGCCCAGTCAGAACCCCCCCGGGGGCCCCACTCCCAAACGCCCTGGGCATGGCCCTTGGCTGGAATTTTTTTGGGGTGCCTTGCTTCTCGGACGTGAGCCCCTTAATGTTAGGGACGCCAGTATAGAGGAGCCTTGACGATTGGCCTGGCGCTTATTCATATATTTGCAAATGTGTGTAACTAATACCTCTAAATTTCTATTATCATGTAGGATTTAAGTATTGTTTTTGCTGCAGTGTGCTGGGGGCAAATCTCTTTTTTTCTATGTTCAGTGTAAACCCCGCCCTTTACAAGCACCTGTGCTATGCAATTAAGCTGATCTGAGCAACTACCATTTTTTTTGTATGTTTGAAAAATGACAGTTAGGAGCTGATTGGTTGGTACTTTATCTCTGTCTGCTTTATCCCTCTCCCAGGCTTAGTACATAGACCTCTAAGTTCTGATTTTGATGCTGACAATTCTAAAACGCAAGATTTCTTCCGCATCGGCCATGTTTTTGTAGACTGATTTGTGTGATTAGGGTCATTGACTTACTGCAAGACCCACCTTTTGTTAAGCTTCAGTTCACAGGCAAATAACCTGATATTCTCCTGTAGAGATTAATGGTAACCTGCTCTGGTCTCGTAGAACAATCCCAAACCATGATACCGCCACCACCCTGCTTCACGGTGGGGATGAGGGTCGTATTTTGGGATGCAACAATATGGGCCTCAGAAAGCCTCATCAGATAGCTGGCTGCTCTAACGCCTGAGACTTCATCCAGTGCTGTGGTATCTGCAAAATCTGTAGATGCTGTTAGTGTCCACCTGGTCTTGACAATTGTGAGAACTTTGGTTAGCACAGTGGCATAGGGGTTAGTATTATGGACTCAGGGCCTGATTCAGAGCCGCTCGCTCTGAATCAGGGCCGGGCTTTTTTTTTTTTTTGGATCGGCCTCTTGGCCGCTCGCATATCTGTGGGTGACCACCCACAGCTATTGCGAGCGGCCATGATGATGGTCAAGACCATCGAGACCATCGGGCTTGCGTCGAGACCCTTGTGGTAGGGTCTCGTGGCCGCAAGACCCAGAGAGATTTCGGCTCTAACAGAGCCTGAATCTCTCCACTGACATCACTTGTGATGTCAGTGGGGCCGCCCCCAAACGGCAGGCGTTCTCATGGGAATGCCTCCGTTCCACCCCCCCCTGGCCTGCCCACCAAAGGGGGCGAGCTGTCACTCAACATCGACAGCTCGCCCCCTTTGGTGCGAGACCCGGAGCGACTGATTGCCCGTCACTAGCCGGGTGTTGCGCATGCTCCATCGTGCACATGCGCTGTGGGCCACCATCGACCCGGTTGCGAGCGCTCAGCGCTTGCGACCGGGTCTGAATCAGGCCCACAGTTCTGAGGTCATGAGTTCAATTCTTGAGCAAATCCTGTGTGGAGTTTGTATGTTCTCCCTGTGTTGGCATAGGCTTCCTCCAGGTGCTCCAGTTTCCTCCCACACTCCAAAAACATACCGGCAATTGTCTTCTGACCTGGTTGTGTGTAAGTGTGTCTGGTATATGTACAGAAAAATAAAACAGGGAGGGTCGCAGAGGCGGCTCCCTCGGCCCTATATAATCAATTTAGTGAACAACAGAGAGTACGCAGCCGCAAATGAAGAAAGCTTACAAGGCTTTGGGAAACAGAGGACAACGACACAGGAGATCACTGCGCTATGGTGCTCACAGATGTAGAAAATAATAAAACGATCTATGATGGCTTATTAATGACACTTTAGGATATATGTTTAGTTATTTTACTTGATCAATGTAAATATAAAAAATCTGCACAATATTCCACAGACATAAATATCATAAAATACCGTAACACATTCAAATATGATTAAAAGTGTCCTTTATCCTCCTTATATCAGTATAGATGGAAAGTTAGTGCCCAGCAGTGAGTCAGAGGTCAGGGGCGGGTATGTTGTTAGGTAAAGTAATAGTTTGTTGTACCATTAGATGTCTGAGTTGTGCAAACAAAGCCTCTGGGGGCAATTATATGACGGTAACGTCTTATCCGCTACTGGCGTCCTGGGGAGGACATAAATGAGTCCCCTCGTCTTGTATAAATTAATGCTGGTAACTTGTTAGAAGCAGCACAAAATAGAATAAATTGGATAGAAATGCTATAGATGAACTCAAAAAACCCTTTTGTTCTGGCATGAAAATGATGAAAGAAACAAGATGTATAAGGTTAAACAAATCTTTACTATTCGAAACAGAGTAAAACATGCAAAAGAGAATAATATACAGCGGCAAAACGTAGCTCTGATCATAGCTAAGTGATGCAAACTAATAAAATGTCCATGTTGATTATCAAAGTCATCTAGAACAGTATCAATGGTAGCGAACACCTGATTAAGATGTGGGAGGGGGGGATTCGATACTTCACTATGTTGTAGAGAAAAGGAACTGGAACCTAAATTAGCTTGTTGCAGAATTTGGTCTTATAAAAGGAAAAGACCTAATTAGTCAGTACAAAGCATAGGGGGTATGGAGACCACAATAGAAAGAAAGTCTTGGGGGGGGGGGTTAGTCCAGGATAGCTCAGTGCGGTGGTAGTGCGGCATCCTGTAGTTTGATGGTAAGTGGTTGAGAGATTATGTGCACACATGTTGGTGCCCGGGATAGAATTCTCGGAGTAAGGAGTACGGTACTGGAGTTACTGAGGGCTGGTTCTCTTTGACACAGTGTCCTAGGTAGGTCGGTGCGCCGGTGAACGCCTGGACTGACCCGACAAACACCGGCACCCAGCACCAGAAGAACCGCTGGTGTCTATGGGGGGTTACAACGGTTGTGGCTCGGGAAACCAGGCTACCCCCCTCCAAATTGAGACTTGCCTCCTCAGGTCTCTACAGTGCTCCAAAGACTACCACCTAATCTGACGGTGAAAATGTTTATGTTCTGTTTCTATAGTAGCGCTGGGAGTATTGTGTCTATTTCCATTTTTTTATACTCTACAGTGCTCTCTCTCACCCCTTACCGGCTTGTAGTCTTCTCGTGTGTCTCATCCTGTCGCTTCCGGGTCAGTCACATGTTCGCGGCCCGTGTGTTGTCGCCGGTGTGTTAGACACATCACAGGGATGGGCTCCTGTCCCTGCATGTGCTGGATGGTACATTCCGGTGATATGATCGCATGTTGCAATGTGGTCATGGGCGGTAATAATGTCATGCCCAGATCGCATTGCACTTGCCATCATTAATAAATGGGGCCCTTTGTGTGCTCCAGAGTGTACTGAGCGGCGTGCTGGTTCCGGCAGCGCTGAGCACTTGTGGAGCTGCCAGCGTCGCGGTGGAAATACTAATATACATTTTTTGCTACTTGCGATTTATTTTATTTTGTGCTGCTTCTAACAAGTTACCAGCATTAATTTATACAAGACGAGGGGACTCATTTATGTCCAGTAGCTGATAAGATGTTACCGTCCTATAATTGCCCCCAGAGGCTTTGTTTGGTCAACTCAGACATCTAGTGGTACAACAAACTGTTACTTTACCTAACAACATACCCGCCCCTGACCTCTGACACACTGCTAGGGGTTTGCACTAACTTTGCATCTATACTGATATAAGGAGGATAAAACAAACTTTAAATCATATATTTGAATGTTACAGTATTTTATGATATTTATTTCTGTGGAATATTGTGTATTTTTTGTACGTATACTTTTTATATTCTTTACATTGATCAAGTAAAATAACTAAACATATATCCCGAAGTGTCATTAATAAGCCGTCATAGATCATTTTATTATTTTCTACATCTGTGAGCACCAAAGCGCAGTGATCTCCTGTGTTGTTGGGTGTATGTTCGCCTGACGTAACCTAGAACCCGTATGATATTTATGGGATGGGTACGGGATCTTGGCGGTCAGAATCCCGACGCCAGCATCTCAACATGGTTAGGATACCGACACCTGGCGGTAAGTACCCTAAACCTAACCCTCACCCCCTAGTGCCTAACCCTTAACCTTCCCCCTAACCCCAATACTTACCGTCAGGATGCTGGAGGGCGGAATGTTGGCGCCGAGATTCTGACTGATGTCGCCAGCATTCTGAGTGTCGGCATCCCGATATTATTATGTACTTTTTAGTGCTTTATTTCTGGTTACATCTGCGTCCCACTCAGCCGCGACCCCAGAGAGTGAGCTGTAGAACATAAGACAGATTCGGGTAGATTTATACATAGAATAATGGCGTTTAGGTGCTGTAAGGGCACAGGACTGAGACTCAGTAACAGACACATAGAAAGTTATTACGTATAATACACCAGTGTTCCAGGTGAATGCTCCACACCCCACAAATTATATGCAGGAGGTGATTGCGCAGCGCAAGGCGAATTTATCATCACGACTCTGCGTCCTGGAAATGATCAGCATCTGGCGGGGCGACAACGGGACCCATCTCTGCAGACGTGGCGGGGACAGAAGATCTATCGCCACCTAGGAAAGATTGTTAGGGGGCAGATGTTTGTATTTATACTTCATACGGTAAAAGTGACTTTTGCATTTATAATGACGCTGCCCAGGCTCTATTCTCTCGTGTATATGACGCGTCATTAAATTATTATGCAAATCACACATTTACATTTTCTCCTCCAGGAGAGGTCCCAGGGGTGAGGTGCAGCTGTACACTGTGGGCGGTAAGGTTGGACGCTTCCCATCAATAGGCCCTGCCCCCTTTGCCTCATAAAGCCATGAATAGCGGGTTTGTGAAGGGGGGCGTGGCCAAGATTTTATTTGAGAATCGCGTCATCGCGCCCTATTCCTTCTTTGGGCTGCATCTCTACGATATCTCTATTAGGGATGGCCATCAGTGGTGTAACTAAACTATTCACTGGATGACAATCAATGGTTTCACCAACCGATGGTCAGCCCTGTCTTTTGACTGACTGGCCCGTAGGCCAATCAGAACATGGGGGCCAGGTCTTCATGGGTGCCGTGGGTGGAGCAATGTCCCGTGTCTCGGCACTTGGTAAAAAAACAAACAAAAAAAACACATTCTGTTATGCTTTTACATCGATGGAGGGAAACCATCTGGTTCTCCCCCCATCGATGTCAAAAACATTTGACATCAACCATAAACCATCGATGACTGATTGATGACCATCCTTAATCTCTACGCTCTCAGCGCTATTGTGAGTTGTAAGCATACATTCTTATTACGTCCGACATAAACCATAGAGCTGTACAGCTAGACGCATTGGGAAATGGGTCCAGCGAGTGTAAATACGTATTTACACACGTGTGTCTTTTCCTGCTTTCTTTTGGGGCACAGATCTCTACATAACCCCTTAGTGGGAGCCACTCAGAGGATCACCCAGATGTATATAGAGACCTAAGCACATTCTAGCTCCTTTCAAAAATATTTTGTTTATTAAATAGCTTAAGTTTAGCAGGAACGGCTGCCGGCTCCCTGACACTTTTATAACGGAGGATAAATTAGTACAATCTGACTCTGTTTTACATCTGGAAGGGATTTATAAACTAAATACTCCTGAACAGGCGGCCATACCAGTATTATGTGATTATTATGGTCACTGCAGTGCTGAGCTCTGTCCTATAAAGGGGCAGCTGTGCCCAGTGTGACGATATTTATAGAAATGCCATCATCAACATGAATTAATATCACATCTAACCTTGGGAATCGTTTACTGGCAATGACTGGAATGGTTTCTGATTCGCAGCACTACGCACGTAAATCAGGATCATTAGTACAGCGCGTCTAGCATTGAATCTTGTTTTAATTGACTTTAAGTTAATTAACACGGCAGTAAAGATGTGAGCTCACTGCGCAGAAGCTAATTTGCATCCATTTTTGTAACCCACATCTTTTCACATAAAAAAAACTTTGCTTTGCTTATCAGAACACAGGGGGTGCAAAAATGTCCTCCTTATGCTATGGGGGGTATAAATTGGGGCATTCAGTGGTGTAACTATAATGGGTGCAAGGTGTGCGGTACACAAGGACCCCTGAGTGAAGGGGAAGCCCCGTGGTGCCATCTGTCATGTGATGTCTTCAGAAAGATGGCACCAGCACAGGAACCAGGGAAATGCATAACGGCACTATAGAAAAGGGGGGTCCATTCACTCCCCCCCAATCCTTCCCGTTCATCTCATCTTCTCATCCACTTTTCCTTCATTTTTTATTTTATTCATGCCTTTGTTTTAATTTTTTACCATTTACTATAATAAAATTACTTACTTTGCCCATTCTATCGATTTCCATTTTTATGGAGTATTTGCCCTAAAGACAGTTGTGTCTGACTAATGTCCAACTAGTAATTCAGTTCACTTCCACAGGCTAAACGACAGACATCAGTTTTCAAATAACTATTCAGTTCTCATAACCATAAAATAAAAGCTGAGGACAGTGGTAAACGCAGGATTTCTAGAGGGGGTTTTAGAGCGAGTGCGGCCAGTCCATGAAGAGGGCAGAATTAGCACTTAACCAGCTTTAATATGTGTCATACAAAGTATATTGTGTTGCATAATTCCAGCATATACAGGACCAGCGATCACAGTAAGTCATTAGATGCGGCAGTAGGGCCATCCTGTCTGAGCAGAATGATTTTCTTCAGATGTGGGCACCATGCCAGGGCATGGGAGCATGTCCAGGAGTCTGGGAGAGCGGCAGAAGAACCTAGCACTGCCCTGGACATATATATGTACATATTGGTGGTGCTAATCATTTCATTTGTGATACTGAGAAGAACATGCAGCGCTAGTAATATTCTATTATATTACTATTTCTATTGTGGTCATGGTGTGTGCTGGGGAGGGGGGTTTCCAGGCAGACGGAAACCCCCCCTGCGTTTGCCTATGGAGGACTATATAGGGATTAGTACCAGTAATATATAGGGATTAGGACCTGAACTATGTAGGGATTAGTACCAGTACTATATAGGGATTAGTACCAGTACTATATAGCGATTAGTACAAGTACTATATAGGGATTAGTACCAGTACTATATAGGGATTAGGACCAGTGCTACATAGGGATTAGTACCAGTAATATATAGGGATTAGGACCTGAACTATGTAGGGATTAGTACCAGTACTATATAGGGATTAGTACCAGTACTATATAGCGATTAGTACAAGTACTATATAGGGATTAGTACCAGTACTATATAGGGATTAGTACCAGTACTATATAGGGATTAGTACCAGTACTATATAGGGATTAGTACCAGTAATATATAGGGATTAGTACAAGCAATATATAGGGATTAGTACCAGTACTATATAGGGATTAGTACCAGTACTATATAGGGATTAGGACCAGTGCTACATAGGGATTAGTACCAGTACTATATAGGGATTAGTACCAGTACTACATAGGGATTAGTACCAGTACTATATAGGGATTAGTACCAGTACTATATAGGGATTAGTACCAGTACTATATAGGGATTAGTATCAGTGCTACATAGGGATTAGTACCAGTGCTACATAGGGATTAGTATCAGTTTACATGTGCGCCCATAATGCCATCAATATACTGAATATATAGTATAGTGCCCATAAGACAATATTATAAAAAACATTAAGGGGTGATTCTGAGTTGGACGCAGTCGCGTCTTGTAGTCAGACAGCTGCTGCGTATTTATGGTAATTCCGTTGCTGATGGGCGTCCTACGGAGAAACCCACCATCCATTGCGCGATTCCGCCGATGTGCGTACAAAGACGCACTATCAGCAGATCATCGGACATTACCAATGGCCGGTGCAGAATGTCCGACTCACTATGGCCGTCGGCGTCCATGGAACTGCGTAATTCGGCGCTGACAGGGCATCTGCATGTATAGACTCACATAAGAGGAGGGGAGTGTGTGGTTTGGGAGGGGGGTTAATATGACAACTGCTCCCCTATATTCTTCTTAATTGGTCCTAAAAAAAAAACACAAGCAAATTTGTGTGAATGTAGACGCAGAATTTCCACTAAAAGTATTTGCACTGTGGTTTTTTTTGCACTTTTATACATAATCCTTATTTTGTAAATAGGTCCGTTCAGTGATATTACATGGACATTACAGGAATCTTACACTGCCTACATTAATATGCTTTCTGCCTTCTATAAATCCCTATATAAATATTAATGACAGGGCTGAAGGATATCGCCTTGCAGCACATACATTGTAACACATGTGACAGAAAGCGATACAAGGACATTTATTCATTTTTCAGATTTAGCTTTAAATAACCCGTAGACTGTATAATAAACTGGAGTTAGCCTGTGAGCTCCCAGCTGTTGTGTCTACGCTATGGCCATGTAGAATGAATTGGCAGCTGGTTTTATGAACGGATCCGGTGCATCTGGGACCTCATCCAGCAGATCACACAACACAGAGACAAGAGGTTTGTCGTGATCATAAATAACTATACAACAGCACAAATGGTGTAGTGGATAGCAATTCTGCCTCACAGCACTGAGGTATTGATTGTGATTCCCATTGCCCTAATGGTGTGGAGTTTGCATGTTCTCTCCGTGCTCTCGCAGGGGTTCCTTCCCACAATCCAAAAACATACTGATAATTTAATTGGCAGCTGACAAAAATGAACACTAATGTGTATACAGTATATGTGTGTACATGTGATAGGGAACATACGTAGATTGTAAGCTCCTCTGCGGCAGGGCCTGGTGGGAGTGACTGACATTCTCTCCGTAATATGTGGGCGCTATATAAATAACTGTTAGTAAATAAACAGGAGGATATTTTGCTGTTGATAAATGCCCGATTCTCAGTTGTAGCTATTCCGATAGTCACACAGTTGGCTGATGTATTACTGCACCAAGACACAGAACGCATTTGGATGCAGTGTGGTACATTTAGTAGGTATTCCTGGGAGGTAACAGGGCTAGGCCAATGCAGGCGTGTCGCACAAACGCTCACACAGGACACCGTGCGCAGATGGATAAAGGGCTGATGAAACTTTTCGTGGTGCGTCCAATGGTGGCATCTAAAGATTTATTTGCAAAGTGAGTGACAGGTAGTCAGAATTTGGGGGGAGGTAACGGGAAGCAGTTAGAAAAGCGCAGGCCTGCCGGGACCGTTTTCTGGATGTGCGCTCATTTTCCTATGCAAATTCATTCGCAGTTGCAGAGGCCCCGGCGTCTTAGGACAGACGATCTGTCTGAGACAGCATAGGCTTGCTCAGAGGTTCCATGTGCGACCGGTGTTTCCGCTTTTTGTACGTGAGCGGCAGATGTCAGATGCCGGAGGTGGGCGTCTCAGAACATAAGATGTCATTAGCATATTTTCACAAGTCTTCAGCAAAAATATGCTAAAGGGCCTCCGATTCAGGCCCTTAATCGCTGCGCGGTGGATAATGTACCTGGGTCAGCAGACTACCAGGAATTCCACAGAAAGTACCAGTATGGGAGGGTCGCAAGGAAGATGTCATCACTTTATAAAAGATTTAGCAAAAAGCCATCTAGGAGAGCTGCAGAGGGGCGGAAGAGTCTTGTGGTTTAACCAGACTACAGTGGAAGCTTTTAACCTGATAGCGAAGAGGTCTCCATGGCGCACATGGCACGCTGACCACCTTCTCCTCCCAGAAGAATAGTGATGGTGACACCATGGCATGGGGAGGATTTACAGGGGCAGGAACTGGGGTTTTGTCAGGATGAATAATGGCTGTGACTAATCCTGGACAAAACCTTCTACCCTCTACCAAAGATGCTCTCAATCCCATATCTATCTATCTATCTATCTATCTATCTATCTATCTATCTATCTATCTCATACTGTATCTATCTATCTCATATCTATGTATCTATCTCATATCTATCTATGTATCTATCTCATATCTATCTATCCAATTTCTATCTATCTCATATCTATCTATCTATCTATCTATCTCATACTGTGTCTATCTATCTCACGTCTATCTATCCCATTTCTATCTATCTCATACTGTATATATCTATCTATCTATCTATCTATCTCATATCTATGTATCTCTCATATCTATCTATCTATCCAATTTCTATATATCTCATACTGTATCTATCTATCTCATACTGTATCTATCTATCTCATATCTATGTATCTATCTCATATCTATCTATGTATCTATCTCATACTGTGTCTATCTATCTCATATCTATGTATCTATCTCATATCTATCTATGTATCTATCTCATACTGTGTCTATCTATCTCATGTCTATCTACCTAATACTGTGTTTATCTATCTCATATCTATCTATCCCATTTCTATCTATCTCATACTGTATATATCTATCTATCTATCTATCTCATACTGTATCTATCTATCTCATATCTATGTATCTATCTCATATCTATCTATCCAATTTCTATCTCATATCGTGTCTATCTATCTCATGTCTATCTATCCCATTTCTATCTATCTCATACTGTATATATCTATCTATCTATCTTATATCTATGTATCTATCTCATATCTATGTATCTCTCATATCTATCTATCTATCTATCCAATTTCTATATATCTCATACTGTATCTCTCATATCTATCTATCTATCTATCTATCTATCTATCTATCTATCTATCTATCTATCTATCTCATACTGTGTCTATCTACCTATTTATCTATCTCACATCTATATACGGTATTTCAAATCTATCTCTCATATCTATCTATCTCGTACTGTGTCTATCTATCTATCTCATGTCTATCTATCTACCTAATACTGTGTCTATCTATCTCATATCTATCTATCTATCTATCTATCTATCTCATACTGTCTATCTATCTATCTTTCTATGTATCTTATACTGTGTCTATCTATCTCATATCTATCTATTGCCATGTATCCACTTGCAGATAGTGGAACGACAGTACGATTACAACATTGTAATCGTACAATCGTTCCTCATTCGCTGTAGTGCCTACACTGAACGATATGTTGTGCAGGCACCCTACCTCATCCCTGAACATGGCCAATCTGTCGTTGTCGGCAGATTGACCGTCATGTTCAGGCGATGATTGATGTTGGAAACGACCAGCAGGAGCGCGCATCGCTGGTAGTTTCCGACATTAAACTGCCCGATTTATGCACGATTAATGAGCAATTTAACGATAACACTGTCGTTAACATTCAATCGATCATTTATATCTGCAAGTGTATATGCAGCTTAAGTCATATCTATCTAACTCATATCTATCATCTCTCATATCTATCATCTTTAACATATGTATCTATCTTATATCTACAGTGTCTATCTCATATCTATCTACTGTATATCATACCTACTTATATCTATATCATATGTATCTATCTCATATCTATCATCTATATCATATGTATCTATCATCTATCTCATATCTATCTATCATCTATCTCATATCTATCAATCTATATCATATGTATCTATAATCTATCTCATATCTATATATCTACAGTATCTATATCTATCTCATACAGTATCTATCTATATCATAACTACCTGGTATGCAGTCGGGATGCCGACTGTCTAATCCCGGCAAGGGTCTAACGATTTTACCTACGCCGGGCGCGGAGAGCCGCGGGGGGGGGAGGGTTAGGTTAGGGGCTCTTAGGGTTAGGCACCCCCCCCAAGAGGGTTAGGCTAGTGGAGGGGGGGGTTAGGCATCCCTAAGGGAGGTCTTAGGGTTGGGGGGGGGGGGGTTAGGTTAGTGAAAATACTTCTCTATCGGGATCTTCACTGCCGGTCTTCCAGCGTCGGGATTCGAGTCCAGCGGTATTTCATACCGATCCCATCTACCTACATCATATCTATCTCATACAGTATCTATCTACTGTATATCATATCTACCTATATCATCTCTATCTCATGTCTATCATCTATCTAATATCTATCTCATATCTATATATCTACAGGATCTATCTCATCTATTTATATAAGATCTACCTATATAATCTGTCATATCTATCTCCTATCATCTCATATTTATCTATCTATATATCTCATATCTATAATATCTACAGTATATATCTATCTCATATCTACTGTATCTATCTATTTCATATCAATCTATATCATATTTTCCTATATCATATCGGAATGTAATACCGACAGTCAGGATGCCTGCAGTCAAAATACCAACAGCGGCATCCCGACAGGAGTCGGGTAAATATCCTAACCCTCCTTTCTTGTAGCCTAACCCTTACCCTCCGCACCCTAACCCCAGCCCCCAGTGGTGCCTAACCCTAATCTCCCCCCCCTAGGGGTGCGTAACCCTAACCTCTCCCCCCAAAGAGCCTAACAGCTAAGACACCCCGGACTTACTTTGTTCGGCATGGCGTCCTTCTGGATTCCGGCATCGGGATTAAGATAGGCATCGGTACTTCAACGCCTATCTTAAATCCTATGTCGGGCTTCCCCGTTGGGATTTAGACTGTGGGAATCACGGCTGCCGGTCTGCTAACTACATCCTGTCATATCTATCTTTCTACAGTATCTATCTCATATCTACCTATCTAATATGAATATCTCATATCGATCTATCTGCCTGTTTATTGGTCCTCTGTATGTCTATCTATCTGTCTGTCTAACCATCTACCGAATTGTCAAATGTTCATGTATTGTTAGTACATAATACCAGTAATTTCTGATGGTGGCACAGTAATTGTTGTATTATTCTGTAAGTGAATGTGAATAGAATTAGATCTCTGGAGCTATTTTTATTACTGTATTGTATTCTAGTCTCATAACGCGTTGAAACATGTCTTGTTATTGCTGTGACAATTTGAGTAAGTAAAGAGCATTCTATAATTGAAATAACTACTGTCATTATGTATTGACACAATGTTTTATATCATTCTTAAAGCACAACTACATAAAAATACATACATGAAAACAGTTATTTGAAGGGCTAATGGAACAGTTTCTAAATCCAAGTCATTGGGGCCCAATTATCATTAAATATTTGTGGCTCATTCCCCAAAAACACACATTTTCGGGGGAGGGGGTAACCGAAAATATTTAGTATCACCCCAATGTATGACAGAGGGACCATAGCAGATATCTCCGATACCTGCTGTGATACCTCCATTCCTGCCGGCAGCCACATCCCCCATAGGTTTCTATGGGGCCTGTATGCATGATGGAAAACGTAAAGGACCGCTCTCTTGGTAAAAGCTGTCCTTTGTGACTGAGGGACTTCCGGGTCTATGAACCAGCGACGTGGGGGACGCCGGGAGGGATCTGATTGGATCCCACCCAAGGGGGGCATCGCAAATAGAAGCCCATAAGCTTCTATTGGGAACACCATTTGAAGATAATGTTGCCCGCCGCATCACAGCCCCAGAAAATATCGCAACCCCCCCCCCCCCCAAAAAAAGGCATTTTTGGAGGTTGACTGCATTTCATGATTTGCTGCATCCCGCCCATTGGCCCCCGCAACTAATGCCATCTGAAAAATGGAGGCCACGCACGTGCAGTCAGTAGCCCCGACAGCACTCCGGGCACATGGCAGGGACGGGCTCTGGGACGTCTTAAGAGAGGAGGGGGCTCGTGCAGGGCCCCCTCCTCTCTCCCCGGTGGCCGGCAGCCGACTGACGCGGCTAGCCAGCCACCGGAGCGTTAGAGTGTGCTCAGAGTCTACTGCGCATGTGCAGAACGCCAGAAAATGCCCGCCACGGCCATTTTCCAGTGTTCTGAGCAGCGCGGACACCCGACGTGGGACCACGGACAGGTAAGTCTAAAATAAAATGGGTGCAGTGTGTGGACCCGGGGGCTCCCCACACACTGCACCCATTATAGATACGCCACTGGACGGGCTCCTTTCGTAGCCACTGTCCCTGCATGTGCCGGATGATACATATAGCAATGAGATCATGGGAGGTAACGTCATGCCCAGGTCACATTGCCAATGCCATCATTAATAACTGGGCCCCGTTGTATCATCTGATCCTTTGCTAAAGGTCATGTACAAAACGTTCACAGCGCAAATGTCATATTTACACAACTACGCCACTTTTATAAGGGGCATATTTATCTTCATGCCAGGCACATTTAGGGGGTGACCCAGTTTAGAGGAGGGGGACATTTTCCTCACTCATACAGATGGAGGTGCTGAGATTCATGAGTCATCCTGTAGTTACCGTGGGAACGTTTGTGCCAGCCGGGCGCTGCAGCTGGGGAATGGCATTTTAGCTATCGGTGTGGGTAAAAACACAAACGTGTGGATATGTAATAATATAGCTGCTCCCTCTCATGACCTATAGTAAATACTCATTCACACATAATTGAAATGCGCTATATTTGAGTAGAAACGTGTAAATGAATTAGGGGTTGGTCCTAGTGAGGTACAGTAATAAGCAGGTCCTGGGTGGGCTGTTAGAACTTTCCCACAATACACAGACTCTATACATGGTGGTATATCTGGAACGGGGATCCTGGTGGCACCGCACCCCTATATGTTTGAGGCTGATAAATAGGCGAAATTGCGCACAGATAAATCAGCTGCACGTATTCGCACCATCCAGAGTTTCCAAATCTCTATTTCAGCTGACTGATGTCGCTTTCATGTCAAATATCAAATTAAACAATATATAATATATTAATATCGGAAGGAGCCATAATCCTGGCCTGCGGGACAAATTCATACAAATGAATGTGTCAGAAAACCATTTTGTGTCATTTTAGGGGTAGAGTTACTAAAGTGTGGGTTTTCAGAAGTGGACATGTTGCCCATAGCAACCAATCCGATTATAATTAACATTATACAAGACAATAGCATACCTCCCAATATGACCCTCTCCAGGAGGGACACAATGCTCTGGTCCTGGACTTCCCTGATAATTTATGATTGGTGGTGGCTCCAGGGGTGGGGCTGCAGGACAGTCCAAAATTCAAATAGGGGAGTCACACCAACTGCCAGTGAGTCCCAGCCAGTGATGTTGGCAGTGTGTGAAATGACAGTTGGTGTGACTTCCCTATTTGAATTTTGAACTGCGCTGCAGCCCCACCTCTTACCAGGGAAGTCCAGGACCAGAGCATTGTGTCCCTCCTGGAGAGGGTCATGTTGGGAGGTATGCAATAGCTAAAATCTGATTGGTTGCTATGGGCAACATCTCCACTTCTAAAAACCCGCACTTTAGTAAATATACCCCCTTAGAATTGAGATTTGGGAGCAGCTCAGGGCACCACAAGGAAACAATCACTGTCTGAAGCACAAATAACAACACAAAGACGGAAGGGAATGCCCAAACTCTCGCCCCAAGGGAAGAGAAAAATTCCTGGCCCACCCGACACTGCCTGGTGCCGATATAATGAAATCAGCCTCCTCTCTAGGCTGAAAAACATCTGCATTTACTCCAACTCCATACAGACAAAACACCGCTCACGCCAGAAGCGCTGCAGATTATTTATGAAGTGCAAACAGCCGAGACGCAGCGCAGAGCCAGCTCTGGTCCCGTTGTGCATCTCAATTTGCGCAAGTGAGCGGAGGCTTCCGCCAGGTTTGTGGAGTAAGATTTGCAGCACGTGGGTCATTGGGAGGAGTACGCACAAAGGGCCGGATTGAGATGGACGCTAATGCGATCACAGCTGCGATTTCACACGGGCCGCAGTTAGGAAAATATGCTAATAGCTCCAAAGCTTGCCCGAGCATAGTGACGCCCACTGCGGCCTTCTCATATCCGTCCGACACCTGAGGTTCCCCATGCCTGGCTTATATAGCTGAATTTTATTTTACAATGACATGTTGTATTTCACCTTTACTTGACCAAATGTAGAGTTTTAGGGGTCTATTCATGTAGAAAGTGAAATGTGAATTGCTATTTTTCACTATATATCACATCAGTTCGATGCCATATATAGCTTTGTTAAGTAGCAATTCATGTACACTTACCTTTTTGGAGTTGCAAAGCTCCCGTCTTCAGCTCCTTGGACGCATCGCGGTGCGGGATACTCAGAGTGCAGCACCCTCCAGCAGATCAGGGACAGGAGGGGGGGGGGAGCTGGAGGCTGCACAATCATTACAATGGCTGGTGCATCAGTGACAGGGAGGAAGGCTAAAAGAGCCATCGGCAGCAGGGAGTGAAGAGTCTGAAGTGACCCATCTGGGTCACTTCATTAATATCGGGGGACTGCGGGTAGTAGTTGCAGGCGAGCGGTGGGGTGACAGCAGCGGGGGGTGAGAACAGAGTGGCGGTGGGGTGGGGGGTGAAGAGTGGTGGCGTGAGGACAGTAGTGCGGGCATTAGGGACCTAGGAAGTCCGCACTGCTGTCTTCAGTGACCATGTACTCTTTAATGGTTAGCCAAGTCTCTGTAGTGATTGGACACGCCCACTCTGGTGACTGACCACACCCCCTTAAGCATGGTCCCCAATAACTGCATTCCCCCGGACACTGCTCCCACCTCTGCCTTTTTTTCTCTTCATACAGCAGATTCCAGCTGCATCCAAATAACAGGACATAAATGATCGATAGGCTGCAATAACTGCTGTATGTTACGGCTCGAGCGACTTTTAGGCCACTCGAGGGTTCCGGTTCTTCATGAGCCAAGGAAGATTACCGGCTTCGGCCCCTAAGATTATTATTAGCCAGCATAGGTGGGCTTCTGCATCCCAGATGGGCCATCCGTGGTCTCCAGCTGTTTTGTAACTACAAATCTGCACTTATGCATATATTTTCTTCTCACATCTGGGGGTTTTCAGAAGGGAGAAGGCGGTTGGGCGAATCGCATCATTATGGCCCCATCCATCGCTGTAAAATGCAAAATTGCACAGGAGGGGTGGGGTCACAGTAATGTGATTCGTTGAGATCACAGCATCCACCCCCACGTTCCATTCATTTCACTAGGAACTGGGTGAAATGCGTTAGTGTGTCCTGTTGTCATGGGAAGTCCCCAAATTTTTTAGGCCCCCTTGCCATGTGTATTCTCAAAAACACACATAATCTGGCACTACAGGGGAACACTCTGCAGGAACTACGGGTATGTCCCTGAAAGTCTTGTGCAAACCACTACGCCCCCCACCTTTCATACACAATACTGGGATTTTAGTCCTTTTGGAACGAGTTGTGCAGAGCAGCCATGAGTAGAACCACGTGGAGCTGTGCGCGCTGATCTCTGTGTGGACATAATGAGAAACATTCCCGCAGAGTGTTCGCACCGTCTCTTGGCAGATGTTGGTGAATTTAAATGTCCACGTGAGCCTGGAAACGCAGAGGATATTAAATTCCCTGTGTCAGACGCCATCGTATAACCAGGGCTCCCGTGGGGCTCGTCCTTCCTAGAATAGTCCCAGTAATGTTTTTTTATCTTCAATATAAGACATTTTTTCCCCAAGAATTCAGGCTAATTACAAACATAAATCATTAGTATTAATAGGAGTAAAACCACAACAAGCGCCTTTTATGGACCCTGTGCTCCTGACGCTAATAAATCATGACAACCATTGTCTATTATAGATCGAAAGGCACGAGTGTCAGTTCATGGGGTTACTGGATTGTTAGATATGTAAGTTTGCAGTAATGTAAGTATATAAATATAATTCTTACAGCTGAACATGAGCTACTTTTCTTCTTCTTATTATAATACACCTTAATTTAGCGCCTTACGGGGACAGGCACAGGGGGGACCATATACACAGACACAGGGGGACCATATACACAGACACAGGGGGACCTATACACAGACACAGGGGGACCTATACACAGACACAGGGGGACCTATACACAGACACAGGGGGACCATATACAGACACAGGGGGACCATATACAGACACAGGGGGACCTATACACAGACACAGGGGGACCATATACAGACACAGGGGGACCATATACAGACACAGGGGGACCTATACACAGACACAGGGGGACCATACACAGACACAGGGGGGACCATATACAGACACAGGGGGACCATATACAGACACAGGGGGACCATATACAGACACAGGGGGGACCATATACAGACACAGGGGGGACCATATACAGACACAGGGGGACCTATACTCAGACACAGGGGGACCATATACAGACACAGGGGGACCTATACACAGACACAGGGGGACCCTATACACAGACACAGGGGGACCCTATACACAGACACAGGGGGACCTATACTCAGACACAGGGGGACCATACACAGACACAGGGGGACCATATACAGACACAGGGGGACCTATACTCAGACACAGGGGGACCATATACAGACACAGGGGGGCCTATACACAGACACAGGGGGACCTATACAGACACAGGGGGACCATATACAGACACAGGGGGACCATATACAGACACAGGGGGACCTATACACAGACACAGGGGGACCATACACAGACACAGGGGGGACCATATACAGACACAGGGGGACCTATACACAGACACAGGGGGACCCTATACACAGACACAGGGGGACCCTATACACAGACACAGGGGGACCTATACTCAGACACAGGGGGACCATACACAGACACAGGGGGACCATATACAGACACAGGGGGACCTATACTCAGACACAGGGGGACCATATACAGACACAGGGGGGCCTATACACAGACACAGGGGGACCATATACAGACACAGGGGGGCCTATACACAGACACAGGGGGACTATATACAGACACGGGGACCCTATACACAGACACAGGGGGACCATATACAGACACAGGGGGACCTATACACAGACACAGGGGGACCTATACAGACACAGGGGGACCTATACACAGACACAGGGGGACCTATACAGACACAGGGGGACCATATACAGACACAGGGGGACCATATACAGACACAGGGGGACCTATACACAGACACAGGGGGACCATACACAGACACAGGGGGACCATATACAGACACAGGGGACCATACACAGACACAGGGGGACCTATACACAGACACAGGGGGACCATACACAGACACAGGGGGACCATATACAGACACAGGGGGACCTATACACAGACACAGGGGGACTATATACAGACACAGGGGGACATACACAGACACAGGGGACCATACACAGACACAGGGGACCATACACAGACACAGGGGGACCATATACAGACACAGGGGGACCTATACACAGACACAGGGGGACCTATACTCAGACACAGGGGGGACTATATACAGACACAGGGGACCATATACAGACACAGGGGGACCATATACAGACACAGGGGGGACCATATACAGACACAGGGGGACCCTATACAGACACAGGGGGACCATATACAGACACAGGGGGACCTATACACAGACACAGGGGGACCATATACAGACACAGGGGGACCTATACACAGACACAGGGGGACCTATACACAGACACAGGGGGACCTACACACAGACACAGGGGGACCATATACAGACACAGGGGGACCATATACAGACACAGGGGGACCTATACACAGACACAGGGGGACCTATACACAGACACAGGGGGACCATACACAGACACAGGGGGGACCATATACAGACACAGGGGGACCATATACAGACACAGGGGGACCATATACAGACACAGGGGGACCATATACAGACACAGGGGGACCTATACACAGACACAGGGGGACCATACACAGACACAGGGGGGACCATATACAGACACAGGGGGACCATATACAGACACAGGGGGACCATATACAGACACAGGGGGGACCATATACAGACACAGGGGGGACCATATACAGACACAGGGGGACCTATACTCAGACACAGGGGGACCATATACAGACACAGGGGGACCTATACACAGACACAGGGGGACCCTATACACAGACACAGGGGGACCCTATACACAGACACAGGGGGACCTATACTCAGACACAGGGGGACCATACACAGACACAGGGGGACCATATACAGACACAGGGGGACCTATACTCAGACACAGGGGGACCATATACAGACACAGGGGGGCCTATACACAGACACAGGGGGACCTATACAGACACAGGGGGACCATATACAGACACAGGGGGACCATATACAGACACAGGGGGACCTATACACAGACACAGGGGGACCATACACAGACACAGGGGGGACCATATACAGACACAGGGGGACCTATACACAGACACAGGGGGACCCTATACACAGACACAGGGGGACCCTATACACAGACACAGGGGGACCTATACTCAGACACAGGGGGACCATACACAGACACAGGGGGACCATATACAGACACAGGGGGACCTATACTCAGACACAGGGGGACCATATACAGACACAGGGGGGCCTATACACAGACACAGGGGGACCATATACAGACACAGGGGGGCCTATACACAGACACAGGGGGACTATATACAGACACGGGGACCCTATACACAGACACAGGGGGACCATATACAGACACAGGGGGACCTATACACAGACACAGGGGGACCTATACAGACACAGGGGGACCTATACACAGACACAGGGGGACCTATACAGACACAGGGGGACCATATACAGACACAGGGGGACCATATACAGACACAGGGGGACCTATACACAGACACAGGGGGACCATACACAGACACAGGGGGACCATATACAGACACAGGGGACCATACACAGACACAGGGGGACCTATACACAGACACAGGGGGACCATACACAGACACAGGGGGACCATATACAGACACAGGGGGACCTATACACAGACACAGGGGGACCATACACAGACACAGGGGGACTATATACAGACACAGGGGGACATACACAGACACAGGGGACCATACACAGACACAGGGGACCATACACAGACACAGGGGGACCATATACAGACACAGGGGGACCTATACACAGACACAGGGGGACCTATACTCAGACACAGGGGGGACTATATACAGACACAGGGGACCATATACAGACACAGGGGGACCATATACAGACACAGGGGGGACTATATACAGACACAGGGGGACCCTATACAGACACAGGGGGACCATATACAGACACAGGGGGACCTATACACAGACACAGGGGGACCATATACAGACACAGGGGGGACCATATACAGACACAGGGGGGACCATATACAGACACAGGGGGACCTATACTCAGACACAGGGGGACCATATACAGACACAGGGGGACCTATACACAGACACAGGGGGACCCTATACACAGACACAGGGGGACCCTATACACAGACACAGGGGGACCTATACTCAGACACAGGGGGACCATACACAGACACAGGGGGACCATATACAGACACAGGGGGACCTATACTCAGACACAGGGGGACCATATACAGACACAGGGGGGCCTATACACAGACACAGGGGGACCTATACAGACACAGGGGGACCATATACAGACACAGGGGGACCATATACAGACACAGGGGGACCTATACACAGACACAGGGGGACCATACACAGACACAGGGGGGACCATATACAGACACAGGGGGACCTATACACAGACACAGGGGGACCCTATACACAGACACAGGGGGACCCTATACACAGACACAGGGGGACCTATACTCAGACACAGGGGGACCATACACAGACACAGGGGGACCATATACAGACACAGGGGGACCTATACTCAGACACAGGGGGACCATATACAGACACAGGGGGGCCTATACACAGACACAGGGGGACCATATACAGACACAGGGGGGCCTATACACAGACACAGGGGGACTATATACAGACACGGGGACCCTATACACAGACACAGGGGGACCATATACAGACACAGGGGGACCTATACACAGACACAGGGGGACCTATACAGACACAGGGGGACCTATACACAGACACAGGGGGACCTATACAGACACAGGGGGACCATATACAGACACAGGGGGACCATATACAGACACAGGGGGACCTATACACAGACACAGGGGGACCATACACAGACACAGGGGGACCATATACAGACACAGGGGACCATACACAGACACAGGGGGACCTATACACAGACACAGGGGGACCATACACAGACACAGGGGGACCATATACAGACACAGGGGGACCTATACACAGACACAGGGGGACCATACACAGACACAGGGGGACTATATACAGACACAGGGGGACATACACAGACACAGGGGACCATACACAGACACAGGGGACCATACACAGACACAGGGGGACCATATACAGACACAGGGGGACCTATACACAGACACAGGGGGACCTATACTCAGACACAGGGGGGACTATATACAGACACAGGGGACCATATACAGACACAGGGGGACCATATACAGACACAGGGGGGACTATATACAGACACAGGGGGACCCTATACAGACACAGGGGGACCATATACAGACACAGGGGGACCTATACACAGACACAGGGGGACCATATACAGACACAGGGGGACCTATACACAGACACAGGGGGACCTATACACAGACACAGGGGGACCTATACACAGACACAGGGGGACCTACACACAGACACAGGGGGACCATATACAGACACAGGGGGACCATATACAGACACAGGGGGACCTATACACAGACACAGGGGGACCTATACACAGACACAGGGGGACCATACACAGACACAGGGGGGACCATATACAGACACAGGGGGGACCATATACAGACACAGGGGGACCATATACAGACACAGGGGGACCATATACAGACACAGGGGGACCATATACAGACACAGGGGGACCTATACACAGACACAGGGGGACCTACACACAGACACAGGGGGACCATATACAGACACAGGGGGACCATATACAGACACAGGGGGACCTATACACAGACACAGGGGGACCATACACAGACACAGGGGGACCATATACAGACACAGGGGGACCTATACACAGACACAGGGGGACCATACACAGACACAGGGGGACTATATACAGACACAGGGGGACATACACAGACACAGGGGACCATACACAGACACAGGGGACCATACACAGACACAGGGGGACCATATACAGACACAGGGGGACCTATACACAGACACAGGGGGACCTATACTCAGACACAGGGGGGACTATATACAGACACAGGGGACCATATACAGACACAGGGGGACCATATACAGACACAGGGGGGACTATATACAGACACAGGGGGACCCTATACAGACACAGGGGGACCATATACAGACACAGGGGGACCTATACACAGACACAGGGGGACCATATACAGACACAGGGGGACCTATACACAGACACAGGGGGACCTATACACAGACACAGGGGGACCTATACTCAGACACAGGGGGGACTATATACAGACACAGGGGACCATATACAGACACAGGGGGACCATATACAGACACAGGGGGGACTATATACAGACACAGGGGGACCCTATACAGACACAGGGGGACCATATACAGACACAGGGGGACCTATACACAGACACAGGGGGACCATATACAGACACAGGGGGACCTATACTCAGACACAGGGGGGACTATATACAGACACAGGGGACCATATACAGACACAGGGGGACCATATACAGACACAGGGGGGACTATATACAGACACAGGGGGACCCTATACAGACACAGGGGGACCATATACAGACACAGGGGGACCTATACACAGACACAGGGGGACCATATACAGACACAGGGGGACCTATACACAGACACAGGGGGACCTATACACAGACACAGGGGGACCTATACACAGACACAGGGGGACCTACACACAGACACAGGGGGACCATATACAGACACAGGGGGACCATATACAGACACAGGGGGACCTATACACAGACACAGGGGGACCTATACACAGACACAGGGGGACCATACACAGACACAGGGGGGACCATATACAGACACAGGGGGGACCATATACAGACACAGGGGGACCATATACAGACACAGGGGGACCATATACAGACACAGGGGGACCATATACAGACACAGGGGGACCTATACACAGACACAGGGGGACCATACACAGACACAGGGGGGACCATATACAGACACAGGGGGACCATATACAGACACAGGGGGACCATATACAGACACAGGGGGGACCATATACAGACACAGGGGGGACCATATACAGACACAGGGGGACCTATACTCAGACACAGGGGGACCATATACAGACACAGGGGGACCTATACACAGACACAGGGGGACCCTATACACAGACACAGGGGGACCCTATACACAGACACAGGGGGACCTATACTCAGACACAGGGGGACCATACACAGACACAGGGGGACCATATACAGACACAGGGGGACCTATACTCAGACACAGGGGGACCATATACAGACACAGGGGGGCCTATACACAGACACAGGGGGACCATATACAGACACAGGGGGGCCTATACACAGACACAGGGGGACTATATACAGACACGGGGACCCTATACACAGACACAGGGGGACCTATACACAGACACAGGGGGACCTATACAGACACAGGGGGACCTATACACAGACACAGGGGGACCTATACAGACACAGGGGGACCATATACAGACACAGGGGGACCATATACAGACACAGGGGGACCTATACACAGACACAGGGGGACCATACACAGACACAGGGGGGACCATATACAGACACAGGGGGACCTATACACAGACACAGGGGGACCCTATACACAGACACAGGGGGACCCTATACACAGACACAGGGGGACCTATACTCAGACACAGGGGGACCATACACAGACACAGGGGGACCATATACAGACACAGGGGGACCTATACTCAGACACAGGGGGACCATATACAGACACAGGGGGGCCTATACACAGACACAGGGGGACCATATACAGACACAGGGGGGCCTATACACAGACACAGGGGGACTATATACAGACACGGGGACCCTATACACAGACACAGGGGGACCATATACAGACACAGGGGGACCTATACACAGACACAGGGGGACCTATACAGACACAGGGGGACCTATACACAGACACAGGGGGACCTATACAGACACAGGGGGACCATATACAGACACAGGGGGACCATATACAGACACAGGGGGACCTATACACAGACACAGGGGGACCATACACAGACACAGGGGGACCATATACAGACACAGGGGACCATACACAGACACAGGGGGACCTATACACAGACACAGGGGGACCATACACAGACACAGGGGGACCATATACAGACACAGGGGGACCTATACACAGACACAGGGGGACCATACACAGACACAGGGGGACTATATACAGACACAGGGGGACATACACAGACACAGGGGACCATACACAGACACAGGGGACCATACACAGACACAGGGGGACCATATACAGACACAGGGGGACCTATACACAGACACATGGGACACATATACAGACACAGGGGACACATATACAGACACAGGGGGACCTATACACAGACACAGGGGGACCTATACACAGACACAGGGGGACCTATACACAGACACAGGGGGACCCTATACACAGACACAGGGGGACCCTATACACAGACACAGGGGGACCTATACACAGACACAGGGGGACCTATACACAGACACAGGGGGGCCATATACAGACACAGGGGGACCTATACTCAGACACAGGGGGACCATACACAGACACAGGGGGACCATATACAGACACAGGGGGACCTATACTCAGACACAGGGGGACCATATACAGACACAGGGGGGCCTATACACAGACACAGGGGGACCATATACAGACACAGGGGGGCCTATACACAGACACAGGGGGACTATATACAGACACGGGGACCCTATACACAGACACAGGGGGACCATATACAGACACAGGGGGACCTATACACAGACACAGGGGGACCTATACAGACACAGGGGGACCTATACACAGACACAGGGGGACCTATACAGACACAGGGGGACCATATACAGACACAGGGGGACCATATACAGACACAGGGGGACCTATACACAGACACAGGGGGACCATACACAGACACAGGGGGACCATATACAGACACAGGGGACCATACACAGACACAGGGGGACCTATACACAGACACAGGGGGACCATACACAGACACAGGGGGACCATATACAGACACAGGGGGACCTATACACAGACACAGGGGGACCATACACAGACACAGGGGGACTATATACAGACACAGGGGGACATACACAGACACAGGGGACCATACACAGACACAGGGGACCATACACAGACACAGGGGGACCATATACAGACACAGGGGGACCTATACACAGACACAGGGGACACATATACAGACACAGGGGACACATATACAGACACAGGGGGACCTATACACAGACACAGGGGGACCTATACACAGACACAGGGGGACCTATACACAGACACAGGGGGACCATACACAGACACAGGGGGACCATACACAGACACAGGGGGACCATATACAGACACAGGGGGACCATATACAGACACAGGGGGAACATATACAGACACAGGGGGACCATATACAGACACAGGGGGGCCATATACAGACACAGGGGGACCATATACAGACACAGGGGGGCCATATACAGACACAGGGGGACATATACAGACACAGGGGACCATATACAGACACAGGGGGACCATATACAGACACAGGGGACCATATACAGACACAGGGGAACACATACAGACACAGGGGACCATATACAGACACAGGGGAACACATACAGACACAGGGGGACCATATACAGACACAGGGGGACCATATACAGACACAGGGCCTCTGCAGCGCCTAACAAAGTACATAAACAATTGAGACATTGGAGCCATTTTCACTGCGTACAGGATCGTAGTAGCAAAGACACGCCCCGAAAATGGTCGCAACGCGCCTTCGTTTGAGTCGCCACCTCCTGGTTGCCATCTACAAATGGTCTCTGTCAATCACTTTGTGATTAAATCCTCACTGCGAGCGACATCTGTATTGAAACTTGATTCATGCGCAGATCATCGATAATTACTCAACTGCATAAACCTCAGCACGGCGCCCATCTGTGTATCAGGCCCACGATGCAAACAAAGATTATATATATATTATACACACGCACAGTCGAGTCACATTATTATGACCACCTCCTACGCCTGATGTCGGCAGCACGTAGTCCATGAAGTACGCCACATACCGTGCGCTGGCTTGGTGGGTATATAAGGAGTGTGATAGGCCGTTTGCACACATATCACTCATTGCGGTTATGGGTAAAAGGGGCAATTTATCCCAGTTGCACAAAGTGATGATTATTGGCTTTCGGGCCTGGGGTGGCGTATTTCTGACAGAGCAGTTTGTGAAGTGTTCGCGTGCTGCTGTGGCGGAGGTGTATCGTGACTGGACGAATGGCACCATTGCGAATAAGCGTTGTGGAAACTGTGGAGCACCACGTGCCATTGATGTGAGAGGTAAACGTCGGCTACGAAGGTGCGTGAGGGCCGACCGACACGTAACAATGGAGCAGCTCAAATGAACATGGGGACCACCAGACGTGTCTAAAATGACAGTTTAGCGAACCCTGCTGCGTATGGGGCTCCGAGACAAACGGATGGTCACTGCATCTAAGCTAACGAAGGTGCATTGGAGGAAAAGGTTTACATTTTCACGCCTGTATCGGAATAGGAGCTTCTCTGATTGGTGAACGGCTGCCTTCTCCGATGAGTCACATTATCTGCTTCATCAAACAGATGGAGGGGGAGAAACATCGGAGAACAAACACCTTGCAAGTTTTCATGGCATTCTCTGGCAGTGGCGTAACGTGCGCGGGGGGGGGGGACGTCTCTCCCATAGTGCTGCCGAGCGGGATGGAAGCAGCGGACAGCGGCAGGAGCGGGAATTCAGGTGTCATTTTGTCTGTCTGCTTGTTTTATGTGTAAAGGCAGTAATACTGGGGGCACTGCATGGAGACAATTATAAAAGGGGCACTGTATATTGGGCACTACTGGGGGAACTCCATAATGTGCACTACAGCAGGGGCATTGCATAAGGGGCACTACTACTAGGGGCATTGCATACTGGGCACTACAACAGGGGGCACTACTATTGGGGCATTAAGGTGCATATGGAACGTTCCCAGAGTGAGGAGAAATGGTGGTATGTCATGTTGACACGTCCCCATTATTCAGTGGCCACGCCCACTTTTTCGAAGCGCGCACATGGGGGGGCCTTCATGTTTCATCTTGCCCTGGGCTCCAAATACTCTAGTTACGCCACTGTTCTCTGGGCCCACTCAGACATGTGGAAGGCACCCTCCACCGATTTGGTTATGAACCCATCCTTGCAGAGCACGTACACCCATACATGCCGATTGTCTTCCCTGAGGCGGACGGGATCTTCCAGCAAGACAATGCGACATGTCACACGGCTAGAAATGTCTGACAGTGGTTGGACGAGCACGACCCAGACTTCCAAGTACTTCCCTGGCCCCCTAATTCCCCGGACTGAACCCAATTGAGCATCTGTGGGACCACCTCGATCGTTGTGTTCGCTCTATGGATTCTCCACCATGCACGCACCCTCCGGAAGCCATGGTCAGCATGGCTTCTGTTGCCTGTGCCCACCTACCAGCACCTTATTGAGTCACCCTCAGCCCGTCTATCTGCTGTCCGTGCTGCACACGGCCATTACTCTGGCTACTAGCTGGTGGTCATAATAATATATAGTTACATAACATTACGATCAAACAAGCTAGATAATAAATGATGATAGTAATGTGGTCAACTGTAAAATGTTGCAGCATGTAGACAAAAGAATGCCGACATAGTTGTGATGTCATTTAAAGCATTTTAACTGTGTTGGCATTATAACTTTAAACATGTTCGCATGCTGAGGAACTGGCCATTTGAAATTCCAGCGTCATCTTCTTAAGGTGTGTACACACGGAATAATATATCTTAACGATATCGCTCATATCGTTCCATGTGTATGCAACGAACGACCAACAATGCGCACTCCCGCTGGACGATAAAGATATCGACCATCGTCCATCCATCCAACCTGGACGATATCGTTATGTCTCCATAGGCATCCGCAATCGTTGATCATGGGTCATTGGTGGTTTTTGGGTGTGTGGATGAATAATATCGTTCATCCGGCACACCAGGATTTATAAAGGAAGATCGTTCAGCGATATAGTTATCGCTGATGATTGTTCCATGTGTACCCAGCATTAGAGTTCTACACTGCCGCGATTATTAACGTTCCATCTCGCCGGGAATATTTTCATTTTTAATGAATATATTCCAGCTATGTACTACCAGGAACTCACAGGGACAGCGGTTGTGGTAACAACTGTCCCCACAAGTTATATCCCCAGCATTCTGGAGAAGTCTTTCACAAAAGTGAGAGACTTCCCCGGTAGGAAACTGACACTGCACAAGCGCACAGCGTCAGGTTCCGGGGCCGACTGGGGCTGTGGGGAGAGATTGAAAGATCTCTCTCCTTCCCCTGAAGCATCCATGGTATGCAGTCAGGAAGCCGACTGACTAAATGCCGTCCATCGGCATCCCGACTGTCTAATCCCGGCAAGAGTCCAAAGACTGTCATTAAACCTACGCTGGGATGTATCCTAGCTCAGATCTACATAGCAGTGTATAAAGAAAGCTGTCCAGCATTTGTGGGCTACATGCAACAGCAGCCGCTGTTTACCCTGCATGAGAAAAAAATGCATGTATTTGCACCCCTTACATTATAGCATGGTTTGTCCAGGTACATAGTTACTTGCTCTCAGGGCCGGATTAAGGCTTGTGGGGGCCCCAGGGAAAGTAAGTTGTGGGGGCCCCTGCCAAGCCACATGTAGAACACCCCTTATATCCCCACATAGAGCCTACCCCCCGCCCCCCTGCCAAGTCACATGAAGCGTACTGCCTCTCCCCCCTAGTAAGCCCCACACGGAGCCACTGACTGTACTGATGCATGCAGTAGAACAGCCACGGACCCGCGGCTGCTGAGCCTCCACCCGGGAACAGGTGGTGCTGGACACGTTCTCACATTGACCCTGTGTGGGGTTCCTGGGGCGACCGCCCCTCTCACCCCCCCCCTCTTAATCCAGCCCTGCTTGCTCTATCTTACTCTATTCCCAAATCTGAATCAGGCCCAGTGTTTGTTGTTGCAGAGTAAGTTTCTGGAAGGTAGTACACTTGCAAAATAAAGAGTATCTGCATAGTGATCGTCCCTCTCGTATAGTTTCCTGAGCACCACTGCAATCACTTTACTTTCTACGGGTCCCTCTCTTGGTAGCTATTATGGTCCATAGCCCATAGACTACTTCGGCTGACACCATCTTGGTAAAACAGAGCACCTATTTATGATTAAGGGACATACCCCATAGGTCAGTGAAGCCTCTATACATACCTGCGCAAACAGCGTTTTACTCCCAGCTCCAACCGATGGAGAACATGGAGGTCTAAGATAAGATGCTGTTTGTCTACAATATTTCAATGAGAAGAAAGCAATTCTACTAGCGGCCAGAGATCCGCGATATATCTCCTTCTATGAATCTTTCCTAGAGATATACTAAGACATCACCTCAACCCTGCTCGCTGAAGTGGCTCCTCTATTCCCTTTCACTTAATTGCTTCCTCAAATAGAATCCAAATCTCCATCTGTCACCTGTCAGCGTGTGAAGCTTTTCTTCTGAGCACCGGGAATATATATCTGCACTGCACCAGAACATCCGTGTGTCCGAATGTGCAAGGACTGAGAGGCCTACTGTCAGCGCCAGTACATGCAGTAATACCGCCTGGTGTATCTTTAGACGCAACCATCGGTCGTACCGTGGAAACTTGCACCAGCTGTCTTAGTATGGGCTGCAAAGTGAATGATTGAGTGTCACACAAACACCTCAGAGACGCGCTGGTGAGACTCCCGTAACGTAACAAGATGGACCATCTCCTGCAATACACCTGGCAGAAGCCTAAGGGTACATGACTTGACCAGGTTGCTGCACGGGTAGCCCACCTGGGGTTCCGGACTATAGACAGACAGTAATTAGTTAGACAATGTCTAGATAGACACCAGATGTTAGACAGTCAATAGTTAGACAAGGATAAAAGGTGGACACGGAATAAACTCAGACACACTAAAGTTAGACATGTAAAAAATTCGACAGGTACAAAAGGTCGACAGGGTCAAAAGTTCACATGAAAATGATCGACACAAAAATGGTCAACAATTTTTTTTTTTTTAAGGATTAGGGTTAAGCACTTACTGGAGGGTTAGGGTTAAGCACTTACCCCCACGGTTGGGTTAGGCACTTATCCAGACAGTTAGGATTAGGCACCATGGGGAGGGTTAGGGTGAAGATTAGGGCTAAAAAACAAAAATTGTCGACAAATTTTTTTTCTTATTTTTTTAGGATTATGGTTAGGTTTAGGCACTTACTGGATGGTTATGCACCAGGAGGGAGGGTTAGGCACCATGGGGAGGGTTAGGGTAAAGATTAGGGCTATGAAAAAAATAAAAATTGTCGTCAATTTTCATCTCGAACTTTTGACCCTGATGACCTTTTGTACCTGTCGAACTTTTTACATGTCTAACTTTAGTGTGACTTTTGTCTGCGTCTAACTTTTTCCCTATCTAACTATTGACTATCTAACATCTGGTGTCTATCTAGATATTGTCTAACTAATTACAGTCTATCTCTTACACCACACCCCTGCACTAAGAAAGGTAGGCGCCGCCTCTGGTGATAACTAAATTTCTCCTGTGAAAACGTCAGAAAAACAGACCTCTTGGTCCACATAAACAGACTGGATCATCCACAACTACACTGGTCATCATGTATCACCTTCTCTATTGGGAGTTAATGCAAAAGTCAATACTGTACATGTTTATTACCAAATATTGGATGGTATTAAAACGTCTGCCAACCCCAGGACCAAACGTTGAACAGCGAGCAAAGTAGATTTTAATTCCCCGAGGCGAGGGCTACTCTGTTTACCGATTGGATAAAGTACAGAGCCAGTAGCCAGTCCCACAGATACCCGACGCGTTTCAACCTGATTGGGCCTTTATCAAAGCAGTGAGTGCAGACAGGAAACCAGGGGCTGTATAAGGTAGATCAATTAGCTGAGATTGCTGATCCGGCGTGCGATTACTGCACTTTTAAACAGTTTTTCTCACAATCTTAATGGAACAGATAATATGTAATTGGAGATCAAATGATATAGAGACCTCACGAAGTGGATTCACAATCTAATAACACTGAAGGCTGAAGGTCTCAAGAAGGATTTTCAGATAAAGTGTTACCATTAAATACTGTAGAGTAGTAACTTTGTATCATGTGCATGTCTGCAGTAGTTTAGGTTGTGCCAATTACCCCATAAGAAATAAGGAAGACGTGCAGTTTTAAAGGACATACTGTTTTCATTAGCAGAGTATAGAATTAGCATAAAGCTGGGGGTCTGGGCACTGGACCCATAACCTACTAGCAGTGTAGCATTGCGATGTAATGCGTAGCAGAGTGTGTTAAGCAGTGTAGTGTTGTGGGGATATGTATAGCAGAGTGTGTTAGCAGTGTAGCATTGCGATGTAATGCGTAGCAGAGTGTGTTAGCAGTGTAGCATTGCGATGTAATGCGTAGCAGAGTGTGTTAGCAGTGCAGTGTTGTGGGGTAATGTGTAGCAGAGTGTGTTAGGAGTGTAGCGTTGCGATGTAATGCGTAGCAGAGTGTTAGCTGTGTAGTGTAGTGGGGTAATGTGTAGGAGTGTAGTGGTGGGGGGTAATGTGTAGCAGGGTGTTAGCAGTGTGGTGTTGCAGTGTAATGGGTAGCGGAGTGTTAAAAGTGTAGTGTTGCGGGGTACTGCATAGCAGTGTGTGGTAGCAGTGTAGTGTTGTGGGGTAATGCGTAGCTGAGTGTGTTAGCAGTGTAGTGTAGTAACGCATTACCCCGCAACAATACACTGCTAACACACTCTGCTACGCATTACCCCACAACACTACATTGCTAACACACATTACACCACAACACTACACTGCTAACACACACTAAAATGCATTATCCCGCAACACTACACTGCTAACAAACTAATACGCATTACCCCGCAACACTACACTGCTAACACTCTAATACGCATTACCCCGCAACACTACACTGCTAACACACCCTAATACGCATTACCCTCCAACACTACACTGTTAACACTCTAACACCCATTACCCCGCAACAATACACTGCTAACACACTCTGCTACGCATTACCCCACAACACTACATTGCTAACACACATTACACCACAACACTACACTGCTAACACACACTAAAATGCATTATCCCGCAACACTACACTGCTAACACACCCTAATACGCATTACCCCGCAACACTACACTGCTAACACTCTAATACGCATTACCCTGCAACAATACCCCACAACACTACATTGCTAACACACATTACACCACAACACTACACTGCTAACACACACTAAAATGCATTATCCCGCAACACTACACTACTAACACACCCTAATACGCATTACCCTGCAACACTACACTGCTAACAGACTCTAAAATGCATTACCCCACAACACTACACTGCTAGCACACTCTAAAATGCAATACCCCACAACACTACACTGCTAACACACATTACACCACACTACACTGCTAACACACACTAAAATGCATTATCCCGCAACACTGCTAACACTCTAATGCGCATTACCCCGCAACACTACACTGCTAGCACACATTACACCACACTACACTGCTAACACACCCTAATACGCATTACCCTGCAACACTACACTGCTAACACTCTAATGCGCATTACCCCGCAACACTACACTGCTAGCACACCCTAATACGCATTACCCCGCAACACTACACTGCTAACACACCTTAATACGCATTACCCTGCAACACTACACTGCTAACACACTCTAATACGCATTACCCCGCAACACTACACTGCTAACACACTCAAATACGCATTACCCTGCAACACTACACTGCTAACACACTCTAATACGCATTACCCCACAACACTACACTGCTAACACTCTAATACGCATTACCCCACAACACTACACTGCTAACACACCCTAATATGCATTACCCCGCAACACTACACTGCTAACACTCTGCTATGCATTACCTCACAACACTACACTGTTAAACACACACTACTACGCATTACACTGCTAACACACTCTGCTACGCATTACACCGCAATACTACTCTTCGGAGTGTGTTAGTAGTGTAGTATTGCGGTGTAATGCGTAACAGAGTGTTAGCAGTGTAATGTTGCGATGTAATGCGTAGCAGTGTGTGTTAGCAGTGTAGCTTATCTTAAACTCTGCTACCGGCTCTAAGCCGCACCATCGACTCTCAAAGCCGCATTACTAGTTCACCAACTTGTGTGCCGGCTCCCAAGCCACACCATCTGCTCCTAAGCCGCACAGTCAGCTCCTTTGCCGTACCACTGACTTCTGCCTCCTGTTCCTTGCTTCATCACTGATCCCATTGGTTATTCGTTCTTAATACTACTACCCCGAGTATTAAGACCAGGCGGCCATCTAAGTACCGGTGAAAGTCCCTAGTTCTAAGGGAACAACGGGTGGCTGTTAGCGGCAGAAGACCTCGCTAGCCTGGGTTCTAGGGGGTTTGCACGGAGCAGTCCTTGGGACTCGTAACATTGTCTCTTTTGCACGTGCCTTCATCATTATCTAATGAATATGACCCCAATTAACATAAAACTATTATTGGTCCTATTATTTAACTAAGAAACATATTGGCCCCTTAGTACTTCTTAACTATTACAATGGGTGCCTAATTAAAACGTTATTATGTATAATTACTCTATCCCAATTATTAAATGTATGCAATAATTGATCCTCATAAATAAATTAATTCACAGTTTTGGCCCTATTATTATATAGTAAATAATATCACACAAATACATATGTTTAATGGGGAAACAGTCGGGAAGCCGACCGCCGGCTTCCCGACTGTACAATCCCGGCAAGGGTTAAATGACAGTCGTCGAAATCCCTATGTCAGAAGCCCGACACCCGGCTTACTGATCGAAGGTAAGCCGGGCGACGGGCGCGGACAGCCGAGGAGGGGAGGGTTAGGGTTCCCGAGGGGGACAGGGTTAGGCACCCCCCCGGGAGGTTAGATTTAGGCTAGGGGAAGGGGGGGTTAGGGATAGGCACCCCCGGGGGGAGATTAGGGTTAGGCACTCCCCCAGGGGACTTAGGTTTAGGCGGCGGGGAAGGGGGGGGTTAGGTTTAGGCACTAAGAGGGGGTTAGGGTTAGGCATTGGGGGGGGGTTAGGGTTAGGCACCCCCTAAGGGAGGGATGGGGGGGGAAATTAGGTTAGTGAATACTTACCTTGGGACAATCGTGACTTTCATCCTTGTCGGGCTGCCGCTGTGGCCGGCTGTAAATCATACTGAATCCGTTTAATGTACCTTTTTAGTATGTTCTGCCTGCACAGATACTGTAGCTCAAAGTGCACGCCAGAGGCGCCTCTATTGTTTGGTGATTATTTTTGTTTTCCCGATATAATTGTCGGCGATTTATATCTTATTATATCCGCTGATTTGTAATCACAACAGTGAAAATTATTGTGATGGCGAGTTGCAGTGAGTCTAGTTTGAAAATCGTGATTTACTGTTGATTTTACAGAGATTTTGCCTTTAGTACATCCAGCAGTTTTTCACTTACACAATAAAAGGAAAAATGACAGAAAAATAGCAATTTCAGCAAATCGCACCCAGTTACCGTTCCCTCTATCACTTCTCCACAGTCGCTCACTAGATGGTTATTGTGTCTAGCAATGAAAAGCTCTAGAATTCATTATTATGTCATAAGCTGTAGCTCATGCATGGTCAGGAAATCTCTAATACAGTATAGACACAAATATGGGGTTATTACAGGCAGGAGAAAGTGACAGACTGAGCCACGCTGAGCACGCCACACGCATCACATGTGCATCTGTTCCCTGGGGTCTGATAACTCCATGGCCTGTGTGTGATCCCAGACATGCAATAAGCTAGGTCATGTACAGTGGGGCAAAAAAGTATTTGGACAGCCACCGATTGTGCAAGTTGTTGCACTTTAAAAGATATGAGAGGTCTGTAATTTCCATCATAGGTACGCTTTAACTGTGAGAGACAGAATCAGAACAAAAAAATCCAGAAATCACATTTTTAAACCATTTATTTGTATATTCTTGCGGAAAATAAATATTTGGACACCTACCAACCAGCAAGAATTCTGGCTTTCACAGACCTGTTACTTCTTCTTTAGGAAGCTCATCTATCCTCCACTCGTTACCTGTATTAATGGCACCTGTTTGAACTGGTTACCTGTATGAAAGACACCTGTCCACACCCTCAGTCAGACTGCAACCTCTCCACCATGGCTAAAACCAAGGACACCAGGGACAAAATTGTAGAGCTGCACAAGGCTAAGATCACTGACAATCTCCCTCGACTAGGAGCTCCATGCAAGATCTCACCTCGTGAGGTATCAATGATCTTGAGAACGGTGAGGGATCAGCCCAGAACTACACGGGGGGACCTGGTCAATGACCTCAAGAGAGCTGGGACCACAGTCACAAAGGTTACCATAAGTAGCACACTACGTCGTCATGGATTCAAATCCTGCAGCGCCCGAAAGATCCCCCTGCTTAAGCCAGCACATGTCCAGGCCCGTCTAAAGTTTGCCCGTGACCATCTGGATGATCCAGAGGAGGATTGGGAAAATGTCATGTGGTCAGATGAGACCAAAATAGAACTTTTTGGTATAAACTCCACACGCCATGTTTGCAGGGAGTAGAATGATGAGTGGCATCCCAAAAACACCATACCCACTGTGAAGCATGGGGGTGGAAACATCATGCTTTGGGGATGCTTTTCTGCAAAGGGGACAGGACGACTGATCCGTATTATGGAGAGGATGAATGGGGCCATGTATCGTGACATTTTGGGGAAAAACCTCCTTCCCTCAGTAAGAGCATTGAAGATGCAACGTGGCTGGGTCTTCCAGCATGACAATGACCCCAAACACACCGCCCGGGCAAGTAAGGAGTGGCTCCGTAAGAAGCATTTCAAGGTCCTGGATTGGCCTAGCCAGTCTCCAGACCTCAACCCAATAGAAAATATGTGGAGGGAGTTGAAAGTCCGTGTTGCCCAGCGACAGCCCCAAAACATGACACATCTTGCACAATCGGTGGCTGTCCAAATACTTTTTTGCCCCACTGTATAGACATGAAGTTAAAAAAGAAAAACCTTATTAAGCTTAAAGTACCAGTTGCCTTACTTAAAAAGCTACTCATAACCTTTATACATGTATGTAAATGTTTCCATACAGAGGCCCCAATTCAGCATGGATTGCAATGGCAACAGCGTACGCACCGCACTACGATCGCACTCAGATTATGGTCGCCCTGTGGAATCCATGGTAGAATGAGTGACAGGCCATGAGCGTTGGCGGGTGGTGATGGGCGAGGGAGTTGCAGAAACGCAGGCGTGCCTGTCCGTTTAAACGCTGTTGCATGGGCATGCATAAATTAGCCACTGCAATTGCCTACGTAGCCTGAGTACTCACTACGTGCGACGAGACTTGCAAGTTCCGAGACAGGTCAGACCTGCTGTAATTGTGCGTGACAGATCCGTGTTTTCCGATGTTACAGATTTATACGCAGGATTACGGAAGTGGGAACGCAGTGGTGGGCGTCTATGCTGGCTGAGCGGTGGCAGGCATTAGCAAATTTACGCAGATTCATTGCGTGCGATTACGCAGCTGCGATCCAATGATAGAAACGGAAATAATACACGTATTGTAACCAGCCAGCTCAGACTAACAGAGGATCATTGCAATGTTCTTCACTTACTGCCAGGAAGCCTGCCATGCATAGCACAAATAATTCCCCCACAATCGCAACAATTCTGATCATGCTGAAGCAATTTGTATATATTTGAGAATACTCTAGTTCTTTTATATCAGACACTTGTATTTCAGGATTACAGCATTGAATGTAGCAGCAGACGGTGAAGGTGACTGGGAGACGCACATTGACATTGCCGTCAGCCCAAAAAGCAGCCGCATGGCATAGATCACAGTTATGGAGCTGACTGAGGACTTCAGTCAGCTCCATAACTCGCAAGATGCGATCGCTCGCTTGCAAAAAGGGGCCGGGTATGCAAATCAAGCGGTCGCTATTTGCGCTGTAAGGACGCTCTCTATGTCTTAGTGAGCGACGGCAGTTAGCGTACGCTGGACTATAAAACCTCCCACCTGTCACTCGCAGCGCACGTCATCTCCGGGAAGAGTCTGATTAATCGTGAACATCGGGGGCCATCGGAGCTGCTCGCTGCGCTTGGGGTTGACCTAACCTACCCCAAGCACTGCGAGCAGTTCAGGCTAAAAAACAACCAAGTCACGTGTGCAATGACGCTACTTTGCTAATTATGCACACCCATTAAACGCTGTGCTGACGGTCAGACACGCCTGCGTTCCCACAACCACTCCCCCGTTCACAAGCACCTTCCCCCGCTACCACCCTCAAACGGCGCACTCTGTCACTCAAAGTAGTGACCTGTCTGTGTACTACGAGCGCTCGATTGTACATCGCAGATGCTAGTTTGCGCACGCGCATTGCGACTTAGACGCATGCGCAGACGGGCGAAAATCGCTCCTAGCGAGCGATCGCGCCTTAGCGAGAGACTCTGAATGAGGTCCTGAGTGCACAAGCAGTTATCCAGCGCCCACAGCTTTCCTTCTAGTTATTACAGTCTGCCTAACGTTACTTTTATCATACAAGCTGATCCCCATATATGTATATCACAGCCATGCATTATAGTCTATAATAGTAATGAAACACATTCAACACCAGTCACATGAGGGGGAGGGGAGAGGTCTGCTTATTGAGTACATAAAGCTGACAGCTGGACTCAGGGGGTATAAAATGCTTCTTGTTTCTGGCAAAAGTCACCCTAGGGTGATTAATTTTAATATAATGTCGTTTTTCCGCTTTTAAACCCTCATATTTAATTTTTCTGACTTTCCAGCCAGTTGAATTATCTTAGATATCACAGTGAGCACAGCAGCTCGGCCCAGGAATCGGATAATGTAGCGCAGACGTAAATCGCAGTGGCTCCGGCCATTTGTTTGGCGGATAGAGGATGTGGGCGTGCCCTGTGCTGGTGTAGAGGGCCAGCCACTGACTAGGAATACGATATATTAGCTGCCAGGGGAAGTCACAGGGGGTGATCAGATGAAGCTGTGCTCTTCAAAGCACGTCATTGCACAGCAAAGGCCCAGCAGCAGCAGCAGCAGCGCCCGGGGAACTCGCGGTATAGAGAATGGGTTAAACACACAGCCAGATGCTTCTAATGCAGATTTATGGCAGGAGGCTCTCAGGCCAATACAGACGTCTTAGGCAATAATCTCTGCTAGAAAAAAAAATGTGTTTGAATGAAACAGCACTTTTCGGATTAGTTAGATTTTAGCATAAAGAGAATCTTTCCTGCGACAGATAAACTGCCAATCCAATAACATATGCAACCAGCGAAGTGCATTAGGAGGCTATGTACTGAGCCTGGGAGATAAAGTGGACGGAAATAAAGTACCAACCAATCGGCTCCTGTCACCTTACAGGCTGTGTTTGAAAAAATGGCAGTTAGGAGCTGATTGGTGGGTACTTTACGTCCGTCCACTTTCTCTCCCGCTCCAAGGATCAGTACATAGACCCCCCCCCCAGTCTCCAGTGCAGACAATGGAGCAGAGTGGCAGTTGGCTGACAGACGGGCCGGCTGTTAATAAACCTTATAAAACAAATGACATCATCATCAGCTTTTTGGACAAATGCCAACTAACGCTATATGGAAGACTGTGTTTCCTACCTAATGCTGTGTTGTAAGGAATTGGGCTACTGGGAGAGCGGACCATCATGTGTACATTATAGAAAACAATAACAGTGGATGTATAAATAAATAGAAAAACAACAGCACGCAGGGGTGACATGCAGGCGGCCTCAGGATGCGGCCTATAGTCCCTCTGGGCCTGGATGTGAAGCATCAGCATGGAATAGTCAGACAGGCGGTGTTCCACAATCATTCAGAACTGGTGGGAAATATTATAGTGGCCAGAGCTAGTCAGGGACTAATCTGTAGCTTTTGTCAGGTCTGCAGTCGGGAAGCCGGAGGACCTAATCTCGACTGTCACATCCCGGCAAGGTAACGTGATAGGGGTTGGGTTACGCGCGCTCCGTGATGGTGTGTGTAGAGGGGGGAGATGGAGGGTGGGAAGTGGGGGTGGTCATCCCGGCAAGGGTCTAAAGACAGGCGTCGATATGCTGACGCCTGTCATTAGACATATGCCGGGAGACCGACGCCCGGCATCCCGATCGAAGGGGCGCCGGGTGTGGATAGCTGCGCGCGGGGGGGGTTAGGGTTCCCGGGGGGACTTAAGGTTAGGCACCCCCCCCAGGAGGTTAGGGTTAGGCTAGCGGAAGGGGGGTTAGGCACCCCCGGGGGAAGGTTAGGGTTAGGCTTGGGGGAGGGAGGGTTAGGCACCCCCAGGGGGAGGTTAGGGTTAGGCACCCCCGGGGGAAGGTTAGGGTTAGGCACCACCCCGGGAGGTTAGGTACCCCAACTGGGGGACTTAGGTTTAGTCGGCGGGGAAGGGGGGGTTAGGTTTAGGCACTTAGAGGGGGGATTAGGGTTAGACACCCCTAAGGGAGGGTTAGTGTTAGGGGGTAGAATTAGGTTAGCTAATACCTGAGGACGATCGGGATTTCCAACCATACTGATTCCCTTTGTCATAGGGGGTATTTATCAAAGCTCAGAGAGAGATAAAATTGTGATAGATAAAGTATTAACCTATCAGCTCATGTCTTTTTTTCTAACATAGGGCTCCTAACTGCCATGTCACAGGCTGGGGTTTGAAAAATGACAGTTAGGAGCTGGTTGGTTGGTACCTTATCTCCATTCAAGGTTTAGTACATAGACCCCACAAGTCCTGAGTGAGAGATGGACGGGGGAGACTCAGGAGGGGAAGTCTCTGGACAGGTCAGTGTTTCTGTAGGTGTTCGGGCATAGGGTACATGTAGCTATAGCGTGGACTCTGGGACAGGAATATGTACTGGTTTCCATATAAGATTTATATTTTCTACACTGGAAATGATTTGTGATTTTTGATGGTTATCTAAATAAAACAGGAAATGATGAAAGCCTGTATTCTGTGCTGCACACCCCTCGGTCCTGTGTACAATTAGACAGGCAGATAGATGTTTGTAGTATTGGGAGCTCCAGTTTGCCCATTAGTATTCTGCTATGCAGCTCTAGGAATGACATTGTAGCCCTGGTCTTACAAACAAAAGGTCAAGGTGCACTATGTTTTCTAATAGATAAATCACTGCTAGGCAAACATCTGAGGGGTAACGAGACCATGAGATGTAATACTGTCACCAATGATCCATACATTGCATGATTTGTAACTACAGAACAACTTAAATATGATAGATTGATCTATAAACATGAAAAAAATAAACGTGTGTGTATATATATATATATTAAAAAAAGAGATAACTATTAACCCTTTCAGCAGTAATATAATCAGAGTCTTTAAACCCTGGGGGGGAGGGGGGGTCACTCAGTGCATCTTATCACTATGTTACTATTGGTCATTGTTCCAATGCAAACGTAACTCGAGATCAACTAAATCTGAACTCTCCAGATTTCCTTGTGTATAAGATGTCTCCAGTCTGCCCATTCTCCGGAGTACTGTACCCGTGCGGGTGTTTATGCTTCACCAGTGTAATGAAAATATATTAAATTAAAAGAAAAAAAAAAGAAGTCTGTTCATGAGAAACAAAGTCAGCTCACCAAGCAATGCTGCACCCCAACTCCATCTGGCAGATCCAGCAAACAGTGACGGCCAGACAAAGCAAAGCCTTACAGCTTCTGTCGGTAACTTCTCTCCAACCCAACCGCCGGACAGAATGTATATGTACTGTATATTACCAGGTTTGTGCAGTCAGGGGAGGGAGAGCCCCTGTCATACTCCTGAGGTTTGATAAAAAAATGATTAAAATAATACAAAGAAGATATTTATAACTTATAAACATCTTCTTTGTTTATGGCAATCATTTTTATAGTTAACATGCAGCATCTTTGTGGAGCTCCCTGGGACTGCAGGCAGACAAGAGATGAGGCAGCAACAGCTCAGCCTCGCTCCTGTATAGTCAGACACTGCTTGCAGAGCTGGGGGCGGGGCCACACCACGGGCAGTAAGCTGCACAGAAAGAGAGCTTATAGAGGCATGCCTCTGAGGATGGGGGGGGGTGTGCGCCTTGAGCACTGATGTACACCTTGTATGTGTCATGTGACCAGGAAGTGCACTGCAGTGCTAAGTGATCGGAGCTCAGTCAGCAGAAGCCAGAGAAGACAGGTAGAAATATCAATGGACACTGAAGCTTAGTGTAGTGAGGGGAGAGTTACAGTGAGTAGGGGGTGAAACAGGCTCCCAGCACTCAGACCAATCTCCATGTGCTCCTCCCCAGCCATTGACCTCACCCCACGTCACTGTATATTACACACACACAGTACAGGGCTACTAAGTAAAACGTAGGGTACCAGCTCTTAGGCAGGCATGACCAAGCATGTGGGGGCAACACTGTGAATATTGGGTCCCTCCGTAGACTACACAAAGTTGGGGCGTGGCTGCACCTCTTTGGCATCCTGCCCGTTGGCACGCCTGATACTGTAATTATGTAAATACACATACACACATACATAGATTTCCTGGTATCCAGGTAATCCATCATTTGACAACTGATGTATGTTGGTCCCTTTAAGGGTGATCCGAATTCCTAACCACTAAGGAACAAGTGCGGAGATTACCAGTGTAATATAGGAGATGGGCGCACCTACCCCCTCTGCAGTGGCCGGGGTTTGGCCGAGCTGGAGAACAGATCCGGATGCTCATTTAAGAGCAAGAAATTTAGGGATTTGCCGCCAACTGATGATGGAAAGACCTTTATGATTGGCCAAGATTTGGATGAGATCATTGAATTTAAAAAGCAAAAAAACCAAACAAACACATTGCAGTACAGAGTTTATTAAGAAGTATTAGATTCATTTAATGGGGACAGGAGCTTTAAATATTTTAATTAATTAATTGCGCCTAGCACAGGGGAATATAAACGCTATGATGAGTTATACAGGAATCGGTATGTATTACCGCCAGACGTAGGCCGGCGGATGAATTCCCAACGCCGGAAGGCCGGCAGATGAAGACCCCGACAGGGGAAGTAAGTATGCTATCCCTAACCCTCTCCCCACCCCCCCTAACCCTCCCGTAGGGGTGCCTAACCCTAAGTTCCCCCCAGGAGACACTAAGCAAAACCCTCCTCCTCCACCCCCCCCTTCCCGCGCGGCTATCTGCTCTTGACGGTATTTCGGCGTGGGGCTGATAGGTGTCGGTATTTAGACACCTATCATTAGACCCATGCCGGGATTTCACTGTTGGGAAGCCGGCAGTCGAAATGTTCCTGACTACATACCAGTTATACACTATGTGCAGACTACTTTCGGTCATATTTTGAGTCCCCATAGGACCTAGACACACACCTAATTATGTCACATATCTAGACCAGTCCTCCTGTGTGAAGATTATGAAGCCTCAATCATATACGGGACATAAGAGGACATAAAGGAGTTATGGGGAAGAGTAGAGAAACAATGGCATCTCTACTGAATGACACGTTCTCAAATAAACTTATTAGCACCACTTAAAACTAAACTCTTATGGCATACATTATTTTAATTTTTTAACATTCATCCATCAATGCTTACACTAAATGAATACAAAGACAAAATACAAACACAGGGTTAAAGATATGGTGAAACTTCATTCAAGTAATTTTGTGCTTGTGGAGTCGGTGTCCGGCTCGTGGTTACATGGACAGATTCCGGTGACGTGGATCGCTCGCCTCGCCTGGCTATTTATGGTCTTTAATAAGTCTTAGTTTGCTCTTCCCTTGCGTATAGATATAAAAATAGCCCAGTGCTCTTCACACGGGTAGTTTACTGTTACTGGCAGCCTGTGCTTGCAGTGACCACCATTCCCATCAGTGATAACCGCGTCAGACACGGATCACAGGAGGCACACTGCAACAAGCCAGGCTGGAGATTACAGCACGTGTCATCACCAAGCATCAGCCCTGAAGCTATGGCACATGTGAGATCACCAAGTGGGATCATGAATGGTCATTGTATTATTAGTATTATTATACCCAGCACTGTACAGAGAATATATGTCCTTAATATCACTCCCTGCCCCATTGGAGCTTAAGCTGGGCACACGCTGGAGCGATATCGGCCCGATATTTTGTTTCTGGCCGAATTGGAACGACATATCGGCTGGATCGTTCAGTGTGTACGTCCAATCTGCGTGCTCCAGCGGTGGTTAGCGATATCTCATGCGACGCCATGCAAGGTAATGAAGGACAGAATGATGGATCGTTCCGTCGCTCATTACATCTTTCTGATGTGTACCGCGGATACAATGTCGGCTCATTCGGGTACACATTGCTCCAGTGTACCCAGCGTTACAGCCTAGGGCCCCCATTTACCAACGAAGCATAACCCCTTCAGCGCTCGCTAAAGGGGTTAGGACCTCGTTTCTGCATTTAAGAAATAACAGTAATTTAAGATTACCGCTGTTTGTCAAGCATCGCGTTCGCCATCTTTTAAATGGCGAGAGCGATGCGGGCCCCATTGACTGCAATGGGGACGCGGCGCTGCCTTCCCGGCTTCAGTGAAGCCTTCCAGGCACTACTGGGTCCCCGTTTCATGCACAAGCGCAGACGGACCATTGCGCAAGCGCATAACACCGGAGCTACGTCGCTGGCAGCGTTAGGCTCGCCAGAGGGGTAAGTATTGGTAAATACCAATTAATTTTTATTTTGTATCACAGTGATAGTAAACCATAAACTCTGCTGGTATTTGCCTTCGTTGGTAAATGGGGGCCTCAATTCCCTAATATACAGGCGTACACACATTCACATCAATTAGTGTTAATTAGGTCAGAAGCCTATTAACCAAGCAGTATGTTTTTGGAGCATGGGATGCAACTGGAACACCCAGATGAAACCCACACAAACACTGGGAGAACATACAAACTCTGCACAGACAGACCATGACCTGAACTCCTGACTTCAGTGCTGTGGGACAGCTACCCTTTAATTCCCAGAAAGACCGCCCAAACAAAAGAATCCAGTTACTCTAAGGGTGCATACACACCTGTACAATATCGGCCCGATTTAGCAAAAATCGGAACGACAAATCTGGCATATCGTGCAGTGTGTATGCCCAATTTGCGTGTACCTGCGGTTGCATGCGATATTGTGCTGCACAGTCAATCATACGATATCGCATGTTAGCCTGTACAAGTGAATGAAGGACGGAACAGTGATTGTTCCGTCTTTCATTAAATCTTTGAAGTGTGTACCGGCAATAATGCGATGTCCAGGGTGAAGGTAAATCCTAAGGGCTTGTCCACGCTGGTGTTGCTGTGATATACCAGAGGTATTCTGATCCTGTTGCCTCTCATATGGTCATGTTGACAACTCACAACAGAAGTTACTTTTGCAGTGACCTGGAAGACCATCTAGAGCTTATAGCTGACATCTCATTGGCTGCTCGATGGTTGCACTTGTTGTATTTGACCAACTTAGTTGGAAATGTATTTGGCCAACACCCTGTCCTACAGCAAATCTGAAAATCACCGGATGTGACGTGCTTTAGCAATCTGTAACAGATATCAGATTGTTTGTATGAATAGATAATACTGTATACATTGGTATCTATTTTTACTTTTGGCATTTTAAAGACAATTCCCTTGGAGGTGCTAGACGCCAATAAGCCTTTACAAAATTATAAATGAGGGATTTCACAGCATTTACAATAACCAATTAAAGATTAATGATCTATTTAAGTACAGCAACAGACACTGCATGTAATTTCTGTAATACACATTATATGCAAATCCACTAAACTCTCACTAACACGCATAGAAACCAACTGAAACCAGCAGAGACCCCGCAACTGGCCCGGCCATCCTGATCCATGAATTATGCGTAATGTGCAGTAGGAAAGAGATGGTAATTACTAATGCCAGCGCATGCAAATATGAAATAGAAGAGGGAATAATTGCTTTGAGCACGGTGAAACGCGTAATGACAATGCAATCTCTACAGAATTATTTGCACAGAGCACTTTTCAAATTCTTTCCAAATGAAAGGGAAAATATAATTAGATTTAGACTAAAGAGCTGAAGCAGAATTGGAATCAGTTTATGTATAAAAAAAGCAAACAAAAGAAAAACACAGGTGTAAAGTGCGTCCCCATGAAAAGACCCTTTTTGCATAGTACACTCAGCCTAGGACACCCCAAAATTCAAGTATTACACCAGGAGAGAGCCAGTTTGACACTAGGATAAAATAGTATTAAATGTGCTGGTCTTACACCAGGAGGTACGGCTTAAAGCCAGTAATAAATGCTAGTTACAGTATGCAGTACAGTGCTCTGCTGGAATATCACAGTGCTTCTCAGACTCAACCCTCAGGACCTCTCACGTTTTCCAAACCCCTGATTTGGTGCACAGATGTATTTATATACATAAGATAACTTTCTGTGTCTGGGCAGCAGGATTGAAAACAAACAAAAAAAAGTTTTATTGTATACAAGATATCATGTCTTGAGGCTTCTCTACATGACACCATGGTGGTCTCATTGGTGGACTGCTGTATGGCTTCTCTACATGATATCTTAGTGATCTCATTGGTGGCTTCTCTACTTAATATCTTAGTGGTCTCATTGGTGGCACGCTGTGTGGCTTCTATACATGGTATCATGGTGGTCTCATTGGTGGAATGCTGTGTGGCATCTCTACATGACACCATGGTGGTCTCATTGGTGGCACACTGTGTGGCTTCTTTACATGATATCTTAGTGATCTAATTAGTGACTTCTCTACATAATATCTTAGTGGTCTCCTTGGTGGCATGCTGTGTGGCTTCTATACATGGTATCATGGTGATCTTATTGGTGGAATGCTGTGTGGCTTCTCTACAGGATATTATAGTGGCCTCATTGATAGAATTATGTTTGACTTCTATAAAATATACCATGGAGGTCTCATTGATATGTTGTGTGGCTTCTCTACAGGACACCATGGTGGTCTCATTGGTGGAATGCTGTATGGCTTCTCTACAGGACACCATGGTGGTCTCATTGGTGGAATGCTGTATGGCTTCTCTACAGGATATCATGGTGGTTTCATTGATGGAATTATGTGTGGTTTCTTTATATTATATCATTGTGGTCTTATCGGTGGAATGTTGTGTGGATTCTTTACAAGATATAGTGGTGTCATTGATGGAATGTTTTGTGGTTTCTCTTCATATCATGGTAGTCTCATTGGTGGAACACTGTGTGGCTTCTCTTCATATCATGGTGGTCTCATTGGTGGAATGATGTGTGGTTGCTCTACAAGATATCATGGTGGTCTCATTGGTGGAATGTTGTGTAAATTCACTTAATGAGATCATGGTGGTCTCATTGGTGGAATGCTATGTGGCTCCTATACATGATATCATGGTGGTCTCATTGGTGGAATGCCGTGAGGCTTCTCTACATGATATCAGGGTGGTCTTAATCGTAGAATGCTGTGTACGTCTCTACATGATAACATGACGGTCTCATTGGTGGACTGCTTTGTAGCTTCTCTTTATTCTATCATGGTTGTGTCATTGGTGGAATGCTATGTATTTTCTCTTCATGATACCATGGCATGGAACAAACCTGCATACAAGTGTTGCATATCAAATTAATCAGCACAGTCCACTTGTGACTAAGATGAAATTTCAGTCAAAAACAGACGCAAAAAAGACGCCTGGTGCTGGCATAGACGCACGGGAGGAGCTGTTTGGGGCGACTGCAGCAACAGGGGACAAATCTGTATAATGGTGGTTTCATTGTTTGAAGGCTGTGTCTCTTCTCTACATATCATACTGGTAGGGATTGTTGGGGACAATGTTTGTTTTAACGGAACATAATTCCCATAATTTAATTTGGCTTGTGGCACGTTCTGATTGACTGAAGATGCAGAACAAGATGTGTACAGATGTGTCCTCATACATTTAGCCTCAAAACGCCAGGCAGCACCACTTGTCCAGTGTAAGCGAGCCAAGAGTTCCCATGCTACTCTGCGACTAGGACGCACCAGAAGACTGCGCAGATTAATTTGATATGTGACACTTGTATATCTGTGAGCGACCTATAAACGGAACTTGGTGTGGAATAAAGCTGCTGCATCGTAGCATTTCGCACGATGTTTGAGAGACTCAGTCGCACACAGATATACAAGTGTCACATATCAAGTTAATCAGCACCATCCCCTGGTATGTCCTAGTCACATCCCATTGCGACTTCAGCAAAAATTATGTCCGGCGCTAGCGGTTTCTCACGGGGTCAGTCGCACCGAGAGAGGATGTTTGGTGCAACAGCAATGATGAGTGATCTGTACATAAGATAAACAGGGTCGAGTGGCTGCCTGCAAAAGGACTGGTTATTTATTTACACCTCCTTGGAAGTGGTGGAGACCAGGTATTGGCCCATACTTGCAATGAGACGACTATTACCCCACCCAAGTGCCCTTCAATAGGGGAAAGATCATTTCTAAGTGCACAGCTGCCTTTTAGGGAAAAAAAGTGACACATGTAACAAGGGCAGTCACAATGTCCTCATTTAAGATATGAGGCTGAACTGAGCAATGTAATGGAATAAATGTGATGGTCCTAAGTGGTAATGGGACTCATGTCATATTGACGTTTGTCTCTTTACACCATAAACATTTCCATTTGCACTTCCAATCTTGTCAAAGTAAGCCCAGACTAGTTTCATGAGGGGCTGTATACATGTCTGGAATGTTGGTGTACTCGGTGTTGAGTTAAGGACACTTTCATGATGACGCTCACATCGTAACTTGGCTGTACAGTCTGCTAGCGATAACACTGTACAACAAATTTATACTTTTAATTTGTTTCCTTTCTGAAAATAGTCATACATTACTAATAGTCATACATTACTAATTTGAGGTCAAGAAAAACAAATGATTTCAGAATGTTTTTACTAGCTCTATTTTTTGAGCTACACTACTTGCACTATACTGTATGTACATTAGTAATATAGTCATAGTGAAAAGCTATTTTAAAATAATCTGATATTTTCTTGATAGAAAATAAATAACAGTTGTTTTAATTCAATCAATCACAAATAAGAACACAAAACGAAACAAACATACAGCATAGGAAACAAACATACAGCATAGGAAAGTACTATGTAATATAGTGGCCTATACATGGGGGTGCTTTCTCTTTGCTTGTCGCTTGTACTCCTCCTCTGGGGCCTCTCTTGTCACTGTCACCTCCCCTGATATCTTTGTTCCATTGCTGAAATGTCTTGGTGGAATCGCTCCCTATGCTGTCACTCAGTGCACCACAGTTATCTTGTGGGGGTAATCCCGTGAATCGCATATATTTGAATAGGGGAGGGGACAAATAACTGATTCATTTAGTTGGGTCATTAGGCCCCGCCCCCTCTGCGCAGAACGCAGATTGCTGGTAAGATTCTCTCCATTCTGCCCACGTCACTAGGAATCCCCCTACATCGTCATAAATGGGCTATATCTCGGCACTCAGAGCTAACTGACAGTTTTAAATGTCACATTTATTCTTTGCATGCTGACATCAATTAGAAGTAACTATTTTCACATCGGAAACATTTTCATTGTTGTGCAGTGTAATCTAACATAGTCCAAGTGACTATCAGATAGGTCGGCTGGTCCAGCGTCGATCACCCCACCCACAGGAACCAGCAGAAGGCTAATCTCCATCACAGCTCTATTCTAATTGGCTGGTGTTGTACCCATATCCTGAGAACACCCTCCTTCCCTATTTAAAGCTGGTCAGCCCAGGTGCTCGGTTTGACTTGCCTGACTGCAGCAGTATCCTACTAGCAGCCGGAAGAGCAGAATCTTCCAAAGGCATGAGGTAAGGTCCCTTATTTTGGCACAGAATGAAGTGACCAATTAGATACAATTGCAAAAAAATGAGCTCACATATATCTCAGATGGTAAATGAGCTTTATAGTGTTTAATCCCAATATGCTCTCCACTGTGCAACGTTTTGGAAATCAGTAGTGTGCAAGTAGACCAGTCTATCGTGTACCACAGACATTTAGGTGGTTCAAGCCAGCGCAATAGGCAATATTTATGTATGTCAAAATGCACGTAAGATTGACAATGTGCTGCAGTGATCAGTTGTAGAATAGGGATTGGCTATAAACTAGCCAGACGCATGAAGGTTATACTAAATGTGTCTGAAATTGCTGTGTGCAAGCGCTTTGACAATCACCAATGAATGGTATTATCTGTATTGACATCCTATCATTCCTGGGGAAAAACCGTTAGCCACTGGACACAAATGGTCTTTTGACCGATTAAAACCGGACTGGCCTTAAATCACTGAATGTGCGGACTTCCTCCATAGCCAATTTAACCATCCATGTGTGTCAAACCCCTACGGATCATGTTTAGGTCAAAAACTGTGGAATTATTGAGCCTGCTCCTGCTTGGGCAGCATAGACCCTCTGCCAGGGTTTGCTGTTGAGAGTCAGTTCGAACCCACCCAGACACCATTGTAGCTTGGCAGTAACACAACATACTGTATATTAAAAAAAACAATGACCCAAACAATTAATTTGCTGCCTACTGTACTCCGGTGGAATATGAAAAGCAGGTTTCACAGCCAGTGTCCTCCCGGCACAGATCATTTGTTATCTTTTGACCACATCTCACCCACTCGGCAGCCGGAGATAATTTCCATGTGATTGAAGAACAGCGAGGATGACATTTAATCGGTACAAGTGCCAATTAATCTAATTGCCTTTGATAGGTAATTATGCTGTCCCCCCCCCCCCCCCCAGATGATTCTGGAAAACAAGAAACAAATTTAAAGGTGACAAATACCCACTGGTGCTGTAACTTTGAAACATGACGTGAGATCTAGAAGGGAAGGGATGAGTCGGGAGAGAGGCGGCTTTGGGCAATCAGAACATATTCAAAGAGAACTGATTATCTTTAGATACGTCCCAAAGCTGTTTTATATCAGACAGGCTCGGTTCCAATATGGAAATGAGAAGTTAATCCAGTTACAAAATAAGCATTACGCACACTGCTCCCTGTTAGCGGATTTTACTTACAAATGACAATCATTAAAGATAAAGTACTTTTCGTGGACGTTGATGTTCCTATAAAGCATTTCTGTGTGTTCTCTTGAGGTACTGTAATAATGCTGCCAGTGGTATAATTAATTTCCACAGGAGATCAGAATTCATAGACGTGCCTTGCTAAGCAGAGGGGCAGAGGCTAATCCATTAGAGGAATGTATAAGTACCTGGATAGATAAAGGCTTATCGCCGTTTTCATACAGGACCTAAATTCATGTGAGGTCTTAGGTTACGGAAGCAGCGGGACGGACATTTATATCCGGTCGGATTTTATGCGAGGATGAAACCTTTGCTGCAGCACAATACAAATGATTGTCCTGCCATGCTTTGCATAGACTTTATATATTACCCTCTAAAATTAGGCACTTGGAACACACACGATGAAGATGTAGATAAAAAATAAGGGCGCTGTGCACAAAATCCATTATCATATAAAACAGCACTCAGTTGCTGCACTTATACAGCAAGATCTATAATCTTGCCTCAAAAACACATATAAAAGGAATATTAAGAGCGCTGCTAGTGAGATGCTCAATATAAAATGTTAAATAACATCAATTAATATCACATGTAAAATTAAAAAGGTTAGACTCATCGGGATAATTAATACTAATAGACAAACAAGTTTAAACAATATTGATCTGGGACCACAGACAACAAAAAATATTAACTCCCACCTCTCTCCACTCCAATCTGTCCTCAGTGCTACTGCTCAGCTCATCTTCCTCTCCAAACGTTCTACATCTTCCTCCCCTCTCCTAGAAGCCCTCCACTGTCTCCCCTCCAGATCCCAAGAGAAATGCGACATGTTACACACACAGGTGGGATGCACATTGGTGTGTATAGCTATATATACACACGGAATCGGTATGAAATACCGCCGGCCGCATGGTTCGATTCCCGGCAGCGCCTGGCCGTCAAAAACAGAGTTCCCGGCAGCGGAAGCCCGACAGCGCTGGAAATCCTGATCGTCCCTAAGGTAGGTATAAACTAACCTACCCCCCTAACCCTCCTTAGGGGTGCCTAACCCCCCCTCCCAAGTGCCTAACCCTAACCCCCCCCTTCCCCGCTGCCTAAACCTAAGTCCCCCCCGGGGGTGCCTAACCCTAACCCTCCCGTTCCCTAGCCTAACCCTCCCGGGGGGTGCCTAACCCTAAGCCCCCCCAGGGTGCCCTAAACCTAACCCTCCCCCCGCGCGGCTGACCGCTCGCCGGTCTCCCGGCGTCGGGGAAATGCAGACGCCCGGCATTTCACCCTCGCCGGGATATGACAGTCGGGAAGCCGGCTGTCGGTATTAAGGCAGCCGATTTCCCGATTCTATACCATATACACACACATATAAACAAAACTAAATAGTGAACCCACAATGCTCTTTTGCAAGCAGCAGTGCGCCAATTTGCCAACATTTCAAGGTGCTGGAAATCAATCTGTCGAGCATTTCAGATTAAACAAAACATGCACATTGTAGAGAGCGAAATGTCACTTGAAACTCCACGTCAGCTCCCACTTATGGCTGTGCTGCCTCCTGCAGAGAAGAGAACAGGACTGTATGTGTGCCCCCATTTAAACAATTTCATTATCTTGAAATCGGGTTTCATACTGTGTGGGTACAAATACTGTAGTTGCACTCATGTGACAAATCTTTAAGCAAGGAAGACCCAGGCCTTGTTTCCACTGCGTTAATCAGTGCTCTGCAAGTGTCAAGTAGACGGCACACAAAAGTATAACCACATGGTAGTCATACTTATGTGCCAAATGTAATAGTCTGATTTGCAGGAGCTGGCGTGATTACGGCTATAAAGTAATTCGATTTAAAGCACCATTTAGTTTAAAAGTTTTACCTTTAAACCAATTTCCACTTTACATCTAGTGACTATCTCGCTGGAATCACACCGGCTCCCTTATATCAAAAGGCTATTAAATTTGGCCCTGTATCCTCTCCCCTTCTCTGGAAAAAAACATTTAGGAGCATATAGATAGAGTGTTTACATGCTCCAAAATGTATTTTTCTCACCAAATCTCATTGAGTATAGTTTCCTCAGTTGAAACAGCTGTTTAAATTGAATCTTTCATGCAGCTTCTGTAATACATCCCATATGTATTTTCTGCGGCAGTCTCATATATTATGTGAATTAACTGGTCATCTTCAACTAATACACTTATGGCTGTTTATTCCTTGTGCCTCTATGTCATTCTAATACCATTCTTGGCTATTACCCACTGGGGGAAAATGTACTGAGTGGCAAAAATGAATGGGCATGCTCTGATTGGCTGTTTTGAGGCTCTGACCAATCAGAGCGTGCTCATAAAAATAATTTATTATAACATCTAATTATTGATTATAGTACATCCACTGCCCAGGGGTGGGGAAGAGCCTTACTGCTGTCATTGTTCATCAAGATTTTTTTTTGCAGGCCTGGTTCGGCTAGGGATTACAGCCCTGTGTTGTCTAGACTAGTCCCCATCTCTGCTATAGAGGAACTAGTCCTGGCTGGTAATAGAAATTTTGTGGAGACCCCAATATCTTAGTTTAATAATGGGTGGGACCCCATACATTTATTTTTTTCCAAATGCTTTCGATATTTACACATTATTATTATCCTTTATATGGCGACACAAGTGTTCCACAGCGCCTTACAAAGTACATAAACAAATAAGTGAACAAGAAACCAGTGACTTACAGTACAATATAGGACAAGGACATGGTTTGAACACATTGCTGCACTATCGATCATAACACTCAAAATAAGCAGCAGGGAGTCAGCAATCAAGTGTTAGATGCCTTTGTGGAGAGTGAGTAGTAGTAGAAAGTATAAGGAGAAGTACATGAAGGAAGAGGGCTCTGCTCGTGAGAGCTTACATTCTAAAGGATGGATCATGTTTGGAAACAGAGGGTGGGTTCAATCTAGAATGACAAAATTACTTTTAGTAAATACTGTGGTTTTGACAAGGAACCAACAGTCTATCCACATTGGTTTCCAAACCCCTGCAATCCCACTGCCCAGGTCTGTCCATGGTAATACACTATTGAGCTTAGCCAATGCTAGTTTAAGCTATGATCTGCCTTAATTTTTTTTTTTTTTTTACTCCATTTGAAATACATTATTTTTTCACCTGAACCACCAATTGTGCAATCAGTTATAAATGCTCACTGACCGAGGATTGGAACATTTGTGCTTTATTTGGGTAGCGTGCTCTCGTCTTGGGTCTAACATTACCGTAACCGTCACATCAACTCCTGCAGAATAAGCTAACGGGTGACATATTCCTGGCTGGGTGAAACTTGTGAAAATACATCTGGCAAAGTTCTGATACTTCAATATTACGATTCATTTTGACACATAATAATCAGTACCATTAATGTGTCGAGCAGCCCCTGCTGTAATAGCTTATAGGTCTTCGTGCCAGGACCACCACAGAACCAGATATAACTTGTTTGCTCCAATGCGCAAAGCATGGACTTTCCATTCCTTGGAAGTCATATCATTACCAGTTGCTCAGTGCAATCACCATATTTCTGAAAAAGCCTTTCCCGGTGGTTCGCTTACTTTACTGAGTGAATGAAAAGTGCGAAGTGTGCTAAAATAAGTTTATTTTAACAAAACAGTTACAGTTACCAATTTATGATGAAAAAAAAGAGTTTAACACCAAAAATGTAAAAACTTTCTGCCATCTAACAATGCCAAGCTACATACCTGCAATTATAAAGACCCATATTCACATAAATGCTCAGTAAAATGTACCAGGGGAGTCCTAATATCTTTCAATGAGATAAAATAGATGATCATTACTTGGAAAGGTTGAGTACTTCATTTTTATATTAAAACCAACAATACCGTGAAGGAACGCAGGTGCGGCTGTAAGGACAACAGACACTATGCACCAGCGCAGGACATGGAGCAAGTAAAACGTCAACCAAATTACTAACACATTTCCTTCCACAGTCTTGACCATTGCCTGAGCTCACAGCCCCCCCCTCAACCCCCTTCCCAAATTTTACGTATCTAATTTAACGTTCCTGCAGCACACATTCTTTGTAATAAATTGGTCCCATTATTCAGGCAGAATGCCGCGTTCCCATGGCCGACTTCACATAACGCAATACTGGAGGAAAAGTGTCATTTACTGTATGTGCGTTTCCCAATCCTCGGTGCGTTTTAAAAAAAAATACTGTTTTGTTTTTAGCACATCAATATGATCCTGGTAACAGATTCCCCTGATCTCCTGTGTGCACAGTGAGGGGGTCATCGTCCAGGCCAATAAACGTGTCACTTCCGCAGCCGCTTGCCCTTAGATGCCTGCCGCTTACTCTGGGTTCCCCCGCCAGTGGCGACTTTCCGCTTCTTTGCTTTGGGTCCTTTCTGATCACTGCAGACACTGGGTGGGGGAGGGGACAGAGAGAGGAGTAAATGTTACAGTTACTTCTGACATTAATACAATGAGTTCTGCTATAAAGCATGTTATAGGGCAGGACACCCCTAAATGTGACAAAGCATGTGTTTAATAAAGCTATTACACTTTTTAACTGCTTCCAAGCCTCTTTTGAAATTACTACCCCATCATTTCCCTTTATTACGGATATATATATATATATATATATATATATATATATATATATATATCCTGTATGACATTCGCTTTATGATAAATGAGGGGAACCTGTAGGAAAGATGGTAGCCTAGAACCAGATGCTTGCGTTCATTTTCTAAACTCCACAAAAACTGCCAGTAGAACCGAAAGGTTGTATTGGGAATGGCCGCCCTTGTCCCTGCCTCCCACGTCTTATAAATGTTCCCGTCATCCTGAGCAGGGTCTGCTCAATCCCAGACTATCAATACAGGACACAGACCGATCAAAATGGACCCGTCACCCCCCACAAACCTCTATTCATCAATCCACCGTATGCTAGCGAGATCAGTGAGGCACGAGGTTCTTGTTTCTATGTAACCATGAGTAGGACCTGCCATACTGCTTTCTTGGCCTAGTCGAAAGCTAATTTCCCTTTCTTTCTAAATCAATTTTATTCCTCAAAAACATGACGCTCCAAGCTCCAGCTGTTACCCCGTCGTCAGCCTGAAGTCGTGACCAACTCAATCCTATGGTGCAACCTACTTGAAAACTGGGCTCCAGGCCCAAAATAACGGACAACCCCAATAGTGCACATAAGGGGGACCCTGGGGAGAGACCCATGACATCCAGGAAAGGGGGGTGGGGAATAATTATTTTTCAGTTGCTCAAATCTATCTGCCACAATATAGCTCAAGTCCAAAAAAATGGTGAAGATGTAAATGGACATGATGTACCAATTTCGGAATGGCACATCACCCCTAACTGATTTAACCCCATAAATCTATTGGGGGATGGGCAACATGCAGTTATATCGCAGCGATAAACAGAATAATTGGACAACACCGCTCTGCGCTTTAGAAAACTAATAACACCGCTCATCTTGATACTGTCATGTCTTGATCGGTTTAAATCGAAATTTTTCGCAACTATTTTGCATTAAAATGAAAGATGTGTGTTCCGGTGATCAGAACATGTAAAGATACCAGCCCAAAAAAATCTAGTGCAGGCAATTCATAATGTTGAATTACAAATCCAATACTAAATTGGCACAGTTTCATAATATCTCCTTTCCACTGGTAATTATTAAGACTTCAAGAAATGTCTAATATTGTAACATCAGTTGCAATATAATAAGGGAAAAAGTCCAAATATTTTTTAATATAACATGATCCAAGTTGCAAAATCCATGTATGAATAAAATCAGGTATTCACAGCTGATACATGCAAACAATCTTGATGAGGGTGACTTCCTACCAGAATCAAGTAAAAGTCTATTTATTACCAGAGGAAAGAGATACATATAGTTATGAAACTGTGACAATTTAGTATTGGATTTGTAATTCGACGCTGATTATGAATGGTCTGCACTAGATTTTTTTGTGCTGGTCTCTTTACATGTTTTGGTCACCGGAACACACATCTTTCATTTTGTTGCGAAGCATTTTCGGTTTGAACAGATCAAGACATGACAGTATCAAGATAAGTGTTATTATTGATTCTCTAAAGCGCAGAGGGGTGTTATCCAATTACTCTGCTTATGCGTGTTTATCTTGGTGAGGATTTTAAGTGCAAAATCGGCAAGTACCAATTTTATGTTTTTCTATATCGCAGCAATAAACTACATCACCCACCACACATATAGCAACAGTAAACAGTAGCTGCTTCTACCATATTCACCAAGCCCTGCAGCACGGATATATCACCAAAGTGTTCTGAGCTAACACCTGCAGAGACAGTAACACAAAGTGAAGTGTGACGTAGGTGGCAACAGGCCGGGCTGGGCCGAGGACTGTATAGCGGTGTTTGGTTACCCATAGCAGAAGTAGCCAAACTAAACCCTTCTATTCCATCGACAGGTGGGCATCCCCGAATCTTACAAGGCTCACATGTAACGTTGTACAGGTTGAGTCTCCCATATCCAAAATGCTTGGGACCAGGGGTATTTTGGATATCAGAATATTCCGTATTTTGGAATATGTGCATACCATAATGAAATATATTGGGAATGGGACCCAAATCTAAACACAGAATGCATTTATGTTTTATATACACCTTATACACACAGCCTGAAGGTAATTTTATACAATATTTTTAATAATTTGTGCCTTAAACAAAGTTTGTGTACATTGAACCAACAAAGAGCAAAGGTTTCATCTCATTCATGCTAAAAATATTCCATATTTCGGAATATTTGGATATAGGAGACTCCACCTGTATTATCAAATATGTATGTTTGGGGATCAAAGTTAATAAATATTTAGTGAAAAAACAAACCATAAAGAGTATTAATTAGTTAAATTGAGATGAATTTCACATCGTCACAATTCAACATTTCTTTCATTATTATGTGAATAGTTAAGCAGCGGTATAAATCTTAATGGCCCCATTCACGAGTCGCGATTCCCCATTCTGCTGAAGAGCGACCAAAACCGTTGATCTGCGGGACATCGATGACTGGCGATCCATCGGCGGAATTCAACATGTTAAAAATGCCTGACTGGCTGATTCTGACCATTTTCCTGTCAGGATCGGGGAATCGAGATTTATCTTCGATCCCCCGTCCTCGACAGAACAGGGAATTGTGGCAATCCGTTGCAGATGTAGGGGCAACATAGTACTTGAAACTTGGGGATAACGTTGGATGGAAATAAGACAGAGGGGTCTATTCATAAAGAGAACGAAAACTGAATTACTTTTTATTATATATATCGCATCAGTTCGATATATAGCTTTTGTTAAGTAGCAATACTAAATACCATACTAAAGTATGGTGATGCCATTCATCCACGGAGCAGCGGTAACACAGGAGAAGTAAAGAACTTCTCCACGGTAACTCGGTTTGCGATTGGCACCAAGCAGAGTAAAATCCTGTGTTTCACAAAACAGGACTTTTCTCTGCTCCATGAATAGACCCCAGAGACAGCTAAAAGACTGATAAATGTAGTGATTAGAGAGTGCCCCTAACAAAGTATACACAAGATGGTGCTCGATTCCATCCTCCTCTTTTTCTCCCTCCCTCACTCTCTCTCTTGTGCATCAATGACAGAGGTGGGAGGGGTCAAAGTTCAGATCAACTGTCATTACATACCAATGTAAATGACATCATTTTTATCAGCAGTTGAATTTATTATATAGATTATATCTATATTGGAGGTTTAGCAATATTTGTGCAGTTTTTTTTTGATCTGTCATAATAAGTATTGAGAAAGAAAACGCAGCTAAATCCACCTTTTCTTTATACCTTTGCGGAACGTGCATAGTTTACAAATCCAATATGAGTCATGCTCGCCTGCGATTTCTATATTTATCCTATCAAATTTTATTAGGATTAAGATTGGTGGCTCTTCCATGTGGCCAACATATTGGATTCCGCCTTCACAGCCCATAAGGTAAATCAAATATTGGCAATTGCAGTTGATAAAAGTGTGAATAGAAATAGCCTTCTGTGAAGTCGGAGAAAATATTGATTTCTCCTTATTGTGTACATGATGGCTGAATCAATATATAGCACATCTTTTACCTAGAATTAAAAACAAATCCATATAAATGTATAACGTGGAAGAATAGATGGCAATATCTTTTTGAGAGATTCATTTGTTAAAAAAAAATATGAGATATGGTAAGAACTTACCCTTGTTATCTCTATTTCTACGAAGTCCATAGGGTTCCACAGGATACCTTGGGGGTATAGGTGTGACGTCAGTCATCGGGCACCAAAGAGTTAAGCTTTCAGCCTCCCAGGATGCACTAGGTCCCCCTCCTATACCCCGCCCCCGAGCCAAGGCACCTCAGTTAGTTACCAAGCCATAGGCCGGAGGAGGAGAAGGAAGAGAGAGAAAAAAGATCTGGACACACACAAGAATCACATTCTCATCAGAGGGAGACGGAAAAACCGGTGACCAGAGCAAAGCCCATCTGCAGCACAGGTGCGACAGGGCGGGAGTCCTGTGGAACCCTATGGACTTCGTAGAAATAGAGATAACAAGGGTAAGTTCTTACCATATCTCATATTTTCTACTTCAGGGTCCATAGGGTATCCACAGGATACCTTGGGGATGTCCCAAAGCAGTATCCTTTAAGGGTGGGGACGCTCCTGTGCAGAAAGGAGAATCCGCCGCCCGAAGCAAGCATCCTGAGAGGCGAAGGTGTCAAACCTGTAATACCTCACGAAGGTATGGACAGAGGACCACGTAGCAGCCTTGCAGATCTGGACTACAGAGGCACCACGTCGAGCTGCCCACGAAGGACCCACAGACCTAGTGGAATGAGCCTTCAGAGAAGGAGGAACCGGTAGGCCTTCATGAATATAAGCTTCAGAAATAGCCATACGGATCCAGGCTGCCAAAGTTTACTTTGAGGCAGGCCAACCCTTTTTACCGAAGCCATAAAGGACAAACAAAGCGTCCGACTTCCTAAACGAAGAAGTGCGGTCAACATAAGTCCTTAAGGCCCGCACAACATCCAACGAGGCCTCACCCACGGAAAGACCCGGTGAGTTAAAGGCCGGAACAACGATTTCCTCGTTAACATGAAACTGGGAAACAACTTTGGGAAGAAACTCGGGCCGAGTGCGGAGCACTGCCCTGTTCCCATGAAAAACCAAGAAAGGGGGTCTACAAGAAAGAGCCCCTAACTCAGAAACACGTCTGGCCGAAGCAATAGCCAGAAGGAAAACAGTCTTAGCTGTCAGCCATTTAAGATCCACTGAGCCCAGTGGTTCAAACGGCGGTCCTTGGAGAGCCCTCAGGACCACAGCCAAATCCCAAGGCGCCACAGGTGGAACAAAGGGCGGCTGAATGCGGAGAACAAATTGCATAAAGGTGCGCACATCCGGGATTGTAGCAATCCTACGGTGAAACCAGACAGACAGGGCCGAAACCTGTACCTTCAAAGAAGCAAGGCGAAGCCCATGATCTAGTCCCGCTTGTAGGAAGGCGAGAATCCGAGACAGACGAAACTCCAGCGGTGCATAACCACTCGGTCGACACCACTGGAAGAACGTATGCCACACGCGATGGTATATCCTCGCGGAAGACGGTTTCCGAGCACGCAACATGGTACGCACTACCGAGCTGGAAAACCCCCGGGACCTCAGCATGGCCGTCTCAACAGCCACGCCGTCAAAGACAGCCGAGTCAGGTCCGGGTGAAGGCAAGGACCCTGAGACAGAAGGTCCGGTCGTAGCGGCAACCGCAGAGGACTGTCCACGGACAGACCCTGAAGGTCTGAGAACCAGTGCCGTCTGGGCCACGCGGGAGCTATCAACAGGAGCGTCCCTCCTTCCTGTTTGAATTTCCGGATTACCCGTGGAAGAAGGGAGACCGGAGGGAACAGGTATGCGAACCGGAACGTCCACCGGACGGACAGAGCATCCACCAGAGACGCCCCTTCGTCTCTTGTGCGAGACCCGTTCACCGGCAACTTGTTGTTGTGCCGGGACGCCATGAGGTCGATCTCTGGAAGACCCCATCTGTCCACCAGCAGTTGAAAAACGTCCGGGTGCATTCCACCGGATGAACGTCCTGGCGTCTTAGAAAGTCCGCCTCCCAATTTAGCACTCCCGGGATGAAGACCGCTGATATGGCCGGAAGATTGCGCTCCGCCCATACCAGGATCCGAGAGACCTCCACGAGAGCCGCCCGACTTCGGGTTCCTCCTTGCCTGTTTATGTAGGCCACGGTGGTAGCGTTGTCCGACTGGACCTGTACCGGGCGACCCTGGAGAACCCGATGTGCCTGCTGGAGAGCATTGAAGACCGCACAGAGTTCCAAGATATTGATTGGAAGCTCCGCTTCTGTCGGCGTCCACCTGCCCTGGAACAAGTGTGGACCCGAAACCGCTCCCCAGCCCCGAAGACTGGCGTCCGTTGTCAACAGGACCCAATTTGGAACCCAGAACCCGCTGAGATGGGTCATCGGTAACCACCAGGCAAGGGACAGACGAACCTCCGGGGTGAGCACAATTGTCTGGGACTTCAGAGACTGCGGCAGCCCGTTCCACTTGGACAGAATCAGATGCTGCAGAGGTCTGGAGTGAAACTGGGCATATTCCACCATGTCGAACACCGACACCATGGAGCCCAGTAACCTCATCGCCGAGTGTAGAGACACCCGGCGACTGAGCAGACAACTGCGCACCCTCGACTGTAAAGCAGAGATCTTTTCCTCCGTCACGGAGATCCTCTGCTGTTCCATGTCCAATAAGGCTCCGAGGTGCAGAATCCTCCGAGACGGGATTAGAGTGGACTTCTGCCAGTTGATTATCCAGCCGTGCCGTTGCAGTAGCGCAATGGTCAGGCCCAAGTGGCGTAGAAGGAGCTCTGGAGATCCTGCCACCAATAAAATGTCGTCCAAGTACGGCAACATGCGGACTCCCTGCAGCCGCAGAGAAGCCGCCATGACCACCATCACCTTGGTGAACACACGTGGTGCTGTCGCCAGGCCAAAAGGTAACGCCCGAAACTGGAAGTGGTCGCTGCGGATTGCAAACCTGAGGAACTGTTGATGGCGCAAAAGAATAGGGACATGCAGGTAAGCGTCCTGTATGTCCAATGACACCATGTAGTCCCCAGGTTCCAGCGCCAGAATGATGGACCGTAGGGTCTCCATCCGAAACTTCGGTACCCGCAAAGACCTGTTGAGAGCTTTGAGGTTGAGAATCGGACGATACGACCCATTGGGTTTCTGTACCAAAAAAAGATTTGAATAGAAACCCTGGCCCCTCTGGGAGAATGGAATAGGCACTATAACTCCAGCCTGGAGCATAGTGTGCAATACCTTCCGCAGCTCCGTAGCCTTGTTCCGGTCTGATGGTAGACCCGTGGTGAAGAATCGAGCCGGGGGTCTGTGCCGGAAGGAGAGGGCGTACCCGTGGGAGACCACCTCGAGAACCCAAGTGTCTGTCGTAGTGACCGACCAACACTGGGCGAACTGCAGCAGGCGGCCTCCAACTTTGGGATCCCCCAAAGGGAGGCCCGGACCGTCAGGCCGCAGGCTTGTCATCTGGCTTGGGGGCCGGACGTCTGGTACTCCATGCCTGCTTCCGGGGCTTGGCCGATTTCTTAGGGCCAGCCTGTCGAGGAAAAGACTGTGGTTTGGGCCTGCCCTGGGCCCTAGATGACCGAAAGGACGATGGTCCAGAACCAGAAGGAGCAGCGGCCGACGGGAGACAAGCCGATTTGGCTGCCGCCAGCGTGGCCACAATCTTATCCAGATCCAGACCAAAGAGAACTTCTCCGGTAAATGGCAACGCCTCCAGACCCTTTTTGGAATCTGCGTCCGCCTTCCAGGATCGCAGCCACAAGGTGCGATGAGCAGCCACCGCTGCTGAAGAAATTCTAGACACCAGAGTACTAATTGTCTAAGGCCGCCTCGTTGATATAAGTGGCCGAATCACGGAGATTACCAATCAACTCCGCCTGTTCGGCCGGACAGTCGGAATCAAAAGATGCCTCTAATGAATCCGCCCAGCGCTCCATCGCTCTGGCAACCCAGCAAATGGCCATAGCCGGTCGTGCTGCCCCCCCCCCCCCGCAAGGGAATAAGCGGATTTCAGGCAGATCTCCACCTTGCGGTCCGTAGCATCCTTAAGGGAGGACATGGATGGCATCGGCAATGTGGCACTACGGACAAGACGGGTCACGTGAGAATCCACCTGTGGAGGGGATTCCCACTTTGCAAAATAATAATCCGCAAACGGATAAGCCACCGCCAGGCGCCTCTGCGGCTGGTATCTTTTGCCAGGCTGTTTCCACGCCTCCTCTAAATGGTCCACTAACTGGCCTGAAAGAGGAAAGACTGTGGCATCGCCCTTCACATCTTTAAAAAAGGCGTACTTAAATTTAGCCGCTGGGGGAACTTCGTCCTCAATCACCAAGGCTGTGCGGACTGCCCGAATAAGTCCAGGAATATATACCTTGGACTTAGCGTCAGAGTCCTTAGTATGGAGAGGTTCCTGATCGTAAGGATCCAGAATCTCCCCATCATCAGACGTCCCCTCGTCATCCTCATAAGGAGCCGACAGAGACGCCACCGGCCGTTTATGTGGCCGGATCACAGACTCCCCTTGCAACACATCCGACAAGTGCTGTACAGAACTCGTCAGGGAGTTAACCCACGCCGGCTCCTGAGAAACCGGGAGCGGGGAAATAGGGAGACTGTGGGGTACCACCAATTGTCGTGGGAAACCCTGCATCCACTGACTGCTGGGACAAACCCATCGGTGTAAACGCGGGTTGCGGAGCTAACTGGCCCACTAAGGTTGTAAGCGCCTGAGCGAAACAAGCCCAGGGCGGCTCCTGTACCGGTGCTGTAACCGTAAGAGGCCGCGCCATGGACAAACACTGCCGGCGAGGCCCTCCGCGCTACCCTCCCCCTCTGCTAACGGTACTTTACACGTAGTACACTGTAGCCGGAGAGGAAAATCACTTTCAGACATGATGGCACCAAGTATGTGACCCCTCTCACCAATTATATATCAAATAGGTGAGAGACCACCCTGCAGCACCGCACCGCAAGGGCTTAGCAGAAAGAACAGGGATAGTAATAAAGCTGACAGTTTAGAAGAAAAGTTACAGGCAGCAGCGCTAGCACAGTCACATACAATGCAAAGAAATATCAATTCCTGCACTAACAGCGCTGATCAATCAACTACGCAGACACAGGACCTGGTAGGACACAGCGCAGCATACACAGACCTGACCCAAATCGGAGGAGAGGTATGCGGGGGGACCCAGACCACGATGCTTCCGTCCAGGCTTCCAGCAGCGTTCACCATGAGTTCAGAGGAAGATGGCCGCCGAGGAGCAGAGAGGAGGCTGGCCTGGGGGAGGAGCGCTGCCACAGGACCAGTCGGCAGCGTGCAGAGAGGGCTGTGTGCAGCGGGGGAGGCGCCGGCTGTGAGACAGGGAAGGCGCGCTCCCCTGGCATGCATTTAACCCCTGGGACGCCGCAGCGCTACCGCTCTGCTGCGGTCCGCTGTCCCAGGGGGTAGTGGAAGCGCAGGTTGGTCGCCTGGCTCCACGCTGCAGTCAGTCCCCAGGGAGCCCCCTGCCTGGGGACTCAGGACCATGTGATCAGCGGGGACCCACCGCGGGACCCCGCTGCTTACCTTTGTCCCCCTTAAATCCGGCCATGGTCCGGAACATCTGGGGTCACCGCTAGCTGTGACCCCAGATGCTCACCAGCATCCCCGGATCGGTACCGGCGTTCTGGTACCGGCGGGGGTGTAGGGAAGACAGCATGGACGTCAGGACTGACTGTCCATGCTGTACATCCAGATGTGCAGCCACAGCTGCATAGAAGAAAGCTTCAGGGGCTCTTCTAGCCCCCACTCCGACAGGTGCACCCGACTCCGGCCGGGCACCAAACTAAACTGAGGTGCCTTGGCTCGGGGGCGGGGTATAGGAGGGGGACCTAGTGCATCCTGGGAGGCTGAAAGCTTAACTCTTTGGTGCCCGATGACTGACGTCACACCTATACCCCCAAGGTATCCTGTGGATACCCTAAGGACCCTGAAGTAGAAAAATATATATATAATAAACCAAATTCTGAACTACTGAGAAACAAATCACTGAAACGGAAATTTCAATTCCACCGAAGAACTTTGTAATTGCGTGAGCCTGATAATACCTGGTAATGAGAGACTGAATTTATTTATTTTTTTTTAGAAGTTTTGCCACTTTTGTCTAGTTATTACATTTTAATGTCCATTTTGAAGGAACCTTTATTATCAAGATCTCTGGTGCAATTTGCTGCGTCGGGGAATGATAGCTGTACTAAAGACCAAGGCGAGAGACGTGATGGCGTTTGGTAGTGTCATTTTACAAACTACCTAAGTCTTAAGCTGCCCATACCTGAGGCATTAAGCGAAATGACATCCTTATGAGCTACTTTGCTTAAACTGACATATTGTGCATTTTGAAAGAAAAAGTTCCCAGTTTCAATACTATTACAATAATCACCAGTGTAAACTGCTAGTAACAATTTCCTTTTTATATTTCCTAAACGTTGCTGCCCCCGAATTTCTTCCCCTCATTACTGGCGAACCACTGGTCTCAGCTGGAACCAGAGCAGAGACAGAGGCAGATGCTTGAGGGTCTCAAACCAATGAGTCCAACCAGTTGAGTAACAAAGTTTCGCACTGTGGGTCTGATTCAGAGCAAAAATCAGGGCGGCCGCTTTTTTTTTTTTTTAACCGGCCTCCTGGCAGCTCGCTAAGCTGTGGGTGACCACCCACAGCTTTAGCGAGCAGCCAGATGATGGTCGCGACCATCGGGCTTGTGACGAGACCCTTGTGATAGGGTTTCGTCTGCCGCAAGCCTCAGTGAGCTTCCGGCTCTAATAGAGCCGGAAGCTCACTACTGACATCACTGGGCCGCCCACAAACAGAAGACGTTCCTTCAGGAACGCCTCCCTTTGTCCACCCACCCCGCCTACAAAACAGGGCGAGCTGTCGATCAACATCGACAGCCGTCCCATTTGTAGCGAGCCCCGGAGCGAGAGAATTTTTCTCTCGCTACATGGCTTTCCCACACCATGTGCGTGCGCAATGCCCAACCATCGACCCGCTTGCGAGTGCATAGCGCTTGCGAGCGGGTCTGAATCATTCCCTGTGTACATATCTCTCCATTTCATTATTTACCAAGCTCCGAGTTGCCTGAATTACTGAGCATTAGCTGGGGACAAGTCTGTGCTTTCTACACATCCATTAAAAGCCAAAATATTCATCTGGGCCTATTCTTGCTGAGCGGCAGACAGTAAAACCACAGGAAAGTGGGGAAGACGACGGAGAGGTTAGAGGAGCAGACATACAGCGCATTTATTTAATTCCAAAAAGACATCATCACCCCCCTACTTAAATGACAGAGCTTCAGACAGCAAGCCGACGTTTTTACACGTATCGCTGCCAACCCCGCAACAAAAAACACATTATACACTCATGTTGGCTCAAGGAGTGGACACAACTGAAGGGGTTAATATTTCCTACACTGGGCAGGGGCAAGCTGCAACTCTCCTGCTGTGGTGGAACTACAAGTGGCATAATGCAATGCTTGCTAGGTATGCTGAGATTTGACCTACCCGTCTTCCACTGTAACGTATTATTAGTGCCCTACTGACCCCGGTCTGTGCACAGAGTTTCTGAAGTACAATATTATCTCCACTGTGAAGCTCCGTAACAATGGAAATAACACACTTTAATCTCATTTTACAATCTTTCCTCTGCAAAGATGATTATTGTGATGGAGGATTCTCAGAGGAGCTGGGAGCCAGCAGGTACTGAAGTGAACATCTCAGAATGATAAAAATCTTGTCCCCTGGCAGCGGTTTGCTGGAGTCTGGTTGCTGGATCCCCTAAACTTGGCGCTGCTAAGCTAGCACTAACCCCCTTTCCTGCTGCCGGGGCCCAACTTGGGAGAGGGACTGAAACACACAGCCCTGCGATGCACAATACACTTCAGCGAGGACTGGAGGACAGCAGCCATACAACACAAACACATTGCTCTAGTTATAACCTCAGAGCTGAACTACCCTCAGCAGATGCATAAACGAATACGCTGATCCGGACTCCAACATCTGCGGATGAAGCACGCAATTACTATTACAGGGAAAAGTTATCCAGCACATTTCTCAAAGCAAGGAGCAGTATCATCACTTCCCCACAAAACAAACGCTCCAGCAAACTTGCTGACAATCTGCCTGGCCCAGAGGGGGGGGGGGGCGGGGAGGATAATCGCGTTGGCGGTTGGCTGGGAAAGTTGCCCGGCCGTTCCAGGAGAGTAGGTATGTGGTCCAGCAATACGTCATTGCCGTCTGTAGGCAGGAGATGAGCATCAGGAACAGCTACACACAACTGGTGACCATGCAAAAATAAGAGGTTCCAGAGTAGATGTATGGCCCATTATTTTCAAATATACATACAGTTATCAGAGGTTATTCTTGGTTATATATAACGGTGTCCGCTATGGTATCCAAGTAGAAGCTTGACCATGTAAAGGTCCACACCAGATGGTTGACATGCAGCAGTTCGACAGGTACAAACGTATCGACACACATGGTCAACACTTTTTTTTAGGGTTTTTCTAAATTTCTAAAGGTTAGGCACTTGAGGGAGGGTTAAATAAAAAACTTGTGTCGACCTTTTGTACCTGTCGACTATCTGGTGTCGACCTTAACATTGTTATACATACCATATATATGGAACTTGAACATTAAAGTCTAGTTTAGTATAGACAACACTGTGTACACATCAGAGGCAAAACAATGCCCCTCCCACCCTGCCATGGGCCTTTAGCCTTGTTACCCAAAGCATAATGCAAATCAGTTGCAGTGCGGGCTGTCGTGTTGGCTGAAAAACCTACAGATGTGTCCTCTCACATCTGTGCTGTAGTCGTGCCAAACAGCCCCTCTCGGCGCGCCAGGTCCCGTGAGACTCTGCAAGCGTCGGGCTGAAAATACGTCTAAGTTGCAGTGCGGTGCACCGCCTCTATGTCACCCACATACATCATTACATTATTCTGGTAGAAAACTGTCTGCAGACTTGTAATAGAGCAGGAGGAAAAGCGATCTTATTATAGACATCTAGAACGGTAATATTCTGCTAGATTCCTATTGCAAATTCTCTCAGTTCTGCCACAGTACTCGAATATTCATGCCCAAACTCATCTTCTCTCTGGTGTATATTTACTAAAGTGCAGGTTTTTAGAAGTGGAGATGTTGCCCATATCTACCAATCAGATTCTACGTATCATTTATCTAACACCTACTAGAAGAGAATAGCTAGAATCTGATTGGCTGCTATGGACAAAAATATACCCCTGATTCTCTGAAGCAGTATACAAACTGCTGTAATGCAGCGGCCGTATACAGACTCAGTCGCACACAGATATACAAGTATCGCATATCAAATAATCAGCAGTCTCTTGGTGCATCCTAGTCACTTTGCATTGCGACTTAAGACATATTATCAGCATAAAAGGACTCACAGCGCTAGTAGCACGGGACCTGGCGGCTCACACACGTCAGCCATGTTGCGCTGCGTGGCGTATTGAGGATAGGTGTAGGAGGAGACTTCTATATGACACTTTGAAACTTGCAGACAAGGATGATATCTTACAGCCTGGGAGGACCAGCATATCTGGTAGGGACAATAGTATTTTAACAGATTAAATCACATTAATACAGGTAGGTCACCAGTGCTAATCATTGGATACTGGAGCAGGTAACTACAGTATGTCCCCTGTATATTGGGACAGGTAGATGTGCAGTTTGCTATGACTCCTAAAGGTGCTTGAAAGTAGTATTTTCTATTTTCTTTAGGGTTTAGGAATATACTGGTTACTAGGTACTGGGATAAATCTCTCATACACATGAAGTCATTTATAACTTTGTATCACAGAAATAGCTCTCCGCACTGCTATAAATGATTTCTTTAGCGCAGAAGGCTCCCGGCTGCCAGGTGAGTCAGGAACAGGTAGGAATAAGCCTCCCACCGGCTGTCAGACTGTGTCCTGAAATAAATCAGTGTCTAAATGTCCTTCTCTTATCATATGCTGAGTGCAGACTATAAACAGACCAGGCATAAGATGGACCAGCCTGAGAAATGACATTCACTAATATGCATGTACACTTTCTCAAAGAATTTATTCATTTAGTGAATTATAGCCCTTTTCAGACATGCAGAGAATCCCGGGAAATTACCCTGCTTATGTCTGAATGGTGCTACCCGGGAATTTACTATTCCCGGGCTGTACCAAGCAGCTTTTAAATTGATTTGGCAGCGCAGAGCGTCCTGTAGGACACTCAGCTCTGCTGCTCACCACCCCCAGCGCCGGATGCCGGGGACACCCGCCGGCGGGTCTCTTCCACAGCGGGCCGCCCGCACTCCCGCTGGACCACCAGGGCACATTTAAATAATTTAATAATAATAATATAAAAATGCCTGTAGCGATTGGTCGGCTGCCTGCTGTATGATGGTGACATCAGCGGCAGCCGGAGAGGGGATAGGCTAGGAAGGGCAGAGGAGGGGCAGGTAATATTAAAAACTAAAAAAACCCCGCTTATGTCTGAAAGGGGTCTACCTGGTAATTTCCCGGGTAGACGCTGAAGTTTGAACGGGGGGTCTCGACCAAATACCCGGGAATTTGCGCAGGAGAAATTCCCGGGTCTGAGCAGGAAATTTCGCCGGGTCGTATGTCAGAGGTGGGCTTTGAACACGGACTCTCCAAACTTTAATGTTGGATTCCTGCTGAGTTGTGTAATAACAGACTAACGGAAATAAAAAGTGGGATCCTGTTCAGTGGGACAGGAAACAAGGGGTGCATAGAGAAATAGGTTCCCTTTAAAGTTTAAACTGCAATTCCAAAACACTGTGCGGAGTATTACAAATGACCATATTTGAGAATGTTACTGAAACACAGAAACATTTATTTTTCAATAAATGCTTTCAAAAGGTCCATCAGATCAGTCACAGGGTGCTTAATACATTGATAAATAGGCCCCACAGTGTCACAGTCTCTTTCATGGATACTCAACAGTAAGCCAAAGAGGGTCATCGTGGCACGCATTAATGTGGGTATTTGAGGGCTGGTATCTTTGCCTGGTGGGTGGAGAGGGGCAAACACAAACAAGACGCCCAGGTTTTTTTTTTGTTTTGTTTGTTTTAACAGTGCAGCGCAATGGCGCAGGCGTAGTTTGTCTAAAGTGGCCGCGGCTTATTATGATATATATGGGATAGTGTTATGTCAAAAAGCGATCAGTAAATATAAGATTATATAATATATGGCAAACCCCACCTGACTAGTATTCAATTCAGATATTATTCTAGTGGTCTCTACACTAGTGTTCCCGCTAGGCTGTTTTAGCGGGGTACCGCGCCCTGCCGATTAAAAAATGCTAAAATGCGCCCTGCCCTTATGGTGGTGCCCTGCTGAATCAGCCTACTGGGTGCTGTCCCCACCTGCGGAACGCAGAGTCCCGAAGGAAAAGGGGAGGGAGTTGCTGTGAAATAATCACCGCCGGGTCACATGCGCATGGCATCTGTCGTACTGCAGGGAGAGCTTGGGGGCAGCCCAACATCTCCATGAGTGCTGGTCACAGTGATGTCAAGGAGGCGGGTCTCAAGGACATGCCCCCTTTTGAGTGACTACAGCCCCTTTTCAGGCGCGTACATAAGTGCCCTTTTGCGCACCATGCAAACCTTGCCCCTGTGCCTGGAATTAGAACACTATATACAACACAGATATGATTCCAGTAATCTTTACACAATACATACAGCATTACAGTGACTAATATACAATACAGAGGGCACTCTAAGGACCTCTGTACAAATAAACAAATCATCTTAATAAACAAACATTATACGAGAACATTCTAGGTAACTATACACAGAAACCATTGCAGTGACCTCCGTATAATATAGAATGAATAACATGACCACTATTCTTTACCATACAGCAGGGGTATTTAACATGCAGCACTCCAGCTGCTGTGGAACTACACATCCCAGCATAGCCTGCAACAGTTTTGCTATAATGGCATGCTAAAACTGTGGCAGGACATGCTAGGATGTGTCATTCCACAGCAACTGGAGGGCCGCATGTTTAAAACACCTGCCATATAGCTTCCAGACCTCTCATGGCTTTATAAAGCAGCTCCACTCCCCCGTCTTGGTTCATGGTAAAATACAGACGGCAGATCTCTAGCGGTGACCAAGTTAACTGCTTACGCCTCCTGAAGCCCCAATGGCATCTCTTGGCATGCTAGAGAGGAACTGTCCAGCATCCTGATTGGCCGATCGTTTCAGCCATACTCCCATCAGTATGTGACGACAGACAGCTCGACCCCAACACTGGAAGTACTAGCAGCCCACCCTTGCCCCAGATGTGTGGGATGATTCGGACCCTGGGTGGTAATGTATAAGATTGTATGTTCTCTCCATGTTCTTGTGGCTTTCCACTGCGGGCTCCGATTTTCTCCCATTGTCCCACAACAAACCAGTTGGCATCTGACTACATTAGCCCTGGAACGTACATGAGTGGTAGGTAGGGCTGCCATCTCATCCCTTTAATAAGGGACACACATGAATTACACACATTATGTAGCTGGCTGGCTTCTATTCTACATTTCACCTGGTTTTAATCAGCTACAGAAACTGTATAACTCATAGGTGTCCCTTATTAAAGGGATGATCTGGCAACCGTAGTGGTAAATCAGAATGTTAGCTCCACTGAGACAGGACCTGGTCTACCAGTCAGAGCCCAATTCTCGGCTTGTGCACTGTTGCAGGACACGTTGGCGCTATGTACATTAAATGACAGCAGTAAGAATAAAACAGCTCCCAGGGAGAATAATGGCACCTGGCTGCACATTGCCAGACACATTTTCTCATTACAGAACAGAGAGTTACATCTTACTGTTACACACACACAATGAAATGCAGTACAATACATGCTTGGGTTTTCTCGCACTGCGGGTTAGAGCATTGGCAAATCAAAATGTGTCAGTGTTTAATTATCTTATTGTGAAGTTGGAAAAGTTTTTTATTTTTTTTTATTTAGCAGCACAGGGAACATGAAGTAAGAAAACTCAGTACAGACACACGGTGGAAAAACACCCATTGCTAAAATTCTTTCTATTAGAAGATACAAATTGGGGCTGTCCAAGGCTTGACCTGGGGCATCAAATATTAAAAGTGTTGAGAAGGAATACCCGACGGGCTGCTGCGTTGTGCTAGGATCCGTTTGAGACCATTAACATAGAAACACAGAATTTGACGGGCAGGTAAGAACCAACCCTACACGACATGGCATTTTATACCTTTGTTGCTAATCCATATTTGTTACTTATTTATTTGTATCAAGTGCAGAGGTCTGAGGCCAGGACACACACACACACTAGGTTACTTGACCAAGAGGTTTTACAACACACAATTACTTCAAAACCACTATATTGGAATATAACTAGAGAAGAACATCATGCTTTAAGAGACCTGAGCTGCTATAACGACCATCATACCAGCCGATAAAGGCGGATCTATAGTGGTCCAAAACCTTACAGATTACCGCAAGATCGGCCGCAAGGAGATACGACAACTGGAAGATGTGGACACGTACGAAAAACTCTCTCAAGATCCTACCTTCAATTACAAGAAATATTCTTAAACAAGCGTATGATGATGCAATTATTACAGGACTGGTTTACAAATGCTTAGCGGTCTCGCACCCAAACAAACCCTTACTGTACTCAGTGCCTAAAGTCCACAAATCTCTACAAAACCTCCCTGGCCGTCCGATCATATTGGCAAGGGGGTCTTTGTATCAACCTATATCAATATATCGTGATTCTTTTTTACAAGATTGTGTCAAGGGTAGACCAACTTCCTTAAGACACACCTTGTTAAGATCACTACAAGAATTATCGGAAGTCACCTCCAATTGTCTACTATGCTCAGTGTATGTGTGTAATCTCTGTACATGTATACCCCATCAATCAGGCTTAACAACGACCCGCATACTGCTCACTAATAATCCAAAATATAAAAGGTCCAGATTTAGAGTTTTTCTTCCCTTACTTGAATTGGTACCCGGAATTATTTTTAATACGATGGTGAATACTATGTACAATTGGCTGGCTGTGCGATTGGGTCCAATGTGGCCCCATCGTACGCCAATGCCTTTATGTTTATGGTAGAACAGGATGTGTTCTTTTCAAATGAAAGCGTGGCTAAGAATACTTTAGCTTTTTACAGATCTATAGACGATTTACTTAACTTATGGACGGGCACTTCTTTAGAGTTTACTACCTTAACTGATAAATACAATGGGCAAAATTTACTAACCGCCACCAACCCCCCCGGGGTTTAGAATAGAAACCGCCGTCAAACCGCCGCTTAGTAAATTTTGCCTTAAAACTCATACAGCCCAGTCCAATTTACTTTTTAATTTCACATGGATAGTGTCAATTACCTGGACGTAAACCATCATGAAAAAAAGATACTAAATTGGAAACTAAATTATTTACAAAACTGACAAACTGCAATAATTTATTGCTGGCAAGTAGAGAACACCCCCGTAACCCCTTAAAAGAGGACTACCTTATTCTCAATTTTTACGCATTACCACCAATAGGAAAGCAGCTCTACACTAGATTGATCAGACGGTAGACACATTTTTACAAATGGGTTACAAGCAGTGGCGTATCTATAATGGGTGCAGTGTGTGCGGGGCACACGGTCCCCCAGGTCCAGGGGGGCCCTGCACCGTACACCCTGCACCCATATTATTTTAATCTCACCTGTCCGTGGTCCCGACTCGGGTGTCAGCGCTGCTCAGAACACCGAGAGATGGCCGCCGTGGCCATTTTTTTCCGGTGTTCTGCACATGCGTAGTAGACTCCGAGCACACTCTAGTGCCCGGAGTCTACTAATGCTCCAGTTGCTGGGCAGCCACGTCAGTCCACTGCCGGCCCCCAGGGAGAGAGGAGGGGGCCCCGTGTCACGGCCAGGGTTTGGTAGTCACCGGATATTACCTGTGAGGTCGTTATGGCGGGGGGTCTCTGGCAGCGGTGCTGGTGTTTGGTGAGGGGCATTGGCTGCGCGTGGTTCTGTGCAGGCACATTGTCACTAGGCCTGGTGAGGTCTGGCGGTGTTTCCGGTCCGTTGGCATGGGCGCCGCCATCTTGCCTGCGGCCATGTAATTCCGGCTGTCCAATCCTGGTAGGTCATGTGCTCATTCCAGCCAGTCACAGTGCGGCACTGAGTATTTAGGAAGGTCCAGAGCCTTCCTTCCTTTGCCAGTGCAACGTGTTTCTCAGCTGCGGCTGAGAGAGAGTACCTGTGCCTTACCTGCATGCTTGTATATGCTCCTAGATTGAACCTTGCCTGCTCCAACCGGCTGGACTTACCCTGCACCCTCCATATACCTTCTTACCTGCCTGAGTACCTGAACCTGCTGTTTCCCTGCATCTTGCTTCATTTCACTCCCAGCTGAACTTCACTACCTCTGCCTGCATCAGGTACAGCTCATCAAGCCTGCATTTACTTACAGCTCATCATACCTGCATTTAGTTACAGCTCATCATACTTGTATACTGGACTGTTCCTGCCTGTCACTATCTGGACATTTTCTCATTAACCCCCACTACAGTTATCAAGTGCACTTTAGTGCTATACCTGGACTTTTTCATTTGCCATTCCCATGTCTTCTAAATCACTTATTAAAAACTCCACTTTTTCATTTCAATCTGCTTCTGTGTCTGCTCCTATCACCACCCCAGGTCCACAACAAATTCAGAACCTCACACCACGCACGGGGAGTGCACGCCGGCCCCCTCCTCTCTTAAGACACCCCTGGTTACAAGCCTTCGCTACTAGCCAAACAAAAACATCAGGCTTTAGCTATACCGCTAGAAAGAATTAATCAGTTTAAAGACCAAACAGAAGTCTAAATTTTTATCCCGGGTCAACACTTATGCTGGGTACACACTAGACCATTTAGTTAACGATTTGGCCGGTTCCGACGTATCCGACGCATCAGAACAACAAATTGTGAAAATCGTCCACTGTGTATGCACTATATATCGTGCATTGCGCAATCCTGTGGGGTTGTCAACCGCATTGGGCACCGGATCGCCCCGTGTGTACGGACTGCCCGATATGTCGGCCCGTAGGCAGGGGGGTGCATCACTGGGTACACCCATCGTTTAGTGTGTACCCAGCTTTACAATCAAAGTTCACACATTACTCGTTGCGCTAAAAAACTATGGCCCATGATCACTTCTGACCCAGAATTATTATTATTATCATTTATTTATACGGCGCCACAAGTATTCCGCAGCGCCTTACACAGTATATAAACAAATAGGTGACCAGTGACTTATAGTACAATACAATACAATTCAGGACAAGGACATGGATAGTAGACATTGCTACATTAGCGATCATAACACCCACATAAGCAGCAGAACATTAGTAACCAAGTGTTGCCTTAGTGGGGAGTACGGAGTAGATGAAAGTAAAGTGGGGAGAAGCACAAGAGGGTAGAGTTCCCTGCTCGTAAGAGCTTACATTCTAAAGGGGAGGGGCATATAAACAGGTGTGACACAGATGGGCTAGACGGGGATTGGTGGTATTGCACAATACTAGACTGATGCCATGATACCGCAGAGGTAGAAATATCAGATTATATTGTGCATACAGACATAACATGGGAAAGAAAAAAAAAATGTATTACTATCTTTTAGGGCAATCCGAACACAGGATGCTGTAAGTGGCCAAATTGCTTAACATGTAGATATCTCCAAACTGGTACGGATTTTATTCATCCTTACACAGGTGCCAAATTGAAAATCCTTTACCAGTAAATGTGTGCTCTACATGACCACTTGTCCTTGTGCAAGACATTATATCGGAAAGATGGAACGACAGTTTAAAGAGCGAATGGCGCTTCACAGGTCAGGGTTAGGCAGTGTAGCTGGGTTAGGCACCCTTAGGGGGGGAGGTGTTAGGCACCCAGGGGAGGGGGGGGGGGTTTGTTCAACACGAAGGGGAAAGACTGAGATTTAGGCACTAACAGGAAGGGTTAGGCTACAAAAAGGGAGGGTTTGGGGAGAAGGGGGAGGGTAAGTATACGACGGGATACCTGCCATCGGGATGTCGCTGTCAGTATTGTGACAGCCGGTATTACGTAACGATTCCACCTGTGGCGCATCATTTTGCTCAGGCCAATCACAGTGCAGCCTCCATCAAATATGGTATTATCGATCACGTCCCTCAACTTATACGTGGAGGTGATTGCAGTTAAAAATTGCTGCAATTGGAATCTAATTGGGTTCACAAACTGGGTACTTTGGCCCCAAGAGGGTTAAACGAGACCCTGGGGTTGCACGGTCTCTTATAAGCTTATCACCCAATATGCTATAAATAGGTATAGCCTGTCCTTTCTCTTCTTAAGAGTCTGATCTTACCCATTTTACCTTATCTAGTTATTATCATAGTATCCTTGTGCTTTGTTTAGGAGTGATATCGTTAGCATTTGATACATTTGGCCACATTGTCATCAGACAAGCGTGTGGTATGTAAGCCTTTTATTACCTATACTATGTATACTGTTATGATGCTAGCTAGTAACTGCCTTTTATTGTTCTAGTCTATCACACACACTGTTAAGGCTATTGTGTAGCACAATTTTGCTTGTTTAGCTGGTTTCCCAGCAACGGGGCGCCGACTGGTGAAGTCACTCAGCCGCGTCCATCACGTGACCAGGAAGCGGAGGAGATGGAGTCGGGCGAGGGGGTCCAAATGGCGAGTATAGTGTTTGTTGTTAGGATATCTTTTCTTTATTGATTGATTGGGAGTGCCGCACCGAGGTTTCTTACATACATTTCCAGTAAACCACTGGTAATTATGCTGGCACTCCTCAAAGTAAACTTATCTACAGTGAGTACAGGTATATGAAACAGTATATATACACACACACACACACACAGTACCAATCAAAAGTTTGGACACACCTTCTCATTCAATGTTTTTTGTTTATTTACATTATTTTCAACATAGTAGATTAATACTGAAGACATCAAAACTATGAGAGAACACATATGGAATTATGTTGTAAACAAAAAGTGTTAAGCAAATCAAAATATGTTTTATATTTTAGATTCCTCAAAGTAGCCCCTTGTGCTTGGATGACAGCTTTGCACACTCTTGGCATTCTCTCAGTCAGCTTCATGAGGTGTCTCCTGGATGGTTTTCCAACAGTCTCGAAGGAGTTCCCAGAGGTGCTGAGCACTTGTTGGCTGCTTTCCCTTCACTCTGCCGTCCAACTCCTCCCAAACCAGCTCAATTGGGTTTAGGTCGGGTGACTGTGGAGGCCAGGTCATCTTAAGCAGCACTCCATCACTTTCCTTCTTGGTCAAGTAGCCCTAACATAGCCTGGAGGTGTGTTTGGGGTCATTGTCTTGTTGAAAAACAAATGATGGTCCCAGTAAGCGCAAATCAGATGGGATGGCATGGCGCTGCAGAATGCTGTGGTAGCCATGCTGGTTACGTGTGTCTTGAATTTTGAATAATTTACCAACAGTGTCACCATCAAAGCACCCCACACCATCACACCTCCTCCTCCATGCTTGGAACCACACATGTAGAAAGCATCCGCTCACCTTCTCTGCGTCTCACAAAGACACGGCGGGCGGAACCAAAAAGCTCAAATTTGGACTCATTTTATTTTATGCCATATACTTGTTTTGCACTCAAGCTAGAAATGGGCTCGCTACTACTGCACTCCTGCAGCAGATCCCATGTTACATGTGACATGGATGTACAGACATTATATGCAGCAGACAGACAGAGACAATATATAGTGTAAGAGCAGAGGCAGTGACAGCTGACATCACTGAGAAGCGGAGATGATGAGGATACATTTAGAGTAAGTACGGAAAGACCACACGTTACGGCATTTTGATGCTGTTTCTGGGACTTTGGGAACGAATACATTTTATTTCTATTAATTCTTATTCAAAATCAATTTCGTTTAAGGTTTTTTTTATTCGGTTAGCCTTGCGGTTTGCAAGACCCGAATCCCAGCGCTAAGCAGGGGGTGTTGCTGCAATTATAATACCCTCTAGTAAACTCTCCAATCTTCTGTGTGTCATCCTGGTTACACTGAAACTAGCGCATCATTCTATCTTGTCTATACATTTTCTGCTAACATGTTTAATTCCTGAGCGGGAACACAGAATTTACAGTACAATGAGTCTGGCAATGAGGGGTCCAGTTATCTAAAACCTGGGGTTATAATTCAGCAGAGTGTGCAGTGAAATAACTCTGGGCCATTAATGAGGGCAGTAAGGTGAGCTGGTCCCCCACAGCTTTGTGTTAGAGGGAAAGGACAATGGTTAGTCATTACTGTGTGTCTACTGTTTGAGTGGCTCAAATCATTTCAGCGCCTGCTCTTGCTCCGGCACCTGTTTTATTCACTTAATACTGGCGCCGTAATAGGGGAGAACATGACAACCAGAGCTTCGCGTAGCAGGAAATTACACGTCTGCACCCTTCAGGCTGGTGAGTATTAGTCACTGCTTTCCTAATGTAAGGTGTGCTGCCAATGTCACATAAACCAAACAGCCTTCAACATGCTGGAAGCTATTCTGAGCTTCATGCAAAGGTAAAATAATTCAGAATGACCAAGTAGTTGTAGGAAAAGATTCTGTGCACATCAGAGGGGATGAGAGGAAGGGTTCTGTGCACATCAGAGGGGATCAGAGGGAGGGTTCTGTGCACATCAGAGGGGATCAGAGGGAGGGTTCTGTGCACGGCACGGGGGATCAGAGGGAGGGTTCTGTGCACGGCACGGGGGATCAGAGGGAGGGTTCTGTGCACGGCACGGGGGATCAGAGGGAGGGTTCTTCTGTGCACAGCTGGGGGATGAGAGGAAGGGTTCTGTACACAGCAGGGGGGATGAGAGGAAGGGTTCTGTGCACCGCAGGGAGGATGAGAGGAAGGGTTCTGTGCACATCAGAGGGGATCAGAGGAAGGGTTCTGTGCACAGCAGGGGGATCAGAGGAAGGGTTCTGTGCACAGCAGGGGGGATCAGAGGAAGGGTTCTGTGCACATCAGAGGGGATCAGAGGAAGGGTTCTGGGCACATCAGAGGGGATCAGAGGAAGGGTTCTGGGCACATCAGAGGGGATCAGAGGAAGGGTTCTGGGCACATCGGAGGGGGTCAGAAGAAGGGTTCTGTGCACATCAGGGGGATCAGAGGAAGGGTTCTGTGCACATCAGAGGGGATCAGAGGAAAGGTTCTGTGCACAGCAGGGGGGGATTAGAGGAAGGGTTCTTCTGTGCACAGCAGGGGGGGATCAGATGAAGGGTTCTTCTGTGCACAGCAGGGGGGGATCAGATGAAGGGTTCTTCTGTGCACATCAGAGGGGATCAGAGGAAGGGTTCTGTGCACATCAGAGGGGATCAGAGGACGGGTTCTGTGCACATCAGAGGGGATCAGAGGAAGGGTTCTGTGCACAGCAGGGGGGATCAGAGGAAGGGTTCTTTTGTGCACAGCAGGGGGGGATCAGAGAAAGGGTTCTTCTGTGCACATCAGAGGGGATCAGAGGAAGGGTTCTGTACACAGCAGGGGGGATGAGAGGAAGGGTTCTGTGCACAGCAGGGAGGATGAGAGGAAGGGTTCTGTGCACATCAGAGGGGATCAGAGGAAGGGTTCTGTGCACAGCAGGGGGGGATCAGTGGAAGGGTTCTGTGCACATCAGGGGGATCAGAGGAAAGGTTCTATGCACAGCAGGGGGGGGTTAGAGGAAGGGTTCTTCTGTGCACAGCAGGGGGGGATCAGATGAAGGGTTCTGTGCACATCAGGGGGATCAGAGGAAGGGTTCTGTGCACATCAGAGGGGATCAGAGGAAGGGTTCTGTGCACATCAGAGGGAATCAGAGGGAGGGTTCTGTACACATCAGAGGGGATCAGAGGAAGGGTTCTTCTGTGCACAGCAGGTGGGATCAGAGGAAGGGTTCTTCTGTGCACAGCAGGGGGGGATCAGAGGAAGGGTTCTTCTGTGCACAGCAGGGGGGATCAGAGGAAGGGTTCTTCTGTGCACATCAGAGGGGATCAGAGGAAGGGTTCTGTGCACATCAGAGGGGATCAGAGGAAGGGTTCTGTGCACATCAGAGGGGATCAGAGGACGGGTTCTGTGCACATCAGAGGGGATCAGAGGAAGGGTTCTTTTGTGCACATCAGAGGGGATCAGAGGAAGGGTTCTTTTGTGCACAGCAGGGGGGGGATCAGAGAAAGGGTTCTTCTGTGCACATCAGAGGGGATCAGAGGAAGGGTTCTGTGCACAGCAGAGGATATGAGACGAAGGGTTCTTTGCACAGGAGAGGTGATCAGAGAAAGGTTTCTATGCACAGCAAAGGATATCGGAGGTAGGTTTCGTGCACAGCAGAGGATATCAGAGGAAGGGTTCTGTGCACAGAAGGGGATCAGAGGAAGGTTTCTATGCACAGCAGAGGATATCGGAGGTAGGTTTCGTGCACAGCAGAGGGGATCAGAGGAAAAGTTCTATGCACAAGAGAGGGGATTAGAGGAAGAAGAATATCAGAGGTAGGGTTCTGTACGCAGCAGAGGGGATCAGAGGTAGGGTCCTGTGCACAGCAGAGGGGATTAGAGGAAGGGTTCCGTGCGCAGCAGAGAAGATTAGAGGAAGGGTTCTGTGCACAGGAGAGGGGATCAGAGGTAGGGTTCTGTGCACAGCAGATGTTTAATACCCCTTTTCAACTGGCCAAAATACCCGGGTTACTGCAGTGCCAACCTGGGTAGCGGCTCCGTGGAAAAATTGCTGGGTTGGGGGACCTGGCATTTCTTTCCGGGTCTCGAGCAGGGGTTTACGCAGATAAAACCCTGGTCAGGCTCAGTGGTAACGGGTTAACCGGGTCTTCCGACCCGGGATCTGTTTTCCGCATGGTGATTGGCTGTCATTCGGAGGGAGAGATTACAGCCTCGCCGGCTGACCCGGCTTGGACCAGTGTTCTAAGTCACAGGTCAGAGCCGGGATTTTTGGTGGAAAAGGGGTTTAAATTAGTGGAAGACCTCAGAGCACAGAAGGATTAACTAGGAGTAGGGTTCAGCACAGATCAAAGGACATCAAGGGAGGAATGCAGAATACAGGAGGGATTACTTGTGAAATTGTTTTATGGTTCTGTGCAGATTATTACAAGAGTTCAGGAAATCTGGTGCACTCAGTGGACACAGTCATACACTATAAAAGGCCATCAGTCACTGCAATAATAAAGACACTTCACCTGTCAGGCGTATTCTCCATCCTATACATTATGCATTGCACGATATTGCCTGGTGACCTACAGCACACTTTATAACATCAGTGTCACAGAGGTAATACCCTTCTAATGAGATATTGGATAGAGACAACACTATAAAACCGGACTATGGGCTCATGTCATATCCTCTGGGATACGTTGCAGCATTTGGACTCCTGAAAGTCATTTGCTCTCAGTTTTAGACGAATTCTAAGAAAACCAAAACTTCAAAGTCCACAACGATCAAAACATTAGTGTTTCATCTCAACTAACGCACTTGATTTGCTTCCAAAATATTTGTGTCTTGAAAACACATGTTAACTGCACATACAGGATGTGTGCTAAGGATCATCAGACCAGGAAAGCAGGTCTGTGCTTAATAGCTATTAAACCGGAAACATGTGTGAAATATTTACTGTTTAGAAGCAGAAAATAGGTGATGGCTAATTCTGAACTCCCAGGTCATCACCGTAGATATCAAGCAAGAAGGGGCTTATTTATTAAGACGCATCAACTATATATGTGTCTTTCTCTATATATATATCTCTATATATAAAAACATGACTTATATCATGGGAGTTGGAAGAGCAACTTTCATAATTTCACCAGTTTTCATTGTTACGGATCATATGGATGAGTGTGCAGTAAAAATAATACATTATATATACATAAATAAAATGGTGTGTGGGTTATGGAGTCAGATCCTACCAACATGATTGGACACTCTAGATCACATGACCATGCATTATTTCCCAACGACCACACCCCTCATGCCTCATCTACTGCCAACTGTGACCAAAATCTCATCACAAAGCCACAGCTGTATCACTGCGCAAGTGTAACCAATAACATCTCTCACAGAGACACTGCTCGCAGAAAAGCAGCACATCACTGCCTCACTGACAGGTCCATTTTTTTATATATTTTTTCTGTCAGAAATGACATCAGTCCTCCCCAAAGATTGACTGGCGCAAATGATCTATTCAAAGAACTTGAGCAGGATTTACCTGAGCGGGATGCAGTCGGGATGCCGATGCTTTAAATGCCGACCGTGGGCATCCCGACTGTTTAATCCTGGCAGGTGTCTAATGACCGGCGTCGAAATCCTGACGCCGGTCATTACACCTACGCCTGGAGCCCGACACCCGGCTTACCGACCGAAGGGAAGCCGGGGAACAGCAGCGGGGGGGGTGAAGAGGGTTAGGTTTAGGGTTCCGGGGGGTGGGTCGGGAACGAAGGACGGACTTATGGTTAGGCACCCCCCCGGGAGGTTAGGTTTAGGCGGAGGGGAAGGGGGGGTTAGGTTTAGGCACTTAGAGGGGGGATTAGGGTTAGGCAATTGAGGGGGGTAGGAGGTTAGGTACCCCTAAGAGAGGGTTAGGGTGTAAAATTAGGTTAGAACATACTTACCTTGGACTATCTGGATTTCCACCCCTGCCTGGCTCACGCTGCCGGCGTGCGGTAAATCATATGCGGTAAATCATATGTATTCCACCTGAGCAGCCACTTCAGAATCCAGAATAGGTAACAGTGAGTACACATGCCAGCCCTGACCTTGAAGAAGCAATAAGCACTTCCTGCCCGTACAATTCACTGATCAACAAGTTCTCATCAAAATACAGTGACCGTAGTCATTAATGTTCAACTGTTTAAACTTACACTGTTATCCACTTACATGTTTCTTCATTAAAAATAATTCAAATTAAACAGCCTATTCTGAACTATTTGATCTCCTATTCTGTATCTGCGTTATCCACGTAGAACTATTATGTCGCAACAGGGGCCATTTTATAAGATAGATATAGCACTCTTGGGTGTGCCGGTAGCGCTCCAATATACGCACGCCTTGGGTGCTTTTGGCCTTGTGCATCACAACGCACACCAAGACGTGCGTATATTAGAGCGTGACCGCACACCCAAGAGTAGTATATTATATACATGTTTGTATGTCCTCATACACTGTTGCTCAAGTCGCAGCAAATAGACTGTTTGCGCCAAGCAACTTTTTTGCATCTTTTCCGACCGACAAAGACGCACCAGGAGACAGCACGGAGTATTTTGATATGCGACACTATGTGCGACTTTGTGCATATTATGTTCTACAGCGCAGCAGCCAGGGGCTTTTTTTGACACCAAGTTCCGTTGTGTCAGACTAATGAGTGCAGTCTCCTTGTGCATCTCAGACACTTAGCATTGCGATTAACACACTTTCGTCTGAAAAATATCGCACAGCGCAAGCAGTCGTGCGGGACCTGGCAGCTCACTCACGCCAGGCGTCTCGTGCCACATGGCATATTGAGACTAGTATAATATATAGTAGAGAGAGAGAGAGGGGGGGGGGTATATTTACTAAAGTGCAGGTTTTTAGAAGTGGAGGTGTTGCCCATAGCAACCAGATTCTAGCTATTATCTTCTAGTAGGTGCTAGATAAATGATACATAGACTCTGATTGGTTGCAATGGGCAACATCTCCACTTCAAACGACCTGGACTTTAGTAAATATACCCCAGAGAGAGAGAGAGAGAGGGTGAGGTTAGGCATGAGTATTAGAGTACTGTGGTAGAACTGAGAGAATGGTAAAGTGCAGAGGAATCTAGTAGAATATTACCGTTATAGATCTCTATAATAAGATCGCTTTTCCTCCTGCTCTATTACAAGTCTGCAGACAGTTTTCTATCAGAATATAATGATGTATGTGGGCGACACAAAAGGTTTTCAGACCATAGGGGCCTGATTCAGAGCCACTCGTAAGCGGCAGCTCGTTCGCTCCGAGCGATGTTTGGCCAACTGCGCATGCGTACGGATCGTTATACGCATGCGCGAACCAGTCAGTGCGGTCGAAATTCATGTGCTCGCAAAACAGCGAATGCCTGATAATTTGAGTGACAGAAAGACGCGTATGTGGGTGGTAACAGGGGAAGGTGCTTGAAAACGGGGAGTGGAGATCCGATCGCAGGCGTGCTTAAGGGTCAAAACGGGCGTTTTATGGGTGTGCATAATTAAAACAGCAGCGTCATTGACCACGTCACTGGGTTATTTTATAGCCAGAACTGCTCGCAAAATTGTGGTAGCAAAAACCAACCACAAGAATAGCGAGCAGTTCATACGCTGGTCGATGTACTCGATTAATCAAATAAATAGCGGACATGACGTAGGATGCGAGCGGCCAGGGGGCATAGTTTCCCAAAAAACGACGGCAAGTTTTGTTCGCTCGTTCAGACCTAGAGGCGTGAACAGACCGCAAACAGCGAACGGTTCATTTGAATAGCCACCTCTATTTTCTGGACGAGCGAGCGCTAATTGCGTTTGGCTCTGAATCAGGCCCATAGTTTCACTGAGAACATAAGTAACATCTCCAAGCACTGTATTGTGACATTTTGCATTCTTTTTGTGGGACCTATCACCTGCAAATGCAGGAATAACGGCATAAAAATAATATAAAACCGGTGTAAATAGCCATATGCCAAGTCGTACACATCTCAGGAACACATTTACATTGGGAATGCGTCACACGCACTTGAGCCCATGTTTGTGTATGTGCTGTTACGAATCAACAACATGGAAAAAAATAAAACATAAAAACCCGACCTTGAATACAGCGGAAATACAGATGTGTCGTCATTTGTCTTTACTAAACAGCTTCTCTCGGAGTGCCCGGTCCGGTGAGTCTCTGATAGCACCGGACGTCTTTTGTTTTGCAGAAAATGCGTCTAAGTAACAACGCGATGTGACTAGGACGCACCAGGAGACTCTGCCGGGTAATTTGATATGTGACCCTTGTAAATCTGTGTGTGACTGACTTTTTTTTCCACAACAAGTTCCGTTTACAGTCTCAGTCGCTCACAGATACGAGTATACAAGTGTCACATAATAAGTTAATCAGCGCTGTCTCCAGGCGCGTCCTAGTCGCATGGTATTGTGATTTAGACACATTTTCGACAGCTAGTCGACTCTAGCAGAGCTGCTCGGGATCTGGCTGCTGACTCATGCCAGGCATATCGCGCTGCATGGCGCGTTGAGGCTAGATGAGCAAGGACACATTTGTAACGACACAAATTTGCTAAAATACACAAATACTTGCGCAAAAGAATATCTGCCTGAGCAATGAAGACCGCATCTATCCGGATCAGCTGTACATTCACAATTTCCCAATCACAAACAAACACCACCTTAAGGTGCGTACACACTGGGCGATAAAGTGGACGACTGAACGATAACGATATCGTTATCGTTCAGTCGTCCACTTTATCGTCCATTTTTAACCCCAAAAAGATGAACGATGACGACGACGCGCGTTCCCGCGGGTCATTCGTCGCCATCGTTCATCGGGCTGACATGCAGGCCAACCTGACGATCTCGTCAGGTTGCTGCATGTCAGGGAATGGGGGAGAGAGCCCGGCGCTGAACTATATCGTTAATGATATCGTTCAGTGGCTGTGCTCAATGTCATGAATGACACTGAGCACAGCCTGCCGGGGACAACACTACACGATATCGCTCAGGGAGCATATCGTGTAGTGTGTACCCACCAATAGTTTACTCGCCCTCCGCCATCCCACCGCTCCAGGGTACAAGTGTTAGAATCACATAGGTTTGTACAGGCGCATGTGTGTGTGTCCATTTACTGCTCAGCCGCAGAGAGAGTTCATGCCAGGCCCGCTGTTGCAGACTGGCGTAGTGCTCACTCCGGGTCAGCCCCCAGCTAGAGAAGAGAGTACAGGGGCCTGCATCAGGGGAGTAGAGAGGCTGGTTCCTTTGGATCGCATGCTCCGGTCGATGAAAATGTCAGAGGGCGCTGAATGAAGTCCAACTTCGGCAGCTGTCTAATCGCTGACAGACTGCCGGGTGCCGGCTCCAAGGGCGCACACTGCTTCCTTCTCCTGGCACTGTCTGGACACCGGGAATCTGAGTCTTTATAGACTCAAGTCCCGATGTCATAGGCTGCAGCCAGAATCTCACCCGCCATTAGGTCACGCTCACGTCACTGGCTCTCACCACCTATCCAGCCCATGCGGTAAAACCTGCGCAGTGTGCATTAAATACCAGATGGTGCATTTTATGCAACTTCTCCTTGCAGCTCCTGAGGCTGCGGGGGGAAAAAACGCACCCTCTTGTAATTAACACATGGGGGATCGGCTGCTAATTGAATCAGTCAGCGCCAACAATTAGACGCGAGGTTAATCCCACGGCTAATTGGATCTGCTACTTCGAAGTAGCTTGATCATCTTTTCAAATCTCAAATCATTAGTATCCTTTATTTATATGGTGCCACAAGGCTTCCGCAGTGCCCATGTACAGCAGAACCTTTACCAGTTACTTTGGTCTATTTAACGCTTATAAAGGTCGGCATGCTTTATTACATTTAAGGAGCTTTAAAATAAATTAAAAAATAATAAATTATATATATATATATATATATATATATATATATATATATTATATAGGACCTCATTTCGAGGTGGGCGTTGTGGTGGCATTGGACGAAAGTGGCCGATGTTTTCAGCATACGTCGGACTGTGCATGCACCCCGATGGGTATCGCACAAAGACGTAGGTCTGGTTAGGGGTCGGATGGAGCGACACAGCAGCGCATTAGTGCTGCAGCCGATGGGTCTCTCTGTAGGAAGACCATCGCCCATGGTAATAGCATAAAGGGGCAAACGTGGCTGCAACTGTATCCGCCTACGAATCAGGCCCATAATGTACAGAACGAAGCCTGCGATATGCTACTTATGTCACATTTCTTGGCTATTAATTGATAAAATGTACTGATGAGAGTATGGAATTGGAAGCATTAGCACATTTACACTTCCATCCATAGATTTGTATGCGCGGTACGTTTATGACTCCCCAGTTATATAATCTATTTAGGAAAAAATATTTATATATAAAATATCCATTTATAAATAAATATATATTAAATATTTCAAACATCCCTCCATGCATTGTTATGCTATATATATATATATATATATATATATATATATATACATACGCGTATACCAATTTAGACTACAGCACCTCACTATCTTTATGTATTGTATTTGCGAATAATACACCAAAACGAGCTCAGTTATCAAATTTAGGATTTTTTTTATTCTCCTTTCAAATGCAACATGCCCCCACATGTTAGATACACCCCAATTAAGTACAGGTGAGGGAGGGGGGGGGGGGGGCACCCACAACATACCCTTGCTCCGGGCACCATTGAACCTAGCTACAGCTCTGGCTGGCATAAGCGAGGTCACCTCAGTCTCCGCCCCCATCCCGCCCTCTATTCTGTCCAGCTCCACCCCCTCTATGTTGTTCCAACTACTTGTTCTGTCCCAATTGCTCCGGGCTCGCAGACTCACCGCATCTCTAGCGCCCGGTACTCCTCTTCTAGGTCTGTCACTCACAATGGGAGCCCCTGGGGCAAACGCCCAGGTGTCCACAGCCTATTGATTCACTAGGAACTGGTCACATGACTGAAGCATGAGGCACATAGGGGACTGTGGCTTAGCCGTAACAATGCACTAATATAGGGAAGAGAGTATATGATCATTGCTAAAGGGATAACGAAGGAACGCAATCATTATTAGTGATTCAAGCATACCAAGGAAGCCCGACTATCATTACAGCTCACAGCTGGTAATTATAGCGATTCATCCTCACATTGTTCAGCATAATACCTGCGAGGGTTCCTCCATTACATTCAAATCACTGCTCATCACTGAGCACAAAGGGTCAGCGCCCCAGACAGCGGCAGTTCTGACCATTATACTAATAATGCCGGCTAATTGTTCTGCTGCCTGTCATAGCACTGACACTTAGCCATGTTATTACATCAAGTAGCTGGCCTATGAAATCTGAAGTTTCTTCAATTAAAAGGTCTTCGGCTTGTCCAATGTAAATATCCTGTCCTTTATACGAGCTCTAAACTGTGCTGTGATCATGTCATGCTGGGCCCGTGATTGAGGCCGTCAATCTCCTGGTGTAGCAAGCAATGCCCCCCTGAAGAGCCGATCAGGTATCACACTACCAACCTTTGCCCAACATCATGGATCTAAATGCTGTTCACACTGCAGTGTTTCTGGTGGATGTGAAGCATTTTTACCATCTTGATATCAAATGGAAGTATTATTATTTGACTCGTATCTCCAACTGTCTCTCTGCTGTCTCTTCCTGGATGTCCCAGCGATTTCTTAAACTTAATATGTCTAAGACTGAGCTGATTGTCTTCCCACCCTCCCACATAACCTCACTACCCAATATTTCTTGATCAATTGCTATCTCATCTAGTCCCAAGGTGCGCTGTCTTGGAGTCATCCTGGACTCCTCACTCTCCTTCAAACCAAATATCCAGAACCTTTCACAGTCCTGTCTTTTCCATCTCAAAAATATTTCTAAGATTAGACCCTTTCTCACCCAGGATGCTACTAAAACACTCATACACTCACTGGTCATCTCCAGATTGGACTACTGTACCCTCCTCCTATCTGGCCTCCCCAAATCCCATCTCTCTCCTCTCCAGTCCGTCCTCAATGCTGCTGCACGGCTTATCTTCCTCTCCAAACGCTCTACATCTGCCTCCCCTCTCCTACAAGCCCTCCACTGGCTCCCCATCCCTTTTCGAACCCAATTTAAGGTTCTCACACTCGCTCACAAAGCCCTCATTCAATCTTCTCCCATATACATATCTGATCTCATCTCCCTTCACGCTCCTCTCCGCCCTCTTCATTTAACTAATGCATGCCGCCTTTCATGCCAGCTGATTACTTCCTCCCACTCCCGCCTCCAAGATTTTGCCTGCACTGCTCCCCACCTCTGGAACTCTCTCCCACTCCCCATCAGACTCTCAACCTCTTTGCAATCCTTCAAAATGGCTCTCAAGACCCACTACTTCATCAAAGCCTTCCAGCTATCATTCTAACTCCCTGATACATACACCTTCCTCCCCATCTGTGTCACCCCTGTTTGTCTTCCCCTCCCTTTTAGAATGTAAGCTCCTACGAGCAGGGCTCTCTACCCTCTTGTGCTTCTCCCTACTTTAGTTTCATCTACTTCTTACTCACCACTAGGGCACCTAACATTTGGCTGCTTATGCTCTGTTGTTTATCTGGGTGTTATGGTCACTAATGTAGCAATATATATTATCCATGTTCTGGTCCTGTAGTGTATTGTTCTTTAAGTCGTTTGTCTACAATTTGTTTATGTACTTTGTAAGGCGCTGTGGAAGAACACTTGTGGCGCCATATAAATAAATGATAATAATTAGGTTACACAAAATCAAATACACATGAATGGTGAAATGAAACCCTCACAGAGCACATTAGGAAATATTTTTTCTTTAAATAACAAGTTAAATATCTTTTAACCTTGCATCAGAGAGCCATTTTTCATAGCTAGACCTATAGGAAGTTATCTTTTTTTTTTCACAATCTCTCTGGAGGAGAGATAAGTATGGCTACCAGTTCACAGCTCCTAGAAAGTCATGTGAAGGCAGTGATGAGAGGAAGGTGTCTCGTTGCCTACAGAGCTCAGAGGCTCATTCCAAAGCCACTCTGCTCACTAAATTATATGCCATGGAACTGTGGTTGCCATAGCAGTCACGTGACACTGTGGAAAGTCTATAGAATTATACATATTTAATAGCAACTTGAAAAAAAAATACAAGGAAAGTGGTTATTACAAAGCTTTTCATGATTTTTGTAAAAAATAAAAAATAAAAAATGTTTTCATAGCAATGCTGCTATAAGACCACATATGCAGACCTGAACATAAGCTTCCCACTGATTTAAAAAGAAAAAATACAAGTACAGTGCAAAAATATCTAAACAAGTAAAAACACCAAAGTGTATCAAAAGAATAGAAACAGCAACTTTTAATGCAAGACCTGCATTTTTTAAAAATACATAAAAGAGAAAAAACATAACCCCACCCTTTCAAAGTGTTCACTAATGCTGGGCATACACTTTACAATTATCTGTCAGATATCTGTCCAATCTAGCTGGTTGGAATTAAAATCTGGTAATGTATGGGAGCAAATGACAATCGACCATATGGTCTTAAACACGGGAAAATGGGCAAAAATTATTGTTCCAATTGGTTAAATTCATTTGATTTAACCTATTTGTCTGGATGACAATTTTTGTCTGTTATTCAGGGTTTGTGAGCAAATGGTCGATTGTCATTTGCTCCCATACATTACCAGATTTTCATTTCAACCAGCCAGATTGGACAGATATCTGATAGATAATTGTATAGTGTATGCCCAGCATAAGTATGAGCCAGAAGAATAACTTATGCTATAACAAAGCCTTGCGTTTTCCCTTCAGCCTCCGGAAACCATGAAAATTTCCAGTGTGAATAAGCCCCAAAGGGGCAATAAGAAATTTTACAAGGCTCGGTCAGAAGTGTGTAGGCCTAAAATAACCGCTAAATACACAGTAAATAACAATACTGCAGGATTACAATATTGATAGAATTTCTAGCATGAGTGTTTTACTATACCCACTGCAGTCATTCGCCACAACGTCTGTCCAAAGTTATTACTTATATTCATTTCCAGCGAAATGTGCAATAAAAATACTACGCTTTTCCTGACGGCACTGGGAATGGAAAACTAATTTTACAATGCAATAGGATTACACCTCGCTCTCCCTTAGCGGCCCCTCTTCTGAAGCTGCATGTCTGTATTTATCTCTACATGATCTATCTACAGCGAGCTGAGTTACTGACGACAGGCGCATCAAGGGTACGTCCCTGAGGAAGGTTCCTGCGGGGATACAAACATTGCGTTTGTGGCTGATGGGATGACTGAGCGCTGAGTGTCAGTTTGCACAATGAGAACAGTAAATATTTTAGTCGGTATCCAGCTTGGTAATTAGGAAGAACAACCAGGTCTGTTGACACGAGAGACAGACTCAGCGAGAGAACTTTATGAGAGCCATCACAGAAAACAATACTGCTCTGTAACCGCTCCTTTATTAATGATACCCCCATGTGTTAAAAAGTAATCAATTTATCATCGGAAAAACAGACATCTGTCACGACTGTGACTATTTCTTCAGAATGAGAAATTTGTTGCGCTGTCTGAACAATGAGCTGGGGGCGGGCCCTCGCACATGTGTGCGCTGTCGGTGAAGTCTCTATAGGCGATATGAAATTAATTAAAATATAATGCATGGAGTATGTATACCCCCAAAAAAGCAATCGTTTTTAAAAAGTGTTTTTAATATCTGCCCAATTTCATAACTCTGAAGAGCATTTTCACTAAACAAGGTCCAGTTTTAAGCAGTGCTGGTGAATTTCAATGTATAGATTGAACCACAAATTGTCAGATTAAAGGTCAAGGCATATAGGGTATCTGTAACATGTCAGAGAACATCAAGGTTTTGCCACCAACGTAATCTATCTGGCGAGACAGAAGATGTGGCATGGAGTTTTGTCTGCTGGCCTTTCCGCCCTCCGGTAGCTGCGCTTTTTAAGGCCCCCACACACGGTACGATTTTTTAAATGATTTGTCCGCTTTCGACCGATTGGAACGACAAATCGTTTAAAGAGTGTCGTGTGTGGCCATCATAACTATGCACGCTCCCACTGTCGTGGTCGTCGATCAGTTGAACCCGCACAAAGATATCGACCCATCGTACACGATTTGGCACACATCGTTTCTTGTGTGTGCACGATGAACGATGCGATGGGCGATTTGTCATCACTGATCCTGGCCCCTCCGCAATTTTTAAATGTTCCAGCAGATGCATTATGAGGTTGTTTGCTGCCGAACTATATACAGTACATCGTTAATGATTTGCAATCGTTAACGATCCATCTATATCGTTTGGTCATTTGTACAATCGTTCCATGTGTAGGCACAATATCGTTTGTCCGGGAGTGTTCAGGAGTTCAAGGGAAATCGCAATTGAGATTGGATCGTTTGCAAAATCGTACCGTGTGTGGGGGCCTTTGGGCTATTACATCATGGATGATAAAAGAGAACTATAAACAACAATGTATACTTTAACGGAATTATATACATTGCTGACAGTTTAACTTTCATATACTGTAGATCAGTGGTTCTCAAACTCGGTCCTCAGGATCCCACACAGGTCACCCAGCAGGAGCACAGGTGTAGTCATTACTCACTGATTCACTTAAAAAATTCCACAGGTGGAGCTAATTATTTCACTTGTGAATCTGCGAGGAGACCTGGAAAACATGTACTGTTTGGGGTCCCGAGGACTGAGTTTGAGAACCTGTGATATAGATTCATCAGATAATACCTGGTGCTGTATAATAATTCACCCACTGCTCAAACCATTATTGCCCCATAAATATATTGCGGTAAACAGGGGTTGAGAATACGATCAACATTTTCATTAATTGCTAAAAGGAACAATATATGGCAGAGTATAGTCAGGATTACACATTTCTCTCTAATCAGAGTGATGAAAATTAGAAATCTATATAAACCTGATGGACCTGGGTTACATGAATGAAACTGAAGCACTTATTTTACATCCTATCAACGCGTTTCGCATGATACTGTGTTTTGTTGTCCCGGGCTCTTCTGTAAGCATGTTATATGGATTAGCTCACCAAAAGCTTTTCAAGCTGTGATTTTTCTCTGAAGTCAACAGACAGACGATGTACAAGTAACTGAAATGACGGCAGTCCGGGCTATACAATCTGCATGAGACTGAACTAGCCTAAAGATTTGGAAGGATCATCCTCCATCAGTAACAAAGTAAGGGACATGGGGCCTGATTCAGCAAGCAACGCAAGTGAGAGGACGCACGGTGTGAGCCGATGTTTGCGATCTGTGTATGCATCGCGTTGCACGTGTATGAACAGGATGCAGAGTACGGTAAGGGCTCTCAGAGTACGCAGGGAGCCCACAGAGACATTCGATGTTGATTGACAGGAAGTACCGTTTGTGGGTGGGGACAGGGGAGTGGTTGGCCGAACGCAGGCGTGCCTGTGCGTTCGCACGCTGTTACAAGGGCGTGCATAAATTAATCTCAGCCGCGCCGCACGCAGCGGTCGCCTCTCTGCGCAAAGGAATCTCTGAAGTCCTGCGGCAGGGTCAGGTCTACCCATAGCTTACACGCAGCTTCGATGGCACTCGATGTTCCCGATGTTTACGCTGTCAATCACGGCATAGGTGGACGGATTATGTTTTGCTGGGTGTCTGCTTCTTGTGCTGCGGTCTCCGTGCGTATGCATTGATTAGCATATTCTCGCAGCGGCTGGGTGCGTGCGTCTGCTAGCGTGCGCTCCTTGTTGGATCAGGCCCATTATACTTTACAATTTAACACAGCTGCTGTGGAACGTCATGGTAACACTGAACAGTGTATTTTGCGGATCATATGTTAAATTAAAATTGGTTCTACAGCCCCCCCAAAAAACCACAAGAGCTCCTGGACGTCTTATAATATAATTATATATACACACACATGCATCCTTCTGTCTCATGTACTGTAGCTTGATATAAAATAGACCACATACAATGCTTCCAGCAGCCACTTTGGCTTTGGACAGGACACAGTGGTCTCCTGGATAAGCGACAGTAAACGGTGTGTGGAACAAAGTTGTATTGTTACTCCACGCTGTACAAGGAACGCAGCCGGGGCTGGCTATGTGCATGCTGCCGTCTATCTGGGGGAAGCAGACTCTGAGCAGCGACCTGGCAGGACACCACACAGTCTTTTATTTGCACTCACTGTTTAATGATAAAACAGCAATTTAGCAATTTCCATCTGAAATGTTTCCTCACCAGCCATGTGGTAAAACTTACGCCATCTGTCAGAGATCATGGACTGGCACGTGGCAGCCTGCGCCCAGATAAGGGAAGGCAGGCATTTAGTTTCTGATAACTGTATCCACTCTGTAAGGCTAATAAAAGATCTGTAGCGTTATTGCATAAATTTGTGCCATTGCGGTAACCGAGCAGCCGGGCTCTGTGCCAGAGGGAGAGAAGTCGCTGTTTGGGGGACTCATATTACATACACTAAGATCTGTGAAGTCATTTAATGATACATCTGCAGATGGGGTAGAGGTACAAGGTGGGAAAATGCAACAGAAATCCGATAAAAGTGTATTGCACCCACACTCGTATTATTTGAAATGTTGGTGTGTTTGGTTTACTTTTTAATTCATTAAACTGTAATTGCTCCCAATATTTGGGATTTTTAAATCCCCAACAAATCTTGGAGGGGTTTTACATCATCCTCGTTTACAGCTTTTGTATGACCACTGTAAGTGTGTCGGGGAACTGGTACCATCTCCTGGGGAAGATGGCACTACGCAGCAGCTTAGAAATCACAAGCGGGTCGATGGTTGTGCATTGCGCACAACCGTAGCGAGTGAGAAATTCACTCGCTCCGGGGCTCGCTACAAACGGGGCAGCTGTCGATGTTGATCAACAGCTCGCCCCGTCTTGTAGGCAGGGTGGGGGGGTGGCTGAACAAATGGAGGCGTTCCTGAAGGAATGCCTGCCGTTTGTGGGCAGCCCTACTGACATCACCAGTGATGTCAGTAGTGAGCTATTGGCTCTATTAAAGCCGGAAGCTCCATGGGCTTGCGGCAGACGAGACTCTACCACAGCGGTCTCGTCGTAAGCCCGATGGACGCGATCACCACCCACAGCTTTTGCGAGCGGCCAGGAGGCCGGCTTTTTAAAAAAAAAAGTGGCCGCCCTCATTCAGAGCGAGCGCTCGCTTTTTGCGAGCGGCTCTGAATGAGGTCCAAAGTCCGTTGGTCTGATACAACTGGCCTCAGCCAGTTTTTTTATTATGCAAAACAAGATAACAGAAATAAACACCTTGACGTCTGGCACTAACTACACAGAAGTGATCTTAGCTCACTAATAAACAAAGTACAAGAAGTTTTTACCAGATTTCGTTCACCTGGTTTCAGCAACCTGATTCTCTCACAGAGACACAAAAGACTCTCCTTCCCCCAGGCAGTGTCTCCCTCTAATGATCAGCCTCACAGCACTAAAAAACAGCCACACAGCTGAAAGCCATAATTAGCCTCCTGTGAAGCTAATAGCTCAAAAAAACTCCTAACACAAACACCTTTCTGAGGTTTCAAAAGACATGTCAGAAATCTTCTGCAAATATACCTGCCTTCCACTATGATGCCAGTGTGTCACACCACATTCTGGCCATTATTAAGGCTGAAATATTCCATAGCTCCCATCAATCCAGTAGGGCTAGGACTATTATCGCACCATGAAATACTGTGGCAATTATTCTACTGTTGCTTTGCTGGATACCGGAGCTTGCAAATCAAGGGCTTGATATCATTGGTGGTCTTATCCTGTGGGCTGGTCAATTCTCCCGTGAGATGGATTACACCAGACAGAAGCTCAGGAAAGCCCTGTTCTACAAAGTGACCAAGAGGTGACAGGAGGATGTCCTGTCCCTAAATAGCTGGAAGAATGTAACCACATTGACTGGCTGGGGGGGTACAATGCAGAGACAGTGGCTAGCGGCCTGGTTACACAATTGGTTAGTACTCCCTATAGTGGGCTAGGTTTGCTCTTTTATATAAATCAGTTTTACATCTTGAAGATCTTATACACAAGGAACTCCGGAGCGTTCAGATTTAGTTGATCTAAAGTTACGTTTATATTTGGCTGTTGGAACAATGACCAATAGTAACATAGTGATGAGCGCCCCCCACCCTGTCTTTGTTCTCTAGATCTTTGGGCACGATTCTATTCTATGCGATGTGAATAGCGCCGGGAGTGAGCTCCCGGAGCTATTCCATACACCGCGCTGCCAAGTCCGACTAGGATTTCTTCTCGCATCCTCCCGGGGATGAGAGCAGAAATCCGACAAAAGTCCCGGCGCGAGGCTGTTTTCTGCCTTTAGTGCCGGGAAAACAGCATCGCGCCGGGAAGTTAGGTCGGGGAATGCCTGTTATCGCGCCTTAAACAGTGTTTTTAGTCGCGAGAACGGGCATTCTCCGACTAAACACCGCGCACAATTGAATAGCTCCGGGAGCTATCTCCCGGCGCTATTCACATCGCATAGAATAGAATCGTGCCCTTTGTGATTGGAATCCCCAGATGGTGAGGATTTATACGAGGAGCAGCAGCCAATAGGAGGTTTAAAGACTCTTTAGTTACATTAGTGCTGGAAGGGTTAATAAACATTTATCCATAATATAGGTGTATGTTTGTTTATTTTTAAAGGACTTGACATTAGGAAAGTGTTTTTATTGGACATGTTTGCAAAGTGACATTTCCCGGAGAGCTCTGCCAAGTACAGACATTGCTGTAAATCTTGTCTGCTGTTCTCCGTATATACACACGCCTGCATGGCATGCTCAATCCAGACTGATAACACACAAATGCTTCCTTTCCTACTGTTGCTGAAGTTGCGCCAAATTGCCCTACATCACGCGCCAGGTCCCGAGCGTCTCTCTCACTCAGAATGTGCGTCTGTTTGACAACACTACGGGGGAGACTTGCCAAAGCTTCTAAAACCGGTGATGTTAACAACCAATCAGATAGTGTCTATCAATTCTGCAATGCAATAGAGAACTTATATATGCTATAAATCTGATTGGTTGCTATGGGCACACGCACATACCCTCCCATCAGACAATGCATTAAAACCACCTGCCTAATATTGTGTACGTCCCCCTCGTTCTGCCAAAACAGCTCTGACACACTGAGGCATGGACTCCACAAGACCTCTGAAGGTGTCCTGAGGTATCTGGCACCGAGACGTTAGCAGCAGATCCTGTAAGTCCTGTGAGGTGCGAGGTGGGGGCTCCATGGCTCAGACTTGTTTTTCCAGCAATCTAACAAATGCTCAATAGGATTGAGATCTGGGGAATTTTGAGACCAAGTCAACACCTTGAATTCATGTTCCTCATACCATTCCTGATGTTATGTTTGCAGTGTGGCAGCCGGGCGCATTATGCTTATGAAAGAGGCCTCAGCCATCAGGGAATACTGTTGCCATGAAGGGCTGTACTTGGTCTGCAACAATGTGCCAGGGACCCAACATTGCCCAGAGCAATTGCCCGGCTTGCCTTCTTCCCATAGTGCATCCTGGCGTCATGTCTTTCCCAGGAAAGCGATGCACTCGCACCCAGACGTCCACGTGATGTAAAAGAAAACGTGATAACGTGATTCATCAGACCAGGCCAGCTTCTTCCTTTGCTCCATGGGAATTGGTATGAAATACCGCCGGCCACATGGTTCGATTCCCGGCAGCGGCAGCCCGACATCAGCAGAGATCCCGGCAGCGGAAGCCCGACAGCGCTGGAAATCCCGATCGTGGATAGGTAAGTATTGTCTAACCTAACCCCCCTAACCCTCCTTAGGGGTGCCTAACCCTAACCTCCCCCCCCAAGTGCCTAACCCTAACCACCCCCTTCCCCGCTGCCTAAACCTAAGTCCCCCGGGGGGGGGTGCCTAACCCTAACCCTCCCTCCCCCTAGCCTAACCCTAACCCTCCCGGGGGGGGTGCCTAACCCTAAGTCCCCCCCGGGAGCCCTAAACCTAACCCTCCCCCCACGCGGCTGTCTGCTCGCGGCGCCCGGCATCACTACGATCGGGATGCCGGGCGCCGGTCTCCCGGCGTCAGGGAAATGCCGGGCGTCTACATCTAGACGCCCGGCATTTCACCCTTGCCGGGATATGACAGTCGGGAAGCCGGCTGCCGGTATTTAGGCAGTCGGCTTCCCGATTGCATACCGCTCCAAGTTCCAGTTCTGAAGCCCAATTGCCCATTGTAGGTGCTTTCGGCGGTGGACAGAAACCAGCATGGGCACTGCGACCGGCCACGCAGCCCCATACACCGCAAGCTACGACGCACTGTGGGTTCTGACGCCTTTCTATCATAGCCAGTATTAACTCTTTTAGCAATTTGTGCTACAATACCTATTCTGTGGGATGGGACTAGACAGACTGGCTTTCGCTCCGCATGCACAACATAGCGCTTTGGGCGCCCATTATCCTATTCACCGGTTGTCCATCCTTGGACCACTTTTGGTATGTACTAACCACTGCATACAGAGAATACCCCCACTAGACCTGTCATTTTGGGGATGCTCTGATGACCCCAGTCGTCTAATCATCACAAATGGGCCCTTGTCAAAGTCGCTCAGACCCTTACGCTGGCCCTCTTTCCCTGCTTCCAACACATCAACTCCAGGGACTGACTGCTCCCTCGCTGCCTAATAAATCCCAGCCGTTGACAGGTGCCAATGTAACAAGATAATAAATGCCATTTACTTTATCTGCCAGTAGTTTTAATTGTTGTGGCTGATGGGTGTACATATAAAAACACACATTTTTTAAATGGCGGTTTCAACTTTAAACACCCCCCTGCACTGTATACGCTCATTTCTCAATAACAGCGAGTTGGTGTTTCCATGGGTTCCCACCATTTAATGTATTTACCATAGCAGGGTTGTGGTAATCATATGAAGCAATACCTTTGTTGATCGCCTCTAGCACTGGTCAGGATTCTCCGTAGCAGAAGACATCTGACCCCGCGGCTCTGAGATTATCACCTATCCGAGCTGAGCCGTGTCATAGCGGACTGGTGGAATTGGAATACCCAAATAAGGCTAGGTAACCACTAACATTGTGCTAGTGTGTTCTAATGCTAACAATATTGCAAACACCAACGCGTTTCACATGTGTTCGCAGCTAGAGCTCAATGGGCGGAATTCAATTATTTTCATCCCTTATCGCGCCCAACGGAGCTATTCTATTCTTGCTCCTGTCGGGCGCGATCAGCTGCCAAGCGCTACATTTCAGCTCGCAGCCCCTGGGGGATGAGAGCTGAAATGTGCGAAAAGTGACATGTTTGGGCGCCCAAACATCACTTTTCGCGATTGTGCCCAGCACTTTGGTCGGGTTTAGCTGCTTTACGCGGCTTAACCTGACCTCTATGGGCGCGATCAGCGTGAAATTCTGGCACAATTGAATAGCGGCCCGCGATCTCCTGTCACTTTAGACGGGAGATGCGGGCAGCAAAATCAATTGAATTCCGCCCATTGTAATCATCAAGAATGAGCTTACCTGTGATATGATAAGAGTATGTGGATTGAGGAGGAGTTCTAAAACCCATAATGCAAATGGAAATACACTTCAACGCTATTAACAGGGAGTAACAAAGATAGTGGGTATAGTGACACTAAAAACAATGGTTTCTAGTTTTATATGCGTTTATATGAATACTGCTGGCACTACAACGGCTAGACCTGCCATGCAGATACAATTACACCTGATATTCAGACCTAAACTGTTGTGTGCAGAGGAAACGCAAACGAACGGACCCAACAATGGCGAAGACTCCTGTAACATAATGTCAGGCCAACTGAACTCTTCTGTTCTTTCACCCAGGCCCATTCTCGCTTTATAGGTCCCAGTCAACAGGAGAAAGGAACAGAATTTGGATCTGAATCCGCAGCTAATCCCTTGCAATGTGTTACGGTGAACAAACAATGGCTTTGCCTTCATGTACTGCAGACCGGGTGCCGGGAGGCTGCGGTTAAGAGAAGGTAAAAATCTGTTTTGCAGCAGACAATGAGTTGGCAGAAGACACAGACTGCTCAGCAACACGCAAAGAGCAAACACAATGTTTAACCAAAGAATTAATCTGGGAGTCATGAAGCGCGGCCGAGCGCTGACCAAGTCACAACTTCTGTCATGTCTCCTAGCAGCAGGAAGATGAATTACTCTTACAATAAAAAAAATAAATACACAAGTAATAAAAATTGCTGTAATGGACAGGAAATGAGAACGATGGAGGATTATCACAACTGCAAAATGCTATTCATTCTCTGTAGTTTAACGCATGGAGAGCTGGGATACTGGATAGAACGCTACCCATCAGCAGCATTACAATAACGCAGGAGTGGGCCATAAGCAGCCCTCCAGCTGTTGTTGAACTTCACATCCCATCATGCCCTGCAACAGTTTTAGCATTGCCAAATAGCAAAACTGTGGCAGTGCATGCTGGGATGCATTTTTCCAACAGCTGGGGGGCCACCTGTTGCCCACCCCTGCATTAACGTCAGGTGTCACAGCACAGGAGATGGAATAGCAGAGGTGGGTCTCATGCAGGAGGCACCTGTCCTATGTATCTGGCTTTGCAGGCCCGCAAATGACTGGAAGTCGGTTTATAAAAGTGTAAGTGTGGGCGATCTGATGACAAAAGTGACAATATCTATCTTTTATAAAGTATTCGGCACCAGTGCACGGGTATGTATTCCCAGCGAGAAGGGAGACAATGCATCTGCCTCGTCCGGCAGCAAAGTAGCATAGTGGGCCATCACCATGGCCTTGAAGGCAGACACGAGATTATAGATGGGCGCCTACAATCCTAGAAACAGGATGTTTGAGGTACCCTAGCACAGGATGGCAGCTTAGTACGGGCATTAAAGTGCAGGAAGATGCCAGGCACATAGCATCCAGACATATGGAAGTGGTTTGCTAGAAGACGGAGGATCCGTGCCTATTAGTCCTGGGTAACAGTTACTGGAGGCAAGCTGTTTTTCTTGGAGGCCGGTGTATTTATTTTCCTCGCTCGCTGAGATTTTCCTTCTTAGTCCTCTCCTACCAAAAGAAACAACTTTCTGTTTGATTGTGACCTGTGATATTGACAGGTTCATCGTCTGTGAGCGCAGCGCTAGGAACGCCAGCCGGGATCTCTGTGATCTGCCGGGAACGTATGCCAAGTTAAGGGCTCGTATTCACCGCAGGATAATGCAGCAGAGGTTTCAGGGATCCCTCAAAGACATAAATAATGTACGAAGGAGACGTTGGGGCGCACGTGTAATAGATGTACAGCGTGATCAATAACACAGATGGGGTGCAGAGCGGAACGCTTTAACACTAACGTATAGAAATATAGCCAGGCTTCCACAGAACATAGGGGGGAGAGCAGCAGACGGCCAGTGCCTTTGATACTACTGCGCTAATGTATACAAGGAACAATAATAAATACAAAAAAAATACAACAAGAAAAAAAAAGACAAAAAAAAAAAAGAGAATTTTGTTACAAAAAAGTCCAAATCTCAACTGTAACTTCAAGTATAATAGCAGATAAATGAATATGTTAAATAAAGTGTGAATAATGTGTGCTTATCTCAGTCATAGTAAGTTCTTCAAGGTACTTGTTAGAGGGTATCTAGGCAACGTGGATCAAACACAAACAGGTTTCCATAGTGTAAAAGTATAAATATAATTTATTCACTATGGCTCGAATTGTGCTCACATTAGATAAGTCTCAAACTGGCTCATCTCAATCCAGTGACCGGCTGACGCCAACAATTCCAAAGACACGGAGAGCTATCCACCAATCAGATTGCAGGAAGCTGCCTGTAAGTATGCGGAGGGACAGAAGGAATGGTGAATAATCTGGGTCGCCCCATAGATCTGAGTCTATTTGATAAGGGACAGGGGGGAGGCAATTATACAGTTAGGGTTTAAAGGAGAATACTATTCACAGAGTTCATTTAGATGTATGTGTGTTTTATTTATTTTTTTGCCTGCAGAGATATCAAGTGGCTTTAAAATTATGCAATTTGCAGTTTACGGTTTACAAATTGACACACATTCAGGTACCAGGCCCTGATACCAGACTTGGTAGAGCCACCTCACAGTAATGGGTGCTCCTGTGGCCTGCCAAAGACATCCCTAAGCTCCATGGTTACCAACCAGCTGGGTGGTTGGCGTCGACTTCTCTGGAAGTTGTAATTGTGGATGGAAAATATTATTCTTTATCATTCTATGCGCAGCAGACTTCCTGTCAGCAATCCCACGGAAGGACGCTACAGCCAGTGTTTTATAGGCAACGGGTGACAAGACAACCGTACACAGTGGGGTAAGTTCATCCCAGACGCCCGAAGGCAAGTTATAATTTGGTGCCCTCCCCCCCGTCACAGCCGCTGACACTGTAATGTAGCAATTTGCATGCAGACAGGCTATAGATAGACGAAGGCAGCAGCTGATGGTCTGACATGGAGCTCTCCACTAGTGTATGGTGGCTTCTCAGGTGCCGGGAAGGGGTGCCATGTATTGGGCGGCCCGTGACGGTACACTCTGGGTACATAGTTACAGCCCTAAGTGGGATGAATAGGTTGTGGACAATGGAGGAGGTGCCCCCTTCAGAGCTGGAGCCCGGCGGCGGGCGCCTCCATTGTCTCCCATAGTTCTGCGCCTAACCGTACAGCTAAATATATAGACTATTACTTATGACAAGGTTCTATCAATGTATGGAACTTTCTGCCAACAGTCATTGTTACAATCTGGACCACGCTATCTGACTACACACATGAATTGACAAATACTGGATGTAATCTATAAAATAAGCGATGGACCGCTGCACTGAACTTCATTACAGCTTTCAAGTGTCAACATATGGAAATATTGATAAATAGCTGAAAGTGCCTTTAATAATTTTTTTAATATTAGAAGAGCAACTCATTTTCGATTGAGTGTCTCTCATCAAATAAACCCATTTCACCAAACGCCTCGCTGCTCACGGTAAAGAATAAAGCACTTCCCCGAGTTTACTTAGTAAACATAGTCTGGACTATTATGTACGTACGGCACGCTGTCTAAGTGGAGGAATAAACATGAAATGCTATGTTAGCCACCTCAGAATGACTTAGAGTGGCAACAACTCAGCTGTAAGCCCCACACATTAGCGGCACCGGTCAGGAGTCGGTCACGCGTTGGGTTTGTTTGGCTCAGTCCAGGCAGAGGCACGGACGGCGTGAAGACATCCAGCCGCGCAGCTTTGGCAGATCACCAGACAACCATTACATTTGTTTAATGATTGTTTGGTTTCCATTGTTTGCCTTAACTGACCTGTGTCTCTGCAGCTGTTGTGGAACTACAGTCCCCAGCATGTTCCACCAAAGTCGCAAACCTCAAGTCTATTGCAAAATCACTGAAAGGCAAACAGCTTTACCATGTCATTTTTTTCCGATGTTTTCTTATCATTTTTCTACATTTTCTTGTAGTGAAAGCTATGAAACCAATAAACTGCACAGCGTTTCACAGGAAATGGCAATACATGCTGGAGCCGCCTGTATAACAGATAATAGCAACAAAATCACTGTGGCAGCAAAATAATGTTGGTATAGTAATTACAGTTTTCCATTGTGTTATTTCTTTAAGCTGCTGTTGTAATTTAGAATTCTGTTGAGTGTTATTTACTACCATGGCAACCACAGTCACATGATACAGTGAGCAGAGAAGCTTTGGAATGCATTTCTGGGCTCTGACCCCACTGTAAATTCCTCCCCCGCTGTCATCACGACATGCTGAGAAACGGAGAGCTTGTGCCTGTCAGTCATACACTTTGTATTCCCTCCATGACTTAGATGCTTGCTTAAAAGTTACTTAACTTGCTCTACAAAGAAAAAGTAATCTATGTGGGATTGTTGCTTTAAGGTTAACACAAATACCATGGAGACAAATGCTTACACTGTGTCTATTGTTGCAGTAGTTGTCTAATTCAATGTGGGGAAAATATTACATTTCCAATGTAAAAGGGATTTGTGTTAATTATAACTTAAAACTAACATTTCCCCGGTAACTGGATTTGCCCACAGAAGAAAATGTTTGTAGAATAGCTCTCCAGCATAATGTGAATTATTCCCTTTCGGTTCTGTCTATTGGGTATCTTCTGCCTTTTAGTGGATCATTACAAGGGGCTAGTTTTTGGTTTGTGATGGAAGAAACCCAAGGAGAAAGTAACTTTAAACGTTTGGCACCACAAGTTAATGGCAGCACGGGGGGTTCTCTGTATGGTCAGAAAGTATAGGGCAGCACAGTAGAGCCCCAAACACTGTAAGGAGATTGATCCACAGGCGGGAATAAGTTCTCATGGAACCCTGCAATTGTGCTACTTGGTGAGATGTTGGGTAGAAAAATGATATTTTAGTTGGTGTCACCCTTTAATTAAAGTCATTAAAGTGTTTACAAAATGATTGCCTACGTAGGTACTGAAAGAGAAAAGACTATTAAAAGTGGGTGTGGTTCATTAGATCGGCAATTAAAAAAGGGTCATTCCATGCCAAATCATCACAGCTTCCAACCCAACAGTCTCAGATTTTCAAGAAATTTGGTAAGATGATAGCAGACATAAAGTAACTGTCTTATGTAACATTTTAGCCCTCATTGATACCCAGTGTTCATGCTGCAGGGTTGCAAACATGACAAAAAATTTTTTAAATGTACGCTTGTAAGGTCAACTAAAACTAATCATAACTTTGCTTCAAATTGTGGTAGAACTTTCATGTTGGTCTTGTTTCGAAGCTAAGGGACCAGAGTTTTCATTAAAAAAAATAGTTTTATATTTAAATATTGACTTTTACATTTGAAGGTCACATGATGTGACATACATCCCCTTTGGGACACCTAAGCTCGGACTGCACAGGAATATACGACGCGGCAGGACACCAAAGGGAAGGAGTCTATGAAAAACTAGGTGGCCATCTAGATGGAACAAAACTGAGCTTGCCATTTCATCTGTTTCTGGATAAAAATGCTACTTCAGATGTAGCTAAAAAGCTTTAAAATCATGAAAATACGTAGCAAGATTATGAGCGCACCTGCTGCACGTTAGGGCGCCATACCACTGTGGATAAGGGAGGAATCTATACGCTCGCCCATCTCTGAAAAATGAATCTCTAGAATGCTATTAGACATTATTTTATAAACATAGATTGAGCATAGTTGTTTTTCGAGTTCCCCCTACACAAAGGAAGTTATATGATTTTCTAGTTTTAATGCAGAAACCAAATGGGCCAGCCATCAAGAGAGGCGCGGTGTAGGTTTTAATAGGTACCGCGACCGATTGTTCTGGGTGACACTTTGGGGATTAATCGAGTTTGAAAGGCTGCATGATTTCTTGCTTTCCGGCAGCTGACAGAACATAAAACTCCATGGGGACCTGATGTATGAAGCTCTGGGAAGTGATAAACTGCAGAGTGATAAACGACCAACCAATCCGCTCCCAACTGTCATTTTTCAAACACGGCCTGTAACATGACAGTTGGGAGCTGATTGGTTGGTCGTTTATCATTCTGCACTTTATCACATTCCAGAGCTTCATACATCAGGCCCCATGTGTTATATTTCCTGGAACATTTTACCTTTCAATTGCCTTACATGTAATGTCAATTTTTATTATTAGCATTTTTGTAACTGAGGGGCGGTATTTATCATGGCTTGGAAAGAGAAAATTGTGAGAGATAAAGTATTAACCAATCAGCTCCTGTCATTTTTCAAACACAGGGGGAGATGTATGAACCGGTGATATGGGGGCTTAGTGGTGTCCGTGCATGTTATGTGTGTTGATACCACTTCTCCCCGTTGTCTTAATGTGGGGTTGGGTGTTAAATGATAGGGGCGCTATGCCTCGCTTTCATTACCGGCGTACCGATGTGCTGACAGCTGCAGCAGTTGTTACCCCACCACAGCCGGTGGCTGCCCGGGAGATCTTGTGATGCCTACTGGAGCCGGCCAGGAGGTGAGACACAGCTCATCTGCACTAAACTGATGTACGGAGCGCTCTGGCAGTGATCGCCGGGGGGGGGGGGGGGGGGTAGTTTAACTCCGGCAGTCCAGAAGTTCATACATCTCGGCAGTGCTTCTTACTTCACCTTGGTAAAGAGGCGAAGCAGGAAGAGTTATGCGCCACTATAATACATTTATCCCAGAGTGACTAACATGCCATGTATAGTGTTCAATGTACCAGGTACCCATTGTGTATATAATACTGATGAATACAGATTACCATTTTTATGTATTCATAAAAAACCCACAGAATAATTAGTTGCACATAAAGCCTAGACTACCCGGCAGGATGAAAGAGCTATTTTAGGCCACAGAATATATTTCTCTGCACTAGATTCCCTACTTCAAAGTGAAAAGTGATTACCGGGAACTCTGTATCTATGCCAATAAAATATTCTGATTAATGCAGAAGTCTGTCTGTCTGTAGCTGGTTAGAGACATTTCATCGGGTACTTACAGGGCGGAATGTGACTCTTCGAGAACTGCTGCTTCTTCTATGTCCCGTAAAATGTCAGAACTTGAACTGAAAGAGTCAATGTGACAAGAGAAACATGATAAGAAGCTGCCCGATACCTCATTCTGTCTGTATATAGGAATGAAAGGGAACACAATGAATTGTAAATGTCAAATAAGCCGCACAGAAGGGCGGAACCGCAATGGGTGCAATGACGGGTCCCCTCTACCCCACACTCCCACTGAAACCCTTTCCTGAGTCAGTGCATGCCAGATGAGCCTCCTGCTCTACACATCAGAGGAAGGGGGCCCCCACATGGATAGAACAGCATTGCCAGGGTCCTCCCCCAATTATTGCTATGGGGCCCGGCAATTCGTTGTTCAGCCACTGGTCACACATTACCCTTAATCTCACCAATAATTTAGAACAATACAGTGAATCACGGTAAAAACACACATCTGCAATAACATACCCACAGGACTTTTATAAAAGACTTCCAAGCTATATCAAACCAACCTGACCATAAAGCAAAATAGAGCTGGGACCACAGGTAATGGCTCGAAGGTTGTGTGTGGCCCAGGGGCCATTTGTTGCCTGTTACTGGTATATTGTAAGTTTATTATTTTGCCCAGAGTCTTAAACATGTGTTAGGTACAATAGGCTCTGTGACTGCTCCCAAGCTACGCAGTTAGCACAGGAATAGTACAACTAGTTAATACTATACAGGAGTCCAGAAAAAATGCTTCTAGTCTCCAAGCAAAAACCAAGGAAGTAAGAAATCCTGACAAGGACACATGAATCATCGGGCAACACAGCCATCCGCAGGACCAGATGCAGAGATAACTCTCTGGTTTAAGAGCAGTGTCGTGTGTGACGGAGCCTAAGGGGAAACAGACAGGCACTAAATGTTTCTTCAGTGCTTAAATCCTGGCATTATCGATCAACATCTATAGATAAATATCCCTCTACAACAGCGCCTTCTGCTGGAGCGATGCAGGACTGGAAAGCTGACAGCTTTTGTACAAATCACTGGACCACAAATACAGTGAAGATGATCACGTCTGAACTGAATGAAATAGGGCTTGAAGTATCTTTAATACTAGAAAAATAAACTAAAAATAACAACTGCTTCTAAGAATGGTGTTAACACTTAGCCTCTATGTCTGCGTGCAGTTTAAAGTTTAAAAACACAATCCAGGTACATGTATTAGGTCCACTGTGTACATGCGAGCAGGCCAACGATGTGGGGTGCGCTGCAAAGTCTGTTCGGATTAACAGCAGGCAGAACTGAAGACGGGCCTCCAAGAGTAGGTACTGAGGTTTAAATAAAAAAGGCAGACAAGCAAGTGAAAATCAAGAAAGAGAGGAGCAGGAGAGAAACAAATGCAGGCACAGAGGGGCAGGAGAGAAACAGATGAACAGACAGAGGGGCAGGAGAGAAACAGACGAACAGACAGAGGGGCAGGAGAGAAACAGATGCAGGCACAGAGGGGCAGGAGAGAAACAGATGCAGGCACAGAGGGGCAGGAGAGAAACAGATGCAGGCACAGAGGGGCAGGAAAGAAACAGACGAGCAGCAGAGGGGCAGGAGAGAAACAGATGCAGGCACAGAGGGGCAGGAGAGGAACAGACGCGCAGACAGAGGGGCAGGAGAGAAACAGATGCAGGCACAGAGGGGCAGGAAAGAAACAGACGAGCAGAGGGGCAGGAGAGAAACAGATGCAGGCACAGAGGGGCAGGAGAGAAACAGACGCGCAGACAGAGGGGCAGGAGAGAAACAGATGCAGGCACAGAGGGGCAGGAGAGAAACAGATGCAGGTACATAGGGGCAGGAGAGAAACAGACGCGCAGACAGAGGGGCAGGACAGAAACAGATGCAGGCACAGAGGGGCAGGAAAGAAACAGACGAGCAGAAAGAGGGGCAGGAGAGAAACAGATGCAGGCACAGAGGGGCAGGAGAGAAACAGATGCAGGCACAGAGGGGCAGGAGAGAAACAGATGCAGGCACAGAGGTGCAGGAAAGAAACAGACGCGCAGACAGGGGCAGGAAAGAAACAGACGCGCAGACAGAGGGGCAGGAGAGAAACAGACGCGCAGACAGAGGGGCAGGAGAGAAACAGATGCAGGCACAGAGGGGCAGGAAAGAAACAGATGCGCAGACAGAGGGGCAGGAGAGAAACAGATGCAGGCACAGAGGGGCAGGAAAGAAACAGACGAGCAGACAGAGGGGCAGGAGAGAAACAGATGCAGGCACAGAGGGGCAGGAGAGAAACAGACGAACAGACAGAGGGGCAGGAGAGAAACAGATGCAGGCACAGAGGGGCAGGAGAGAAACAGATGCAGGCACAGAGGGGCAGGAAAGAAACAGACGAGCAGACAGAGGGGCAGGAGAGAAACAGATGCAGGCACAGAGGGGCAGGAGAGAAACAGACGCGCAGACAGAGGGGCAGGAGAGAAACAGATGCAGGCACAGAGGGGCAGGAGAGAAACAGATGCAGGTACATAGGGGCAGGAGAGAAACAGACGCGCAGACAGAGGGGCAGGAGAGAAACAGATGCAGGCACAGAGGGGCAGGAAAGAAACAGACGAGCAGAAAGAGGGGCAGGAGAGAAACAGATGCAGGCACAGAGGGGCAGGAGAGAAACAGATGCAGGCACAGAGGGGCAGGAAAGAAACAGACGCGCAGACAGGGGCAGGAGAGAAATAGATGCAGGCACAGAGGGGCAGGAAAGAAACAGCCGCACAGACAGAGGGGCAGGAGAGAAACAGATGCAGGCACAGAGGGGCAGGAAAGAAACAGACGCGCAGACAGAGGGGCAGGAGAGAAACAGATGCAGGCACAGAGGGGCAGGAAAGAAACAGACGCGCAGACAGAGGGGCAGGAGAGAAACAGATGCAGACACAGAGGGGCAGGAGAGAAACAGATGCAGGCATAGAGGGGCAGGAGAGAAAGACGCAGGCACAGAGGGGCAGGAGAAAAACAGACAGACACAGAGGGGCAGGAGAAAAACAGACACAGACACAGAGGGGCAGGAGAGAAACAGACACAGACACAGATGGGCAGGAGAGAAACAGACGCAGACACAGAGGGGCAGGAGAGAAACAGACGCAGACACAGAGGGGCAGGAGAGAAACAGACGCAGACACAGAGAAAGAAGGAGAGAAACAGAGAAAGAGGGGCAGGAGAGAAACAGACACAGAGAGGCAGGAGAGAAACAGACGCAGACACAGAGGGGCAGGAGAGAAACAGACGCAGACACAGAGGGGCAGGAGAGAAACAGACGCAGACACAGAGGGGCAGGAGAGAAACAGACGCAGACACAGAGAAAGGAGAGAAACAGAGAAAGAGGGGCAGGAGAGAAACAGATGCAGGCACAGAGGGGCAGGAGAGAAACAGACGCGCAGACAGAGGGGCAGGAGAGAAACAGACACAGACACAGAGGGGCAGGAGAGAAACAGACGCAGACACAGAGGGGCAGGAGAGAAACAGACGCAGACACAGAGAAAGAAGGAGAGAAACAGAGAAAGAGGGGCAGGAGAGAAACAGATGCAGGCACAGAGGGGCAGGAGAGAAACAGACGCGCAGACAGAGGGGCAGGAGAGAAACAAATGCAGGCACAGAGGGGCAGGAGAGAAACAAATGCAGGCACAGAGGGGCAGGAAAGAAACAGACGAGCAGACAGAGGGGCAGGAGAGAAACAGATGCAGGCACAGAGGGGCAGGAGAGAAACAGACGAACAGAGGGGCAGGAGAGAAACAGATGCAGGCACAGAGGGGCAGGAGAGAAACAGATGCAGGCACAGAGGGGCAGGAAAGAAACAGACGAGCAGACAGAGGGGCAGGAGAGAAACAGATGCAGGCAGAGGGGCAGGAGAGAAACAGATGCAGGTACATAGGGGCAGGAGAGAAACAGACGCGCAGACAGAGGGGCAGGAGAGAAACAGATGCAGGCACAGAGGGGCAGGAGAGAAACAGATGCAGGCACAGAGGGGCAGGAAAGAAACAGACGAGCAGACAGAGGGGCAGGAGAGAAACAGATGCAGGCACAGAGGGGCAGGAGAGAAACAGATGCAGGCACAGAGGGGCAGGAGAGAAACAGACGCGCAGACAGAGGGGCAGGAGAGAAACAGATGCAGGCACAGAGGGGCAGGAGAGAAACAGATGCAGGCACAGAGGGGCAGGAAAGAAACAGACGAGCAGACAGAGGGGCAGGAGAGAAACAGATGCAGGCACAGAGGGGCAGGAGAGAAACAGACGCGCAGACAGAGGGGCAGGAGAGAAACAGATGCAGGCACAGAGGGGCAGGAGAGAAACAGATGCAGGTACATAGGGGCAGGAGAGAAACAGACGCGCAGACAGAGGGGCAGGAGAGAAACAGATGCAGGCACAGAGGGGCAGGAAAGAAACAGACGCGCAGACAGAGGGGCAGGAGAGAAACAGATGCGCAGACAGAGGGGCAGGAGAGAAACAGACGCAGACACAGAGGGGCAAGAGAGAAACAGACGCAGGCAAAGAGGGGCAGGAGAAAAACAGACACAGAGGGGCAGGAGAGAAACAGATGCAGACACAGAGGGGCAGGAGAGAAACAGATGCAGGCATAGAGGGGCAGGAGAGAAAGACGTAGGCACAGAGGGGCAGGAGAAAAACAGACAGACACAGAGGGGCAGGAGAAAAACAGACGCAGACACAGAGGGGCAGGAGAGAAACAGACGCAGACACAGAGAAAGAAGGAGAGAAACAGAGAAAGAGGGGCAGGAGAGAAACAGATGCCGACACAGAGGGGCAGGAGAGAAACAGACGCAGACACAGAGGGGCAGGAGAGAAACAGACAGACACAGAGGGGCAGGAGAGAAACAGACGCAGAGGGGCAGGAGAGAAACAGACGCAGAGGGGCAGGAGAGAAACAGACGCAGACACAGAGGGGCAGGAGAGAAACAGACGCAGAGAGGCAGGAGAGAAACAGATGCAGACACAGAGGGGCAGGAGAGAAAGATGGAGACACACACGGGCAGGAGAGAAACAGATGCAGAGAGGCAGGAGAGAAACAGACGCAGACACAGAGGGGCAGGAGAGAAACAGACGCAGAGGGGCAGGAAAGAAACAGACACAGAGGGGCAGGAGAGAAACAGACACAGACACAGAGGGGCAGGAGAGAAACAGACGCAGAGGGGCAGGAAAGAAACAGACACAGAGGGGCAGGAGAGAAACAGACGCAGGCACAGAGGGGCAGGAGAAAAACAGACACAGACACAGAGGGCAGGAGAGAAACAGATGCAGACACAGAGGGGCAGGAGAGAAACAGATGCGGACACAGAGGGGCAGGAGAGAAACAGACGCAGATACAGAGGGGCAGGAGAGAAACAGACGCAGAGGGGCAGGAAAGAAACAGACACAGAGGGGCAGGAGAGAAACAGACACAGAGGGGCAGGAGAGAAAGATGGAGACACACAGAGGCAGGAGAGAAACAGACAGACACAGAGGGGCAAGAAAGAAACAGACGCAGGCACAGAGGGGCAGGAGAGAAACAGACACAGAGGGGCAGGAGAAAAACAGACACAGAGGGCAGGAGAGAAACAGATGCGGACACAGAGGGGCAGGAGAGAAACAGACGCAGACACAGATGGGCAGGAGAGAAACAGACGCAGAGGGGCAGGAAAGAAACAGACACAGAGGGGCAGGAGAGAAACAGACACAGAGGGGCAGGAGAGAAACAGATGCAGACACAGAGGGGCAGGAGAGAAAGATGGAGACACACAGAGGCAGGAGAGAAACAGACAGACACAGAGGGACAAGAAAGAAACAGACGCAGGCACAGAGGGGCAGGAGAGAAACAGACGCAGGCACAGAGGGGCAGGAGAGAAACAGACGCAGACACAGAGGGGCAGGAGAGAAAAATGGAGACACACAGGGGCAGGAGAGAAACAGACACAGAGGGTCAGGAGAGAAACAGACGCAGGCACAGAGGGTCAGGAGAGAAACAGACGCAGGCACAGAGGGGCAGGAGAGAAACAGATGCAGACAGAGGGGCAGGAGAGAATGTGATTGGTTGCTATGGGCAACATCTCCACTTTAAAAACTCTCACTTTAGTAAATATAACCCCTCACAGTTTATGTAAAAACTTGTTTACCTTGCAAGCTGCAAACCTTTTTATTTGCCAAGACTGTACAGTAACGATGTAAAAGGAGCCGACCTGTTACAGTGTATCAGTGTGTGCAGCTCACGGTCCAATGGCAGATTCAGGATGTGCGAGGAGCAGAAAAGCAGCTCTTGGAATTCCAGAAATGAAGGCATGCAGGCTCAGCGCCAGGATGTTTCTCCAGCGCCAGCCCTGCAGTATACTTTTAGGGGCTTTCTGTGTCCCAATGATATATGTTTGCTCCTTCTGACAGGAATATATATCAGGGATGCGCAGCCTGCCTCTCACACGCTCGGTAACGGATTTAAGGCTAAGTCAACCAGGGCATCCTTTCCGGGTGCATGAATCTACACAGTACAAGCAGCAACTGCATAAGATGTGAGCGGCTCCATAAAAAAATAATGATTGCTCTTTGCTTTAAGTACAGCCGTTCTTCATGGATATGTGCATCGGCATAAATAATATGGCAACCCAGCATTGAATACCGTCTGAGTTATTTACTGCTGTGCTTGTACGTATCTGCATCCCACAAGTACAAAAGTAAGAACAGTGCTCCGCAGTAACAAAGTCAGATCAAGGTGCAGCAATGGTTTAGTATAGCGTGCGCTGGACATGCCGCGAGACATGAAGCTTTGTAAACATGTTTTATGGGGTCAAACCTATTAGGTGGAAATTGCGAGGTACGATTTTCACTTTGAGTTCGCATAGCGAATTCATTATGCAATCCACTTAGCAACTCGCACTGGTCAGACTGAATTCGCAACTTTCCACTCGCACCTCCCTGAGGGTGAGAGATGGAAAGGAAAATCTTTATTTTAAGGTTAAAATGTCGGGAAACTGTGCTGAACCCCTTGGACACCCCCCCTAATGGCTAGTTAGGCATTTGGAAGTTTTCAATTACCTTAATTATTCCAAAAAAGACATGTAATTTTTTTGGGTTAAAAAAAATTCTTTAAATTACCCCAAAATCAACTTTTTCGTTAGTTTAGGCACCCCAAAGGTAATTACAATATTTTTAAAGTTGAAAAATAATTGTTTATATAATTTTTATTTTAATTTTTCAAGGTGCCCTCAAAGTACCCCAAAATCACCCTTTTTCCTACTTTTTTTTTGCATTTTTCATTTAATTCGTTTGAGATTAAACATAAAAAGTTTGTTTTTTATAATTTTCTTGCATTTAAAAAAACAAAAAAAAAACAAATTAGCCATTTGACACCAAAACCTACAGTAACTTCCTAATGGCCACAAACAGCCTTCTAATTCAGTCCTGCTAACGAAATTATCCATTTTGGGGGGTCCAGGATGGTCTCCCCACATTTTCATGCATTTCTCGCAAATCTCATTTGGCAGTCAGTTCGCACCCCTCCGCTGTGAGTAGTGCGAAAAGGCATTTTTAATTGGATTGGAGAATTCTCGGGAGTGTGCTTTACGGCGATGTGTGCGAGTTTTAAGAAACAAACTCGCTACTTGCAATTCGCATCTAATTGGATCGAGCCGTAGATCTTTGTTACTTTTATCCTTGACAAAATAAAAGTTTAATGTAACAAAGCATGATATGCACTGTGTAACATGTCTGTGAATATATAAATAACGGTCAATAAATAAACAACATATTCTCAGTCTGTACAGCACATATGCCGAAAGCAGATATACAAATAGATTATGGAGCCCAGAAATGCAGTTTTATAGGCAAATTTTAAATAATCCATCAAGCTCTCACCTGCTTTATAGTCACATTTCTTGTTCATAGTCTGTAACACTTGGTTCAAAGGTTAATGCAGGTTAGATGGTCGCTCATGTGGAACCTGAAGTGTAACAGGATGGCTACCATTGTATTAAGGGGTATTGCTGCTCATTCTATCTTCCCTTGCTGGGTTTCGGCCAATGTGATACAGGCTACTCTCTTGTATGTTTGTGCCTTAGGGCTGTATTCAATTAGCGGCGAAAACTGAAATTTTTTTCGCCATAGGCGACAACGGACGTTTAAGCCCAAAAAACAGGCAAAAACGCAATTGGCGAAAAAAAAACTGGAGAAAAGTTTTCTCCATTCCAGACCAGGCGAAAAAAAAATGTGAAATCACTATTTTTGGCTACAAATGTAATGATTTCTTTCAGAACCCTTTGGACACCCTCCCTAATAATAAATTACCCCCCCCAAAAAAATTGAAAGTTGCGCACTTTGGCAAAAAACGACAGCGCAAATTTTGGGTGAAAAAACCCCCCCAAACTTTGAAAATGGTTTTAATATATTGGGTCTGATATTTCGGGGGACGGTATGGATGTGGGAAGTATTTAAAACTTCGCACATGGTCGCAGCAGGAGTTTTTTTACGGTTATTAAAATTGCGTTTGTACGACACGAAAATATACTTGCACCCATTTTATCGAACCCCCAATTTACGTGGAACAGTAATTTCCTGGAAATAAAATAGCTTCCTATCATTTTCAACATTTTTTTTTTCCACCCAAAATTGCACGGTTATTTTTCGCCAAAGTGCGCAACTTACAATTTTTTTGTGGGTAAATTATCATTAGGGGGGGGGGGGGGGGGTGGTCGAAGGGTTCTGAAAGAAATCTCCACATTTTTAGCCAAAAATAGCGATTTTGCATTTTTCTGTCGCCTGGTCTGGGATGGAGAAAACTTATCTCCAGGTTTCTTTTTTGCCAGTTGCATTTGCCTGTTTTTTGGCGAAAATATCACCTTTTTATGGCAAAAAACTGCAGTTTTCACCGCTAATTGAATATGGCCCTTAGTGTGCTGATACCCAATTACCAGACCTACTCATCCTAAGTTCCTACCAGAACACTGGGTATTCATATGTATGTGGACTCCTGGCATGGATGACTGCCCTAACACAGCAATATCCCAGCATCACAATCTATACATTATACTGTATACCACCACATAGCTCATTATATATTCCTGTCTCTCATCAGTAAAACCTAATTGCACAGAGAGAATAGTGTAATGCATGGCAGCACATGGGCTTTCACATGTCGGAGGATCTATGTGCCTCCTATATAGGGAGGTTAATTGGTTTAACTAAACTGGTTTGTGTATGTGCTTGTGGTACGGAAAATAGATTGGAAAACTAATGCTATATTTTACTCCTGTTGTGCTTCATCCTTTATGTATATTTCCCTTTGGATTAGATTACTACTTTTCAGACGGAAATATATCTTATAATAAATAAAAATAAATATATCTTTCCAATGTGATTATTATTATATATAGTACTATAACCTGCACTTGCTCTGTGACTTACATGTTCAATATCTCTACTCCCCCTCCTCCACCCTTCCGGAGAAATAGATTCATTTATTTTAAAAAGATCCAGAATGTCCAAAGAAAATGTCATTAACAATTGTCTTTATTTAATGTTTTGTGTTTTGTCTTTCTTTTAATGCCATCCCGAGATGATTCACTGTAGGGGTTTCTTTTAGTAACAACACATCTTTATAAATATCAGAGCTGCAAATGAAAAAGACATGGTTTATCCAGCTAAAGAGCTAGAAGAAGCATTTTATGTATTTTAGAAAAAGACCCTTTAATGGAAAAAGAAGAAATGGTAAATTGCCTCCACATGTAAAAGGAACACTTAACAATGGTAGAGTTATCGCTGATAATAGTGTGGTTATTGCTGGCGGAGTAAACACTAATTTGTCACCATCATAACGGATATATATTTTATATATATATATATATATATATATATATATATATATATATATATATATAATTCCAAATTGGAATAACTTAATTGTTGTCCTCAAAATTCTACACACAATACCCCATAAATAAATAAAAAGTATTTTGAGATCTTTGCAAATTTAATTTAAAAAAAAATACTACTAAGAAAATCACATGTACATAAGTATTCACAGCCTTTGCTCAATTCTTTGTTGATGTACCTTTGGCAGCAATTACAGCCTCAAGTCTTTTTGAATATGATGCCACAAGCTTGGCACACCTATCTTTGGGCAGTTTCGCCCATTGCTCTTTGCAGCACCTCACAAGCTCCATCAGGTTGGATAGGAAGCGTCGGTGCACAGCCATTTTCAGATCTCTCCAGAGATGTTCAATCGGATTCAAGTCTGGGCTCTGGCTGGGCCACTCAAGGACATTCACAGAGTTGACCTGAAGCCACTCCTTTGATATCTTGGCTGTGTGCTTAGGGTTGTTGTCCTGCTAAAAATTGAGTTCAAGAGTGCTCTGGAGCAGGTTTTCATCCACGATGTGTCTGTACATTGCTGCGTTCATCTTTCCCTCTATCCTGACTAGTCTCCCAGTTCCTGCTGCTGAAAAACATCACCACAGCATGATGCTGCCACCACCATGCTTCACTGTAGGGATGGTTTTGGCCTGGTGATGAGCAGTGCCTGGTTTTCTCCAAACATAACGCCTGGCATTCACGCCAAAGAACTCAATCTTTGTCTCTCATGGTCTGAGAGTCCTTCAGGTGCATTTTGGCAAACTCCAGGCAGGCTGTCATGTGCTTTTTACTAAGGAGTGGCTTTCATCTGGCCACTCTACCATACAGGCCTGATTGGTGGATTGCAGCAGAGATGGTTGTCCTTCTGGAAGGTTCTCCTCTCTCCACAGAGGAACACTGTAGCTCTGACAGAGTGCCCATCGGGTTCTTGGTCACCCCCCTGACTAGGGCCATTCTCCCACGATTACTCAGTTTAGACGGCCAGCCAATTCTAGTAAGAGTCCTGGTGGTTCCGAACTTCTTTCATTTACGGATGATGGAGGCTACTGTGCTCATTGAGCCCTTCAAAGCAGCAGATATTTTTCTGTACCCCTCCCCAGATTTGTGCCTCGAGATAATCCTGTCTACAGACAATTCCTTGGACTTCATGCTTGGTTTCTGCTCTGACATGCACTGTCAAGTGTGGGACCTTTATATAGACAGGTGTATGCCTTTCAAAATCATGTCCAATCAACTGAATTTACCACAGGTGGACTCCAATTAAGCTGTAGGAACATCTCAAGGATGATCAGTGGAAACAGGATGCACCTGAGCTCAATTTTGAGGTTCATGGCAAAGGCCATGAATACTTATGTACATGTGATTTCTTAGTGGTTTTTTTAATTACATTTGCAAAAAAAAACTTTTTACACGTAGTCATTATGAGGTATTGTATGTAGAATTTTGAGGACAAAAATTAATTTATTCCATTTTGGAATAAGGCTGTAACATTACAAAATGTGGAAAAAGTGAAGCGTAATATTTTCCAGATGCACTGTATGTGTGTACAGCGGATGCGGAGAGCCGCGCTCGGGTTAGGTTTAGGGCTCCCGGGGGGGACTTAGGGTTAGGCACCCCCTGGGAGGTTAGGGTTAGGCTAGGGGGAGGGAGGGTTAGGCACCCCCGGGGGGGAATTAGGTTTTGGCAGCGGGGAAGGGAGGGTTAGGTTTAGGCACTTAGAGCGGGGGTTAGGCACCCCTAAGGAGGGTTAGGGAGGTTAGGTTAGTAAATACTTACCTTTAGGACGATAGGGATTTCCGCGGCCGGCGGTAATACATATCACACCCATTATAAGAACGTTGTGTCTATTTGTTCAAGTTGGTGCAATAACTACTGATCCGATTTGAATGAAAATGCATCATTTTGGAGTGGAATAAAATAATAAATCTGTGACTCCACAGAGCGAAACGCGTCAGCACGGGCTCTTATATAACCACCTTCAACTACTAAGGAGCCTATTCTATTTCCCAGACACTGGTGAGACGCTCTACTATCAAAAACGGCCATTTGGACCGGCAACCGCGCCCAATGGGCTACTACTGCATCTGCGACAGCCTGCTAGCGTCGCTAAGAAAGACCCTGATATATTATATGGACACTAATCGGTAAATATACAGAATGGGAGTGCACATCCCTACTCACTGAAAGGGACTACTGGGAATTGGAGCCTCCATGAGATAACTGCTATACATTTATTTACTAAACTTTTTTGGTTTTATAGTGCATTTTAACAGTACTGAGAATTGTGAATTTACATCTCTATATACATCCTTTTATTCCTTATTTATATTTTGATTTTATTGTGCATATGTGAATACATTTTGCTTAATGCTTATATTGATTGTATTATATATTTTGAGCGCTGGTATATTATATTATATTATTGAAACTCCTAGAAATAACCTGCACTTTGTTTCATCTCGATCCGTTTCAGCCCATATGTAAAGCAATACAACTAGAACACCTCAAATAAAATAAAAAGTTTTGGCAGAAGTGATTATATTGTTAAATTGCTCAACAGGAAGCTTTTGGCCTAGGGGTGCTGTGAAAAAAATGCAGCTACACTAGGGCGAAGTGATTCAAGGAACTTTGGGAACCCCTGCCGTAATCTATATGCTGTACGAACGCTGGACCCCCTTCGCTATGTTCCAGGGGCTGAGCAGAGTGATGGTCAGAGGGGTTAGGCTCTGGTTTCCTTTTTTTTTTGTATTTGAGACACTGTGGATTCTATTTACTAAGCAGTGTTAGGAGATAGAGTGAAAAGTGATAAGGTGCCAGCCAATCAGCTCCCAACTGTCATTTTTCAAACACAGCCTATGAGATGGCAGTTGGGAGCTGATTGGCTGGCACCTTATCACTTTTCACTCTGTCTCCTAACTGCTTAGTAAATAGACCCCTGTGTAAACTGCCTTTGCATGCATATAAATTAAAAAGGACATTGGCGGTTTATGTAGCCTCTCTGATTCATGGCTGCGGGTGGGTGAGCTCTAATTTGGAGATAGGGAAGAGATCAACTGGCTTCTGCTGTTATACATCGAGAGCAGAACAGCAAAGTGTGTGCTAAACAGCTTCAGCCTTACAGCATGTCTAAGTGAGATCTGATCTGCAGGGCGAGAACTGCACAGTTTGAAAGGACAAGTGAGGCCCAACGTTCCCCTGCTGGCAACCATATTATTTATATATATATATATATATATATATATATATATATATTTGTTTATTTACCATCATAGAATAAGTGATTGTCAGCACTGTACATTGATATGATAATGGATATGGCTGAATGAACCAAGAAATACAGCCAAACCCCTATTTTATGATTTTGCAATATCCAGGAATGTAATTTGTTTCACGGGCCCCTCATTGCTCATGTTCCCTCATATTGCTTTATTCAGTGTATGACGCGCACAACATGCTCCGTCCAGTGAGGATAAAGCTACACGCTGGCTCCCTGCACTCCGCAGCAGCTCCCACAAACTGGAAGAGCCTCAACGTGCGGAGCCCAGCGTCCCATCAATATCCATCCTCCGACCAGTATGTACTATCCCTGGCCATTAAATAAACCAGCTTATTTGTCTTCTAAAATACTAAGGGTAGGGGCCCATTTATCATGACTTAATCCGTGAAAACACCCATTTTCGGGGTTAACCACAAATATTAAGTTTCCCCCCAGATGTATCACAGAGGGACAGCATCAGATATCTCCGCTACCTGCTGCGATCCCTCCGTTCTCACCGGCAGGCGCATCCCCCGGAAACTGGCCCCGTTGGCGTTAGCCCATTGAACCCTCCCCCGTAAATAGCGGCCGCGCTTGTGCAGTCAGCGGGACTGTGAATGCGCAGCAGTCTTGTCAGCACTCCGGGCACATCGTAGGGGCGGGCTTCTGTTTGGAGCCCCTGTCCCTTTATGTGCCGGATTATACATCCCGGCGCTGTGATCACATTTTGCAACGTGATCATGGGTGGTAATCTCATGCCCAGATCGCATCGCAAATTAGATCATTCATAAATGGGCCCCTTAGTCTTATTTGAGGCTTAAATGACTCATGAGAGTGAGGGAGCATTAGGTGTTATTAAGGTCACGTGTGTGACGCCTTTACCAGAATGCACCTGGACCTGACGCAGAGATTGGGTCTTGCCTTTTACCTTTAATAGAACCCATTTGGCCAGAGTGATGCATTTGCAGACACGCTCCACTTAATGTGATGTTCACATACATAATTACTGCCGGTTCCCATGTACAGTGCACGGTTTAATTTTAATGACATTAATTGTAATTAAAAACCAGTTTGGCCCCTTCATAAATCCTCAACCAGCACCAGAGCCAGGCAGCCTACGCTGGTTCCCACTACAAACTGGGAGCACGAACACCTGTGATTAGGTGGCCGGTGAAGGCGTGCCAGGAACTCCCTTCTATGCTTATTTTGCAATGGAAATATATATTTTTTTGATTGAATAAAGTCGTGAACAAGCCATCCCTATTTGCTATTCCAATTAGTAAATCTGTGTCCTGATTTACGCCAATCTCCGTCTCAGTGTCCTTGTTAGTTTAACGTTAAAAAAAGATGGGGTACAGTACTGGTCAGACAGCCTCAGCAGAACCATAAACCACTAGGAGACTTCTACTCTATGGAACAGTACTGGGAGGGTGAGATGGAGCCAACACTCCAGACTCTAAGTGACATCTGAGGCAGCGCGGATAAGGACAGAGGTCAGGGTGCTGTTGTACAAGGGGAGACCGCTTAGATAGGGCTGGAAAGGTAGAAGATGGCGGAGAGCGCTGAGATAAATGAGGGAGAAAGTATCATGGGTGAATACGGCAAGGTTACATTTGGTGAGAAAAGCCTCGGAAGTGATGGAAGCAGGAAAGGGAGATGATGGCCAGAGAGGGGGGGTCTGGTGGAGTCAGAGAATACACAGCTGCGGGAAAAGATCGGCTCATGGAAGTGACCGTGGCGTGGGGGTAACAGGAGATGAATTGTGAGAGGCAGGACAATGACATGATGGAGAGAATTCTGAAGGTGCAGCATAAGTGGGATTGCCAATCGGCATGTTGAAGTCTCCCGGGATGAGGAAGGGAAAGTTGGTCAAGAGACAGAGGGGGTGCCAGGCAGACCTCAAAAGGAGAATAAAAGAGAGGGCGGTGGGGGCATGACCTGGGGAGGTGCAGCGGAGGGAGAGACGGTCGCTCGCACCACTGTCTTACCCTGCCGCAGGCCTAGGTGTGTGTGAGGGACAGAAGACCCTCTTACTGCCTTTGTTATAGGAAATACAGGGAGAGATTTATCAAAGCTTGGAGAGAGATAAAGTACCAATCAGCTTCTAACTGACATTTTTCAAACACAGCCTGTGACATGACAGTTAGGAGCTGATTGGTTGGTACTTTATCTCTCTCCAAGCTTTGAAAAATCTTCACAACGACATTTAAATGCAAAATGAATTGAGCAGTACATTGCAAATAATTCCCTATTAATTAGGAGTATCTCTCAAGTAATAAATTGATATAATGAAGGCCTTATGTACTGTCTTGCAGTTAAGACCATCATTTCCTTACACATAGGGGAGGCCGTCATTCGGGGGGGCTGAGCAAGTATTCATGAGAATGCAGCCTAACCATTCCCTAGGAACCAGAGACGTCACTGAGGTACGAGGCACCATATTACATTTCAGCAAGTCAGTTCTTGCCATGGCGATGTCACTGGTTCCCAGTGAATGGTTAAGCTGCATTCTCATGAATAACTGACTGACTTTTGCTGGTTGCGATTAGACGTCACAAATATATGAAACAGAAGACGAAAGATAACAGCTTGTGAGATATCTGGACGTAGAATAAAGTATCACAATGTCACTTTAATCTATGCACTTGCTTTCCTTGTCAGATTGAGGATGTAAGGTCATTGTGTCAGCGAATTCACGCCAAGAGGTGATCTAATTAGCTCTGTGTATTTCTGCAGAGGAGACACAAACTAAACGGCCAGGCGACGAGACCCTCCGAGCACCAGCCAAGGTACAGTAGGTGACATCTGCCAGAGACCTTGAGGAAGCACAGAATAAAGATCAGAGGTTCTCCCATGGACTCAAACAAGAAAATAACATATAATACACTTTTGCTGCCCTGTGTCAATCAGGTCACGGCGTGCGCGCACACCGGTCGTCTGCAAAGCTCCGTCTAAATGACAATGTAGGAAACATCCTGAGAAGCTCATTAGCTGCAAGTTATGGAAGAAATTTAGCTGTCAGTTCCCGGGAAGCAGCCTGGAGAGCTCCTTACATGGGGCTGATACAACACTCACAGGCAACAAACATTTACACCCAGGTGATGAAGTCTTCCAAGTAATTCAAAGAATTTTCATTTGTGCACCCACAGGGAAAGGATCCACATATATGTGACGTGTTGTTGTGAAGACGCCGTGGTTTTGCAATCATTATTTCTACATTAAAGCTGTGAATGTATGGAATGGGAGAAGGCATTTTTATTTTTAGGTTTTCTTCTTCGGACTGAGACATTTTAGCAACTAACCAGACCAAAGGCAGCAAGCAGAAAAAAATCTATGTGATTTATGTACCAAACCCACTTAGGAATTGCCTAAGCTCCAATCAAATCCTATTTAAAACTAAATGCAGAAAATTGGGTACATTTTGCACAGAGATTCCCCGGCCCAAACTGTAAGCTACACAGGGAAGATAAATACTCCGGCCCTACAATGCAAACCACATACTGTAAGCTACACAGGGAAGATAAATACTCCGGTCCTACAATGCAAACCACATACTGTAAGCTACACAGGGAAGATAAATACTCCGGCCCTACAATGCAAACCACATACTGTAAGCTACACAGGGAAGATAAATACTCCGGTCCTACAATGCAAACCACATACTGTAAGCTACACAGGGAAGATAAATACTCCGGCCCTACAATGCAAACCACATACTGTAAGCTACACAGGGAAGATAAATACTCCGGCCCTACAATGCAACCACATACTGTAAGCTACACAGGGAAGATAAATACTCCGGTCCTACAATGCAAACCACATACTGTAAGCTACACAGGGAAGATAAATACTCCGGCCCTACAATGCAAACCACATACTGTAAGCTACACAGGGAAGATAAATACTCCGGCCCTACAATGCAAACCACATACTGTAAGCTACACAGGGCAGATAAATACTACGGCCATACAATGCAAACCACATACTGTAAGCTACACATGGAAGATAAATACTCCGGCCCTACAATGCAAACCACATACTGTAAGCTACACAGGGAAGATAAATACTCCGGCCCTACAATGCAAACCACATACTGTAAGCTACACAGGGAAGATAAATACTCCGGCCCTACAATGCAAACCACATACTGTAAGCTACACAGGGAAGATAAATACTCCGGCCCTACAATGCAAACCACATACTGTAAGCTACACAGGGAAGATAAATACTCCGGTCCTACAATGCAAACCACATACTGTAAGCTACACAGGGAAGATAAATACTACGGCCCTACAATGCAAACCACATACTGTAAGCTACACAGGGCAGATAAATACTACGGCCCTACAATGCAAACCACATACTGTAAGCTACACAGGGCAGATAAATACTCCGGCCCTACAATGCAAACCACATACTGTAAGCTACACAAGGCAGATAACTACTACGGCCCTACAATGCAAACCACATACTGTAAGCTACACAGGGCAGATAAATACTACGTCCCTATAATGCAAACCACATACTGTAAGCTACACAGGGCAGATAAATACTCCGGCCCTACAATGCAAACCACATACTGTAAGCTACACAGGGCAGATAAATACTCCGGCCCTACAATGCAAACCACATACTGTAAGCTACACAGGGGAGATAAATACTCCGGCCCTACAATGCAAACCACATACTGTAAGCTACACAGGGCAGATAAATACTCCGGTCCTACAATGCAAACCACATACTGTAAGCTACACAGGGAAGATAAATACTCCGGTCCTACAATGCAAACCATATACTGTAAGCTACACAGGGCAGATAAATACTACGGTCCTACAATGCAAACCACAGACTGTAAGCTACACAGGGAAGATAAATACTCCGGCCCTACAATGCAAACCACATACTGTAAGCTACACAGGGGAGATAAATACTCCGGCCCTACAATGCAAACCACATACTGTAAGCTACACAGGGCAGATAAATACTCCGGTCCTACAATGCAAACCACATACTGTAAGCTACACAGGGAAGATAAATACTCCGGTCCTACAATGCAAACCATATACTGTAAGCTACACAGGGCAGATAAATACTACGGTCCTACAATGCAAACCACAGACTGTAAGCTACACAGGGAAGATAAATACTCCGGCCCTACAATGCAAACCACATACTGTAAGCTACACAGGGCAGATAAATACTACGGCCCTACAATGCAAACCACATACTGTAAGCTACACAGGACAGATAAATACTACGGCCCTACAATGCAAACCACATACTGTAAGCCACACAGGGCAGATAAATACTACGGCCCTACAATGCAAACCATATACTGTAAGCTACACAGGGCAGATAAATACTACGGCCCTACAATGCAAACCACATATTGTAAACTACACAGGGCAGATAAATACTACGGCCCTACAATGCAAACCACATACTGTAAGCTACACAGGGCAGATAAATACTACGGCCCTACAATGCAAACCACATACTGTAAGCTACACAGGGCAGATAAATACTCTGGTCCTACAATGCAAACCACATACTGTAAGCTACACAGGGCAGATAACTACTACGGCCCTACAATGCAAACCACATACTGTAAGCTACACAGGGCAGATAAATACTCCGGCCCTACAATGCAAACCACATATTGTAAACTACACAGGGCAGATAAATACTACGGCCCTACAATGCAAACCACATACTGTAAGCTACACAGGGCAGATAAATACTCCGGCCCTACAATGCAAACCACATACTGTAAGCTACACAGGGAAGATAAATACTCCGGTCCTACAATGCAAACCACATACTGTAAGCTACACAGGGCATATAAATACTCCGGTCCTACAATGCAAACCACATACTGTAAGCTACACAGGGCAGATAACTACTACGGCCCTACAATGCAAACCACATACTGTAAGCTACACAGGGCAGATAAATACTCCGGTCCTACAATGCAAACCACATACTGTAAGCTACACAGGGCAGATAAATACTACGGTCCTACAATGCAAACCACATACTGTAAGCTACACAGGGAATATAAATACTACGGCCCTACAATGCAAACCACATACTGTAAGCTACACAGGGCAGATAAATACTACGGTCCTACAATGCAAACCACAGACTGTAAGCTACACAGGGAAGATAAATACTCCGGCCCTACAATGCAAACCACATACTGTAAGCTACACAGGGAATATAAATACTACGGTCCTACAATGCAAACCACATACTGTAAGCTACACAGGGCAGATAAATACTCCGGCCCTACAATGCAAACCACATACTGTAAGCTACACAGGGAAGATAAATACTACGGTCCTACAATGCAAACCACATACTGTAAGCTACACAGGGCAGATAAATACTACGGTCCTACAATGCAAACCACATACTGTAAGCTACACAAGGCAGATAAATACTCCGGCCCTACAATGCAAACCACATACTGTAAGCCACACAGGGCAGATAAATACTACGGTCATACAATGCAAACCACATACTGTAAGCTACACAGGGCAGATAAATACTACGGTCCTACAATGCAAACCACATACTGTAAGCTACACAAGGCAGATAAATACTACGGTCCTACAATGCAAACCACATACTGTAAGCCACACAGGGCAGATAAATACTATGCTCCTACAATGCAAACCACATACTGTAAGCTACACAAGGCAGATAAATACTACGGTCCTACAATGTAAACCACATACTGTAAGCTACACAGGGCAGATAAATACTACGGCCCTACAATGCAAACCACATACTGTAAGCTACACAGGGCAGATAAATACTACGGTCCTACAATGCAAACCACATACTGTAAGCTACACAGGGCAGATAAATACTCCGGCCCTACAATGCAAACCACATACTGTAAGCTACACAGGGAAGATAAATACTCCGGTCCTACAATGCAAACCACATACTGTAAGCTACACAGGGCAGATAAATACTACGGTCCTACAATGCAAACCACATACTGTAAGCTACACAGGGCAGATAAATACTCCGGCCCTACAATGCAAACCACATACTGTAAGCTACACAGGGCAGATAAATACTACGGTCCTACAATGCAAACCACATACTGTAAGCTACACAGGGCAGATAAATACTCCGGCCCTACAATGCAAACCACATACTGTAAGCCACACAGGGCAGATAAATACTCCGGTCCTACAATGCAAACCACATACTGTAAGCTACACAGGGAAGATAAATACTCCGGCCCTACAATGCAAACCACATACTGTAAGCTACACAAGGAAGATAAATACTCCGGCCCTACAATGCAAACCACATACTGTAAGCTACACAGGGAAGATAAATACTCCGGCCCTACAATGCAAACCACATACTGTAAGCTACACAGGGAAGATAAATACTCCGGCCCTACAATGCAAACCACATACTGTAAGCTACACAGGGCAGATAAATACTACGGCCCTACAATGCAAACCACATACTGTAAGCCACACAGGGCAGATAAATACTACGGCCCTACAATGCAAACCACATACTGTAAGCTACACAGGGCAGATAAATACTACGGCCCTACAATGCAAACCACATACTGTAAGCTACACAGGGCAGATAAATACTACGGTCCTACAATGCAAACCACATACTGTAAGCTACACAGGGAATATAAATACTACGGTCCTACAATGCAAACCACAGACTGTAAGCTACACAGGGAAGATAAATACTCCGGCCCTACAATGCAAACCACATACTGTAAGCTACACAGGGCAGATAAATACTACGGCCCTACAATGCAAACCACATACTGTAAGCTACACAGGGCAGATAAATACTCCGGCCCTACAATGCAAACCACATACTGTAAGCTACACAAGGCAGATAACTACTACGGCCCTACAATGCAAACCACATACTGTAAGCTACACAGGGCAGATAAATACTACGTCCCTATAATGCAAACCACATACTGTAAGCTACACAGGGCAGATAAATACTCCGGCCCTACAATGCAAACCACATACTGTAAGCTACACAGGGCAGATAAATACTCCGGCCCTACAATGCAAACCACATACTGTAAGCTACACAGGGGAGATAAATACTCCGGCCCTACAATGCAAACCACATACTGTAAGCTACACAGGGCAGATAAATACTCCGGTCCTACAATGCAAACCACATACTGTAAGCTACACAGGGAAGATAAATACTCCGGTCCTACAATGCAAACCATATACTGTAAGCTACACAGGGCAGATAAATACTACGGTCCTACAATGCAAACCACAGACTGTAAGCTACACAGGGAAGATAAATACTCCGGCCCTACAATGCAAACCACATACTGTAAGCTACACAGGGGAGATAAATACTCCGGCCCTACAATGCAAACCACATACTGTAAGCTACACAGGGCAGATAAATACTCCGGTCCTACAATGCAAACCACATACTGTAAGCTACACAGGGAAGATAAATACTCCGGTCCTACAATGCAAACCATATACTGTAAGCTACACAGGGCAGATAAATACTACGGTCCTACAATGCAAACCACAGACTGTAAGCTACACAGGGAAGATAAATACTCCGGCCCTACAATGCAAACCACATACTGTAAGCTACACAGGGCAGATAAATACTACGGCCCTACAATGCAAACCACATACTGTAAGCTACACAGGACAGATAAATACTACGGCCCTACAATGCAAACCACATACTGTAAGCCACACAGGGCAGATAAATACTACGGCCCTACAATGCAAACCATATACTGTAAGCTACACAGGGCAGATAAATACTACGGCCCTACAATGCAAACCACATATTGTAAACTACACAGGGCAGATAAATACTACGGCCCTACAATGCAAACCACATACTGTAAGCTACACAGGGCAGATAAATACTACGGCCCTACAATGCAAACCACATACTGTAAGCTACACAGGGCAGATAAATACTCTGGTCCTACAATGCAAACCACATACTGTAAGCTACACAGGGCAGATAACTACTACGGCCCTACAATGCAAACCACATACTGTAAGCTACACAGGGCAGATAAATACTCCGGCCCTACAATGCAAACCACATATTGTAAACTACACAGGGCAGATAAATACTACGGCCCTACAATGCAAACCACATACTGTAAGCTACACAGGGCAGATAAATACTCCGGCCCTACAATGCAAACCACATACTGTAAGCTACACAGGGAAGATAAATACTCCGGTCCTACAATGCAAACCACATACTGTAAGCTACACAGGGCATATAAATACTCCGGTCCTACAATGCAAACCACATACTGTAAGCTACACAGGGCAGATAACTACTACGGCCCTACAATGCAAACCACATACTGTAAGCTACACAGGGCAGATAAATACTCCGGTCCTACAATGCAAACCACATACTGTAAGCTACACAGGGCAGATAAATACTACGGTCCTACAATGCAAACCACATACTGTAAGCTACACAGGGAATATAAATACTACGGCCCTACAATGCAAACCACATACTGTAAGCTACACAGGGCAGATAAATACTACGGTCCTACAATGCAAACCACATACTGTAAGCTACACAGGGCAGATAAATACTACGGTCCTACAATGCAAACCACATACTGTAAGCTACACAGGGCAGATAAATACTCCGGCCCTACAATGCAAACCACATACTGTAAGCTACACAGGGAAGATAAATACTCCGGTCCTACAATGCAAACCACATACTGTAAGCTACACAGGGCAGATAAATACTACGGTCCTACAATGCAAACCACATACTGTAAGCTACACAGGGCAGATAAATACTCCGGCCCTACAATGCAAACCACATACTGTAAGCTACACAGGGCAGATAAATACTACGGTCCTACAATGCAAACCACATACTGTAAGCCACACAGGGCAGATAAATACTCCGGCCCTACAATGCAAACCACATACTGTAAGCCACACAGGGCAGATAAATACTCCGGTCCTACAATGCAAACCACATACTGTAAGCTACACAGGGAAGATAAATACTCCGGCCCTACAATGCAAACCACATACTGTAAGCTACACAGGGAAGATAAATACTCCGGCCCTACAATGCAAACCACATACTGTAAGCTACACAAGGAAGATAAATACTCCGGCCCTACAATGCAAACCACATACTGTAAGCTACACAGGGAAGATAAATACTCCGGCCCTACAATGCAAACCACATACTGTAAGCTACACAGGGAAGATAAATACTCCGGCCCTACAATGCAAACCACATACTGTAAGCTACACAGGGCAGATAAATACTCCGGCCCTACAATGCAAACCACATACTGTAAGCCACACAGGGCAGATAAATACTACGGCCCTACAATGCAAACCACATACTGTAAGCTACACAGGGCAGATAAATACTACGGCCCTACAATGCAAACCACATACTGTAAGCTACACAGGGCAGATAAATACTACGGTCCTACAATGCAAACCACATACTGTAAGCTACACAGGGAATATAAATACTACGGTCCTACAATGCAAACCACAGACTGTAAGCTACACAGGGAAGATAAATACTCCGGCCCTACAATGCAAACCACATACTGTAAGCTACACAGGGAAGATAAATACTACGGCCCTACAATGCAAACCACATACTGTAAGCTACATAGGACAGATAAATACTACGGCCCTACAATGCAAACCACATACTGTAAGCCACACAGGGCAGATAAATACTACGGTCATACAATGCAAACCACATACTGTAAGCTACATAGGACAGATAAATACTACGGCCCTACAATGCAAACCACATACTGTAAGCTACACAGGGCAGATAAATACTACGGTCCTACAATGCAAACCACATACTGTAAGCTACACAAGGCAGATAAATACTACGGTCCTACAATGCAAACCACATACTGTAAGCCACACAGGGCAGATAAATACTACGGCCCTACAATGCAAACCACATACTGTAAGCCACACAGGGCAGATAAATACTACGGTCCTACAATGCAAACCACATACTGTAAGCCACACAGGGCAGATAAATACTATGCTCCTACAATGCAAACCACATACTGTAAGCTACACAAGGCAGATAAATACTACGGTCCTACAATGTAAACCACATACTGTAAGCTACACAGGGCAGATAAATACTACGGCGCTACAATGCAAACCACATACTGTAAGCTACACAGGGCAGATAAATACTCCGGCCCTACAATGCAAACCACATACTGTAAGCCACACAGGGCAGATAAATACTCCGGCCCTACAATGCAAACCACATACTGTAAGCCACACAGGGCAGATAAATACTACGGCCCTACAATGCAAACCACATACTGTAAGCTACACAGGGCAGATAAATACTACGGCCCTACAATGCAAACCACATACTGTAAGCCACACAGGGCAGATAAATACTACGGCCCTACAATGCAAACCACATACTGTAAGCTACACAGGGCAGATAAATACTACGGCGCTACAATGCAAACCACATACTGTAAGCTACACAGGGCAGATAAATACTCCGGCCCTACAATGCAAACCACATACTGTAAGCTACACAGGGCATATAAATACTCTGGTCCTACAATGCAAACCACATACTGTAAGCTACACAGGGCAGATAACTACTACGGCCCTACAATGCAAACCACATACTGTAAGCTACACAGGGCAGATAAATACTCCGGTCCTACAATGCAAACCACATACTGTAAGCTACACAGGGCAGATAAATACTACGGTCCTACAATGCAAACCACATACTGTAAGCTACACAGGGAATATAAATACTACGGACCTACAATGCAAACCACATACTGTAAGCTACACAGGGCAGATAAATACTACGGTCCTACAATGCAAACCACAGACTGTAAGCTACACAGGGAAGATAAATACTCCGGCCCTACAATGCAAACCACATACTGTAAGCTACACAGGGAAGATAAATACTACGGCCCTACAATGCAAACCACATACTGTAAGCTACATAGGACAGATAAATACTACGGCCCTACAATGCAAACCACATACTGTAAGCCACACAGGGCAGATAAATACTACGGTCATACAATGCAAACCACATACTGTAAGCTACACAGGGAAGATAAATACTACGGTCCTACAATGCAAACCACATACTGTAAGCTACACATGGAAGATAACTACTACGGCCCTACAATGCAAACCACATACTGTAAGCTACACAGGGCAGATAAATACTCCGGTCCTACAATGCAAACCACATACTGTAAGCTACACAGGGAAGATAAATACTACGGCCCTACAATGCAAACCACATACTGTAAGCTACACAGGGAAGATAAATACTACGGTCCTACAATGCAAACCACATACTGTAAGCCACACAGGGCAGATAAATACTATGCTCCTACAATGCAAACCACATACTGTAAGCTACACAAGGCAGATAAATACTACGGTCCTACAATGTAAACCACATACTGTAAGCTACACAGGGCAGATAAATACTACGGCGCTACAATGCAAACCACATACTGTAAGCTACACAGGGCAGATAAATACTCCGGCCCTACAATGCAAACCACATACTGTAAGCCACACAGGGCAGATAAATACTCCGGCCCTACAATGCAAACCACATACTGTAAGCCACACAGGGCAGATAAATACTACGGCCCTACAATGCAAACCACATACTGTAAGCTACACAGGGCAGATAAATACTACGGCCCTACAATGCAAACCACATACTGTAAGCAACACAGGGCAGATAAATACTACGGCCCTACAATGCAAACCACATACTGTAAGCTACACAGGGCAGATAAATACTACGGCGCTACAATGCAAACCACATACTGTAAGCTACACAGGGCAGATAAATACTCCGGCCCTACAATGCAAACCACATACTGTAAGCTACACAGGGCATATAAATACTCTGGTCCTACAATGCAAACCACATACTGTAAGCTACACAGGGCAGATAACTACTACGGCCCTACAATGCAAACCACATACTGTAAGCTACACAGGGCAGATAAATACTCCGGTCCTACAATGCAAACCACATACTGTAAGCTACACAGGGCAGATAAATACTACGGTCCTACAATGCAAACCACATACTGTAAGCTACACAGGGAATATAAATACTACGGACCTACAATGCAAACCACATACTGTAAGCTACACAGGGCAGATAAATACTACGGTCCTACAATGCAAACCACAGACTGTAAGCTACACAGGGAAGATAAATACTACGGTCATACAATGCAAACCACATACTGTAAGCTACACAGGGAAGATAAATACTACGGCCCTACAATGCAAACCACATACTGTAAGCTACATAGGACAGATAAATACTACGGCCCTACAATGCAAACCACATACTGTAAGCCACACAGGGCAGATAAATACTACGGTCATACAATGCAAACCACATACTGTAAGCTACACAGGGAAGATAAATACTACGGTCCTACAATGCAAACCACATACTGTAAGCTACACATGGAAGATAACTACTACGGCCCTACAATGCAAACCACATACTGTAAGCTACACAGGGCAGATAAATACTCCGGTCCTACAATGCAAACCACATACTGTAAGCTACACAGGGAAGATAAATACTACGGCCCTACAATGCAAACCACATACTGTAAGCTACACAGGGAAGATAAATACTACGGTCCTACAATGCAAACCACATACTGTAAGCCACACAGGGCAGATAAATACTATGCTCCTACAATGCAAACCACATACTGTAAGCTACACAAGGCAGATAAATACTACGGTCCTACAATGTAAACCACATACTGTAAGCTACACAGGGCAGATAAATACTACGGCGCTACAATGCAAACCACATACTGTAAGCTACACAGGGCAGATAAATACTCCGGCCCTACAATGCAAACCACATACTGTAAGCCACACAGGGCAGATAAATACTCCGGCCCTACAATGCAAACCACATACTGTAAGCCACACAGGGCAGATAAATACTACGGCCCTACAATGCAAACCACATACTGTAAGCTACACAGGGCAGATAAATACTCCGGCCCTACAATGCAAACCACATACTGTAAGCTACACAGGGCATATAAATACTCTGGTCCTACAATGCAAACCACATACTGTAAGCTACACAGGGCAGATAACTACTACGGCCCTACAATGCAAACCACATACTGTAAGCTACACAGGGCAGATAAATACTCCGGTCCTACAATGCAAACCACATACTGTAAGCTACACAGGGCAGATAAATACTACGGTCCTACAATGCAAACCACATACTGTAAGCTACACAGGGAATATAAATACTACGGCCCTACAATGCAAACCACATACTGTAAGCTACACAGGGCAGATAAATACTACGGTCCTACAATGCAAACCACAGACTGTAAGCTACACAGGGAAGATAAATACTCCGGCCCTACAATGCAAACCACATACTGTAAGCTACACAGGGAAGATAAATACTACGGCCCTACAATGCAAACCACATACTGTAAGCTACATAGGACAGATAAATACTACGGCCCTACAATGCAAACCACATACTGTAAGCCACACAGGGCAGATAAATACTACGGTCATACAATGCAAACCACATACTGTAAGCTACACAGGGAAGATAAATACTACGGTCCTACAATGCAAACCACATACTGTAAGCTACACATGGAAGATAACTACTACGGCCCTACAATGCAAACCACATACTGTAAGCTACACAGGGCAGATAAATACTCCGGTCCTACAATGCAAACCACATACTGTAAGCTACACAGGGAAGATAAATACTACGGCCCTACAATGCAAACCACATACTGTAAGCTACACAGGGAAGATAAATACTACGGTCCTACAATGCAAACCACATACTGTAAGCCACACAGGGCAGATAAATACTATGCTCCTACAATGCAAACCACATACTGTAAGCTACACAAGGCAGATAAATACTACGGTCCTACAATGTAAACCACATACTGTAAGCTACACAGGGCAGATAAATACTACGGCGCTACAATGCAAACCACATACTGTAAGCTACACAGGGCAGATAAATACTCCGGCCCTACAATGCAAACCACATACTGTAAGCCACACAGGGCAGATAAATACTCCGGCCCTACAATGCAAACCACATACTGTAAGCCACACAGGGCAGATAAATACTACGGCCCTACAATGCAAACCACATACTGTAAGCTACACAGGGCAGATAAATACTACGGCCCTACAATGCAAACCACATACTGTAAGCCACACAGGGCAGATAAATACTACGGCCCTACAATGCAAACCACATACTGTAAGCTACACAGGGCAGATAAATACTACGGCGCTACAATGCAAACCACATACTGTAAGCTACACAGGGCAGATAAATACTCTGGCCCTACAATGCAAACCACATACTGTAAGCTACACAGGGCATATAAATACTCTGGTCCTACAATGCAAACCACATACTGTAAGCTACACAGGGCAGATAAATACTCCGGTCCTACAATGCAAACCACATACTGTAAGCTACACAGGGCAGATAAATACTACGGTCCTACAATGCAAACCACATACTGTAAGCTACACAGGGAATATAAATACTACGGCCCTACAATGCAAACCACATACTGTAAGCTACACAGGGCAGATAAATACTACGGTCCTACAATGCAAACCACATACTGTAAGCTACACAGGGCAGATAAATACTACGGTCCTACAATGCAAACCACATACTGTAAGCTACACAGGGCAGATAAATACTACGGTCCTACAATGCAAACCACATACTGTAAGCTACACAGGGCAGATAAATACTCCGGCCCTACAATGCAAACCACATACTGTAAGCTACACAGGGAAGATAAATACTACGGCCCTACAATGCAAACCACATACTGTAAGCTACATAGGACAGATAAATACTACGGCCCTACAATGCAAACCACATACTGTAAGCCACACAGGGCAGATAAATACTACGGTCATACAATGCAAACCACATACTGTAAGCTACACAGGGAAGATAAATACTACGGTCCTACAATGCAAACCACATACTGTAAGCTACACATGGAAGATAACTACTACGGCCCTACAATGCAAACCACATACTGTAAGCTACACAGGGCAGATAAATACTCCGGTCCTACAATGCAAACCACATACTGTAAGCTACACAGGGAAGATAAATACTACGGCCCTACAATGCAAACCACATACTGTAAGCTACACAGGGAAGATAAATACTACGGTCCTACAATGCAAACCACATACTGTAAGCTACACAGGGAAGATAAATACTATGCTCCTACAATGCAAACCACATACTGTAAGCTACACAAGGCAGATAAATACTACGGTCCTACAATGTAAACCACATACTGTAAGCTACACAGGGCAGATAAATACTACGGCGCTACAATGCAAACCACATACTGTAAGCTACACAGGGCAGATAAATACTCCGGCCCTACAATGCAAACCACATACTGTAAGCCACACAGGGCAGATAAATACTCCGGCCCTACAATGCAAACCACATACTGTACGCCACACAGGGCAGATAAATACTACGGCCCTACAATGCAAACCACATACTGTAAGCTACACAGGGCAGATAAATACTACGGCCCTACAATGCAAACCACATACTGTAAGCCACACAGGGCAGATAAATACTACGGCCCTACAATGCAAACCACATACTGTAAGCTACACAGGGCAGATAAATACTACGGCGCTACAATGCAAACCACATACTGTAAGCTACACAGGGCAGATAAATACTCCGGCCCTACAATGCAAACCACATACTGTAAGCCACACAGGGCAGATAAATACTCCGGCCCTACAATGCAAACCACATACTGTACGCCACACAGGGCAGATAAATACTACGGCCCTACAATGCAAACCACATACTGTAAGCTACACAGGGCAGATAAATACTACGGCCCTACAATGCAAACCACATACTGTAAGCCACACAGGGCAGATAAATACTACGGCCCTACAATGCAAACCACATACTGTAAGCTACACAGGGCAGATAAATACTACGGCGCTACAATGCAAACCACATACTGTAAGCTACACAGGGCAGATAAATACTCCGGCCCTACAATGCAAACCACATACTGTAAGCTACACAGGGCATATAAATACTCTGGTCCTACAATGCAAACCACATACTGTAAGCTACACAGGGCAGATAACTACTACGGCCCTACAATGCAAACCACATACTGTAAGCTACACAGGGCAGATAAATACTCCGGTCCTACAATGCAAACCACATACTGTAAGCTACACAGGGCAGATAAATACTACGGTCCTACAATGCAAACCACATACTGTAAGCTACACAGGGAATATAAATACTACGGCCCTACAATGCAAACCACATACTGTAAGCTACACAGGGCAGATAAATACTACGGTCCTACAATGCAAACCACAGACTGTAAGCTACACAGGGAAGATAAATACTCCGGCCCTACAATGCAAACCACATACTGTAAGCTACACAGGGAAGATAAATACTACGGCCCTACAATGCAAACCACATACTGTAAGCTACATAGGACAGATAAATACTACGGCCCTACAATGCAAACCACATACTGTAAGCCACACAGGGCAGATAAATACTACGGTCATACAATGCAAACCACATACTGTAAGCTACACAGGGAAGATAAATACTACGGTCCTACAATGCAAACCACATACTGTAAGCTACACATGGAAGATAACTACTACGGCCCTACAATGCAAACCACATACTGTAAGCTACACAGGGCAGATAAATACTCCGGTCCTACAATGCAAACCACATACTGTAAGCTACACAGGGAAGATAAATACTACGGCCCTACAATGCAAACCACATACTGTAAGCTACACAGGGAAGATAAATACTACGGTCCTACAATGCAAACCACATACTGTAAGCCACACAGGGCAGATAAATACTATGCTCCTACAATGCAAACCACATACTGTAAGCTACACAAGGCAGATAAATACTACGGTCCTACAATGTAAACCACATACTGTAAGCTACACAGGGCAGATAAATACTACGGCGCTACAATGCAAACCACATACTGTAAGCTACACAGGGCAGATAAATACTCCGGCCCTACAATGCAAACCACATACTGTAAGCCACACAGGGCAGATAAATACTCCGGCCCTACAATGCAAACCACATACTGTAAGCCACACAGGGCAGATAAATACTACGGCCCTACAATGCAAACCACATACTGTAAGCTACACAGGGCAGATAAATACTACGGCCCTACAATGCAAACCACATACTGTAAGCCACACAGGGCAGATAAATACTATGGCCCTACAATGCAAACCACATACTGTAAGCTACACAGGGCAGATAAATACTACGGCGCTACAATGCAAACCACATACTGTAAGCTACACAGGGCAGATAAATACTCCGGCCCTACAATGCAAACCACATACTGTAAGCTACACAGGGCATATAAATACTCTGGTCCTACAATGCAAACCACATACTGTAAGCTACACAGGGCAGATAACTACTACGGCCCTACAATGCAAACCACATACTGTAAGCTACACAGGGCAGATAAATACTCCGGTCCTACAATGCAAACCACATACTGTAAGCTACACAGGGCAGATAAATACTACGGTCCTACAATGCAAACCACATACTGTAAGCTACACAGGGAATATAAATACTACGGCCCTACAATGCAAACCACATACTGTAAGCTACACAGGGCAGATAAATACTACGGTCCTACAATGCAAACCACAGACTGTAAGCTACACAGGGAAGATAAATACTCCGTCCCTATAATGCAAACCACATACTGTAAGCTACACAAGGCAGATAAATACTCCGGCCCTACAATGCAAACCACATACTGTAAGCTACACAGGGCAGATAAATACTCCGGCCCTACAATGCAAACCACATACTGTAAGCTACACAGGGCAGATAAATACTCCGGCCCTACAATGCAAACCACATACTGTAAGCTACACAGGGCAGATAAATACTACGGCCCTACAATGCAAACCACATACTGTAAGCCACACAGGGCAGATAAATACTACGGTCATACAATGCAAACCACATACTGTAAGCTACACAGGGAAGATAAATACTACGGTCCTACAATGCAAACCACATACTGTAAGCTACACATGGAAGATAACTACTACGGCCCTACAATGCAAACCACATACTGTAAGCTACACAGGGCAGATAAATACTCCGGTCCTACAATGCAAACCACATACTGTAAGCTACACAGGGAAGATAAATACTACGGCCCTACAATGCAAACCACATACTGTAAGCTACACAGGGAAGATAAATACTACGGTCCTACAATGCAAACCACATACTGTAAGCCACACAGGGCAGATAAATACTATGCTCCTACAATGCAAACCACATACTGTAAGCTACACAAGGCAGATAAATACTACGGTCCTACAATGTAAACCACATACTGTAAGCTACACAGGGCAGATAAATACTACGGCGCTACAATGCAAACCACATACTGTAAGCTACACAGGGCAGATAAATACTCCGGCCCTACAATGCAAACCACATACTGTAAGCCACACAGGGCAGATAAATACTCCGGCCCTACAATGCAAACCACATACTGTAAGCCACACAGGGCAGATAAATACTACGGCCCTACAATGCAAACCACATACTGTAAGCTACACAGGGCAGATAAATACTACGGCCCTACAATGCAAACCACATACTGTAAGCCACACAGGGCAGATAAATACTACGGCCCTACAATGCAAACCACATACTGTAAGCTACACAGGGCAGATAAATACTACGGCGCTACAATGCAAACCACATACTGTAAGCTACACAGGGCAGATAAATACTCTGGCCCTACAATGCAAACCACATACTGTAAGCTACACAGGGCATATAAATACTCTGGTCCTACAATGCAAACCACATACTGTAAGCTACACAGGGCAGATAAATACTCCGGTCCTACAATGCAAACCACATACTGTAAGCTACACAGGGCAGATAAATACTACGGTCCTACAATGCAAACCACATACTGTAAGCTACACAGGGAATATAAATACTACGGCCCTACAATGCAAACCACATACTGTAAGCTACACAGGGCAGATAAATACTACGGTCCTACAATGCAAACCACATACTGTAAGCTACACAGGGCAGATAAATACTACGGTCCTACAATGCAAACCACATACTGTAAGCTACACAGGGCAGATAAATACTACGGTCCTACAATGCAAACCACATACTGTAAGCTACACAGGGCAGATAAATACTCCGGCCCTACAATGCAAACCACATACTGTAAGCTACACAGGGAAGATAAATACTACGGCCCTACAATGCAAACCACATACTGTAAGCTACATAGGACAGATAAATACTACGGCCCTACAATGCAAACCACATACTGTAAGCCACACAGGGCAGATAAATACTACGGTCATACAATGCAAACCACATACTGTAAGCTACACAGGGAAGATAAATACTACGGTCCTACAATGCAAACCACATACTGTAAGCTACACATGGAAGATAACTACTACGGCCCTACAATGCAAACCACATACTGTAAGCTACACAGGGCAGATAAATACTCCGGTCCTACAATGCAAACCACATACTGTAAGCTACACAGGGAAGATAAATACTACGGCCCTACAATGCAAACCACATACTGTAAGCTACACAGGGAAGATAAATACTACGGTCCTACAATGCAAACCACATACTGTAAGCTACACAGGGAAGATAAATACTATGCTCCTACAATGCAAACCACATACTGTAAGCTACACAAGGCAGATAAATACTACGGTCCTACAATGTAAACCACATACTGTAAGCTACACAGGGCAGATAAATACTACGGCGCTACAATGCAAACCACATACTGTAAGCTACACAGGGCAGATAAATACTCCGGCCCTACAATGCAAACCACATACTGTAAGCCACACAGGGCAGATAAATACTCCGGCCCTACAATGCAAACCACATACTGTACGCCACACAGGGCAGATAAATACTACGGCCCTACAATGCAAACCACATACTGTAAGCTACACAGGGCAGATAAATACTACGGCCCTACAATGCAAACCACATACTGTAAGCCACACAGGGCAGATAAATACTACGGCCCTACAATGCAAACCACATACTGTAAGCTACACAGGGCAGATAAATACTACGGCGCTACAATGCAAACCACATACTGTAAGCTACACAGGGCAGATAAATACTCCGGCCCTACAATGCAAACCACATACTGTAAGCCACACAGGGCAGATAAATACTCCGGCCCTACAATGCAAACCACATACTGTACGCCACACAGGGCAGATAAATACTACGGCCCTACAATGCAAACCACATACTGTAAGCTACACAGGGCAGATAAATACTACGGCCCTACAATGCAAACCACATACTGTAAGCCACACAGGGCAGATAAGTACTACGGCCCTACAATGCAAACCACATACTGTAAGCTACACAGGGCAGATAAATACTACGGCGCTACAATGCAAACCACATACTGTAAGCTACACAGGGCAGATAAATACTCCGGCCCTACAATGCAAACCACATACTGTAAGCTACACAGGGCATATAAATACTCTGGTCCTACAATGCAAACCACATACTGTAAGCTACACAGGGCAGATAACTACTACGGCCCTACAATGCAAACCACATACTGTAAGCTACACAGGGCAGATAAATACTCCGGTCCTACAATGCAAACCACATACTGTAAGCTACACAGGGCAGATAAATACTACGGTCCTACAATGCAAACCACATACTGTAAGCTACACAGGGAATATAAATACTACGGCCCTACAATGCAAACCACATACTGTAAGCTACACAGGGCAGATAAATACTACGGTCCTACAATGCAAACCACAGACTGTAAGCTACACAGGGAAGATAAATACTCCGGCCCTACAATGCAAACCACATACTGTAAGCTACACAGGGAAGATAAATACTACGGCCCTACAATGCAAACCACATACTGTAAGCTACATAGGACAGATAAATACTACGGCCCTACAATGCAAACCACATACTGTAAGCCACACAGGGCAGATAAATACTACGGTCATACAATGCAAACCACATACTGTAAGCTACACAGGGAAGATAAATACTACGGTCCTACAATGCAAACCACATACTGTAAGCTACACATGGAAGATAACTACTACGGCCCTACAATGCAAACCACATACTGTAAGCTACACAGGGCAGATAAATACTCCGGTCCTACAATGCAAACCACATACTGTAAGCTACACAGGGAAGATAAATACTACGGCCCTACAATGCAAACCACATACTGTAAGCTACACAGGGAAGATAAATACTACGGTCCTACAATGCAAACCACATACTGTAAGCCACACAGGGCAGATAAATACTATGCTCCTACAATGCAAACCACATACTGTAAGCTACACAAGGCAGATAAATACTACGGTCCTACAATGTAAACCACATACTGTAAGCTACACAGGGCAGATAAATACTACGGCGCTACAATGCAAACCACATACTGTAAGCTACACAGGGCAGATAAATACTCCGGCCCTACAATGCAAACCACATACTGTAAGCCACACAGGGCAGATAAATACTCCGGCCCTACAATGCAAACCACATACTGTAAGCCACACAGGGCAGATAAATACTACGGCCCTACAATGCAAACCACATACTGTAAGCTACACAGGGCAGATAAATACTACGGCCCTACAATGCAAACCACATACTGTAAGCCACACAGGGCAGATAAATACTATGGCCCTACAATGCAAACCACATACTGTAAGCTACACAGGGCAGATAAATACTACGGCGCTACAATGCAAACCACATACTGTAAGCTACACAGGGCAGATAAATACTCCGGCCCTACAATGCAAACCACATACTGTAAGCTACACAGGGCATATAAATACTCTGGTCCTACAATGCAAACCACATACTGTAAGCTACACAGGGCAGATAACTACTACGGCCCTACAATGCAAACCACATACTGTAAGCTACACAGGGCAGATAAATACTCCGGTCCTACAATGCAAACCACATACTGTAAGCTACACAGGGCAGATAAATACTACGGTCCTACAATGCAAACCACATACTGTAAGCTACACAGGGAATATAAATACTACGGCCCTACAATGCAAACCACATACTGTAAGCTACACAGGGCAGATAAATACTACGGTCCTACAATGCAAACCACAGACTGTAAGCTACACAGGGAAGATAAATACTCCGTCCCTATAATGCAAACCACATACTGTAAGCTACACAAGGCAGATAAATACTCCGGCCCTACAATGCAAACCACATACTGTAAGCTACACAGGGCAGATAAATACTCCGGCCCTACAATGCAAACCACATACTGTAAGCTACACAGGGCAGATAAATACTCCGGCCCTACAATGCAAACCACATACTGTAAGCTACACAGGGCAGATAAATACTACGGCCCTACAATGCAAACCACATACTGTAAGCTACACAGGGCAGATAAATACTACGGCCCTACAATGCAAACCACATACTGTAAGCTACACAGGGCAGATAAATACTACGGTCCTACAATGCAAACCACATACTGTAAGCTACACAGGGAAGATAAATACTCCGTCCCTATAATGCAAACCACATACTGTAAGCTACACAGGGCAGATAAATACTCCGGCCCTACAATGCAAACCACATACTGTAAGCTACACAGGGAAGATAAATACTCCGTCCCTATAATGCAAACCACATACTGTAAGCTACACAAGGCAGATAAATACTCCGGCCCTACAATGCAAACCACATACTGTAAGCTACACAGGGCAGATAAATACTCCGGCCCTACAATGCAAACCACATACTGTAAGCTACACAGGGCAGATAAATACTCCGGCCCTACAATGCAAACCACATACTGTAAGCTACACAGGGCAGATAAATACTACGGCCCTACAATGCAAACCACATACTGTAAGCTACACAGGGCAGATAAATACTACGGCCCTACAATGCAAACCACATACTGTAAGCTACACAGGGCAGATAAATACTCCGGTCCTACAATGCAAACCACATACTGTAAGCCACACAGGGCAGATAAATACTACGGTCCTACAATGCAAACCACATACTGTAAGCTACACAGGGCAGATAAATACTCCGGCCCTACAATGCAAACCACAGACTGTAAGCTACACAGGGAAGATAAATACTCCGGTCCTACAATGCAAACCACATACTGTAAGCTACACAGGGAAGATAAATACTACGGTCCTACAATGCAAACCACAGACTGTAAGCCACACAGGGCAGATAACTACTACGGCCCTACAATGCAAACCACATACTGTAAGCTACACAGGGCAGATAAATACTACGGCCCTACAATGCAAACCACATACTGTAAGCTACACAGGGCAGATAAATACTCCGGTCCTACAATGCAAACCACATACTGTAAGCCACACAGGGCAGATAAATACTCCGGTCCTACAATGCAAACCACATACTGTAAGCTACACAGGGCAGATAACTACTACGGCCCTACAATGCAAACCACATACTGTAAGCTACACAGGGCAGATAAATACTCCGGTCCTACAATGCAAACCACATACTGTAAGCTACACAGGGCAGATAAATACTACGGTCCTACAATGCAAACCACATACTGTAAGCTACACAGGGCAGATAAATACTCCGGCCCTACAATGCAAACCACATACTGTAAGCTACACAGGGCAGATAAATACTACGGCCCTACAATGCAAACCACATACTGTAAGCTACACAGGGAAGATAAATACTCCGGCCCTACAATGCAAACCACATACTGTAAGCTACACAGGGCAGATAAATACTCCGGTCCTACAATGCAAACCACATACTGTAAGCCACACAGGGCAGATAAATACTACGGTCCTACAATGCAAACCACATACTGTAAGCTACACAGGGAAGATAAATACTCCGTCCCTATAATGCAAACCACATACTGTAAGCTACACAGGGCAGATAAATACTCCGGCCCTACAATGCAAACCACATACTGTAAGCTACACAGGGCAGATAAATACTCCGGCCCTACAATGCAAACCACATACTGTAAGCCACACAGGGCAGATAAATACTACGGCCCTACAATGCAAACCACATACTGTAAGCTACACAAGGCAGATAAATACTACGGCCCTACAATGCAAACCACATACTGTAAGCCACACAGGGCAGATAAATACTACGGCCCTACAATGCAAACCACATACTGTAAGCTACACAGGGCAGATAAATACTACGGCCCTACAATGCAAACCACATACTGTAAGCTACACAGGGAAGATAAATACTCCGGCCCTACAATGCAAACCACATACTGTAAGCTACACAGGGCAGATAAATACTCCGGCCCTACAATGCAAACCACATACTGTAAGCTACACAGGGCAGATAAATACTACGGCCCTACAATGCAAACCACATACTGTAAGCTACACAGGGCAGATAAATACTACGGCCCTACAATGCAAACCACATACTGTAAGCTACACAGGGCAGATAAATACTACGGCCCTACAATGCAAACCACATACTGTAAGCTACACAGGGCAGATAAATACTCCGGCCCTACAATGCAAACCACATACTGTAAGCCACACAGGGCAGATAAATACTACGGCCCTACAATGCAAACCACATACTGTAAGCTACACAGGGCAGATAAATACTACGGCCCTACAATGCAAACCACATACTGTAAGCTACACATGGAAGATAAATACTCCGGCCCTACAATGCAAACCACATACTGTAAGCTACACAGGGCAGATAAATACTACGGCCCTACAATGCAAACCATATACTGTAAGCTACACAGGGCAGATAAATACTCCGGCCCTACAATGCAAACCACATACTGTAAGCTACACAGGGCAGATAAATACTCCGGTCCTACAATGCAAACCACATACTGTAAGCTACACAGGGCAGATAAATACTACGGCCCTACAATGCAAACCACATACCGTACTGGGAAGAATACCCCCAACTGCAAACCACATACTCTAGGTTGTAAAAATACCCCCATTGCGAGCAATATATTACATAGAAATATCCCATGATGATAGGAACCTTTACACATAGGGCAATATACCCAGCTTCTTCTAAATGTCCTATTGTCACATTGCTCTTCGGGACTGTTCGGAGTTGAACGTAGACGTCCGCAGATGGTCCCGTATTCTGTGCACATAAAATAAATTGTATTTTTACCATATCCAGAGTTCTGCGCATATCTGCAAATAGGACGCCCCTATCGATACACTTGGTTTGGTAACAGTCATCGCTGCCAGTGCGGACTTGCACCAGCCTATACTTTTTGCGCAAGAGGTGTATTTAAGTTTCCAGCTGAGTCTACACACACTGCCGATACAAACTTGCTGAACGCCCGCCATTACCGCCCAGTTACGTCCCTTGTGGAGATGCAACTGAAACGCGTAAAAACGCTGCATCGCACAGTACTTGCGTACCCTTGGTTCCGTACCATGCAAAGTGCGAGAGCCTGCAGAATATGCTACGTAAATGGGTGTAAGCTCAAATCTGCACCCACCTCTTATTACTAAAGGGCTGAACGATAAGGGTGATGATGTGAGGAATGATGTAAAGGCCACTGTAGCTTTAATACATGTGCGGCCTCCACTTCCGCTCTCAGAATCCAGCGCCCGGATCCTCGGAGAATGCTCTCTGGCAGCTCACAGTTTAGCACTTTTGAGATCAGCTGAAGGACACACATACTGTAGATGCAGCCATTTTGTGGGATGAAACAATACAGGGTGAGGAGTTCCTGGAGAATGAAAGGGCTCCAATTTCATCATCATTACCTCATAAAATGGCTGCACCCACTGTGTACAGTTGATGGTGCACTAAAACGGCAAGTTGGGCAACAATGACAAATTCCAAGTGATGCTGCCCATAGCAACCAATCAGATTCTATTTCTCATTTATGTAGCACCTTCTAGAAGATACCTGGAATCTTATTGGTTGCTATGGGCAACATCATTTCTTAATAGAACTCCCATCTTAGTAAATTTACTCCCAAATGTACTTTTAGAAATTGTCATGGAAAAGAACTTGGCAAACTATTAGGAGAAGGCTGTTCAAAATATTGAAGCTATTTTCAGCAGACTAATCTAGTATATGACTTTGCTGAGCTAATTACGTTGAATCTAATACAATATTAAATGGCAAAATGCATGTTTAAGCATAACCACTGGGTCCTTCACGGTCAGTAAACAGCAAAACTAGAAAATTACCTGCATTCAGTATTAGTGCCCAAGTCTAATAACGGTAACAGCGACACGAGAGCATTCATTAGCGCCACTTTATCTGGTATAAATATTATAATCAGATCATTCAATCAAGCCGATCGAAGCTGTAACATATGGGTTGCTGATCCAAAAAGATGAAGTGTACAGTACATGGCTAGATCGATCAATAATTTGACCACTTTTAATTACAGCATAATTGATTTGCAGAGGATTGAATGGTCTTGAAATGTGGCCGTACACTAGAACATCAAATAACTCAATGCAATTCATTTTTCATTGGATTGAAGAATCAACAAGTGTAGGTGATCAATAATCAACTCTGATCAACAAAACGACACAAATGATCAATTCATAAAGCTGAGAGGTTCGTCAGAATGTAACGCGCTACTATAGCATGGGTGATCTGGGCAGCCATAAGGGGCCATTAGCGGCTTGGCTGCATTCTGGGATAGAACGATGAGGTCAGCAACTTCGCTACTTTCTCCTCTCTAACATAATTGGGCCCATAGAGGTGCAAGGAACCTTGTGCTGAATTGATCTGCGATATAGGCCCGTATCCACTTTGAGGCGAAAAGTCCAGACTTTTCGCCTGCTGGACTTTTCACCTCCTTCGCCTGTTTTTCAGGCGGAAAAGTATCACGCGCGTGCCCGCTATTCCCCGTATTCAATTTCAAAGGACGCGAAAACGAGACCCGGCGAAATAGGAAGCGGCGATAAAACATGGGAATTTTCGGGAAATCATCCTTGGCCCCCCCTAAAGATGTCCTGACATGGGGGATCACTATGGGTACCCCCTTTTTTGCCTGCTGAAGGAAGTCGGATTTTTAAATAGCCGCGGCAGGTGCATAAATGCGGCTTGAAGAAGGTGATGAAGAATAGCATTTAGCAATGTTTTTGGGGAAAAATAACTTTGGCCATCAAATTTGGGGTACATGAAAGTGGGTGCAAGCATATTTTTAAGTCCCTAAAATTATTTTTAAAAATTCTTCAAAAATGCACCTGCCGCAGCTACCCGCAATGAAGAAAACACCTGCCGCATACTTGGGAACCCCTCTGGAATTAATTTCGGTACTTTAGAAGTTTGTCCCCCTTTTTTTTCACCCAAAAATTCAACTTTTTTGGGGTGTCCAGATTTTTTTTAAAACTTTTTTTGACACAGATCATTTTAGGGGACATTCCCAGGGGTACAGGCTATTTTTTTTTTAAGCCTGCACCCCTAAACCCCAATTCTGCACTTTTTTTTCGCCAGCTAAAGGCTGGAGAAAACATCCAATTTTTTTACAAAGACTTTTCGCACCGGCAAAAAGTCTTTGTCATTGAATACGGGGATAATTACAATGGGCGAAAATGACATCATCTGCGATAAATTATCGCCGATAACGTGTTTTCGCCTGAAATTGAATACGGGCCATAGAGTGCATTGGAAACTTCTGCTTGCAGCAATAAGACTACAGGAGTCACTGTTCCTTTGTTAATCACAAGGGTCAAGATATCATTTAGGGAGCCGGGACACACTGCGTGCTTGCCGTGAGGGTACCTTGTACAGTAGGTCGTGTGTATAGATTAGCACATGTACAGGATTGCACACACATGTCTCTCCATCTTCTGGACATGTTCTACACATGTGCTGCCCAACTGTTCTTTGATGATTTCCCAAACCCATGGGAGCCTGTATATATTTCCTCATCGGAACACAACACTGAGAAACCAGAGGTTTATTTGCACGAATCCTACTGGAGACCTATTAACTGGTTGTGCTGTCCAGGAGCGATCCCTAGTGGAGGTCTCACCTGTCGTTACTTATGTTTTACTCTTTGTTAGTATAGTGCCACTCTATCAGTTACACGAGTCCCTGATGTGCTGGACTGGAGCTTACAGTCTAAAAAGAATGTACGTCAGGCTTTTTCTGCTGCTGCTGAAATTCTGCCCCAATGACCTGCAGCTCTCCTTGCCTATTGCACATCAATGAGGCTAGAAGTTATTAATACAATAACAGCAAATTCTATAAGGGGAACTCACTTCATCGGTAACTCTGCAAAGTGCTGTTCTGGATTGATACATTGTGGCCACCAGCATCACAAGTTTTCCCTTATGTCTCTAGTGCGATGCTGGCACTACACAGTGGCCGATGTGTGTGAAGCCGCAGCACATTCATGGAATTACATTACCCATGGCTGGAGGGGTAGACCATAGGCAGGGCCACTTTATGGGGCATATCTATTTTTGCTTTAATTAAATATTCCCTGCATGTGTCTCCCACTCTTTAGATTGTAAGCTCTCAAGAGCAGGTCCCTCTACCCTCATGTGCTTTTCTGTCCCATCTCCTCCCCACAACGGCACCAAATCTTTGGCCCAGCTGCTCATTTGAGTATTATGACTGCTGGTGCAGCAATGCTTCTAAACCTTGACCGTGTCCAGTTATTTTTTGTACTGTAAAGCTGGGTACACACCTAACAGATATATCTGGCGATTGTCGGGTATTTCTGCAGATTGTTGTTCACACACACTGAACAACAATCATCTGTCATCTGGCCATAGGTCCCGTTGGCCGCGACCCCCTCCTTGCGGCCTGTGCTGCCAGAGTACGGGTGATCATCTGACCGCTCGTCCACACGGCACGATGGACAGATATATCTGCAGCACAGCTGACGCGATATGTCTGTGAATGGCATCGTTCACAGACATATCGCTGGTACACACTGGCCGACGGGCACACAATATATTGGCCAATCAATTGATTGGGCAATATATCTGCCAGTGTGTATACCCAGCATAAGTCACTTTTTTCTTCTACTGTTTGTAAGGCATTGTTAACTCTCTTTCTTCGAAGTCCATAGGGTCCACAGGGGAGACAATGGGTTGTAGGTGGGATTTGGAGGATTGGACACCAACAGGAGAGCTTTTCAATCCCAGGATGCTCCAGTTCTTCCCCCTATTCCCCGCCCACAACTCCGTTTTGTTAACAAGCCCAAGGCAGGAGCAGGATAGGAGAGAAGGAAGACTGGTACACTGAAGAATCACACTCTCACACAGAGAAGGGAACAAGCGACCATGAGAAGAAACCCATAGAAGCCAGGTGCGTCTGGGCAGGTGCCCTGTGGACCCTATGGATTTCGAAGAAAAGGTAAGTTCTACCATAACTCTCCATTTCTTATTCAGGGTCCATATGACTCCACAGGGGAGACAATGGGGATGTCCCAAAGCAGTTGTTCAAGGGCGGGGATGCTCCTGAGCAGAGAGGAGAACCCTGCGCCAAAGGGAAGCATCCTGAGAGGCAAATGTATCAAAGGCATAAAACCTAAGAAAGAAGTGGACAGAAGATCACGTAGCCGCCTTACATAGCTGTTCAGCAGAGGTGCCACACCGGGCTGCCTACGAGGGACCCACAGAGCAAGTAAAATAAGCAGATACTGTAGCCGGCAAAGGAAGGCCCAACTGTATGTAAACCAGTGAGATAGTCATGCGAAACCATCTGGCCAGAGTCTGTTTGTTAGATGGCCATCCCTTCTTATAGAATCCGTATAGGATGACAAGTGAATCCGATTTCCTGATGGAACTAGTACGGTCCATGCAGATCTTCAGAGCACGGACCACATCCAATGAAGCCTCACCTGCAGAGAGGTCTGGTGATTGAAAGGCGGAACCACAATTTTCTCATTAAGGTGGAAAACGAGAAACCCCCTTTAGGAATCAAGCCCGGGTGCATTCTAAGAACAGCCCTGTCCTGATGAAAGATTAAAAAGGGGGAGCGACATGAAAGCGCCCCTAAATCCGATACCCTACGGGTAGATGCTATAGCCAGAAGAAATAGAGTCTTCGCAGTGAGCCACTTGACATCCACTGATTCCAGGGGTTCGAATGGATGTTCCTGAAGTGCGTGGAGAACCACTGACAAATTCCACGGAGCCACAGGAGGGAGAAAGGGAGGTTGTATACGTAGAACACCTTGTAGGAAGGTGTGAACATCCGGTAGAGGAGAAATTCTGTGCTGGAACCAGATGGACAGAACAGAGACATGCACTTTCAGAGATGCAAGGCGGAGTGCAAGATCCAATCCAGCCTGAAGAAAGGCAAGTATTCTAGAAACAAGGTTCATAGCTTCTAGGAGCACACCACTGGAAATATGTAAGCCATATCCGGTGATAAATTCTGGCAGAGACCGGTTTACGTGCTCTGAGCATGGTCTGGACCACAGAGCTAAAAAAAACTCCTTAGCCCTTTGGAGGGATGTCTCAAGAGCCAAGCCATTAAAGACAGGCGGGCCAGGTCCGGATGTAGACAGGGACCCTGAGACAATAGGTCTATAGAGAGACTTTGAAGATCGGAGTACCAATGGCGTCTGGGCCAAGCAGGAGCTATCAACAGGAATGTGCCCCCTTCCTGTTTAAACTTCCAAAGAACCGGAACAAGAAGGGATATTGGAGGGAAGATGTACGCCAAATGGAAGGTCTACCTCACACATAACGCGCCCACGAAAGTCGCGTTGGGGTCCCAGGTCCTGGCTCCATACACTGGAAGTTTGTGGTTGTGTCTCGAGGCCATGAGGTCCACATCCGGTAAACCCCATTTGTCCACCAGGACCTGAAAGACTTCTGGATGTAGAGACCACTCTGCTGCGTGCACGTTGTGACGACTGAGGAAATCAGCTTCCCAATTGAGAATTCCTGGGATGAACACTGCGGAGATGGCTGGGAGATGTCGTTCGACCCATGTGAGAATGCGGGACACTTCTGCCATTGCTATCAGACTTCGAGTGCCTCCTTGGTGATTCAGGTAGTACTGTACTTGTACTGGCCTGCCCTGAAGAATATCCTGAGCCAGCGTTAGAGCTCTGTAGATGGGTCGGAGTTCCAGGACGTTAACTGGCAAGACTGCCTCGGCTGGAGTCCAGCGGCCTTGGAATGAGTGCTGGCCGAGCACTGTCTCGTGCTGCTGCTCAGTAGTAAAATAAATGAAAATAAAAGTAAATCATAAAAATAAGCTTGGGCTGCTTAATAGCAGCCCCACTGTTAAAACGGTGATTCAGCTCCTGCCGGACACCAACGAAACGGAGTTGCCCAGAGGCTGTGGGCGGGGGTATAAGGGAAGGACCGAAGCATCCTGGGATTGAAAAGCTTTACTGTTGGTGTCCGGTACTCCAAGTCCCACCTACACCCCTTTGTCTCGCCCATGGAGCCCTACGGACCGGGAAGAAAAAATAAAGGATAATAATAAAGAGGGCACCACAGCAGATATTGAAGGTTTATATGGGGACTGCGAAACTGGCAGATATATGAAGCTGGTAATAACGAACGCCCTCATAGTCTTCTCCGGTAACGCTGCCCGATGGAGGCGCATCCGCAGTAGCTCTGGCGGTTCCAAGCCCAAGAGTAAAGTAATTGTGTCAATTATCGCACTACTTTGTATGCTTGCAGATATGTGGCAATAAGAAATGAGTTTTATCGTGGCATAATAAATACTGTATGACCCTTAGAGAGCGATCCATCTTTGTAACAACTATATACATTTTTTCCGTGCTGTTCATGTGCAGAAAAATGAGCCCTGTGCAAAGAATTGTGCTTAGAAGTATATGGAGAGACAACAGAGGCAGGCCAGCATTAGCTGAATAGACACGCTAATGGAGAGGAGAGCTAATGAGCCCCAGGCACGCTTCTTAGGAGCTGGGTACAGGATGCCAACGCTCTTTAGTTTTACTGATTGGCAGCTTGGAATGTGACTCCCCCAGCTGGTAGTACCTCATTCATTAGCGTAGTGTCTATATCATGCTAAGACAGGGGTGAGGACCATTTTGATATATATAACATTATTCGCGGGCCAGGTGCAGACCACGACCCTCCGTGTGACATCACACGGGGCCGGGCCACAATCGCCGGTGATTACAGTAATGCCTGGAGCATCCTGAGGATGCTCCGGGGAGCTGTAAGGGCAGCGGTGTGACCGTCTGAAGCATCCTAAGGACGCTCCAGACTGCACTGCTACATAGATTCTGGCTGCAGGGTGACATTCTAGGCATCCTGCCATTCTAGGCACCCTGCTAGCCAGATGAGGCTAGCATAATAAAGCTCAGAGGGCCAGACCAAATGATTCCGAGGGCCTTATATGGGAATTGGTATGAAATACCGCCGGCCGCACGGCCGGCGGTTCGATTCCCGGCAGCCCGACATCAGCAGAGATCCCGGCAGCGGAAGCCCGAGAGCGCTGGAAATCCCGATCGTGGATAGGTAAGTATTGTCTAACCTAACCTAACCCTCCTTAGGGATGTCTAACCCTAACCTCCCCCCCAAGTGCCTAACCCTAATCCCCCCTCTAAGTGCCTAACCCTAACCACCCCCTTCCCCGCTGCCTAAACCTAAGTCCCCCGGGGGGGTGCCTAACCCTAAGTCCCCCCCCCAGGGTGCCTAACCCTAACCCTCCCTCCCCCTAGCCTAACCCTAACCCTCCCGGGGGGGGTGCCTAACCCTAAGTCCTCCCCGGGAGCCCTAACCCTAACCTTCCCCCCCCCGCGGCTGTCCGCTCGCGGTGCCCGGCATCACTACGATCAGGATGCCGGGCGCCGGTCTCCCGGCGTTGGGGAAATGCCGGTCGTCTACATCTAGATGCCCGGCATTTCACCCTTGCCGGGATATGACAGTCGGGAAACCGGCTGCCGGTATTTAGGCAGTCGGCTTCCCGATTGCATACCCTTATATGGCCCCCGGGCCTGAGGTTCCCCATCCTTGTGCTAAGATGTAGCTGGTAATTTTGATTTATAACTGACTAGTTGGTCTAATACAGGATTAGATTTGTAAAGGGGTACATGACAGATGTGAGGGTTCGTTTGTATTTCATTACATTTTATATGGAAAATGCTACTTTCACATTAATACCATTACCTAGACACTATACTCTCTTATGTAAGACATTCATTACATTATATTGTATATATACAAACAGGGGAGTGAGACTGTAAAGCTGCATTAGTGCATTATAGTGCGGTGTACAGTAAGTAAACGTTATATGCATTTATATATGAAATACTTCTGCGTTTGAGTCGGACATACTTAGCGATACATAAGGAATGCGGGTATAATCGTTATCATTTAAGAGTTTCAGGGACAGGAGTTTGGAAGAAAAGGAAAAAAAAAAAAGTCCATTTAGAGCGAAGACTGTACACACGGTGAGCCACACTTACCCGATTAAACCCCCAGGTAAATGGATTGATGGCTGTTTTAACCTGACCCTTTCAATCAATACTCCAAATGTCTTTAAAAAAGCACAAGTACATATAATGCAAAGAACATTAGCAGAATGCAAATGCTGAATATGGGACAGCTAAAAAGTGTGGGCGGCATTAGAGTAAAAAAATAAGGACAAGCCAGGTAATACATTTGAACAAAAAACAAGAAAAAGCTTTTACACTTTTATATGCCTGCTCAAAGCAGATCAATCAGCATATTAAACAGGTAACGTTTATTTTAATGAATATTCTATAAAGGTATTAAGAATTTGGTGTCCAGTAAAACCACAGCTTAGAAGGGTCCCCAACATCCTGTACTTGTACCATTTTGCAATTCAGACATTAAAGGGCTTTCATTACTCTTCGTTATCAATATTTGTTGGCCAACATTAAGGGTATAAAGTTTAGTTGGGCTTTTGAGCATTGTACGCTATGTAAACCAGTATATAAGCTCTGCACATGCACAGAGAAGTGACCGCAGGCATACGCGGCAATGCAGTTTTGCGTTAAAGTGACAAGACAGGAGGGGAGGGACAGTCAGTACAGTAAGGGCGTTATCGTGTGATTGTAAACACTCGCAGACCGGCACAGAGACGCACATACAATATACCTGATGAAAATGCGCGCTGATAGTGATACTAGCTAGCCACTTGTGATTGGCTGATTTACCGCTGAAGCCAATAGGTGCATAGATCACCATTTTGCGAGTTTAATCATTTTTTATTCTCTCTCTCCACCTGGATGTTATACTTCCGCTACTCGCACACCCTGCCAGATGTAACCTGCGCAATGCGCCCCAGATGGCTGCCTCGGATGGTTCTTTCTTGGGCAGGATGAACAAACATGTGGATATATTCAGTGTATTTCATATTACAAATGTTTCAGTCACCCGTACAGGTCATGCCCGGTCTGCAGCTCTGTTTGCTGTATTTGCTATTCCGTTTTGTACCATGTACTTCCACCCCACTGTATGCTATACTGGTGTGCTATACCTCCACTGTATGCTATACCGGTGTGCTATACCTCCACTGTATGCTATACCGGTGTGCTATACCTGCACTGTATGCTATACCGGTGTGCTATACCTCCACTGTATGCTATACCGGTGTGCTATACCTCCACTGTATGCTATACCGGTGTGCTATACCTCCACTGTATGCTATACCGGTGTGCTATACCTCCACTGTATGCTATACCGGTGTGCTATACCTCCACTGTATGCTGTACCGGTGTGCTATCCTCCACTGTATGCTGTACCGGTGTGCTATACCTCCACTGTATGATGTACTGGTGTGCTATACCTCCACTGTATGCTATACTGGTGTGCTATACCTTCACTGTATGATATACTGGTGTGCTATACATCCACTGTATGCTATACTGGTGTGCTATACCTCCACTGTATGCTATACTGGTGTGCTATACCTCCACTGTATGCTATACTGGTGTGCTATACCTCCACTGTATGCTATACTGGTGTGCTATACCTCCACTGTATGCTATACTGGTGTGCTATACATCCACTGTATGCTATACTGGTGTGCTATACATCCACTGTATGATATACTGGTGTGCTATACCTTCACTGTATGATATACTGGTGTGCTATACATCCACTGTATGCTATACTGGTGTGCTATACATCCACTGTATGCTATACTGGTGTGCTATACCTCCACTGTATGCTATACTGGTGTGCTATACCTGCACTGTATGCTATACTGGTGTGCTATACCTGCACTATATGCTATACCTGCACTGTATGCTATACTGGTGTGCTATACCTCCACTGTATGCTATACTGGTGTGCTATACCTGCACTGTATGCTATACTGGTGTGCTATACCTGCACTGTATGCTATACCTCCACTGTATGCTATACCGGTGTGCTATACCTCCACTGTATGATATACTGGTGTACTATACCTCCACTGTATGCTATACTGGTGTGCTATACCTCCACTGTATGCTATACTGGTGTGCTATACCTCCACTGTATGCTATACTGGTGTGCTATACCTCCACTGTATGCTATACTGGTGTGCTATACCTCCACTGTATGCTATACTGGTGTGCTATACCTCCACTGTATGATATACTGGTGTGCTATACCTCCACTGTATGCTATACTGGTGTGCTATACCTCCACTGTATGCTATACTGGTGTGCTAAACCTCCCCTGTATGCTATACCTCCCCTGTATGCTATACTGGTGTGCTATACCTCCCCTGTATGCTATACTGGTGTGCTATACCTCCACTGTATGCTATACTGGTGTGCTATATCTCCACTGTATGCTATACTGGTGTGCATCCTCCATGGGCAGGACGTACTTCACGTGGATCGATTCATACGGGGTATATCATACTGCCCCACACGTCAGTTTCCCATATATGCCTTGGGTCCTTGTATGGCTTAACTCCCACAGTGCAACCTTTGTAGTGCGCAAAAACATGGCTGCCTTACCTGGTACACTAGTGTATGGGATGAAAAATACATGGCCCTAACTATTATGGTGGGACCTTACTCCTAGCGTTAGGACGCTGCAACCACCCATTTTGTGTCATTTGTTCTAGGCGTAACCTATTCCACCCAGGGTAATCCTACGTAGTGCACCCAAGATGGCTGCCTCATCTCGTACCTTTCGTGGGTGGAAAATATAATCCATGGAAGTTATTTCCCAAAATGTCTTCACCAACCCTGCAATATGCTTATTGTGCTCTCTAGGTTTCGGTTGATTTTAATTATCTCTGTGTGGTTTTCTATTTTTTGCCATACCAAATCCTTGTACAATGTATCATGTTTTCTGATGTCTGTAAAGCGACCTTGAGTCCTACGGGAGAAAAGCGCTATATAAATAAAATTATCATCATGGTTGGCTGGTTTAAACCAAATGGTTTTTAAAATTTTTTAAAACAAACATCATTCCACATTCTTGTTGCTTATAGTCTTCATTTCACTGAGCTGAACTAATACAGTAAATTCACACACAACAGAGAAATAGGAAGGGTGGGGGGGGCGAACCAGATTAGCAAGGTACTAAATCTGCCTAGCATCAGCTAAGACTCCACAAACGCCTCCCCTAACAATCCTATAGGACAGGAGAAAACCATAACTAACATTCTCATTTTTAAAGAGTAAACAATTCCAACACATTAAAGAGGCAACACACAGAGAAACACTTCGTGGTTTAGTCTCCTTCATGTTTATTTCAATTCAAAACCTTCAGTCCTACTAAGATGAGTGGAAGGAAGGAAGACTTATGCTACGTACACACTAAACAACGTGTGTACCCAGTGATCCAGGGGGCGACACCCCCCCCCCGTCCAGCTCACCCCCCCCCCTGCTGCATGGGGTCGTCAGCCGCATAGTCAGGTTGGCCTGCATATAGGGCAGACCTAACGATGCGGCTGATGACCCCGCGGGAGCACACAACGGCCGACATAGTGGGTACACACTAGGGGTGAGCGGGTTCGGATTTCTGAAATCCGAACCCCCCCCGAGCCCCCCCGATCCGAGTCAGGCTCGACTTTTCCCGCCTGAATCGGATCTGAAATCGAGGCAAAACGTCATCATCCCGCCTTCCGGGTCTCGCGGGTTTTGGATCCTATATAAAGGTACCCGCGTCGGCGCCATTTTCTCACTCGGCTGTGGACAGTGAAGAGGGAGGGTGGGAGTTAGGGCTGGCTGGGCTGTGTAGTGTAGTGTAGTGCAGAGTAGTGTTGTGTTGTGCTGTGCTGCGCTGCTGTTGTCCATAGAGGCTGTGTCCACTACTTCAAAGTCCATAGGGGCTGGCTGTGTTGTGCTGCTGTTGTCCATAGGGGCTGTGTCCACTACTTCAAAGTCCATAGGGGCTGGCTGGACTGTTGTGCAGTCAGTTGTCCATAGGGGCTGTGTCAACTCCAAAGTCCTGTGCAGTGTCCCAGTCCTAAAGGGGTGCTGTAGTGTTGTCCAGGGGGTGCTCTGTCCGTCAGGGGTGCTCCCCCCAAGTGCTAAAAAAAAAAAATATATTTTCTGTGTTTGTGAATTGTGTGCGCAGTAGCCGCACGTGCATCAACAAAGTAGTGCCAAGCGTGCGCCTGTGTCATAAGTAAAGGGCCGGCTGGCTTGACCGTTAAAGGGTGCTGTAACCACCAAAGTACACTCCAAACAAAATAAAAAAATATTTTCTGTGTTTGTGAATTGTGTGCGGAGTAGCCGCACGTGCATCAACAAAGTAGTGCCAAGCGTGCGCCTGTGTCCCATAAATAAAGGGCCGGCTGGATTGACCGCTAAAGGGTGCTGTAACCCCCAAAGGGCACTCCAAACAAAATAAAAATATATATTTTCTGTGTTTGTGAATTGTGTGCACTGTGGCTGCACGTGCATCAACGAAGGAGCAGCGCCAAGCGTGCGCCTGTGTCCCATAAGTAAAGGGCCGGCTGGCTCATTTATTAAAGGGTTGTGTAACCCACAAAGTGCACTAGTCTCCAACAAAAATAAAAAATTATTTTCTGTGTTTGTGTGCGCCTTAGCCGCACTTATATATCAATATAACATAAATGGAGGACCAAACTTTCTCCGATAAAAATAAAATAGGGAAAGATCAAGAACCACTTCCACCTAGTGCTGAAGCTGCTGCCACTAGTCATGACATAGACGATAACATGCCATCAACGTCGTCTGCCAAGGCCGATGCCCAATGTCATAGTAGAGGGCACATACAATCCCAAATGACAAAGTTCAGGAAAATGACCTTGAAAAAAACATTTAAATCATCTGAAGAGAAACGTAAACTTGCCAATATGCCATTTACGGCACGGAGTGGCAAGGAACGGCTAAGGTCTTTCCCTATGTTCATGACTAGTGGTTCAGCTTCACATGACAATGGAAGCCCTCCTCCCGCTAAAAAAATCAAACGAGTTAAGCTGGCAAAAGCACAGCGAAGAACTGTGCGTTCTAAGAAGATATCACAAATCCCCAAGGAGAGTCCAAGTGTGGTGGCGGTTGCGATGCCTGACCTTCCCAGCACTGGACGGGAAGAGGTGGCTCTTTCCACCATTTGCACGCCCCCTGCAAGTGCTGAAAGGAGCACCCACAGTCCACTTGAATGCAAATTGATATGCAAATTGAAGATGTCACTGTTGAAGTACAACAGGATGAGGATACTGGTGTAGCTGGCACTGAGGAGGAAGTTGGCGAGGAGGATTCTGGTGGTGATGTGGTTTGTTTAAATCAGGCTCCGGGGGAGAAAGTTGTTGTCCGTGGGATGAAAAAGCCCATCACGGTCATGCCTGGGCAGAAGACCAAACATTCCACCTCTTTGGTCTGGCAATATTTCTATCCAAATCCGGACAACAACTGTCTTGCCATATGTACCATATGTAAAGGTGAAATAAGTAGGGGTAGGGACGTTAACCACCTAGGAACATCCTCCCTTATACGGCACCTGCAGCGCGCTCATAAAAAGTTACTGTCAAGTTCAGAACCTTTGGCTAAGACCGTAAGCAGTCCAGGGACACCTAAATCCCTTTTTCCTGTTTTATCCAAGGAATCGGTGGATGAGGACGACATCTTGCCTCCGTAGAGCCAGTTTGTGGAGAGACACATTAATTGCCAGCTTGTTTTGTGGGGGCCCAAACGAACCAATCATTTCAGCCACAGTTGTGTGGCAGACCCTGGCGCTGAAATGATTGGTTTGTTAAAGTGTGCATGTCCTGTTTATACAACATAAGGGTGGGTGGGAGGGCCCAAGGACAATTCCATCTTGCACCTCTTTTTTTTCTTTGCATTATGTACTGTTTGGGGCCTAGTTTTTCAAACTGCCATCCTGTCTGCCAATGCAGTGTCACTCCTAGATGGGCCACGTGTTTGTGCCGCCCACTCGTGTCGCTTAGCATAGTCATCCAGCTACCTCGGTGCAACCTTTTGGCCATAAAAACAATATTGTGAGGTGTGAGGTGTTCAGAATAGACTGGAAATGAGTGGAAATGAAGGTTATTGAGGTTAATAATTGCATAGGAGCAGAAAAACCCACAAATTCTGCGATTTAAGCTGTTTTTATGCTTTTTTTTCAAAAAAATACAGATCCAAAACACAAAACCCAGAACCCAAAACACAGAAGGGTGGTTTTGGCAAAACCAATCCAGATCCAAAACACGAAGAAAGATCCAGATCCAAAACACGAAAAGTGGCCGGTGCACACCCCTAGTACACACTAGATGGTTTGAGTGATTAGTCATTCCGATCTGTCGGAATCGGGCAAACCGTTCAAAATCTTGTGAAGTGTGCGCCCAGAGTCTGGCTCTCTTTTGATGAGATAAAAAATTCCAATAACTTTGGAATGTTAATGTTAGAAAGCATTAAAACATAGATGATCAAGGTTTGTAATAGTCATGTTTCACAGTATTAATATAATAAGCAGGATTCATTTTTATTTCATTAAAACATTAATGCAAAAAAAAAAAACTTTCTTTAAACAGTTTTTTTTTTACAAAAAAAACCCCAGTTTTTTCTCCAACCCTGATTATTATTATCCAGACATAGGAAGTTTTTCCTTCTGTATTTCAGTTTTTTTTATTTTAATCACACCAAGTAGTGAATATATACTTCACTATCTGAAGAAATGTTTTAAGACATGGGCAAAAGTGCACCTTACGTATCTATGACAGGGGTGTAGTAGGTATTACCCTACTAACCTCCCCCCCAAGTGCCTAAGCCTAATCCCCCCTCTAAGTGCCTAAACCTAACCCCCCTTCCTCGCCACCTAAACCTAAGTCTCCTGGGGGGTGCCTAACCCTAACGTCCCCCTGGGGTGCCTAACCCTAACCCCCTCTTCCCCTGGCCTAACCCTCCCGGGGGGGGGGGGTGCCTAACCCTAAGACCCCCCCGGGAGCCCTAAACCTAACCCTCCCCCCCCGTGCGCGGCTGTCCTTCATTTGGTATGCCGGGTGTCGGTCTTCCGGCGTCTGGTTAATGACGGGCGTCGAGTTTTCGACGCCTGTCATTAGTACCACGCCGGGATTAGAAAGTCTGGAAGCCGGCGGTCGGCATTTAGACCGTTGGCTTCCAAACTACATCCCATATGACAGTAACCATAAGTAAATACTACATACAGCCGTCAGCATCTCGCAATTTTTGCATCTTTGCATTCGCCCGCAATTGTGGGTCATCACTACAATTACATTGACCCAAAATTGTTTAGTTGAAAAAGCTGCAAATATTCCCGACCCTCAAGGGCCCCTGCGGCCGGGGGAATTACAGGGCTGGAGTGAAATCTTTTTATAGTTACCGAGAAGATAACACAGAAACTCTCCTTTCTTTGCATTTAGTGATAACATCACACATTTCTCCTCTTACATTTCACAAATAATATCAATTACAGGATACACTCACTAATGTATACACTTCAGATTATAGATATGATGAAATACAGATCCCCATAATGTCAGTGGGCACGGATATCATCCAAACTATAGCACAATAATGCAATATATAATTCTATGTCTTTCCAAAACTAAAAATACTGTAACGAAAACCTAGAGAATATACATTTTACTTTCTCGATGGAAAAGGTAAATATCACAAGTTCACGCTGCAAACGCTTCTGGTTTGTTTCTTTTTAATAGAGAGCACAAGGTTCAATATTATTAGAAAGTGCCGTGCGCAGTCCAGCGTCTGCAGGTGTTGGGTTTACGGACCCGAGTGACCGGATCTGCCCATCATACGGATATTACATGAAACATTCAGTGCTAGCAAAGCATCTCTTTCTGTCTTTTTATATGAGTACACCTCAATCTTCTCTAGCACAATGTGAACTGTATAACGACGACACTTCACAACAGACGGAAGAAACAGACCTCAATATAAAAGTGACCATACTGGGACCAGTTTCCTGGCATCGCGTTTTATCCACGGCTTAGTTGGGAGGAAATGGAAACTTCAGTACATGAAAATGTTCTCTCTCTAGTGATGCCAGTGCCTCGGCTCGGAGAAGCTAGTGTATTGCTCTGGCAAGTCTGTTTGGGATTCCAGTCTGACGCTGCGTTATTTAACAGCTTGTACGCCACCTGCCAAAAGTGAAATTACGAGTGGTTTTATTACATGAGGCTCTGGGCAGCGAGTTCTCCATAACAGTTGCACAGGGTGGTACAATCTGTACATGGGAATCCGAAGCAGCGGGATAGTGATGTAAGTAGTAACGGATACAATCGTACCCCTATCGTACAAAGCCACCAGCGAAAATAATACCCCGAACGGGCCAGTGGGATTGATATTGCTTTCTTACAGAGCCCACATTGGCACGGTCACCCACAGTTATGTGTACCCACTACATATCACACACAGCGCTTCCCCTACGTGTGACGTAGTCAAAAGCACTTTCCATTGCAGCTGTGGGACCTCACGCCTTCATTCAAGCGAACGTTTCCGATTACCGTCCAACAAACCGCTCATATACCCGTCATTAAGATACTTTAAAGGTAAGTCAATGGGGAGGCCTTCGTGTCATCGTGGTAAAGAAGGCATGAAGACGACGGTTATGTTTCGGCTAGAGCAGGCCAGGAGCACGAACATTTAAGTGATGGATGAAAAACCAACCAGACCTTTGTGCACGTGACTTACAGAACGCCTTCAATTGGATCACACAAATAATACTCCTTTAATAAATAAAAAACTTTTTAAATCAGCATGACAGTAAATTTGCAGTTAGTCCACCCATCGTTGGAAGGCAACAAGTGGTCTTATAGACAAGCTAATAACATCTGTTATAAACGCACAAACCCTGGAAGGTGACATCACAAGGAGGAGGATTAAATGTCGCCTGTGCTACGGAGCATCCAACATTGTAAAGAATATCCCTGCTGTGATTCGTTTCAGAGTGCGGTGTCCGAACTGTCCCGACTCACAGTCAGTGATTAATCCGTAAATGAGTGGAGTTTGGGTGGATTGAAGCGTGGTCTATTTTGTCCCAGTTTTATGTGACTAAGGGATCTATTTACTAAGCAGTGTTAGGCGACAGAGTGAAAAGTGATAAGGTACCAGCCAATCAGCTCCCAACTGTCATTTTTCAAACACAGCCTGTGAGATGTTAGTTGGGAGCTGATTGGCTGGCACCTTATCACTTTTCACTCTGTCGCCTAACACTGCTTAGTAAATAGACCCCTAAATGATGGGAACAATGGTCAATACAGACCAGCTGACATCCTACTAGAACCTCAAGGGTCAGTCTCCTAATTAATTTGCCAAACTACACATTAAACCATTGATCAGCATCGCTCAAATGAGGCCTGATAAAGAATAAGTGTAAATCATCAAAATAATGTTCCATTTATAGAGTCACTTGTTTGCCCGCAGACACTGCGTAGTGGTACTGAATGCTGATTTTAGTTGAAGATGAAATATTAGGGTCACATTAAGAGATCAATAGGGGTATTCAATATGGGTGCGATAGCATCGTTTTTTGCGTTAATATCGCACTTTTTAACGTTTTTGCGTTAATATCACTTGTTTTAGTTTTACACCGTATTCAATTTCAAAGACTTATCGCAGTTTTGAAAAGTCTTTGATAAAAAACGGTGATAACTTTTCGCCATTGAATAGGTGTTGAAAAAAAGTGCAGAATTGGGGTTTAGGGGTGCAGGCTTAAAAAAATAGCCTGCACCCCTGAGATTGACATTTAAAAAAGAACTGTGTCAAAAAAAAGTAAAAAAAAATAAAAACAGGGACACCCCAAAAAATTAATTTAAAAATTGGGGTGCAAAAAAAAAAAAATGGGAAAAAATTGTTAAACAATAGGGAAATAGGTTCAGGGCTATTCTGCAAGTATGCAGCAGGTGTTTTCTAGAATAGAATTATAGCTGCAGGTGCACAAATGCAGAATTTTAAAAAAATTACTCTAGGGACACCAAAATATGCTAGTACCCATTTTCATGTACCCCAAATTTGATGGGACCACTTAAAAAAAACGAAAAAAATAACCTAAGTGCTCTTCTGCATCACTTCTTCAATGTCGGAAAAAAAAACAACTGCTTTCAATTAAAGGCTAAAACGGGGGCACCCATAGTGATCCCCCATGTTTTTACAACTTTAGGGGGGTCTTACAATTATTTTAAGAAAAAATTTGTAACTTTACGCATATCCAACTTCGTTAATTTTATTTTGAATACGGGGATAAGCAGGAGCGCGCACCATATCTTTACGCAGAAAAAAACTCCGATATGAAACGTTAACTTCGCCAGGGAAGTTAACCTTTCATATTGAATACCCCTCCAAATGTCAAATAAAAGAGAAAATACGTGTTAAAAATCAGAAGTACTTTTTACAGCATGCGGTTATTGGTATTTTGGAATGAATTTGAGAATGTCCGCATGCTTAATAATTTATAAACCAACGTACTTCCATAAAACGTTCTTAATTGTCACCGGCTAACCAGAAACCCATCTGCCCTCTGTAGTCAGACAGGAAGCTTCAAATTACATTATACATTTTGAAGTGTTCAATAGGGCAACATCATTGAAACTGTATAAAAAGACATTTAATCAAAAGGTAAATTAATTCTGTTAAGAGGAATAGACTCAGCCAGCGCGGCTGCAGGTTACAAGGTTACAGGGGCTGGAGACTCAGGCGCACGTTGAAAGCGATGAGTGATCGGGAATGAAATGTATATTTCTCAGAAAAAGGAATCCGGGGCAGCTTGTATTTCAGAATGATGGAGCACTGAGGAGATAAAGCAGGAATGATCAGAACTTGCACGCAAAAAGTGGGATAATCCAAGTGTGTGCGTGTGTATTCCTAATCAACGCGGTTACAGTGATTGATTTATGTTCGCCCGCTCCAGGTGCCCACGTGTAAGATTTCACAGGTCACAAATGTTCATAGCCAACAATTAAAGTAAATGTCTCTGCTGGGAGAGACCCTTCTGATGAAGTCATGAATTACATGTTACAAAGAGACATCACATCTGTATTCTCTGGAGAGAGCAGGGGAGAACTAGACAGCTGCGGATGACAGGAGACAGGCAATGTGCTGCATGCTTTAGCCGGTCCATTCAGCAAGGATGAGAATCGCGGACCGGACAGACGCAGAAGGCGATGCAACAAAATACAGAGACAGGAGCTATGCGAGGAGGATTCATTTGCTCATGTAACGCACACTAAACACAACACACGAGTGCTCATACTAAACACACAACAGAAAGAACAGAGGGCTTAGTTCAGGGGGATCAGTATGATTTACTGCCGGACCCATGCCCGGCAGGTTGGAATCCCGACAGAGGCATCCCAGCAGAGGAGGAAATCCTGATCGTCAAAGGTAAGTATATATTAACCTATTTCTACCCCCTAAGCCTCCCTTAGGGTGCCTAACCCTAACCTTCCCCCCAGTGCCTAACCCTAATCCCACCTCTAAGTGCCTAAACCTAACCCCCCCCTTCCCAGCCGCCTAAACCCAAGTCCCCCAGGGGGGTGCCTAATCCCAAGTCCCCCCCGGAGGTGCCTAACGCTAACCCCCCCTTCCCCTAGCCTAAGCCTAAGTCGTCGTCCCCCGGGAACCCTAAACCTAACCCCCCCCCCCCACGGCTACCCGCACCCGGTGTACCTTCGATCGGGATGCCGGGCTCCTGGCGTATGTCTAATGACAGGAGTCGGCATGTCGACGCCTATCTTTAGACTCTTGCCGGGATATGACAGTCGGGAAGCCGACTGTCAGGATTAGGTCCGCCAGCTTCCCGACTGCATACCGGTTCCGGGGGGCATGCAGTGCTGATGCCGCACTCAAGCCAAGGTTTTCAGGCCGCACATGCGTTCGATACGCACTGCGCATGCATCCGATGGTTACCACCGAAAGACGCAGAACGAAGTTAGACAGATAGGCAATTTTAGTGGGCGTTTCTGGGTGGTAATAGAGGGTGTGGCTAGCCAGATGTGGGCTTGTTACGGTCATCGACTGCGTTTTACGCCGCAGCTGCACTGACACCGGCGGCCGTGTTCAGACACCATAGCGCTGGTGCAATCTCCAATGGTGCGACTTAATACGCACAGCGTCAGGTTAGTGGGGATCTTTGCACAAAGTCCATCGGCCGCGGCATTAGAACATAGATGTAAATCGCGGTGCGGCAAAAGGCGCGGTCGCTGCTGCAATAGTGTGAACCGTTGAACCAGGCCCCTAGTCTGCAGGCTTACAGTCTAATCGGACGCAGACGAATCTGCACAGATGGCCATGAGTTATAAGTTGAAAACATAATTGAAAATTAGGTTTAAGTGGAAACTGTTGTGCATTCAGGGTTTAATTTCTAAAGCTTGAATACTGGAAGCATTTAATATAATGTGTGGATGGTCTCTTGAGTATATAGAAGACTGGAAGAAATTGTATACATGCTTATGCACAAAGCGGAAGATGCCCCGTCTATTATGCAATTCCAAATAACAGCAGTCGGCTAATCAGCGCTATTCTTGCTCTAAGTACTGGAGTTATGCAGCGCGCTCCAAAGCACTGAAGAAGCTGCAATTATTTCCGTAGGCAGAGTGAAGAACCGAGGAGAGGGACAGCGGTTTGGCAAGCTAGGGGGACGGCGGGGGCAACTTCTTAATAAAAACACATGGCAGTTCTTTAAATCAAAAGCAAAACCTTTAATTTGAAAAACAATATTGCTTAGATAAAGCCAATATTAAAGGGCCTCATTTACCAAAGTGTTCCCGTGGGAACGCCCCCGTCAGGGAGGCACTCCCCCGGCACGCCCACCAAAGGGGGCGTGCTGTCAGTCAACATCGACAGCACGCCCCCTTTGAAGAGACACTACGAGCGAAGGAAAATCTTTCGCTCGTCGCGTCTGGCGCATGCGCACGACGGAGCTCCCTCCGTCGTGCGCAAGCTCAGTGCAGAACATCGACCCACTTGCGAGCGGCTGTCCGAGTGGGTCTGAATCAGGCCCTTAGTTAGTACCTCAGTTATTTTGATTTAACCATCTGTGCTCAAGCATGGATATCACTAAAACCAGGACTGTTAGTGTGCCTTGAGGTTGGGAATCACTGACATAGGATTTTCTGAATTACGGTAAAGATCTGATTAATCCTTTCACTCAGTATATACCCATCTGAGGCAAGGGGATCTTACCTACTCTAAAAGCGCCCCCTGCACTATGTGATATGCTACTTTACGTCTATCTGCCTCCCCAATACCCCCCCACCCCCCTACACACACACAGGCCCTGATTCAGAGCCGGACGCTGTGACAGAGCGCTCGCTCTGAATCAGGGCCGTCCTTCTTGATATTTATAGCGGCCTCCTGGCCGCTCGTATAGCTGTGGGTGACCACCCACAGCTATAGCGAGCGGCCAGGAAGATGGTCGCGATGGTCAAGACCATCGGGCTTGCGATGAGACCCTTGTGGTAGGGTCTCGTTGCCGCAAGCCCTGGAGTGCTTTCGGCTCAAACAGAGTCGAAAGCACTCCCACTGACATCACTTGTGATGTCAGTGGGGCCGGCCCCAGAAGGTAGGCGTTCCCATGGGAACGCCTCCGTCTAGGCAGCCACGCCCCCGGCATGCCCACCAAAGGGGGCATGCTGTCACTCAACATCGACAGCACGCCCCCTTTGGTACGAGACCCGGAGCGACGGTTTGCCGGCTCCGGCGTGCGCATGCACATTGGGCCACCATCGACCCGCTTGCGAGCGGGTCTGAATCAGGCCCACAATCCATCTTCCTCACAGCCATCTAACAGCAAAGCCCCAGGAAGCTTAAAACGAGGATATTAATAATTCACACAACAAAACCGGCTATGGCATTAATTATAAGTAACCAGTGATCTGTGCCAAGTATGCAGAGCTTCTAAATGCAGTCACTCTGGCACTCCGGGGGGTGGGATAGGGGAGAGGGTGTAATAGGAGCATATAGGGGTTCACTACAGCTGTAATAAGAAGACACAAGAAATATTCATCAGAAAATTCCATCACTATCCAGCTTTGATGTTTTGAAACGCGATTTTCCTCCCCTTTCCTTAAACCAGGGGTAGCCAACCTGTGATACTCCAGGTGCTGTGGAACTACACATCTCAGCATGCCATAACAGCAAAACTGTGGCAGTGTATGCCTGAATGTGTAGTGCCAAATGTAAACCATGCTATCTATACCTATACGAGCAGGTACAGTATCACCCCTCCCTGACAAGCAATGGCACCAACAGATCGTTACTGCAATAAGCACCTACTTATTTTACACATCGTCTGTACATATAACTGCACTTGGAAATGAATTGCAAAAGTTCACAGTGACTATTCCCGGGTATTATAACCTGCAGGTGTCGCTGCTGTTGCTACATGTGACGTATCAGAAGCAATGTAATTTTCATCACCCGATGATGAGGCAGTGATGGGAGACTAGGCTGCGTAAGGTCCAAGATTTGCTTCATCCACTTTTTGCCATTCATTTTGCAACTTCAGCTGCCATTCTTTTCCCGTAAGACACTTAGGGGTCTAGTTACTAAGCAGTGTTAGGAGACAGAGTGAAAAGTGATAAGGTATCAGCCAATCAGGTCCTAACTGCCATGTCACAGGCTGTGTTTGAAAAATGACAGTTGGGATCTGATTGGCTGGCACCTTATCTCATTTCACTCTGTCTCCTAACACTGCTTAGTAAATAGACCCCTTAGGGGTCTATTTATCATACTGCAGCAATAGCAAAGATGATCTATCACCAATGTAACGAGAAACGTCACCATGGCACCTGAGCGATGTTCTGCTCCCTGACGATACTGGCTGGCAGTGGTAAGATGACACTAAATCGCATTGTCCGACAGTCCTGCTTCCCTCTGCGCACGCCTGACCCAGCTACACCAGCGCACACATGCACGCTGCTCTGGGAGTCCCCATCTGGGCTTCTAATATCACTTTCAGTAAAAATACAAAAAACAAATTGTATACCAGTAATCCAGGTGAACTAATATTCAGCCAACTAATTATTAGTGACATCACTGAGGCATGAAGTACCTGAAGCCTCGCTCGTGGCGCACATCTCGATATCAGGTCACTGTGTCTTGACAAATACGTCACAAGTCAGTTCATCAGAAATGGAACAAAATCCGAGACAATGAAAATTACTGTGACAGAGCCGTATTCAATTAGAGCGGATCCGCGATACTTTTCCGCCTCCCAGACTTTTCGCCTACATCGCGTCTTTTGCAGGCGGAAAAGTATCGCGGCCGTGCCCGCTTTACCCCGTATTCAATTTGAAAGTAGGCGAAAACGGGACCCGGCGAAACTTGAACAGGCGGAAAGTACTGTCAGATTTGGGGAAATCAGCCTGACACCCCCCAAAAGATGCTCTGACATGGGGGTTCCCTATGGTACCCCCTGATTTGGCTTGCTGAAGGTATTTGGTGTTTCTAAATGGGCTCAATAGCTGCTAAATAGCGTTTTTGTATAAGTGGTGCAGAATAGTGTTCGGGAGTATTTTTTCCAGAAAATAACTTATCCCAGCAAATTTGGGGTACTTGAAAATGGGGGCCAGCATATTTTAAAGTTGCTAATGTTAAGTTGAAAAAATGGTGAAAAATCCACCTGCCGCAAGCACCTGCAATGAAAAAAAAAAACATTTGGGGCGTACTTGGGGACCCCCCCAGAGTCACATTCGCTAGTTTTTTTTCTACGCCCCCAAATTCAAAGTAATTTATTGGGGTATTAAGTGTTTTTTAAAACTTTTTTGACACAGTTTACCTTTGGGGGGACTGTCTGAAGGCTGCACGGGGGTTCCAGCAACGTTGCACCTCAAAACCCCAATTCTGCAGTTTTTTCCGCCTGCTATTCATAGGCGAAACTTTTCCGCCTATTACATAGCATTGACTTTCTGCCTAGGCGAAAAGTCTTCCAAATTGAATACGGAGTAAAATCAAAACAGGCGAAAATGACGTCATCGGCAAAAAGTTTTCGCCAAAAACATGTGAAAACGGCTTTTCGCTTCAAATTGAATACGGGCCTTAAGCTGGGTGCACACTAGACGATTTTTTGAGCGATTTGTCCGATACCGACAGATTGGAACGACAAATCCTGAAAATTGTCTAGTGTGTACCCACTATGTCGGGTGGTGCGCGCTCCCATGGGGTTGTCAGCCACATCGTCAGATCGCTCCTACATGTAGCCCAACCTGACTATGCGGCTGACGACCCCATGCAGCGGGATGGGGCAGGGGCTGACATATCGGGTGGTTGGGAACCGGATTGTCTAGTGTGTACCGGCCGCCCGATAGGTTGCCCGTCGGGATTGCTGGGTACACACATCATTTAGTGTGTACCCAGCTTGAGATTGTACGGGAATTTACAGTGGTTATCTAAGATACAGACAGTGCCCATGTCGCACCCTGCCTGCCGAAGTCTTATGTCTGCGCATGCGTCCGAGTCGGACATGTATCCCAAAGGTTACCACCAGGAGACGCAGAGCGGATTTAGGTGCAATAGCCCTGGATTTCAGAGGGTGTTCCTGAGAGGTGACGGGGGTGTGGTTAGGCAAATGCGAGGGCGTGTCGCGGTCAGTGACTGCGGCAAAAGACGCCGTTGAGCTGACACAGGAGGCCATGCTCAGATAGTGAAATGATGCAACCTTCGATGTTGCATCTCAGTAGGCACCGTAGCTGAATAGTAGACCGAGACTATGTTGCAGTATTAGCGTAAAGAAGCGGTTGCGGAAACAGAAGCGGCCTCTTGGGCGTGCACCTTTCAATCCGGCCCAATGAGTTTGGTTTTCACACATCAAAGTCAATGAGAAACATGAACTGACCTTCAGAGACGTCTCATCATAAGGCTTGTGTTAATGAAATCTATTTTAAGCCTCCTGGTTTTACACTGCTCTGCAAGTAACATCCTTGTCCTATAAGTTACCCGACCACAGGCACAAGGACGGCAGACGCTGCAAAGCAATCAGACTTTCTTCCCATGCTGCAAAAGCAGAATTCTCCACCTTCAACAAAAGCACAAGGTGTAGTTACATAGAGGCCGCCTCGGTATACCAGGTACTCCAACCCAGTACTTACCCTTTGCAATTGTCTAATGACGGCATTAAGGGACATATTGCAGTAATGTATCCAGTTTCTACAAAAGCGCTACACGTTCTAGCAACAGTAACCAACCCTGACAGCGGAGGACCATTGTTTTTGTCTCTGTCGTACAATCTCCAAAGCCCTTGACAACACCTACACGCACGCCTAACAAAATGTGCTACATACAGCAGTTTTTCCTGGGGCTCCATCAGTTCTATAATATGGGTTCTGTATTACAAGACCTTATTTATGTCCAGCATAACCCGTATCTGTACTACCGGACTGGCATAGTAATTCTACTCGCCACATTGGGCAGTGGCGGGATTGTGTGAGCAGGAGGGCCAATAAGTTACGACCCCTTGTTTCCAACTTGTGACTGGGTCTTGCGCACATCCTACCCTCTTTTTGGCCTGGGCTGAGAAACAGAGGCCGAGATAGGAGGAAGGGGCTCTGGCGCTATCACCATTTACAACAAGACAGTACAGCTTTAAAAGCAACGGTATGGAATATAGGGCCTGATTCAGAGCCGGACGCAATTAGCGCTCGCTCGTTCAGAAAAAGGGGGTGGCTATTCAAATGAACCGTTCGCTCTTTGCGGTCTGTTCAAGCCTCTATGTCTGAACGAGCGAATAAAACTTGCGATAGTTTTTTGGATAACTACTCCCCCTGGCCGCTCGCATCCTACGTCATGTCCGCTATTTATTAGATTAATCGAGTACATCGACCAGCGTATGAACTGCTCGCTATTCTTGTGGTTGGTTTTTCCTACCACAATCTTGCGAGCAGTTCTGACTATAAAATAACCCAGTGACGTGGTCAATGATGCTGCTGTATTAATTATGCACACCCATAAAACGCCCGTTTTGACCTTTAAGCACGCCTGCGTTCTGATCTCCACTCCCCGTTTTCAAGCACCTTCCAATGTTACCACCCACATACGCCTCCTCCTGTCACTCAAATTAGCAGGCATTCGCTATTTAGCGAACAAACGATTTTCAGCCGCACTGACTGGTTCGCGCATGCGTATTATGATCCGTACGCATGCGCAGTTGGGCAAACATGGCTCGGAGCGAACGAGCGGCCACTTGCGTCCGGCTCTGAATCAGGCCCATAGTTCCTTTCATTTCTTTAATGCATCAAATCATTTTCAGCAATATTTTAGCATTGCCAAACTTACTGCAGGAAATACGGGTGGACAGATAACCCTATTTTGCGCCACCGTTTCGGTCTCTGACCAGAGCATCACCTGCAATGTTGGTTACAGAGGTTCCCCATGATGCACAGGTCGCAGCGGAGGAGGAAATGGGGGTAAACTGCAGCTCAGAAAGTGATAAAGCCTTGGCCATATAGTTTCTATAGTATCATTGGGATTACCACACTGTCATGAAAAGTACAGTATGTTACTAATCAGGGACTTTTGCAAGAACATTTTTAAATGACATAGGGAGCCTCCTCCCAGGCAATGCTCTCCCAACTAGAAACAAAATGAGTTACATATTACTAATTAGAGGAAATAAGTAGTCCGGTTGTGCTACAGCCAATCAGTAGATCATTTTAGCCTAGGAAAGAGAGGATAAAAATGATAAGAAATAAGAATATGTTACTAACCACAGTGTAGTGTAGTGTAGGTGAAGTGAGCATACTCTGCACCAAGGGTATACATACAGTAAGGCGCATAAATATTGGGACATTGACAGAATTTTCATATTTTGGCCTCTATTCACCACCACAGTGGCTTTGAAATGAAACAAACAAGATGTGCTTTACCTGCAGACTTTCACATTTAATTTGAGGGACAGCAACTGATTCCAAATGCAAATGTCACACCTAGAATCAACTCCAGACCTTTTACCTGCTTAATTGATAATGAAATAACGAGGGAATAGCCCACACCTGTCCATGAAATAGCTTTTGAGTTGATAGTCCCATTACTTTTGGCCCCTTAAAAAGTGGGAGGCACATATAGAACCCGTTGTAATCCCTACACCGTTCACCTGATTTGGATGTAATTACCCTCAAATTAAATGTGAAAGTCTGCAGGTAAAGTACATCTTGTTTGTTTCATTTCAAAGCCACTGTGGTGGTGAATAGAGGCCAAAATATGAAAATTCTATCAATGTCCCAATATTTATGCACCTGATTTATGTTGCATAGCCTTATATACAGTACATTTTGGGGAAATGCCCGACATAACCTGTTGCTCAGCGCAGATGGCAATGCACATAGAGGAAAGTGTAAAAATGTCACTATAAATGTCACTTCCTAACACTTATAACCACCCGCTCCAGCAGATTCTACCTTTACATTTATATACTAATATACAGCATGTCTGAGCCCTTTACGTGTCACCTCAGTCATGGGAGTAAGGAGATATTGGGCATATTATGTCACTATGGGACATTTCCACTACTGCTGCCTATACTGCGCCTGGAAGGTGCTAAAGGAGTCTCGGTGTAAACCAGCGTCTAATCACTGTCCCTCCACTAACCCAGGAGCTCGCCCTCATAAATAAGCATTCACCCCAAAATGGTTTATCAACCCATAACAATATTATTTACATCCATGTGTGCAGAATACAAGGCACAACAAGTTTGTTTCACCTCCGACAAACAATGTAGCAAGCACCGAACATTGCCTATTATCACACCCCTAGCAGAAGACTGGGGGGGGGGGGGGGGGGGGGGGGAGTTACACTATAAACCAATAAGCTCAGAACGGTCATTTTTCAAACTGAGGGGGAGATTTATCAAAGCTTGTAGAGAGAAAGTACCAACCAGTTACTGTCATGTCTCATACACAGCCCATAAAGTGGCAGTTAGGAGATGATTGGTTGGTACTTTATCAAGCTCCAAGGCGTGATACATCTTCCCCGCCGCCTGTAGAATGACAGTTAGCAGCAGACTGGTTGGTACTTTGTCTCTCTCCTCTTTGTCTCTCTCTGTGGTTTGATTTAATTCCCCCGGGGAGAGCAGCATTCCTCCTGAGGATTCCGTCTGCCCAGCACAATGTGGGAGGTCTGCACACACTTCTCCCCTCAGCTGTGCTAGCCGCTGTGTGACCCTCATTACAGCTTCCGTCCTACTGTTAGATATGCGTTTTGTTTTGCATGCTATAGTTACAACTATGCAAAACAATCCTAGACCAAAATGCATTTATATGCACGTCTCCAAACACACAGATAAATATATATATTAGTATGGTGTGTTGTCCCTGCGTAGGGATAGACACACAGCATGACACTACAGGATTTTGAAAAAATGTTTATTCCCACAACGTTTCGAGGTGCGTAACCTCGTCCTCAGGTGTACTGTACCTGTACCGCAGGATTTTGAGGATTTGGGGATCTGGATGACCTTCAACAACCCCTTGCTCTGGACATTCCCCCATTGGTACAGGCTAAAGCTAAGTGGTGTGATGCTATGACCATGGATTCGGACAATGGACAGTTACCATCACGTTTGCTCACACCACCGCCAATAAAGGGTACGATCCAGAGGGTTCATATTATATATCTCATATGTATAACGTTATAGTCTATCCCATCATCCCTGAATTCATTTGAGTGATTTATATTAATGTTTTGTATAATATTCCATAAATAAATGTATCTGTATTCTTTCATTTAGTCCCATTTTTTGATTAAAAGGGATTATGTGATTTACAGTTATCACATGAGTAATGTCCGTTCTGAACAGAGCGCTATTTATAAATCACTTTTTTTTTGGCATTATATACGATTTTGCAAGTACTTGGTATTTCACTTGATATAGTGTGTATAGAAGCTGCATATGGTTGGATTAATTGCGGAAAACTTGTTGGGTGATTTTCTACTCACTTAAGGGGCCTTAAGATAGGCGTTGAAATACCGACACCCATCTTAATACCGACGCCAGAACGTCGAAGGACGCCAGCCCGAACGAGGCTAATTCCGGGGCGCCCTTAGCGTTAGCCGCTGGGGGGGGGGAGGGAGAGGTGGTTAGGTTTCGGTGTGTGTGGGGGTTACGCACACCTAGGGGGGAGGGTTAGGCACCACTGGAGGGAGGGGGGGGGCAGGGTTAGGCACACCTAGGAGGGAGGGTTAGGCACCGCTGGGGGGGTTAGGGTTAGGCACCCCTAGGAGGGAGGGTTAGGCACCGCTAGGGGGGTTAGGTACTAACGGGGATTATACCAACGGGTAGGGTTAGTCTACAAAAAGGGAGGGGTGGGAGGGAACAGGAGAGGTTTATACTTACCCCTAACCCTGTCGGGATACCCACCATCGGGATGCTGCTGTAGGTATTCTGACAGTAGTCATCCTGACAGCCGGCATTACATGCCCATTCCGGCAACACGCATCGTCCCCATCTTCATAGAAATTCAAAACAAATCTATCAGCAATGAAGGTCATGGCGACAGTGTTTTGGGACCACAAGGACGTGCTTCTTGTCGATTTCCTCACCAAGGGAGATGCTGTGAATGCTGTCCGCTATTGTGACACATTGAACCAGTTTGCGGAGGGCAATTTGTATTGTAGTATTGCTGCATGATAACACCAGCCAACCACACGCGTGAGTTGTTACAGCGCTACCATTGGGAGGTGCTGGACCATCCACCCTACAGCCCTGACCTGGCACCGAGTGATTTCCTTCTCCTTGGACCATTGAGGAAGCACCTGGGTGGAAGGCGATTCGCAACCGATGGTGAAGTTCAGCAAGCTGTCATGTCCTGGTTTCAGGTGCTTCTTCTATGCCGGGATAGATGCCTTGGTGTACCGTTGGAACAGGGGACTATGTGGAAAAATAATCTGTACTAAGGGGGTCATTCTGACCCGCTCGCGAGCGCAGGACGCTCGCAAGCGGGTCGATGTTCCCCCACTGCGCATGCGCACGACGGAGGGAGCTCCGTCGAGCATGCGCGAGACCCGGCGAGCGACGGGCTCTCCATCGCTCCGGGTCTCGCACCAAAGGGGACGTGCTGTCGATGTTGATTGACAGCACGCCCCCTTTGGGGGGCGTGCCTGCCAGACGGAGGCGTTCCCATGGGAACGCCTACCGTCTGAAGCCGGCCCCACTGACTTCACTAGTGATGTCAGTGGGAGTGATTTTGGCTCTGATATAGTCAAAATCACTCCTGGGCTTGCGGCAGCGAGACCCTACCGCATGGTCTCCGTCGCAAGCCCGATGTTCGTGATGGTCAAGACCATCGCGACCATCATCATGGACGCTCGCATAAGCTGTGGGTGGTCACCCACAGCTATGCGAGCGGCCAGGAGGCCGCTCCATTTTCATGGAGGAGGGCACTGATTCAGAGCGAGCGCTCTGGTCAGAGTGTTCGGCTCTGAATCAGGCCCTAAGGTCATACTATTGATTATATGTATATGTACGAGTTGAGAACATTTACGCAATGGGAAGTCTTGTTACCTTATTTATTGAACCTCCCTCATATACGTAGTCTCGGTAACAGGAGAGGGGGAATCGGTATGAATTACCGCTGGGTTCAAATCCCAACAGTGGCTGATCGACATGGGTGAAAATACCGATCGTCCCCAGGTAAGTATTTACTAACCTAACCTTCCTTAGGGGTGCCTAACCCTAACCACCTCCCCAGTGCCTAAACCTAACCCCCCCTTCCCTGCCGCCTAAACCCAAGTCCCCCGGGGGTGTCTAACCCTAACCTCCCGGGAGAGGGGTGCCTTACCCCAAGTGCCCCCCGGGAGTCCTAAATATAACTCTCCCCCCCAGCGGCTGTCCGCAGCGGCGCCCGGCATCAATTCGATCGTGATGCCGGGCACCGGTCTCCCGGCGTCTGTAAAATGACAGGCATCTAGATGTAGGCGCTGGTCATTTAACCCTCGTCGGGATAAAGCAGTCGGGAGGCCGGCCGTGGGGATTATGTCCGCCGGCGTCCCGACTGCATACCGGAGAGGGTAGGTCAGACTAAACTTTGTATTTGTGCAGGAGTAATTATGACACTACTTCACTGAGAGAACTGTGAATGACTGGAATAAATGACCAGTTACACTAGTAGATTCCATAAAATACTTCATTTGGAAGGACTAGTGAGACCTCTTTAAGTATTATACACATATTCTGCTGCTGGTGAAGCCGTGTTTCTGCAGAGTCTGCTAGGAAATGTAACGCTGATGAGTTTTCAGTAAGTGCTATCTGCTGTTCATTAGAGGCAGCATTTATAGAGGTGCAGAGACCTATGAAGATGCCAATCCTTGTTTGCTTCCAGGACAGAGATCCGCCACAGGAGAGTACTCCTGTAATGGGATGCACATGTTCTGTGCTGGATGAGGTTCACCAGCCAATACCACAGTCAGTGGAAAAAGTGAGATCCTGACACCGTACACGCACAGAGCAGTCGTTGTTGGGGGGCCCGTGAGCGTTCCAGAAAATAAACTAGACGCACAGAGCCACTGTTGTGACCGAACTACAATGACTTTATCCACATATCATATGGTACTATAGTATTATGGGGGTACAGGCTGCACTTTGTGTATATGGCAGAGGTAGGCAAATAGGATTTCCAATTACAATGTAACCAATTATACCCCCAGATTTTGCTCTGTAGAGGTTTATCCTGCAGAAATCCTGGCACCTCAATCACTAATTCTGCATAAGTTACCAAAACAAATATCGGCAGCAGACATTGGGTCCGTGTGGTGTAAGTTACATGTAATAGTCACTGCAGCACGGGATAGGAAGAGACATTGGCTCCGTGTGGTGTAATTTACATGTAATGGTCACTGCAGTACAGGATAGGAAGAGACATTGGCTCCGTGTGGTGTAAGTTACATGTAATGGTCACTGCAGTACAGGATAGGAGGATACATTGGCTCCGTGTGGTGTAAGTTACATGTAATGGTCACTGCAGTACAGGATAGGAAGAGGCATTGGCTCCGTGTGGTGTAAGTTACATGTAACGGTCACTGCAGTACAGGATAGGAGGATACATTGGCTCCGTGTGGTGTAAGTTACATGTAATGGTCACTGCAGTACAGGATAGGAAGAGGCATTGGCTCCGTGTGGTGTAATTTATATGTAATGGTCACTGCAGTACAGGATAGGAGGATACATTGGCTCCGTGTGGTGTAAGTTACATGTAATGGTCACTGCAGTACAGGATAGGAAGAGGCATTGGCTCCGTGTGGTGTAATTTATATGTAATGGTCACTGCAGTACAGGATAGAAGACACATCGGTTTGGAAGCTTGCGTAAAGGGAATTTTGACATTGGTGCAGTTTATAGAAGTGATCTCTACATGTAGAATTGCTGCAATAATTATATTTAATAAAGAGAAATTACTATTCCAAATATGGCAATGCTGCCTGCAAGATGTTTTCCTAAACGCTTCCAAATGTCACAATACTGTATGTTCGCACATTAAAAGACAAAAACCTGAAAAAAATGTTATAACAATAAAGCTGTAAAAGGTTAAAATACCAGACGCCTAACATCTCCGCTAGGATAACTTGCAGGGTGTTTAGCATTAAAACACACATTTTATGCTGATATTATACTGTAGTAAAGGCAATGTATTATTTACTGGATATATATTGTCTCCGATATTGTGTTTACCGCATACAGCTGAGAATTATTTATTGTCAGCCTTACACATACGCCTGTTTAGCTTATATTTTGCTCACCTATTTCGGAAATTAGCCAATAAAAGTTTTAAATATCTCAATTTTAAATCTTGTAACTGTTAACACCCAGAGAATCCACCTGCAGGCGTGCCCCCACCCAGGGTATCCACCTGCAGGCGTGCCCCCACCCGGAGAATCCACCTGCAGGCGTGCCCCCACCCAGAGAATCCACCTGCAGACGTGCCCCCGCCCAGGGTATCCACCTGCAGACGTGCCCCCACCCAGGGTATCCACCTGCAGGCGTGCCCCCACCCGGAGAATCCACCTGCAGACGTGCCCCCGCCCAGGGTATCCACCTGCAGACGTGCCCCCACCCAGGGTATCCACCTGCAGGCGTGCCCCCGCCCGGAGTATCCACCTGCAGACGTGCCCCCGCCCGGAGTATCCACCTGCAGACGTGCCCCCGCCCGGAGTATCCACCTGCAGACGTGCCCCCGCCCAGGGTATCCACCTGCAGACGTGCCCCCGCCCAGGGTATCCACCTGCAGACGTGCCCCCGCCCAGGGTATCCACCTGCAGACGTGCCCCCGCCCAGGGTATCCACCTGCAGACGTGCCCCCGCCCAGAGTATCTCTCCGTTCCTTTCTCTCATTTATACCAACTAGGACAATAAGACAAATACATGTAATGCCGCTATGCACAATGAGTACTGAGGAGCCAGCACAGAAGGGCAGCCATGTCTCATTCTCTGATCAGATTACACTACACATCTTCTTTGGGACGGATGCAGAATTGCGTGCTTCTGTGACCCCGTTACCGTCCTTTGCCGTAGTTACGTTATGCTAACGCTGGTATCGGCACTTCCCAGGTGTACAGAGGTGCATCTGACGGTGCAAGGACTCAGACGCCCACTTTGTGCATCTTTAGATGTAATAGTCCTGCTTGGTGCCAATTTACACGCTACCATCAGAAGCTCCGTCACCTGGCCCATGCTGGCTACAGATTGTCCGTCAGAGTATGGCCTCCAATGTGAGCGATGAAGGATATCCTTATGTCTGTCCCAAGCATGTTTGCAACCAGTTACCATGACCATCAGACTGGGCATCTGTGAGCGTCTGACTAGCCACCGGCCAGGAGCACCCAATACAATACAGACCATTAGCGTGAATATCAGCGCTATGTGCGCACAGGATCAGGCCATTTATACGTTTTATCTGCAAATTATATTTTTACTGACACAGCAACAAGTGTGGCCACCGATTACCCAGTGACGGCAAAGAACCTATATAGGAGGGATGTAGTCTGGAAGCCAACGGTCTAAATGCCGACCGCCGGCTTCCAGACTCTCTAATCTCTGCGTGGTACTAATGACAGGCGTCGAAAACTTGACGCCTGTCATTAACCATACGACGGAAGACTGACACCCAGCATACCGAACGAAGGTAAGCTGGGTTCGGACAGCCGAGCGCGGGGGGGATAGGTTTACGGCTCCCGGAGGGACTTCGTGTTAGGCACCCCCCCCCCCCGGAGGGTTAGGCAGCGGGGAAGGTGGGATTAGGGTTACGCACTTGGGGAGGAGGTTAGGGTTAGCCACCCCTAAGGGAGGGTTTGGGGGTAGAATTAGGTTAGCTATACGTACCTAAAGGGACGATTGGGACGGGATCTTCACCCTTGCCAGGCTGCCGCTGTCGGGATTTACCTACTACACCTATATAGGCAAAGTGACTGACGGCAATGGTCAGACGCATGGTTAAGCTCATAACATTGCCAATGTGCTAATGGACTATTACCAGAGTCTTTATAGTATAGATAACAATGAACACACTCTCAGTACAGACAAGAGAACAACAACAAGTGCGGTTCTATATCAGGAGTCCTAACCCAATCTGGCTTCACCCTTTGACCCTAAGGTTTACTCACAACGCCCCCCCCCCCAACAATGAGAAGACTATTTCTAGGTGTGACAGGTCGGTTTTGAAGCATTCGGTCGGTGCAGCCTTATCGCTTATTCCTGTCCCTGGAAGTTGGATTATTGTCCAGCGGTATCAGATTGGCTAAATAAAGCTGAATACAGAAGAGTTATGGAGGAAACTACATCTGAAACTCAAGATTATTTAAACAATTGGTTGAGGAGGTTCTTCCCTAAAAATACTCCAACCACCGTACACAGCCCAATTGTAACAGGAAACTCGTAGCGTGGAAGGAATGCGCTCCCTAATGTACTACTGTGGTGGGGGGGTCCCTCGCACACCTTCTCCACCCCTACACCTGTCTCTCCACCCTTCCTTTTGTACAACATGTAACGCTGTTACTTTATTATGTTCCTGTATCTGAAACGGTAAAAGAATAAACGATTACACAATATTAGAATGTGAGTGACCCTTGTGATTACCAGCTGCAAACAAATCTGCAGTGTAGGACAATTTTCCTATTATAGCTACGACACCAAGTGGCCCATGTTGGAAACGGGTCAGACTGATATTACATGTATGTGTTCGGCGTAACAAGTAACCCAGCTCAGCATTTTCCCCATGGATGGAGACAGCAATCCAGCCAGCGGGAGCCACCTACATTATGTCACAAAGCATTAAAGAGCTCTTGATGTAGGACGTTGAAAAGGGAGACCATGAATACCTTCCTCATGCGTGAGCCCACTTCAATGGGGTAATCGACAAGCTGAGAGTGCTTGCAGCCTGGCGATTACTGTGCCATAACACGATGCGTACGCACGCATAGCGGCAACAATGTAGATGGCTACATCTGTAAATGTGCACGGGCTGGGGCTCTCACTGCCAGCATCTGTAATTGCTGAAATACCGCCTGGTGCTCTTTAGATGCCACCATTGATTGCACCAGCCCCATGAGCATTGAGTACTGGTCTCCAATGGGGATGAGGGGCTGTGCAAGCGAACACTTCAGCAACACTCATTACATATATATGTATTGTGACACAGTCAGGTTAGGGGGTCCCTCTCCTGGGTAGAGGACTCCTTCCTTTCACACACAGCAGCTGGGAAACAGCACACCAGTCTGGATGCAAGTACAAGCTGGTCGGCACCAGTCTTTATTGTACAATGTCAGAAATAACAAAGAAAACATAAATATAAATCCTAGCCCTGTCGGGGCACTAACTTCACAGGTAGTTCCCTCACTACCAGAACCTGGCAGGGCCTAATGCCCTCGCCAACAACAAAGGCACAGCACAACACTCACAGTTAGGTTTTCCAAGTGTCTCTGAGCAAACTTCCTGTCTGCTCTCCCAGGTGAGACAATCAGCCCTCAACACACTAGGCTTATATTGGCCACTCTCAGGTGGAAACCCTAACAAGCCTGTTACCAGGCTGCGAGAACCAAAACCTGGAGTGGCCGTGGGTGGAGCCCTCCCTCTCCTCTCACCCACAACCCCCAGGTCCCAAACCGGGAGACTCAAGCCTGCTACACTGCAGACTTTCTCCTGGGGATTTAAAACACACAAGACAGGAATCTGGGATAAATGTCCCTGCCACAGACCACTTTACCAGTGATCCTATCACAATATATATATATATATATATATATATATATATATATACATACATACACACACACGCTACAAGAACTGTTAATTAAAATGCCACTTAGTAAGTCTGCTGCTCAACCTTGCACAATGGATTTTATCAGATTAGTTTTTGTGTTTCTCGTTCCTAGACCTTCCAGATAGTGTGAGCGACACTCGGCAGGCAAGCTAGCGTTGTACGCATATACCCCCTGTGTGTGGCTTCCAAATGAAACCGATGCAGAAGCATATATCAATGGGATAAATCATGCAGAATCCGTCAGCAGACGGCAACGGTGTTACAATGACTTTGGGCCGGACTGACAAGTCCTCATGGGATTTGGCCGCACAGCACGAGCACTGATCAGAGGTGCCCGGCCACTTACACTCACGATGAGCCAGGATAATCCTGGCTTTTCTGAAGCCTGCCATGCACGATGCAAGCACCAGGCCATGAGTTAGGAGAATATCATTAAGCAGCACTCCCCCGCTGGTTCAAAAGGAAGAGAGGAGAAAAACATTTTTAGGCAGGGGCTGGCTCATGGTGCAATGCAGATTTCCCAATAAAACAGGTATCAAGTGTACCCCTCTCAGGCAGCCTATTCATAGAACGTGAGAGATGAAAATCAGGACAGCCCATGAAGCAATGAAGGTAAGCAGATAGAAGCATAGAATGAGACAGCAGATAAGAACATCTTGGCCCATCTAGTCTGCCCATTTTTTTAACCCTATGGTAACCTCAAACCCTATATGATCCTTAGTTCTCTGTAAGGATAATTCTTGTGCCTATCCCAAGCATGATTAAAATGCTCTACTGTCTTAGCCGCTACCACAGTGGTCGGGGAACAGGGGTAAATTACCCCACATGGGGTAAAAATTAAATTCCTGGGGGTAATGGACGGACAGCCGGGCATGCATATGAATTATTGCATAATATAGAATGATTTATATGCATGCCCGGCTGTGCCGCAGGGAGACTCTAAGCCGGACGCCAGCTGAGATGTTATTACCAGCGGGCGCCCGGCTCCTTCCCTGCAGCGCCGCGTTAGCCGGAGGCTGGGGTTCTCCTCTGAACTCCAGCTTCCGGCTCTCTCCATGCGCACTATGGGAGAGACGTCATGACGTCTCTCCCATAGTTCCGAGGAGCAGCCGGGTGGACAGGACGGCGGCGGATGCAGGAGCGGGGATTAAGGTGTTTGTTTTTTTTTGTTTTTGTACAAGCGGATCTACAGGGGCATTATATGGGGGCACAACTACAGGGGCATAACTATGGGGGCACTACTACAGGGGCATTATATGGGGGCACTACTACAGGGGCACTATATGGGGACACTACTACAGGGGCATTATATAGGGGCACTACTACAGGGGCATTATATGGGGGCACTTCTATATGATTTCCTTCCTTTCAAATCAAGGTGGCAACGTCGGCGTATCTAAATATATTTTGGGGTAAAAGGTAAAAAAAAAGTTCCCTGGCCCCTGCTCTACCACCTCTGATGGGAGGCTATTCCATTTATCCACTACCCTTTCCGTGAAGTCATTTGACCTCAAATTTCCTTTGAACCAACTTACCTCCAGTGTTAGTGCATGTCCTCGTGTTCTAATGCTCCTTTTCCTCTGAAGAACGTCTTCCTCCTGCACCTTGGTAAAACCCCCGATATATGTGACAGTTTCCATCATGTTCCCCCTTTCCCTTCTCTGCTCCAAACTATACATAATAAGATCTTTCAGGCTTTCCGAGTAAGTTCCGTGTAGGCCTTGCACCATTTTAGTTGCCCTTCTTTGCACAATCTCTAATATATTTATATCCTTCTGGAGATATGACCTCCAGAACTGAACACCATATTTAAGATGAGGCCGTACCAATGACCTATACAGGGGCATTACTACGTCTTCTTTCCTGTACCTGATTTCTCTCCCTATGCACCTGACCTGCCTTTCTCATCGCTTTGTTACATTGCTTACCTGCCTTTATGTCACCTGAAATCATGACTCCTATCCCTTTCCTCCTCAGTAGTGGCCATTATAGTGCTATTTAACCTTTGTGTTTTTTAGACCCAAGTACATGATTTTTAATTATTTGGCATTAAACTGTAGTTGCCACTTTCTTCACCATTCCTCTAGTTGAGTGGTTCTCAAACTCAGGGCCTGATTCAGAGGCGCTCGCAAAAGCGAGAGCTCACTCTGAATCGGTGCGCTCGCTGGTTTTTTTAGTTGCGGCCTCCAGCCCGCTCGCATAGCTGTGGGTGACCACCCACAGGTATTGCGAGCGGCCAGGATGATGGTCGCGATGGTCAAGACCATCGCGACCATCAGGCTTGCGACAAGACCCTTGTGGTAGGGTCTCGTGGCCACAAGCCCCAGAGAGCTATCGGCTCTAACAGAGCCGGAAGCTCTCCCACTGACATCACTGGTGATGTCAGTGGGGCCGCCCACAAACGGCAGGCGTTTGCTTGGGAACGCCTCTGTTTGTGAAGCCACCCCCCCGGCCAAGCCTACAAAACGGGGCGAGCTGTCGATCAACATCAACACCCGCCCCTTTTGTAGTGAGCCACGGAGCGAGTGTTTTTTGCGCTCGCTCCAGGGGCCGCGCGTGCACACTGGGCCACCATCGACACGCTTGCGAGCGGGTCTGAATCAGGCCCTCAGTCCTCAGTAACCCAAACAGGTCATGTTTTCCAGGTCACCCAGTAGGTGCACAGGTGTATTCATTACTCACTGACAGTTTAAAAGATCCACAGGTGTAGCTAATTATCTCACAAGGTATGCCTGTCATTAGACATATACGCCGGGAGCCCGACATCCCGATCGAAGGGACGCCGGGCGCGGATAGCCGCGCGCGCGGGGTGGGGGTGTTCCAGGGGGGACTTAGGATTAGGCACCACCCCCGGGAGGTTAGGTTTAGGCTACGGGAGAGGGGGGGTTAGTGTTAGGCAACCCCGGGGGGTACGGGGGACTTAGGTTTAGGCGGCGGGGAATGGGGGGGGTTAGGTTTGGGTACTTAGAGGGGGGATTAGGGTTAGGCACTGGGGGGGAGGTTAGGGTGTAGAAATAGGTTAGTATATACTTACCTTGGACGATCGGGATTTCCTCCTCTGCCGGGATGCCGCTGTCGGGATTCAAACCGCCGGGCATGGGTCCGGCGGTAAATCATACAGATTCCCCTGGAAAACATTCTCTGTTTGAGGTCCTGAGGACCGAGCTTGAGAACCTGTGCTCTACCTAGATTATCGATCATTTTTGTTTTACCCCTCCTGGGTTGTCTACCCTGTTGCATACCTTTGTGTCATCTGCAAAAAGGCACACTGATACTCTGACTGATATTGTATTGTTAGTCTCTGTACAGAGCTGCAGATCAACAGATAACAAGTCGCAGTGTTTGCAGTGTTTCTGGCAGCTGTTCATGCTCTACCGCGGCACGGCAGATACAACAGTCTTATTTCTTATTTTACGGTACATGAAAAGCTCTTCAGACACTTTGCCATAAAAAACATCACAGCGTTTATGGTGCAGAGAATATATACTATCATACCGTTGGGCTTGTGAGCTCCGCCACGTCTAATATACACACATTTTTGTTTTAGATACTGCAGCTGGGAAGAGCAATATGCTGCCTGATAAGTTAATCGTTAATGATAAGATACTTATCATAAATCTGCGCGTGGCACCTACTACTGATATTCAAACTGTCAGTTGCGGCTGAAGCCTTAATAGCACTTTGGTTATTAAAGTGTCAGAAGGTTTTCTGTGCTGGACATTCTTGTTACATTCTTAAGATGTTTCCTAACAAAGGCCGGGTCCTGGAATGTTCTACCTGTAGATATAAATCTCAGGCATCCAGTAGCATATCATGTGCATTTAATATGTGTATGTGCCCAAAAGCAGGATTTATACCAGCAACAGGCACAAGGTTTAGCTCAAAATTCATTCCTGAAGCCAGGAAATCAGCTCCCACCCTTCACCTGAAAAACTGGATAAAACAAATAAATCAGAAGGAAAGATGATTATGGTGGGGGTGGGATGGGAGGGTGGGGGTGGGATGGGAGGGTGGGGGACTGTTCCCTGTAAACTATGCATTCTGAAAATGAAAGCACTGAACTTTTGTTGTGCAGAGTTGTACTGAACAGCAGATTCGCACAGCTAGAGGTAGATTAAAGGAAAATTACAGACTCCGACCCAACCAGTTACAAAGCAGAGGTCTCATTACATGGAAACTCTGGGCCTGATTCAGAGCCGCTCGTAAGCGGCCGCTCGTTCGCTCCGAGCGATGTTCGCACATCTGCGCATGCGTATGGGTTGCAATGCGCATGCGCCAACAAGTCAGTGCGGTCGGAAATCGTGTGCTCGCAAAATAGCGAATGCCTGCTAATTTGATTGACTGGATGAGGCGTTTGTGGGTGGTAACAGGGGAAGGTGTTTGAAAACAGGGAGTGGAGATCCGAACGCAGGCGTGCCAAACGGTCAAAACTGGCGTTTTAAGGGTGTGCATAATTAACAAACCAGCGTCATCGACCACGTCACTGGGTTGTCTTTTAGCCTGAACTGCTCGCAAGATTGCGGTAGGAAAATGCTACCACAAGAATAGCGAGCAGTTCAGACGCCTTTCGATGTACTCGATTAATCTAATAAATAGCGGAGATGACGTATGATGCAAGCGGCCAAGGGGCGTCTTTACAAAATAGCGTGCGCATGTTTCGTTCGCTCGCTCAGACATAGAGGCGTCAACAGACCGCAAAGAGCGAGCGCTCGATTTAAATAGCCAGCCCCTTTTTCTGAACGAGCGAGCGCAAATAGCGTCCGGCTCTGAATCAGGCCCTCTACTGTTTGTCTATTACATGTCCCAGGAGCCCCCTCATCTCCTAGTCTTCGGGCCTCCGAACCACGAGAACATTCCCCTGTGTGTCCGGCTGCGGCTGACTGTGCTTTGTCCAATTGGCTGTGACCCGCCATAGTGACAGACTTCTTTAATGCTTTATAAGAGAGAGAGCGGATGCCCAGGAAGGGTCACGTTCTCCAGGCTTTCAGTGTAAGTGTGGCTGGAAATGAAAGGGTCATCTCTTGACTATTTCTAGCCCATCATTAAAGCCTCTACAGAATATCTCAGGCTCTGGACTTTTCAGCATAGAGATCAAAAGAGTTCCCATATTATATTTTCTCCTGGAGTGATAAAGCTAAAATTATAATATACCTTTATCAACTAAAAACATTGGAGACTCTAGGGCTCTGCAGGGTTTCAGCATAGACACAGGAACATTGCAAATGAGCCCCACCTGCCGTTCCTGCCGTTTGATAGTGTGTTCTCCATGGGAGACCAGGAGAGATCAGGGCGGACCTCTAATGACCATCCCAGTTTCTGGACAGGTTATTGTACGGATACCCGGAAACATGGCGTGAAACGGGGGCACTTATAGAAGACATACGAGTGCAAATCTTGTAATCTAGGACCAAACAAACAAAAAAAAAAGTCTAATTATCAAAAGCTGAAAAGCTTCCATCGTGGTACCACTGAGTATTGCAAAAGCTACTGTGGCAATAAATAGCAACAAAATGCACCTTATTATTAGAATAGGAATTTGGGTTGTTTTAAAAATAAATACACAATGCTACAATGACTGATTTTAATAGACCCCCCCCCCCCCCCGCGTGTTATATAATGTATATTTAGTTGTTAATTTTCTTGCAACAACAATTTTAAAACGCAACAGAACAGAACCCAGCTTTTCCTTTTATAGTGACCAGCAGGCTTCTCATTGTGTCTCACATTAATCTTTAGAAAGTGTTCGGTGAGGTTGGTAAAGGACATAATGGAGGCCAAATCTCCTGGCGCGTGTGGGTAATTAGGAGTGTTGGACTGTAACAAGCCCAAAAAGTGCCTAAACAGACTTAGCAGTGAAAGGGTAAAAAAAAAACCCAAAAAAACAACAATAACCAAATCGTTCCAGGTGTCGCTGCAGCACCTGCCTGTACATCCAAGGAACACGTTCCATTCACCTGACATTTATTGCATCCCAAACTTTAAGTTTGCTTTTAATTTGTCATTTCCAGCTATTACAACCCATTAAAGCCGCCTCAAAAGTAAAACAATTAATAACTGGCATTTTTTTTAGCTTTTTACTGTCCTTGTAAATCGGAAAAACACATCGCGCTGAGACATTTTTATGTTACACCGTTAAATGCGTGCTGTTTTTATGCAATGAATTAGTTTTCACGCCTTATAAAGAAAACATGTGAAGCCACACATACAAAATAACACTTTTAACTGCAGTCTCCCTGAGAGAATTTCATTTTTACAACGCCAGTAAGCGGGGAATCTGCAGAGGACGTAGATGGCGGATACCAGACGCTCTGCAGTTACTCCCGCGTTGTGACCCTCTCAATGCCAATGTGCAGACCGAGTCTGGCATGTCTTGTGGGGGCACTTTGGCTGCACAGAATAAACAGCAGCGGAGATTATTAGTCTCTGTCACACTGGGGACAGGAGAGTCTTCAGGGAAACTTTTTATCGCTGTCCATAAGGACCCTGCAGGTGCGCTCGCCTTACATTAATAAAACAGGTCTTTCTTTGCCCTACTGAATATTTTGTCTACTTGATCTAGTGACTGGACATTTGACCCTAATGACAGATAGTAATGAAGTATTCCGGTATTACATCTGTTTCTCCCTATATGAATACGGAATGTCCTGACCGAGGCAGCGTTACAGAAGGTCTGGGATGGATAAAGCGCAGGAATGTCACTTCCTGCAATCAGATCCTATCACAAAACATCAACAACTTTATTGCCTTGGTTAGATGAACGCAGAGGTGAACGGAGAATCCACTTTACAAAAAAAAACCTCTCTTTCTATTTGTCTCTGATAAGCATACTCTCTCGGGACAGACGGGAGCCTCCCGAAAATCGCCGTTTTCCGCTTACCCCTCCTCCCCGCATCCGCTAGTGGGCGGTCTGGGGGAGCCAATGACGCGATTCGCACTGAATCGCGTCATTGCGGCCCCAGCTGTACAATGCCGGTAATCTCGGCATTCTGTAGCGGGGGCAAGGGCGAGGGCGTGATCGCAAAAAACACGTTCCCCGCCACAGCCTATAAATTTGCGTCACTCTCCTCTGCTGTGCCGATCTGGCTGCCTCCTCCCGGAAGAGGCGGCCATATTGTCAGCAACTTTGATGAGTAAAGTCACATTAATCTGACAGAATCCTGGTCTATTCATTCATTGGATTCTGTTCAATTCAAAGCCTGCCGTAAGAAAGGTCTCATTAAAAAGTGATGACTGACACAGAGATCAATGGTTATATGAACTGAAGATGTTTGAGAGTTGTGACTGGGAGATGGGGGGATATTTTCCAACACAACCAACTTCGTAATTTCCATTTTTGGCCTGATGCGGAATTGAGCTTCCGCCAATTTGCATAATGTAAATTGCGCAAATTTGGAATGTGTATGTACCATAAAGAGAGCAGTCGATGAGACGGCATAAAGTAATGGTGCATACACACACACGGTCAGATTTTTCTTCAGATCTGAACGATAACGATTTAAAAAGTCATTCATATCTGAAGGAAAATCTGACATGCCTGTCAGATGAACGATTTGAACGATGCACGTTCCCGATGGTCAGATAACAATATCTGACATCGGATGTGTTTGCAGTCAGACTTGGACGATTCCATTCATTTTAATGCAGTCAAAAATCGTTCAATCGTTCATCTGACAGATCTCACAAATCTGACCGTGTGTATGCACCATAACTGTCATATGTAACATTTTAGCCCTCAGTGATATACGGTGTTCACGCTGCAGGGTTGCAAACATGACAAAAAATTTTAAATGTATGCTTGTAAGGTCAACTAAAAAATAAAATAAAAAAAATAGTTTTATATTTAAATATTGACTTCTACATTTCAAGGTCACATGATGTGACCTTTGACCTTAAATATATATTAAAAAAAAGTGTTTAATTTTTTTGTTATACACTTAAATACAGTCTCTCTTTGATATAAGTTTCATTTTGGGAAGCCTTTGGGAACAGGAGTAAGAAAAATATTAAGTACGGCAGTTCAACCCTTCTTGCACTAACCATGTAACTGGCAAGTTCAGACTTCTCTTGTAGTGTCTGTCTGGGGGAGATGTAAGAAGATCAGAAGCGGTATCAGCGCACGTTATGTGCGCTGATACTGCTTCTATGTATGATCGGGTTTGGTGGTAAATGATAGGGGAGCTATGCAGCCCTGTCATTATCGGCGCTGCTATCTACAAGAAAGCAGCGCCGATAGCCTGGGCAATGTATGAACGGTCAGATCGCCTGATTGTTCGGCCCGCTGTAGCTGTCGCTATCGACAGCTACCGCTTGGCGCTGCCCTATCCCCACAGCAGGAACAGCGCTGTCCCTGCATGCGGCGGTCATACTTGCGAGATCCCGCGCATGCTCAGTGGAGCCGGCCGCGACTGAGACACAGGGCATCAGCACTAGGCTGATGCACTGCGGTCTCTAGCGGGTAGCGCCGGAAGGGGGAGTTAACGCTCCCCCTCTCTGGCCGATGAGAAGTTCTTACATCTCATCGGTAGTGCTTCCTGCTACGCCTCGGTAAACAGGCGATGCAGGAAGCGTTTTAGCAGCACATTAAGTGCCGCTATAATACATCTACCCCTCTGTGTTCTAAGGATGGCCATAGGTGGTTTTCCATCAATGCATACTTGCCGACATTTGACTTCTCCTACCCGGGAGAAGCAGGTGGTAGGTGTTGAGGGCGGGCCGGATGGATCGAGTCATTAAGCATCGCCCCCTCGTGGCAATTTGCCGCAAACAGTGTATATTTAAATAAGTGGTGGGGCCAAATAACGCAATTCTCAGAATCGCGTCATTAGGTCGCGCCCCCTACTCGCGGACCCGCCGGTCCGCAAGAAAATTCTCCTTAATCTGCCCACTTCACTTGGAAGTGGGCAGAAGGCGGGAGAAGTGCCTACCCTTCCTGAAAATTCGGGAGCCTCCCGCGACTTCCGGGAGGGTAGGCATGTATGCATCAATGGTCACCATTGATGATAACCATCGATGGTACAATAACAATCTATGGTGAACCATCAATGGTTTGCACCTGAGAATGACATGACATAAACCAGGCACATATGCTGCCGATACAGTGTCGGATTCACCTGGAGTACGGCTCTGTATAAGGACGGAAATAGGTTTTTTTTGGTAACTCACATCCATTTTGCCAGAAACTATGCATTAGCCACCTTGAGTCTACATAAAGACACAGAGAGTGGGTCCTGCTCTGCTTTATAAGCTGATAATAGAGAACAAGAGCTTGTACTCCGCTGTACACAGCAACTAATCCATCCAAAGGGGTCAAACGTTACTTCCTGCAACCCAGTCCTGCAATAAAACATCAAAAAAATGTATTGACTTGAGGGGGGGAGTTGCCACCGGGCTGCTTACAAAAGTTTGGCGTTACCGTAACAGAAGCATACAGCCGTACTTACTCGTGCCACGAGCAGACTAGTGGCTGGCTAATTGAATACCCCCGTATTTGTAGCCACATAGGGGGGTAACAAGAAGATTTTTAGCATGGTATCATCAAATGATATCTTTAGTGGCCCTTTAGTGGATTCTGTTAATGCACAAAGGGCAATCTGGGCCTGATTCAGACCCGGTCGTGAGCGCTCGCAATCGGGTCGATGGTGGCCCACAGCACATGCGCACGACGCAGCCGGCTCCATCGTGCGCATGCACGAGACCCGGCTAGCGACGGGCACTTCGTTGCTCCGGGTCTCGCACCAAAGGGGGCGAGCTGTCGATGTTGAGTGACAGCTCGCCCCCTTTGGTGGGCGGGCCGGGGGGGGGGGGTGGTGGCTGCCCAAATGGAGGCGTTCCCATGAGAACGCCTGCCGTTTGTGGGCGGCCCCACTGACATCACAAGTGTTGTCAGTGGAGAACTTCCGGCTCTGTTAGAGCCGAAAGCTCTCTGGGGCTTGCGATGGGAGAGACCCTACCACAAGGGTCTCGTCGCAAGCCCGATGGTCGCGATGGTCTTGACCAACATCATGGCCGCTCGCTATAGCTGTGGGTGGTCACCCACAGCTATGAAAGCGGCCAAGAGGCCGCTCCAAAAAAAAAAAAAAAAAACCCTGGCCCTGATTCAGAGCGAGCGGCTCTGAATAGGCCCTCGGTGTACAGGTGTTTAATCTACAGCAGTGTTTCCCAATTCCAGCCCCCAGGGGCCCCTAACAGTGCATGTTTTCCTGATCTACTAGTTGGTGTACAGGTGTACTCATTACTGGCTGACACATTTTAAAAGACCCACAGGTGGAGCTAATTAGTACCTATGAAATACTGAGAAGATCTGGAAAACATGCACTGTCAGAGGAACCTGAAGAACTGGACTTGGCAAACACTGTTCTACAGACTGAATGATCTGTGCAGCATCTATAAAGCAGTTCAGGATGGAAACTGGCGAATATATCTGCGGTCGCACCCATTCGGACTGACCTGTATCGTAATGGGGCCAAATGTAAACTCTTAAGTTTCTAAGCAGCACTGAGAAGTCCAAAGTAACGTTTGGCAATCAGAGATTTCAAGGAATCAGATAAAGTACATCATAGATCTATGTGGTTTTGTTCCTCAGGAGCGGTGAGGAAATAATCACAGATTCACGGAAAACTCTCGATGTTTCCGAGAGGCCAGATGTGTCCGAAGCTTCCAAGAAACTAACTTCTAGGGATTGTGCTAAATACTTCTGACATAATAAAACCTAGGAGATGCCAACGCCTCGGCTACAGACAACGTACGCCTGGCTGTGATGCGGTCTCCATACGGCTCTGTATAGCCAATGTCACCTCAGGCTCCAGCTCAGAAACGGGGGAGTCAGGTGAGCTGATGGAAAACAAGGCGCTGATCGGTGAAGAGGAGGAAAGATGGGGGTGCGAGTTATATAACCGTGAGAACTTTTATATCCCCAAAGGTATCCCTGCTCTTTGGTGTCATGAAACGTATATGAATTTAAAGGGATATGTAGTTATAAAACACTGGGGTGAGGGGTTACGGTTATGCACTAGAGGGAGGGTTATGTTTAGGCAGCAGGGTGGTTAGGGTTAGGATACTTCCGACAGGTTTCGGTATCCTAACCCTGTCGGGGTGCTGGCGTCGGAATCCTGTGCACTGGCATCCAGTACCCAACTCATTTAAAGACAAGTCTGAAAAGTACACAAGACAAAACAATAAAGCAATGTATTTAGTAAAAGATGCAGCAGGCTAAGCTGGGTACACACTATAAGTTATATCGTCCAGTATATTGTTCTGCCGCGGACTGGAATGATATATCGTATACATCATACAGTGTATACCCAATCTGTCGTTCAATCGCATCGTTCCATCTGCTGCTCAGCGCGTCAGATGCAATGACCGATGTGATGCACATTGTGTAGTGTGTACGCAGGACCGCACAACCTCACAATATATTGTGCAATTGTACCTTTGAAGCTTGGCACAGTTCTACATGATGATTGCATAGTGTGTACGGGAGCAACAAAGAACTGGATACAATCCCTGGACACGATATATTGTGCCGTAGTGCGGAAGATTGCATAGTGTGCGTGCTCTATATTGTGTGTCCTGGGATTTAGTGACATTGGGCACGTCACTCACGACTGTCACATTGTTTGTTACATGGTATAGTGTGTACCCAGCTTTATTGTTAAGATCACCTGAAGGAAGAGATACTCTTAACATTGCTGCAATCCCAGCATTTTTATGCTATTTCTTTTTATATATATAATAAATATTATTTATTATATATGGTGGCAGGGAGACAAAAATGGGAGCAGTTAAAGGAAAGTGGTAAATATAAGGGGATGAGGGGTACAGACACAGAACGCCATGTATAAAACAGCAACTAGTGGGCGAGTTTTTTTAAAATAAGCAAAGTGGCTACATCTGTGATTTTTCGGACTCCGGATGCTCACAAGGCCGTACGAGGCGCACTTACTTATGTATTTCTGTGGGGCTATACAGAGTGGCACAGTGGTCTGCCAGATCTCCACTTCCAGCTGGGTGGCAGCAACACGGCATTTACACGTAGTTTACTTTTGCCATGGACGCGTCGTGGGCATGTATATGGAATTGCGACCTATTCAGAGGTAAGTGTACGCAAAATCCGGTGAACTTGGAGAGATCACTTGCTCCCAGGACAGGGCAGGTGCAAACGTGCGCCAGTAGTCACGATGGCTGCTTTAATAAGTAGACGTATAGGAGCAGGGCGGCCGCATAGATTATGAGTACAGGCGAAAATCTGCAGCTATTTTCACAACCGCAATGCGCCCACTTTGCAGGTGTCTCGGGCCCACAATATGTAAGCAGGCTTGTGCACATAATTATTCAGACACTGGTTCACTGTCTTATAAAAAGTTCTTTAACATCTCTTTATTAATGTTGTTGAATTTCAATTTTGAAAAGAGTAAAATGTATGGTCACCATGACAACCTGCAGAAGCTCTGCTAAAATGTAATATACAGCAAATGCGCTACGCTCCAGACCATTACAGCTCCTCCTGAGTGCACTGTAGAAGGACAAAGAGCTAAGCCTACAGTCATTTGAGCTGCTGTGACATCTCTGATCCTGTGTTTTACATTCTCCATCCACACATTGAACCTCGTTTAGAGCTAGATGTAAATGCTGCAAAAGGCGTGTAAATTTGCACCTTTGCAAAGCATATTATGTTGCAAGTGGTGCAAATGCCATATTTACAATTATTCTTTATAAAAATATTGTGATTTGCACTCTACCAATTCTAAGGGGTTGATTCAATTAGGCGTGAAGCGGCTCGCCCCACGAGTAAGCGTAGCCATATGCCGCACTCAGCTCTGAACTCGCAGTCCATAGGGTTGATTACTAGAATCCACAAATCCAGGTGAGATGGGGCGAGATGAAGTGTAGTTGCCGTGGTTTCCACGTCATCGCAACACTAATTTGTCCCCTTTGCACTTAACTGAATTGATCCCTAAGTCTGTCCACGTCACTATGACTACACAGAACACAACATGATTAGGACACGTGTCTGCAGTTATCCGTGTGTACCAGATATGTGCTATATCTTGAAGGTTAAACTGTGTGACACGTACAAAGAACACATTTCAAACCGTAAGAAACCTTTTTGATTACTGCATCATCCAGAATAAAGTCTTGCTTTGTATTCTCATTATAGGAGTGGCAACAAGGCTCATTATGTTAGAGTACATTGAGACAATGCATCACTTATCATCTGCACTACTACCACATGTATGGGATATAAATCCCCAGAGTCCCATTAAACGAGGCTAGATCATGGCTTTGGAATGTGTATTCATACATTATGGATATTGATGCTCTTTTGTATTTACTGGGTTGATTTAACCATCAACTTACCATAAAAGCCCCTTTTTGGATTAACTTAAACTTCTGATAAAGTCTACCATGTATGAAATGCTTTGGAAATTACCAGCGCCGCGGATTGAATACCCCCCAAATACAGACACCACCTGGCCTTCCTCGGCTCCCGTCTAGTGTGGAGCACAGAAACCCGGAAACATCAGCAGGGAGAAGAGATCGCCAGCGCTACAGAAGCACCGGGGGGAAGGGACGGGGCAAGTTTAGGGTAAAGCAGCTTTCCAGCCATAAAGGACCTATTCCCACACTCACCGGGCTTCCTAGAGGTGCAGAAACTATCACAAAAGAGCTATAACATTATCACTAATATTTAGCTTTTACCCATTTCTAATGCTATTTTAAACAAGTTTTATTGATTTGTTGCTTGTTGACACAAGTTCACGTTATTGCTACAATTCACACAGGCATAGCGCTCGTTTTTTCACAACAGTTCCGTTTAAAAACTAACTTGAGGTGCTCTAGCGCAGAGCAGCGCAAGTCTTGAATATAATTTATATACCTGGGACATGACCAAAGCTGGACCCGCCGGACGCATGCCTGGCGGTTCTAATGCTAACGATGGAAGACCGGCGGTTCCAATCCCGACAGGTAAGTATCTTCCGATTCACTAACATAACCCGCCCCCAACCCTCCCTTAGGGGTGCCTAACCCTAACCTCCCCCCCCCAAGTGCCTAACCATAACCCTCACTGTAAGTGCCTAAACCTAACCCCCCCCCCCCTTCCCCGCAGCCTAAACCTGTATCCCAGGGGAGTGTCTAACCTTAACCTCCCCCAAGGAATGCCTAATCCAGCCCCCCCTTCCCCTAGCCTAACCCTAAATCCCCCCCGGGAGCCCCTAACCTAACCCTCCCCCCGCTGCTGTCCACGCCTGGCTTGCTTTAGATCGTGATGCCGGGTGTCAGGCTCCCGGCGTAGATAAACTGACAGGTGTCGGGATTTCGACGCCTGTCATTAGACCCTTGCCAGGATTAGACAGTCGGGATGCCAACGGTCGGCATTTAGACCGTCAACATCCCGACTGCATACCTTTTCATACGGTGCTAGAATGATAACACCTCACCGAGCCCCCCACTACTGCAAGAATGGCCAGGTTAACCCCTCTAGAAAACACAACACACACAGGCAGTCAGCTCATACATTAAAATAAGATTTGCAGTGTACAATGCCATTAAAACTTTCTTGAAACATGGCGCCCTAGAGTATCAGCATTTTTTCACAGCACCCCTAGACTAAAAGTTTCTTATTGAGAAATTCAGTAAAAAATATTACATTCAATAAATTGTGCTTATACAGTATGTCATCCTTATGTTAAATTATGCGGTGGTGGTGGGTAGGGTTCTGCTTCAGAATGATTGGCAGCCACAAGCAATGATTTTGCCTATCACAATGACCATAAATAATTTGATTTGGTACTAGACCACCAACTGGAGGCACCCCTGCAATTGCCCTGTGTTACCCATTTTGGAAACGGCTGCATTAAAGTATTACAAAGAGAGTGAGCAAATCATTTCTGTAACTTAGCAAACATTGAAAATGTCCAATCTCTATTAAATGCAGAGTGGACGGTGATCACAGAGCGATCAAACAGGAAAAATAAAGGAGAGAGAGATGGGACAGTTTCCAGGTCTGCGAGACGTTTGGGACGGAAGGACATAATGTCCTGCAAAGCGCTGTCCTAGTACTGGAAGCTACACGGAATGATGGGAGCTGCAGGCACCACTTGGAGGTCACATGTGACTCTTTGAAGTAAGAGGGGTACATTGTGTCCTGTGGGGAACCAGTAATTGCTGCTGACAGTAATGTAACTAGCTGGCAATGAATACAGAAGAGCAGAAATTATTTTTCAACTATTTGTTAAACCCCTTTGCAGCAAAGATTTCCTGTGCGCACGTCTAATAATCGCCAGCTGGTCCTTCAGAGTCAGAACTGCGTAGAAAACACTGAAGCAATCAAGGATGGACGCCTCTCTTACAATCAGCCACTATACTCGTACAGTATATCAGTATATAGTTGCCTCACTTTCAAGAAAAATGCAGGTCCGTAAACGCCAGGCTATACAAGGTTTGCTTGGCGCTGCGATGCACCATGCCAGACAAGGTGGTAAGTGAATTACAAAAGACAATTTTGTGGCTGCAACTTATCTGAGAGGCAAAACGGTGGCAGCTGTTATAATTGCTACCATTCCACAATGCCGTAGGTAATAGCAAGAGAAGTGTTTACATGTTATCCTGAGCTCATGATGGGTTATCTCTAGATGTTTTAGTTTCCTCTGGCGTAACAGTAGATTAAGTAGATTGTAAGCTCTTCTGATGTGCCCGAATACTGCATTGTGGGCCTGATCAGAGTTGTAAACTGTTCTCATTGTTGTAGTGTTTTTGGACACAGCAACAATGAGAAAATATTGCCATCCTGCAGGAGAAGTCTGAGGACAAAAGACGCCTCCTGACAGCAACGCAGAGCCAAGTGCTGTATCCGTCAGATCGCCATGGCATCTACCTTAAGCTTACTCAGAATGACCAGCCGTGGCCAGGAAATCTGCGTTGGAAGACGCAGACGCTGCCCTCGGCACTCCAGGAAAACGCAAGCTGGCCCCGCCCACACAGTGCCCCTAAACGGCTGAAGCAAGTCAATCATACTGCGTTTAGGGGCAAGTCATTCATACTGCGTTTAGGGGCACTGTGAGAGTACTCGCAGATAAGACGCCTGCACGTGCGTAATGCAGATCATACAAATGTGCGGATCTTTAACAATATGACTTGTATGCAAACCATAAACCATCGGGTTTGCATACAAGTCTGAAATAGGACACTTGTTTTGTAAAGCTCTGCAGACCATGTTGGTGCTTAAACATATGAATAATAATAAAAATAAGGTACACTTATTATTGGAAGTTACAAAAATCACCTTATACAAGGTATCATTACTGGGAAGCTCACCTTATACACGGTATCATTACTGGGAAGCTCACCTTATACAAGGTATCATTACTGGGAAGCTCACCTTATACAAGGTATCATTATTGGGAAGCTCACCTTATACACGGTATAATTACTGGGAAGCTCACCTTATACAAGGTATCATTACTGGGAAGCTCACCTTATACAAGGTATCATTATTGGGAAGCTCACCTTATACACGGTATCATTACTGGGAAGCTCACCTTATATACAAGGTATCATTACTGGGAAGCTCACCTTATACAAGGTATAATTACTGGGAAGCTCACCTTATAAACGGTATCATTACTGGGAAGCTCACCTTATACACGGTATCATTACTGGGAAGCTCACCTTATACACGGTATCATTACTGGGAAGCTCACCTTATACACGGTATCATTACTGGGAAGCTCACCTTATAAACGGTATCATTACTGGGAAGCTCACCTTATATACAAGGTATCATTACTGGGAAGCTCACCTTATACAAGGTATCATTACTGGGAAGCTCACCTTATACAAGGTATCATTACTGGGAAGCTCACCTTATACAAGGTATCATTACTGGGAAGCTCACCTTATACAAGGTATCATTACTGGGAAGCTCACCTTATACACGGTATCATTACTGGGAAGCTCACCTTATACACGGTATCATTACTGGGAATCTCACCTTATACAAGGTATCATTACTGGGAAGCTCACCTTATACAAGGTATCATTACTGGGAAGCTCACCTTATACACGGTATCATTACTGGGAAGCTCACCTTATACACGGTATCATTACTGGGAAGCTCACCTTATACACGGTATCATTACTGGGAAGCTCACCTTATACAAGGTATCATTACTGGGAAGCTCACCTTATACAAGGTATCATTACTGGGAAGCTCACCTTATACAAGGTATCATTACTGGGAAGCTCACCTTATAAACGGTATCATTACTGGGAAGCTCACCTTATACAAGGTATCATTACTGGGAAGCTCACCTTATACAAGGTATCATTACTGGGAAGCTCACCTTATACAAGGTATCATTACTGGGAAGCTCACCTTATAAACGGTATCATTACTGGGAAGCTCACCTTATACAAGGTATCATTACTGGGAAGCTCACCTTATACAAGGTATCATTACTGGGAAGCTCACCTTATACAAGGTATCATTACTGGGAAGCTCACCTTATACACGGTATCATTACTGGGAAGCTCACCTTATACACTGTATCATTACTGGGAAGCTCACCTTATACACGGTATAATTACTGGGAAGCTCACCTTATATACAAGGTATCATTACTGGGAAGCTCACCTTATACAAGGTATCATTACTGGGAAGCTCACCTTATATACAAGGTATCATTACTGGGAAGCTCACCTTATACAAGGTATCATTACTGGGAAGCTCACCTTATATACAAGGTATCATTACTGGGAAGCTCACCTTATACAAGGTATCATTACTGGGAAGCTCACCTTATACAAGGTATCATTACTGGGAAGCTCACCTTATACAAGGTATCATTACTGGGAAGCTCACCTTATACAAGGTATCATTACTGGGAAGCTCACCTTATACAAGGTATCATTATTGGGAAGCTCACCTTATACAAGGTATCATTACTGGGAAGCTCACCTTAAACAAGGTATCATTACTGGGAAGCTCACCTTATACACGGTATCATTACTGGGCAGCTCACCTTATACAAGGTATCATTACTGGGAAGCTCACCTTATACAAGGTATCATTACTGGGAAGCTCACCTTATACAAGGTATCATTACTGGGAAGCTCACCTTATACAAGGTATCATTACTGGGAAGCTCACCTTATACACGGTATCATTACTGGGAAGCTCACCTTATACACGGTATCATTACTGGGAAGCTCACCTTATACACGGTATCATTACTGGGAAGCTCACCTTATACAAGGTATCATTACTGGGAAGCTCACCTTATACAAGGTATCATTACTGGGAAGCTCACCTTATACAAGGTATCATTACTGGGAAGCTCACCTTAAACAAGATATCATTACTGGGAAGCTCACCTTATACACGGTATCATTACTGGGAAGCTCACCTTATACACGGTATCATTACTGGGAAGCTCACCTTATACAAGGTATCATTACTGGGAAGCTCACCTTATACAAGGTATCATTACTGGGAAGCTCACCTTAAACAAGGTATCATTACTGGGAAGCTCACCTTATACAAGGTATCATTACTGGGAAGCTCACCTTATACAAGGTATCATTACTGGGAAGCTCACCTTATACAAGGTATCATTACTGGGAAGCTCACCTTATATACAAGGTATCATTACTGGGAAGCTCACCTTATACAAGGTATCATTACTGGGAAGCTCACCTTATACAAGGTATCATTACTGGGAAGCTCACCTTATACAAGGTATCATTACTGGGAAGCTCGCCTTATACAAGGTATCATTACTGGGAAGCTCACCTTATACAAGGTATCATTACTGGGAAGCTCGCCTTATACAAGGTATCATTACTGGGAAGCTCACCTTATACAAGGTATCATTACTGGGAAGCTCACCTTATACAAGGTATCATGACTGGGAAGCTCACCTTATACAAGGTATCATTACTGGGAAGCACTCTGAGATGATACTTGTAATCTGTGCTCCATTGGAAGACACCCAGATGTAGAGTAACGCTCAGTGTGACAGCCTGCGCCTGATGAGATCTACCATCACCGGCGTAATAAGACAAAATGGAGGAGTTTGAATTTGGAGGTGCGCAAAGGTGAATGAGACGGATAGAATACGATTCCTAGAATTCTGAAGCAGGGACTGGAGCTGTATAATTTTCCAGTGACTAACACTGAGGGCTGGCAGTTGGACGGAATTGTGCATGAACAATAATAACACTGAGAGTTGGCAGTTGGACGGAATTGTGCATGAACAATAATAACACTGAGAGCTGGGAGTTGGACGGAATTGTGCATGAACAATAATAACACTGAGGGCTGACAGTTGGACGAAATTGTGCATGAACAATAATAACACTGAGGGCTGGCAGTTGGACGAAATTGTGCATGAACAATAATAACACTGAGGGCTGGCAGTTGGACGGAATTGTGCATGAACAATAATAACACTGAGGGCTGGTAGTTAGATGGAATTGTGCATGAATAATGAGCACTGCATAGAAACGGCCTAAGCAGGTTGCCCAGGATCAGAGAACTGTGGGGTTAGCTACATGCCAAGTGCTATTACACACACCTAAGCAAATGTTATTTTTAAATGTACTATAATGCTTCCTGCTCTATATTATTACATAAAGGATGGGAGTGGGGGCACTGGGTACAATTGTAATAGTTATCAATGGGCAGGGGGCATTAAATGCAGTACATCTGTGGCTATAGGTGGGGGTACATATAGGGGTACCAGATGTAATTGTCAGGTAATGGATGGGGCACCATGGAAAGAATCACCCGGGATTTATGACCTGGGAATTAATTTCCCTTACTAGAGAAACTGAAGTACGACCAGAGTCCAGTAACTGTGAAAACAGATTTTAAAATTAAATTGCATACAATACGCTAAACACAAATTGCAGCTGAACACGTAAACCTCTGAACGCTGTATGTAGCATTAATAATTTTTTAGATATGACAGCTCTGAACATTGCATACTGCATTGATAATACGTTAGACATGACATCTTTGTATGCAGCACTGTTAATTCGTTAGACATGACAGATCTGCATACAGCATTGATAATGAATTAGACATGACAGCTCTGTATGCAGCACTGAAAGCGTTAGACATGACAGCTCTGTAAACCCTGCATGCAGCATTGATAATTAATTAGACATGACAGCTCTGTAAACCCTGCATGCAGCATTGATAATTAATTAGACATGACAGCTCTAAACACTGGATGCATCATTGATAATGAATTAGACATGACAGCTCTGAACACTGCATGCAGCATTGATAATGAATTAGACATGACAGCTCTGAACACTGCATGCAGCATTGATAATGAATTAGACATGACAGCTCTGTATGCAGCATTGATAATGCATTAGATATGACAGCTCTGTATGCAGCACTAATAATGCATTAGACATGATAGCTCTGAATGCTGCATGCAGCACTGAATGCATTACACATGACAGATCTGTATGCAGCATTGATAATGCATTAGACATGACAGCTCTGTATGCAGTATTGATAATGCATTAGACATGACAGCTCTGTATGCAGCACTAATAATGCATTAGACAGGATAGCTCTGAATGCTGCATGCAGCACTGAATGCGTTAGACATGACAGATCTGTATGCAGCATTGATAATGCGTTAGACATGACAGCTCTGTATGCAGCACTGAATGCGTTAGACATGACAGCTCTGTGAATGCAGCATTGAAAATTAATTAGACATGACAGCTCTGCACACTGCATGCAGCATTGATAATGCATTAGACATGACAGCTGTGAACACTACATGATAATGCATTAGACATGACAGCTCTGTGAACACTACATGATAAAGCATTAGACATGACAGCTCTGTGAACACTACATGATAATGCGTTAGGTACGATAGGTCTGTGAACACTACATGATAATGCGTTAGGTACGACAGGTCTGTGAACACTACATGATAATGCGTTAGACATGACAGATCTGTATGCAGCATTGATAATGCGTTAGACATGACAGCTCTGTGAACACTACATGATAAAGCATTAGACATGACAGCTCTGTGAACACTACATGATAAAGCATTAGACATGACAGCTCTGTGAACACTACATGATAATGCATTAGACATGACAGCTCTGTATGCAGCATTGATAATGCGTTAGACATGACAGCTCTGTGAACACTACATGATAAAGCATTAGACATGACAGCTCTGTGAACACTACATGATAAAGCATTAGACATGACAGCTCTGTGAACACTACATGATAATGCATTAGACATGACAGCTCTGTATGCAGCATTGATAATGCGTTAGACATGACAGCTCTGTGAACACTACATGATAAAGCATTAGACATGACAGCTCTGTGAACACTACATGATAAAGCATTAGACATGACAGCTCTGTGAACACTACATGATAATGCGTTAGGTACGACAGGTCTGTGAACACTACATGATGATGCATTAGATACGAGGGTGTTGGGTTGTGATTACACACAAGTAGTTGTCATAGGTTAGAATGATCCAGCACCTGGCTGCAGGTAACCTAACCGCAGTCCAAGTTCTGATTCAATTGGACACTCGTATATATTTTTTATTTCTATTGTGCTTAATTCGTGCCATGCTGAATGTTACTCACTATTAAAGCTTTTCCCACTGCAAGCGCTGTTTAATGAGATATCACTTCACTGTACCCGGCTTCTCTCTGAGTGACAGTCTCCTAAATAGTTGTAGTAAAAGCAAGTTAAACAGCACTTGCAATATAATGGTGTTTGATGGGGATCTGTCACTCTGCATTTCCTCCCACACTCCTCCACTATGGGAATAAAGAGAGAGCATGCCAAGTACTAAACATATTGCTGGGTTCCCTGTTCATGCTGCCATCCTTCCTTACTGCCAGGTATAATCTCTGCAAGTGACACCAGCAGAAAGACAAAATATCAAAAGGATGAGCGCACCAAGACAGGACTGAGCGCACCAAGACAGGACTGAGCGCACCAAGACAGGACTGAGCGCACCAAGACAGGACTGAGCGCACCAAGACAGGACTGAGCGCACCAAGACAGGACTGAGCGCACCAAGACAGGACTGAGCGCATCAAGACAGGACTGAGCGCAAAAGCAAAATAAATTCAACATATCGTTTTATTTCTGCAAGGAAAATACCTTAACAAGCAGCAACATATTCAACACCAAGAAATGTAACAAAGTCGAGAAAAAGTCAGTAGCAACAATGAATTCCATGCCCACGACTTGTCTGATATATAAAACCAGGGCCAAGAGACATTGGGCAGTTCCAGGTGCTAGGGAAGGGGTGTTAATGGCAACGCCCATCATGGTGGAGTTTCCGGGGTTATGCACCGCCATACTTGGCCACAACATTGCATGCGGCTTAGTTATTACTCCACTGCACTCCCGGGCCCAGATACTTTGTACCGGCACCCGTGTGTAGATAGGGGAGAAGATGATGATTGTCAATCTGGGTAACTGTTATCCCAACCTTAAAGATAACACCCTAATAGGCGACCAATCAGGGACCTGAATTTCAAGTAACTAATGAGCCAATAGGAACACACTATTTTGAGTAACCCTAAATTCCCCCTGGGGCTGCCTAAACCTATTCCCCCACCCCCTTCCCCGGGGCTAACAGGGGCCAGCTTACCTTCGTTTGGGAAGCCATCTATCGAAATTCCGTCATCAGGATCTAGACGGGCGTCAGTATTTCGATGCCCATCTTTGGTCCAGAGTTGGGATTTAGACGCAGGGATTTAGACAGACTGCTTCCCGGCCGTCGGAATTTCAACTGCATCCCGAGAAGGTGTATCAGTGTGAGTAGTATATTTGGGAGTAGGGTAGGTGTGAGGGTGTACCAGTGTGAGTAGTATAGGTGGGAGTAGGGGAGGTGTGAGGGTGTATTAGTGTGAGTAGTATAGGTAGGAGTAGGGTAGGTGTGAGGGTGTACCAGTGTGAGTAGTATAGGTGGGAGTAGGGTAGGTGTGAGGGTGTATCAGTATGAGTAGTATATTTGGGAGTAGGGGAGGTGTGAGGGTGTACCAGTGTGAGTAGTATAGGTGGGAGTAGGGGAGGTGTGAGGGTGTACCAGTGTGAGTAGTATAGGTGGGAGTAGGGTAGGTGTGAGGGTGTATCAGTATGAGTAGTATATTTGGGAGTAGGGGAGGTGTGAGGGTGTACCAGTGTGAGTAGTATAGGTAGGAGTAGGGTAGGTGTGAGGGTGTAGCAGTGTGAGTAGTATACGTGTGAGGGTGTACCAGTGTGAGTAGTATAGGTGTGAGGGTGTACCAGTGTGAGTAGTATAGGTGGGAGTAGGGGAGGTGTGAGGGTGTACCAGTGTGAGTAGTATAGGTGGGAGTAGGGTAGGTGTGAGGGCGTACCAGTGTTAGTATAGGTGGGAGTAGAGTAGGTGTGAGGGTGTACCAGTGTGAGTAGTATAGGTGGGAGTAGGGGAGGTGTGAGGGTGTACCAGTGTGAGTAGTATAGGTGGGAGTAGTGTAGGTGTGAGGGTGTACCAGTGTGAGTAGTATAGGTGGGAGTAGGGTAGGTGTGAGGGTGTAACAGTGTGAGTAGTATAGGTGGGAGTAGGGTAGGTGTGAGGGTGTACCAGTGTGAGTAGTATAGGTAGGAGTAGGGTAGGTGTGAGGGTGTACCAGTGTGAGTAGGGTAGGTGTGAGGGTGTACCAGTGTGAGTAGTATAGGTGTGAGGGTGTACCAGTGTGAGTAGTATAGGTGGGAGTAGGGGAGGTGGGAGGGTGTACCAGTGTGAGCAGTATAGGTAGGAGGAGGGTAGGTGTGAGGGTGTACCAGTGTTAGTATAGGTGGGAGTAGGGTAGGTGTGAGGGTGTACCAGTGTGAGTAGTATAGGTGGGAGTAGGGGAGGTGTGAGGGTGTACCAGTGTGAGTAGTATAGGTGGGAGTAGTGTAGGTGTGAGGGTGTACCAGTGTGAGTAGTATAGGTGGGAGTAGGGTAGGTGTGAGGGTGTACCAGTGTGAGTAGTATAGGTGGGAGTAGGGTAGGTGTGATGGTGTACCAGTGTGAGTAGTATAGGTGGGAGTAGGGTAGGTGTGAGGGTGTAGCAGTGTGAGTAGTATAGGTGGGTGTAGGGTAGGTGTGAGGGTGTAGCAGTGTGAGTAGTATAGGTGGGAGTATGGTAGGTGTGAGGGTGTACCAGTGTGAGTAGTATAGGTGGGAGTAGGGGAGGTGTGAGTAGTATAGGTGGGAGTAGGGTAGGTGTGAGGGTGTACCAGTGTGAGTAGTATAGGTAGGAGTAGAGGAGTTGTGAGGGTGTACCAGGGTGAGTAGTATATGTAGGCGTAGGGTAGGTGTGAGGGTGTACCAGTGTGAGTAGTATAGGTGGGAGTAGGGTAGGTGTGAGGTGTACCAGTGTGAGTAGTATAGGTGGGAGTAGGGGAGGTGCGAGGGTGTACCGGTGGGAGTAGTATAGGTAGGAGTAGGGTAGGTGTGATGGTGTACCAGTGTGAGTAGTATAGGTGGGAGTAGGGTAGGTGTGAGGGTGTACCAGTGTGAGTAGTATAGGTGGGAGTAGGGTAGGTGTGAGGGTTTACCAGTGTGAGTAGTATGGATGGGAGTAGGGTAGGTGTGAGGGTTTACCAGTGTGAGTAGTATGGATGGGAGTATGGTAGGTGTGTGGGTTCATTAGCGTGAGTAGTATAGGTGGGAGTAGGGTAAACTGTAATATAGAGATGAGAATTCAGAGAACATTACATAAAAAATGAGTCAAATCCATCTACAAAAATAAAATAGTGGATAATGGTAATGAGGAATAAACCTGACAGTAATAGTAGATCAGAATAATCACCCCACACCCATGGGAAGGAGGAGCACCCTGATGTGACAGGCAGCCCACCTCTCAGGGACAGCTCATACATGTTCTCCCAGCACCGGTCAGTAAAATGCAATGCTGTAAGCTGGGCTAAGGCCATAGAGGATTATTCACAGTCTCTGTGCCTGCAAATGTATATGGTCAGTAATAGAACAACATCGATCTGTGCAGAGAGGTGAAGGACACTGTTCTATTGTCTGTCACAGGTTTAAAACAGAACATAAAGTTCACATGGAGCAAAAAACAAAAACATGTCAGACTGAAGAACAAGAAAGACTGGCATGTCCGCCCACGTTAATCAGTACGGGACACAATACAAAATGTGTCCAAGACGGTAATGGGGGGGTGATTATTCTTCTGCAGTCGGCAGCCGCACGGAACCAGCACCCTATATGACCTGCGGGGGGCTGCGTCTGAGGGACATGTGCATTTACAATTGCTTCTCATCTATTTAGATTGCCAGAGAAACCGGTCTCACACATTCTGAAGGTGATAACGAGCCAATCAGTCCAGCAAACTTCAGAACATTGACTGAGCCCCGGGGTTAATAAAATAGGATGAGACGATCAATAAAGCAATTTGGATGTCATTGAGACAGTAATGCCATGAAAATCCCCGTACTCAGCAGGACGATTCCCTTTTCTAGACGGCGCTGACGGCAAACCCGGCGTCTCGCTAATCTCTCAGGCTGCTGCATCTTATAGCCGTGGTAGAGTATAGAGATACTGGGAGGTAGTAGGTTTGCTGTGAAGTGTACGGTCATTTCTGAAGCATTCGTTTCTTATTGGCATCTCGGGCCGTTCGAATTGTACAATTTGCTGCGCAACGTTGCGTTCTTCCTGTTACCTACGAGTTGCAGGAGACCCGACTGCTCACTCACGCCAGGCATACCGCGCTGCGTGGCGTATTGAGGCTGGATGAGCAAGGACACACCTGTACGGTGCTCGCACACGTTTAAGGTATTGAAATTGCTTTCTTTTTTTTTTAATGTGCAATATGTTATTGAAGAGAACAGATACGATTTCCCCTGACGCAAAAGCAAACAGCGCTATTTTTTCACAGTTGGTAAATTTGCTGATGCGTAACAGCGCTGCCCGTAATCTCCACTTCTCATGTCAACTGCGTAAAAAAACTATGCACAGGACTAAAGAAAATAGTGTAACACAATATATAACCCTTCAAGGCCAATTACCCTGACATGAGCCAGATAATGTTTATACAGCTTAAAATGTATGAGAAGAGAGCGAGGCTCAAGGTCACAGTCATTGCACTATCTATATTTTATCCACTAACTATGCAACCACGAGACGAATTAGGACGACGGGCAGGAAAATTATGTCGGCGCTATAGAGCGGCACTGACAGCCGGAAAACTTGGAGACGTTGCCGGGATCTGGCTCATTCAGGCAGCCCGTAGGTTCGTATCGCACATTATCTGCGGCTTCCTCAATGAAAGATGGAAACCATGACATCACAACAGTGACATCACAACGCTCTCCCCCAGCAGAGGACAGTCCCCACGTAGGGTCACACGGCTTATTAAAGGTCAGTGTCACTGGTGACACACAGAGCCAATACATTGGGCATATATGCATTGGTGTTCCCATGCAGGACACAGCTATAAAGAGCTTTATACATTGGGATCACTGGTCCCTACAGTTATTGTACCCTCAGAATACACTGCCAGCTTTTCCAATATAAAGGATAGATCACACAGGCTCCTTCTTTCATTTTTGGGCCCCTCGTCTGATGGAAAAATGACAGATTTTATTGCAGATTTTTTTTTTTTGTCATAAATAAATCTTATGTCCACATCCTTCCCAAAATGTGTTCATCATGCGGTGACCGTGTGTACGGGGCCTAAAGCGTTGGAAGCAGAATCATTCCATGAAATCAGCTGCTGGCACAAAGTTATGGCATGATGTGACACAGAACGGTCATACACACATCTTACCACAAGGCAAAGTTCTGCTCGGGCTCCGCTTACCGAGAACGCCAACCTATGTGACGGGTTTTGTCAGTAAGCTAGAGGCAGCGACTGGTAAGGAAGTCATTACTCTCCGCCCGTGTTTAATTTCACAGTGTGCGAGTAGTAATACATTCTGCGGATCACGCCACTCCGTCATCTGTCTTCTGCTTTTAATAGTTACAGAGCTAATGTTTGCGTGTATGGTACACACATGTTGTGTAATGTAAGCACATGCTGAACTACTGTGTATTGCAGATGTTGTACTGGGTGTAATTCCTGTAATTGGTAAAGCATGTGAGCTGAGAAAGTTGTTATTGCTACAGAACACTGTATGGGATGAGAGGACGTGTTAAGGTGCATACACACGTAAAGATTTCCTGTCCAACCATCTGATACCCCTTTTACACCGGAGCTAAAACCCGGGTTATTGCAAGGTTAACCCCGAGCAGCTCCCTGGTGTAAAAGGGGTGAGCGTTGGATCGCCGGGTCGAGTGACCCGGCAATCCTACCCAGGTAAATAGCAGGGTTTAACACGGGTGTAGCCCGTGAAACCCTGCTGTGTGTACGGCGCACTCCGGGTCTTGATGACCTGCAGTGCGCCGCAAGCCGGCCGATTGGTCCGGCTTCAGTGGCGCTTGGAGATTATGTCATCTCCAAGCGTCCACTTTCACGTCGGAAAAGCCGGGACTATGCAGACCCGACTACGTTGTGAGCGGCGCCGACTCGGGAATATCCCGAGTCGGCGCTGGCTAAATTCCAGGTCTGATCCGGATAGGAACCCTGTTCCAACTCCGGGTCAGACCCGAAATTTTGGTGGAAAAGGGGTATAACTAGTTGATTGGTTTACATAAAAATCTGGTAAGGAATGAAACCAAAATACAATCAGCAATTTGCTCCCAAACGCCGGAAAATGGACAAAAACTGTAATTTGAACAAATTGTTTAGATCAAACATTTAATAAACTTGTCTGACCGACCATTTTCATCTGTTTTCTGGCATTTAGGAGCAAATTGCTGATCATCAGTTACTCCCATACATTACCAGATTTTCATTCCAACCAATCAACTAGTTGGATGGTTGGACAGAAAATCTTTACGTGTGTACCCAGCTTCAGGTTTATGCATCTCTGGTCTTTTTAATCAGAAGCGTCCTAAACACATCATTGGCCAACAACTTCCTTACCCTATACGTACTGGCGCATTGTGTTCCATGTAATGTAGACCTGGTGGCCATTTTGTTTTCACTTTTTAACTTTCAGGTTGAGCCCTTTGTATCTCATACTGATGCCATCACTGAGCGGCCACTCAATTAACTACCTGTCCCATCATGCCTTGCTACAGTTTCCGATATTTCCGCCATCATCCCGAGACTTCATTTACAGCAGGCAAAGTCGCCTGCGCTTACAGGTCTTATAGATAGGACGATGTGTCTGGACACAGCGCTAATGTGAACGGTGTAGATAGAGTGGTTTGACTGCACTCGGAGCGTGTTGACTGCACGGATGACGTACTAAGGGCCTCATTCAGACCCGCTCGCAAGCGCTGAGCACTCGCAAGCGGGTCGATGTTGAGGCACTGCGCTCCGGGGCTCACTACAAAAGGGGCGGCTGTCGATGGTAATCGACAGCTCGCACCGTTTTGCAGGCGGGGTGGGGGGATGGCTGGCCAAACGGAAGCGTTCCCGAAGGAACGCCTGCCGTTTGGGGGCGGCCCCACTGACATCACTCGTGATGTCAGTGGTGAGCTTCCGGCTCTATTAGAGCCGAAAGCTCACTGGGGCTTGCGGCAGACGAGACCCTACCACAAGGGTCTCGTCGCAAGCCCCGATGGTCTTGACCATAGCGACCATCAACCTTGCCGCTAGCTAAAGCTGTGGGTGGTCACCCACAGCTTAGCTAGTGGCCAGCACTTTACATAGAAGCAGCCGCCCTCATTCAGAGCGAGCGCTCACATTTTGCGAGCGGCTCTGAATGAGGTCCTAAGAGTGCAGGTGGGTTTGGTATACACATGCAAAGTAAGATCCTCTGTGGATCCAAGTACTAGTGCATGAGCAACTCTTAGCCGTACCCATATAACGAGCCTCTGATACGTACACATATAAGCAATGATTGTTGCATGATGTGCACCAGAGTACACCCCAGTCATCTGTACGCTAAATACGTCTCTCTTACTTGGCCTGCATCATCTATGTAGCCATCACGACAACGGATGTATATAGATATGACAGATTCATCAAATCTCACATTACTAAGAAATATGTTGGGGGAATTATTCCAGCTGACACTGTGACAGAGCGCATCACCTACAATAACCATCTGCTCCCCGATGTGACAGAGAGCATCACCTACAATAACCATCTGCTCCCCGATGTGACAGAGCGCATCACCTACAATAACAATCTGCTCCCCGATGTGACAGAGAGCATCACCTACAATAACCATCTGCTCCCCGATGTGACAGAGAGCATCACCTACAATAACAATCTGCTCCCCGATGTGACAGAGCGCATCACCTACAATAACCATCTGCTCCCCGATGTGACAGAGAGCATCACCTACAATAACCATCTGCTACCCGATGTGACAGAGCGCATCACCTACAATAACCATCTGCTCCCCGATGTGACAGAGCGCATCACCTACAATAACCATCTGCTCCCCGATGTGACAGAGAGCATCACCTACAATAACAATCTGCTCCCCGATGTGACAGAGCGCATCACCTACAATAACCATCTGCTCCCCGATGTGACAGAGCGCATCACCTACAATAACCATCTGCTCCCCGATGTGACAGAGCGCATCACCTACAATAACCATCTGCTCCCCGATGTGACAGAGAGCATCACCTACAATAACCATCTGCTACCCGATGTGACAGAGAGCATCACCTACAATAACCATCTGCTCCCCGATGTGACAGAGAGCATCACCTACAATAACCATCTGCTCCCCGATGTGACAAAGCGCATCACCTACAATAACAATCTGCTCCCCGATGTGACAGACAGCATCACCTACAATAACCATCTGCTCCCCGATGTGACAGAGAGCATCACCTACAATAACAATCTGCTCCCCGATGTGACAGAGCGCATCACCTACAATAACCATCTGCTCCCCGATGTGACAGAGCGCATCACCTACAATAACCATCTGCTCCCCGATGTGACAGAGCGCATCACCTACAATAACCATCTGCTCCCCGATGTGACAGAGAGCATCACCTACAATAACCATCTGCTCCCCGATGTGACAGAGAGCATCACCTACAATAACCATCTGCTCCCCGATTTGACAGAGAGCATCACCTACAATAACCATCTGCTCCCCGATGTGACAAAGCGCATCACCTACAATAACAATCTGCTCCCCGATGTGACAGAGAGCATCACCTACAATAACCATCTGCTCCCCGATGTGACAGAGCGCATCACCTACAATAACCATCTGCTCCCCGATGTGACAAAGCGCATCACCTACAATAACAATCTGCTCCCCGATGTGACAGAGAGCATCACCTACAATAACCATCTGCTCCCCGATGTGACAGAGAGCATCACCTACAATAACAATCTGCTCCCCGATGTGACAGAGCGCATCACCTACAATAACTATTTGCTCCCCGATGTGACAGAGCGCATCACCTACAATAACCATCTGCTCCCCGATGTGACAGAGCGCATCACCTACAATAACCATCTGCTCCCCGATGTGACAGAGCGCATCACCTACAATAACCATCTGCTCCCCGATGTGACAGAGCGCATCACCTACAATAACCATCTGCTCCCCGATGTGACAGAGCGCATCACCTACAATAACCATCTGCTCCCCGATGTGACAGAGCGCATCACCTACAATAACCATCTGCTCCCCGATGTGACAGAGCGCATCACCTACAATAACCATCTACTCCCCGATGTGACAGAGCGCATCACCTACAATAACCATCTGCTTCCCGATGTGACAGAGCGCATCACCTACAATAACCATCTGCTCCCCGATGTGACAGAGAGCATCACCTACAATAACCATCTGCTCCCCGATGTGACAGAGAGCATCACCTACAATAACCATCTGCTCCCCGATGTGACAGAGCACATCACCTACAATAACCATCTGCTCCCCGATGTGACAGAGCGCATCACCTACAATAACCATCTGCTCCCCGATGTGACAGAGCACATCACCTACAATAACCACCTGCTCCCCGATGTGACAGAGCGCATCACCTACAATAACCATCTGCTCCCCGATGTGACAGAGAGCATCACCTACAATAACCATCTGCTCCCCGATGTGACAAAGCGCATCACCTACAATAACCATCTGCTCCCCGATGTGACAGAGCGCATCACCTACAATAACCATCTGCTCCCCGATGTGACAGAGAGCATCACCTACAATAACCATCTGCTCCCCGATGTGACAGAGCACATCACCTACAATAACCATCTGCTCCCCGATGTGACAGAGCGCATCACCTACAATAACCATCTGCTCCCCGATGTGACAGAGCACATCACCTACAATAACCACCTGCTCCCCGATGTGACAGAGAGCATCACCTACAATAACCATCTGCTCCCCGATGTGACAGCTGTGCACTACAGAGTCTCCTCTGAAAGGCAGTGTCACCGATTCCCCATTCTGTGATAAGTCGTGCCATAGCAGAGAGGAAAAGACTCCAATTTAAATGTTACCCGTCACATACGCACAGCGGTAGCAGCCATGCTGTGTGTTGAGCCAATAGGCAGCCTACCAATGCACTTGTCTCTAGTGATGTCAAAGAGGCACGAGGCACAAAGTGTGCTGCCTGCCCGCTGATGTGGACTAGATCAAGCAAACAGCAGACGCTGTAGCCGGGTCCTGCAGGATACACAGGAATAGAGCTGCTCTCCCGGAAAGTGTACTTCCCAATCTGCAAACAACAGAAAGGGGAAGAAGGCAAGGAGGGGGGTGTGTGTGTGTGGTGGTGGGGGGGGTGTTGTCTTAAAGTTTGTCCATATGTCTCGGGATGGTCTGGGAAAGGCAGCTCTCACTAAATGAAGAACACACAGGAGATAAATGAGGAATAACTGTGTGAATGAAAGCGTACAGGATTAGGCATTAGAGATATGTGATCAATGATGAGACTGCAAAAAAAAAAAAAAGGGTTCAAATCTGGTGTAGAAGGTGGGAGAGCGTAGAAATGACAAATATCGTGCAGACCTGACATATGTATGTGATATAATCCATTACTAGGAAGATCGTTATATTCTACAATCTATACTATATCTAATCTAAAATACATGAGTTACATGATCTATGACTTCAGGAGGTTCTGCGGGGGCACGGGGGCACTTCTAAAGGGTTACTTATAAGGTTTCACAGAGCTATTGCCAGGTAGCCATTAAGTACAGGGGGCACTGCCCAATACCTGGAGGAAAGGGGCTTGAGTGAATGCAGGATGTTTAAACTGGTTGGCACAGCAGGGGTTAAAGTCAGATTACATTGTTGCCACAAACAGTTACATTACATGTCTGTATAATCCAAGTTGTATGAATGTTATGAAGGAAGGCAGGGGGTGATGTGTGTGTATGTGGGGGGTTCAGGAACATCTGTACTAAACTAGATTCACAGCAACCATGAAACTGATATATAAGCAGCATAATAACCATATGATACATAAATAAACTACGATAAGCTAAGAACAAGGGACATTTCAGAAGCTGGAACCCATAGCACCAGGGCTATAACTGCCAGGGCGGTAGCGGGCACCTGTGTGGTTGCTACGGGAAATTACAACTGTCTAACAATATCCCGACTCTATTACATAAACATCAAACTCATAAAAACAAGGTTTTGGAAACAATAGAAGTCACTTACCTAGTGAAGAGGATACGTAACATGAAATGCCCCAAAATGACCTGCCCCCAGCTACCTACAACTGTTCTATAGATTGTTTTTTGTTTTTATTTAAGGTGAAACACACCCTTTGTAACGCATTTGTAAATAAACAACAAAGAGCAATAATAAGACGATCGGTTTGTCAATTACTTGGACGGTTTTGACATATACATTCGGGATATTGATTCAGACAGCTGTTTAGCTTTTGTTTTGTCATATAATCGGTGAACTTGTAGCCAACGCTATTCCCCCACAGCTTCTATAATAATAAATCATTCCCGGTGGATTTCTAGTGACGGTTATGCTAAATGACACATGTTGCTGGTTACTTTTCTAATTCATCTACGGCCATGAAAGTTTTCCACCGGTTTTGCCCCAAGAACAAATGAAAGTTCAGTCACTAGGAGGCGCTGTCTGCTGGTGTCTACAGTAAGTTAGCACCTAAGGGAAGATGGTAACAAGAGTCCATGTTTGCAGTAACAATGACCACGCCAAATATTTAATGTGCCAAGCTGATCGGAGGGAAAAAAATACTGGAATACCGTTGCGAGACGCAGGGACGTGGAAAAATTACAAGATTGGCAGCGAACAAGGGCGCTCTCAGGGGAGACATCTTCAATTCGACCAAGCCGGGCTCTGATCTTTAATTTAATAAACTAAAGTTAAATTACATTTTCCTCATGCTGCCCTTCAACGCAAGTCTGCTTTATTTGATCACGCAGTTTAAGACAGATATTGTTTTGGAAATTTGCTACATGGGATTAAAACCTCGAGACGTCACACCAACACTTAATTCAGGACGCTTATAAATTCAGATGTTTGCTCAGGACAGTCAAGAAAAGCAGAAAGGTCCCAAATGGGGTTAGTCTCTATATTACTGCCTTACAACCCTAAGCATTAACCCTGTGACCACCATCATCCCCCGGGACAAGACAAGCGTATCAGGCAAGTTCATGTAGGGCCACATACAAACGCCGGTCCCTCAGCATTTAAATGATTAACACATTAAGCAGTTTACTGAGTAATATAAAATTGTCCTGATTAAAGCAAAATAAACTCCAATAAAAAATGACATTAGAAGTGACAGTCCTACAAACCTGCCCGGAGACCCATTGTGTGAGTCTGCAGAATCAGGGCTGTTACAACAGCCTAACTGACTGGCAATTGTATCAGGCCAATGGGGTACTTGTCCTCTGGATGCTAGATTTGGTATGTACTAAGAGGGAAAGGGAATAGGCTATTGATCATTACATTTTAACAAATCTGGCGACTGTCAGGTTAACACTGAACAGTGTATTTTTGTTTCTACAGTATATGAAATAATACTAATTCTTAGAGGTTTCTTTAAAATTACCTGTAATGATTAGACGGGATATAGTTTAAATCCCGGCGTGCAAGACGCCAGTGCTCACAATGATGGCGCCGCCATCCCGTACACAACCCAATAAGACAATGCATTGTTGTACGACAGCGGCGGTGCCTTTAACCCATTGATACAATCCCTTTCACACACTTGGAATCATTCCGTTTGATCCTTTATAAGGAACAACCTGCAGATAAGGCTTTCCCCATGCACATCCCGCATGCCGGTCAGACTATAAACGGGTGACGGTAGCAATGTAATAAAGGTACTTCTCATACCTGGCTCTGGACTGAGGAGACAGAGGGAAAACAGGCGAGCTGGAGCGAAAGACTGATGACGTCTCATGCAAAAGGTCATTGTCCCGGTTGGGTTCCTCGGCTGGTCTTGTATCATCCTCATTAAGGTCACCTAATCATTGTAGAGAATAATTACACAGTTACTGTGCATGCCAGCAAACTACTCAACCAACAGTACTCAAGTATTAAACTGCCAACCACTAAATAGATTAGAAGAAAATAAAAAGATATATATATATATATATATATATATTCCATAGACAAAAAAACCTTACGGTTTCACATGTCCCATTAAAGCTGCTTAGACATGATCTGAAAATTCATAAGCCTATTGAGTTTCTGCCACTCAAACTCCAAAAAGCAATGAAAATTACGATCATTAAGGCTGACACCTTAATGGACGTGTTCCTTGCGTAGTACAGATATGGTATGCCATCACACCATGTGGTTAACTGCAGTTTCAGCACTCTCACAGAGTGAGAATGCTGTCACTCACAAAATGGTGGAGCTGCTAACTCACAGAATTGTGTGCTCATTGGAATACACACATGCAGTCTTGAGATAATAGTTTAAAAAACTAACTTTCTAATTTACCTGAACCTCAAAACCACGTATCCTGGCACAATAGCTACCTAATAAAACAAACCCCAAGTCTACATTCACCTCCTACCCTGAGTTATACCTTCACAAAAAACCCCTATAGACTACAGCAGAAAAAAGTGACATTTGGAACTTTAGATTACTCCCAAATCCTAATTTTTTTATGTTTTTGCCCTGAAATTCGGCATGCAGCACCGAGCGAAAATTCTACCCGCCCGTGCCAAATTCAAGCTGGGTACCTCCTATAGCTGTGCCCTTATTATATATATATATAAATATATATCCAGCGAAACCTGGCACTCACCAGTTCATGAATATAACTGGGCTCCGGTGCCCTCCTAGAAGGTATTGCTCCCCCACAGATAATCCATAGTCTATAGAGGCGGCACTCAGAGACTTCAGAATAAGATGGAAAAAAGACCCCCTACGGGGTAACTTCAATATGACATCACAGGTCAACGTTTCGGGGACTGTATCCTCTTTCTCAAGACAACATATTAAAGTTACCCCGTAGGGGGTCTTTTTTCCATCTTATTCTGAAGTCTCTGAGTGCCGCCTCTATAGACTGTGGAATATATATATATATATATATATATACATACATACATACACACATATATATATATGTACATAGATATATACACACACTTTATATTTATTTGGGAAATCTGACTTGGTAAAGAGGAATAACTGGGCCGCTGGCCTTTATAAACCTGGGAGGTAAAAGGCAAAGAGCAGACCGCTATTTACACAAATTATCACTGCACCCAGTAAAAAGCCCCTTTCCATGAGGCTCCTTACATCCTGACTGATTGCAGCGGTTCCTTTCCTGCACTAATTACCCTTCTGCAGCTCTAATGAAGTCGTGATGGGAATCTGGAATTCAGGAACACTGCAATAAGCCTGGTCAGTAAATAAACAAAGCTTTCCCATTACAAACACTACTGGAACCGCAAGCACACGTGTTATACGAGTTACAATAACACAAACATTGTAAGTAGGGGGAAAAGCAGCTTCAGTATATATCAGTGACAGGATACAAAACTGCAAATTACATTGATTCAAGGGTAAAGTGCAACTGGGACATTATCAGGACACCAAAAAAAATATTTTAAAAAGTGAATAATGTTATTAATAATTTTAAAAATGATTAATAATAATCTGATCTTTACCTTGTGTTTCATATCATTGCATGTGGTTTGTCATACGATCCATTTAAGATAGTGAACTAATATATAACTAGGTGATAATACACCATGTAACTGTGCTGCAATCTGTAGGTATAAACTGAGATTACGTTAATTAATGATCATTCACGTGGCCACTACAGCATGATAATGACGCGGTTTCTGCAGGTTTAAACAAATGTGCGAGGGGTCTGCATTATCAATGATCACTCATTCTGTTTCTCCATCCGCTGTTTAATCTGTGGATGTGTCGTCTGAAGCTGATTTACGGCTGCCCCCCGCCCCCCCCTTCGCAGATGAGGTTCACGCTAAATAATGAATCATTTTTGTAAGCAGTGTAAAATCCGCCAACTCAGTACATAACACAGCGAGATAAAAATCCATTAACGCGGTACTCAAAGCCGGCTGCCAATAAATCCTAAGCGGGCCAAGTACGTCAAGGAAAACAACAGCGCGTCGGGCTGGCTCATCTCGATGTAAGCACGGATTATCTTCACTATTGATTTAAGTTATTAAATCCAAATAAGAACGGATAGTAGATTAGGAAGGAGCAAAGCCTTACAGCCATAATGAGTTTAAAGCAATGCAGAAAATAATTACACAACAGATAATTCTCAGAGCGCATTCCACATAATTTAGAGCATGTTATTATATTTGTCCTTGTGGGAGCTGTCTCTTCTACATCTGTGTGATTGTTAGTTAGTGAGGACAGGCCTGCGTGTGACAGGGGCAGTGACATGAGATGAGGAGGGGAATGGGGGCAGCAGGAAGCCACAGACTGACCGTTATATAGTGTGAGGAGCAGGGTCCCCAGCAGCACAGAGTATATCAGGAGATGAGTGATGTGTTAGTGAGGACAGGGCTGCATGTGACAGGGTCAGTGACATGATGTGAGGAGGGGAATGGGGGCAGCAGGAAGCCACAGACTGACCGTTATATAGTGTGAGGAGCAGGGTCCCCCCAGCAGCACAGAGTATATCAGGAGAGGAGTGATGTGTTAGTGAGGACAAGGCTGCATGTGACAGGGGCAGTGACATGATGTGAGGAGGGGAATGGAGGCAGCAGTAAGTCACAGACTGAGAGTTATATAGTGGGAGGAGCAGTGACACCAGCAGCACAGAGTATATCAGGAGATGAGTGATGTGTTAGTGAGGACAGGGCTGCATGTGACAGGGGCAGTGACATGATATGAGGAATGGAATGGAGGCAGCAGGAAGACACAGAGTTATATAGTGGGAGAAGCAGGGTCCTCAGCAGCACAGAGTATATCAGGAGATGAGTGATGTGTTAGTGAGGACAGGGCTACATGTGACAGGGGCAGTATCATGATATGAGGAGGGGAACGGAGGCAGCAGGAAGCCACAGACAAAGTTATATAGTGAAAGAAGTAGGGTTCCCCACAGAGTATATCAGGAGATGAGTGATGAGGACAGGGCTGCATGTGACAGGGGCAGGGACATCAGGAGGAGAATGGAGGCAGCAGGAAGCCACAGAGTTATATAGTGAGGGGAGCAGGGTTCCCAGCAGCACATAGAAGTGATGGGAAGAAAAACCTCTTACACTGATGCAGGAGACTGTGGTGTCATACATGTATCTTAGTTCATGCATATTAGTAAACTCTCAAATTCTCCTTCTGCAATTTTCACCTGTGGCCAAATACAGAACATCCATGCACCACTGTTTTTCCCTAGTCTTAATGTCTGACTATGCATTGTTATAGCTATGATGCACAGAAATTAATATCTAGTCATATAAGGGTTAATGGAATGGCATCTTCAGTATTACCAGTAAAATGTACCTAATCCAGACTTTGTTATGGCCGAAGCTGTGTGTGCTAATGCACATCTGAGTTCCTGCAAAGCAAAGTGCTCGCTACAATTATCCCACTGAAATAACCAGCGGCTTCCCACTGAAATTAGTACCGTACTGATGTATACTGGCGGTGACCCAACGCTGCTCAGCTCACAACATAAAAAGAGAAGATTGCTGTAAACTAAATGTTGGATTATTCTGCCAAGCGATTTCCTCTATGCTTTATAAAGATCATTCTTCAAGACACAATCGTAAAACACCTGCGCTGAAAGATCACACCACTGCAAGGAGAACAAGATGTAACAAAGAACCAGGAGGACATCTAACACATTCTAGCAAGATTTTAGGGATTTTACAAGATCACAGATCTCTTTCCACTGACAGGAGTGTACTATAAATAGCAGCCGATTGTGTAATAACACTGTACAACAAATTAATACTTTTCATTTGTTTCCTTTCTAAAAATAGTCATACATTACTAATAGTCATACATTACTAATTTGAAGTCAAGAAAAACTAAAATGATTTCAGAATGTTTTTACTAGCTCTATTTTTTGAGCTACACTACTTGCACTATACTGTATGTACATTAGTAATATAGTCATAGTGAAAAGCTATTTTAAAATAATCTTACATTTTCTTGATTGAATTAAAACAACTGTTACTAATTTTCTATCAATCACAAATAAGAACACAAAACGACACAAGCATACAGCATAGGAAACCAACATACAGCACAGGAAACCAACCTACAGCACAGGAAACCAACCTACAGCACAGGAAACCAACCTACAGCACAGGAAACCAACCTACAGCATAGGAAACCAACCTACAGCATAGGAAACCAACATACAGCATAGGAAACCAACCTACAGCATAGGAAACCAACCTACAGCATAGGAAACCAACCTACAGCATAGGAAACCAACATACAGCATAGGAAAGCAACATACAGCATAGGAAAGCAACATACAGCATAGGAAAGCAACATACAGCATAGGAAAGCAACATACAGCATAGGAAAGCAACATACAGCATAGGAAACCAACATACAGCATAGGAAACCAACATACAGCATAGGAAAGCAACATACAGCATAGAAAACCAACATACAGCATAGGAAAGCAACATACAGCATAGGAAAGCAACATACAGCATAGGAAAGCAACATACAGCATAGGAAAGCAACATACAGCATAGGAAAGCAACATACAGCATAGGAAAGCAACATACAGCATAGGAAAGTACTATGTAACATAGTGGCCTACACATGGGGGTGCTTTCTCTTTGTTTGTCGCTTGTACTCCTCTTCTGGGCCATCTCTTGTCACTGTCACCTACCCTGATATCTTTGTTCCATTGCTGAGATGTCTTGGTGGAATCGCTCACTACGCTGTCACTCAGGGCACCACAGTTATCTTGTGGGGGTAATCCCGTGAATCGCATATATTTGAATAGGGGAGGGGACAAATAACTGATTCATTTAATTGGGTCATTAGGCCCCTCCCCCTCTGCGCGGAACGCAGATTGCTGGTAAGATTCTCTCCATTCTGCCCACTTCACTAGGAATCCCCCTACATCCTCATAGATGGGCTGTATCTCGGAACTCAGAGCTAACAGAGTATTAAATGTCATATTCATTCTTTGCATGCGGAAATCAGTTAGAAGTAACTATTTTCACATCGGAAACATTTTCATTGTTGTGCAGTGTAAGTAGAGTGCTAAATGTGCCATTTCAGCTGCAGAATCATTGTGCTATGATCTGTAACCGCTACTGCGTCTCTCTCTGATCACATTCAGTAGGTCCCTAAATAGCGGAACTCTTCCTGCATGTCAGCTGCTCATTGGACTTAATTTTCTGCGAGCCTTAGACCTCCAAAAAGCCAACGCCAGGTAACTGGCCAAATACACAGACATGGAAGGTGAAGACTGAATTACATCTTACACTTAGTTATTATTAGCACTATGCTGCCCTTACAGGCGGAATCAGTTCAGCCAAGCATCATCATTATTTTTACAAAAACCGCTAACTTTTTACAGTTGACTGGAAAATGTGACATTCCTGGCATAGAGGTGAGCGCACATACACCAGCCCTGCCGTAAATGTGACATTCCTGGCGTAGAGGTGAGTGCACGTACACCGGCCCTGCCCTAAATGTGACATTCCTGGCGTAGAGGTGAGCGCACGTACACCGGCCCTGCCCTAAATGTGACATTCATGGCGTAGAGGTGACCTCACGTACACCAGCCCTGCCCTAAGTGTGACATTCCTGGCGTAGAAGTGAGCGCACGTACACCGGCCCTGCCCTAAATGTGACATTCCTGGCGTAGAGGTGAGCGCACGTACACCGGCCCTGCCCTAAATGTGACATTCCTGGCGTAGAGGTGACCTCACATACACCAGCCCTGCCCTAAGTGTGACATTCCTGGCGTAGAAGTGAGCGCACGTACACCGGCCCTGCCCTAAATGTGACATTCCTGGCATAGAGGTGAGCGCACGTACACCGGCCCTGCCCTAAATGTGACATTCCTGGCGTAGAGGTGAGCGCACGTACACCGGCCCTCCCCTAAATGTGACATTCCTGGCGTGGAGGTGAGCGCACGTACACCGGCCCTGCCTTAAATGTGACATTCCTGGCGTAGAGGTGCCCTCACGTACACCAGCCCTGCCCTAAATGTGACATTCCTGGCGTAGAGGTGAGCACACGTACACCGGCAATGCCCTAAATGTGACATTCCTGGCGTAGAGGTGACCTCACGTGCTCCAGCCCTGCCCTAAATGTGACATTCCCGGCGTAGAGGTGCCCTCGCGTACACCAGCCCTGCCCTAAATGTGACATTCCTGGCGTAGAGGTGAGCACACGTACACCGGCAATGCCCTAAATGTGACATTCCTGGCGTAGAGGTGACCTCACGTGCTCCAGCCCTGCCCTAAATGTGACATTCCCGGCGTAGAGGTGCCCTCGCGTACACCAGCCCTGCCCTAAATGTGACATTCCTGGCGTAGAGGTGAGCACACATACACCAGCCCTGCCCTAAATGTGACATTCCTGGCATAGAGGTGAGCGCACGTACACCGGCCCTGCCCTAAATGTGACATTCCTGGCGTAGAGGTGAGTGCACGCACACCGGCCCTGCCGTAAATGTGACATTCCTGGCGTAGAGGTGAGCGCACGTACACCAGCCCTGCCCTAAATGTGACATTCCTGGCGTAGAGGTGACCTCACGTACACCGGCCCTGCCCTAAATGTGACATTCCTGGCGTGGAGGTGAGCACACATACACCAGCCCTGCCCTTAGTGCAAAAAATTCATCGTAGAACACAGGCGTATTTCGGGTCATGCACAGCTCCATCTACATGCCCTGAACACACCCTTGCTGAACTAAATGCTGCAGTGTTGAATATAAAGCCGGCTCTGCAGATTGCATGTGCAGAAGAAACGCAAGATACTTCCGCAAAACCAAATTGCATTCAGCTCCAATACATTGGAGACGAGGGAGAAATATTTAGAATAATGGCCTTTCATATCATAGTCCTAAACTAGATAAAGACAAACTAATTGCAGTCTGTAACTTCCATACAATACATATATAAAATATACTTTATTGCTCCATTGTTGGTTTGGTCAATTTTTTATTTTTTTTTTAAACTAGAATGTGTTTCTATAGTATGAACACATTATTATATATATTATTAAATACACACACACACACATATATACATAGATATATAAAAAGAGATGCACACACATATATACGCACAGATATATAGATTGAGAGAGGGATGCACACACAATTGAACAGCTTCACTAATCACTAGGGCACTATGGGAACAGATGTTCTAGGTCTTGCTACAGCTGGAGCCTCTCTATCCTGTAATAAGCTGCAGTGAACCGATCACTGTTCTGGCACATGATGCACAGCATTGAAATCTCTTTTCCTATATCCTAAAGGACACCTTGATGATTTCCCATAGGAAAGCCAGGTGCCCACCAGCATCGTGACTGTCTAAACATTCGGGAAATAAATGCAGCTTAAAAACCAAGCTCAGAGTTGGGAGCAAATTTTAAAAAAGGAGCAAGTTACACCTTGGCAAACCCATGTTGCACTGCAGGTGGGGCCGATATAAAATGTCCAGATGGATAGTTGGGAAGGATCGTATCCTAGCTTAATTCTAGATTTTAGCGTAAAAACAAAGCAACCAGTATTTTTTGTGAATGCAAAAAAATAAATGCATTTGTACCCCATCGCATTGCAACATAGTTTGTTCCAGGGGCAACTTGCTCCTTTTTTTTTTTTTTGTTTGCTCTGAATCAGGCCCACAGGGAGCACAGATGCCTGTTGATAAAGGATTTATGGAGACAGCACACCAAGAAAGAGACAGTCTACACTGTAAATCTTGTGCAGACTCAGAGTTTGTGAGATAAAAATTGGATTCTAAGCTACTTCACCTCCCTTTCCATGGGTGCTGGCTTACATTTTATTACACACACTCACAAAACATCGAAATGGTCCGGGACTGAGACGGCTTTAGAGACTGTACCACCTCTTTTGATGGCAGAATTATTTGATCTATCGCCAGTGGAATATTTCCTGTGTGTGCATCAGGAATTTAGTCAACTGTAAAAAGTTACGTTTAAAAATACAAATTGAAACTTTACTTTTCCTAGTTTCAGAAACAATTAATGAGCTTTGAAAATGCAGACATAAAGCAAAGATCAGGCAGGCACTACCGAGATACTATGATCGCCAAGGAATGGGTATGTAATGCCGGCTTTCGGGATGCCTCCTGTCACAATAACGACAGCGGCATCCCGATGGTTGGTATCCCGACAGGGGTCGGGTAAGTATATTTACCCTCCCCCTTTCTCCCTCTAACCCTCCCTTTCTTGTAGCCTACCCCTCCCCGTTAGGGCATAAACCTAAGTCTCCCCCCTTTGTGCTATTAAAGTCAGAACCACGATAGCTCATGGGATCCAGTTTGTATTTGTTCAAACTCTCTGTACAGCAGTTAGTACAGAATTATGTGGAAATATGCTCACACACTGACAGCTCAAAAGTATCCTGTGTTCAGATGTTTTAGGATGTTTCAGCAAATTAGTGTGTACGGCCCTTTAGCTAATTTCAGTACTGCCCAAAGCAAAGTATAGATAAGTTTTGGCTAGGAAGATCAGGTTTAAGACAGCACAATTAGCTCAGCCAATAGAATTTGCAGTTAGTGTGAATTAATCAGGAACGCCTTAGATATGCTATTATAAGTGGATTGCTGGTTCAAATACATTTTGGAGTAAATTCAACCTTACATAAGCTGCAAGTGTCAGTTTCAATCTCCACGGCCTGTGTGCTAGATGCCTGACTGATACCTGTTGTGATGAACTCTTGGTGGTCCTGAGCAGCCCCCTTTGATAATTTGGAGGTCCCACCGAGATCCCCAGATCCTGCTGACCAACAGACAACTGGACGGAAGGCCACAGAAACTCAAGACTCCTTAAAACATCGGTTAGAAGATTTTCTGCTGTGGAATCTGACTCTCCTGTCCGCATGTCTGCTCTGTTGTAAGGTACAACTCTGGGTAGAGATCCACAGTGATTCAGCAAATTGTTTTATTTTCTGTTTGCTTATCTGTGCTTTTTGTATCTCTAAGGCATATGACTGTGCAAATTAAATTGTGACTGAATAAGCTGAGTCGTTTTTAGAGTGTGTCTGATTTGTAACTGGCTGGTTAAGACTAACCTAGACTTTGCCACAACTGACTTGCTCGGTCGGCATGAGAATGGGCGCCCCTGGCCTCACAGACAATTCTGACCTCAATGACCAGTTGACTCAAGTGACTGTGTATACTTGCCCACTGCGTCTGGTAAGGCTTCCTGCAATTTCCTGTTGTGACTAATGTTGGGCAACAGGATCAGGACGCATGTCTATATATACAGTATATTGTACTTGTTTAGCTGCTAGTATTTAGTCATTTTAGACTTATGATAGAGACCTGTTATATGTGTATGTCAAAAGTTACTTGGTCACGCCAGGAAGTGTTAGAGGACATTTCCTTAATGATATAACTCCTGTAGGAAAGGTGCCCCCATTTTCAGAAACCTAGGAAGAAGGTGACAACCTTTTTATCCTAGTAGCTTGTAATTTTGTCCCCAAACCCACAGACATAGGCAGACCCTGATGTGACAGTCTGATTAGGCCAAGCTAACTAACAGAGCTGCAGTCAGACACAAGTAAGACGTATAACCCAAATATATGTATTGCCATAAGTGTGTGTGTTCAGCTGTTATTAGAAGGCAGTCAAGGAAGTCCTTGGGTTGTAAAAGGTATATACGTCAGAGAAGTAGCAGGTAGTATATTTCTCTCTAAACAAGGCAGTGTTATTACCCTTGTAGGTTGTCATTTTCCTCTCTGTAGACACTATTAACTGTAGTCAGAAGTAGAATTAGTAGTATATGGTCAGAAGTAGTATTCGATCCAGCAAATACACCACTCAGGGTCAGATATTATCCCGGATAAACATACTTAGAGGTACTTAAGTATGGGGAACACAGAAAGTCATCCCTCAGGTGTAGAGATCCCTCGGACGGCCATGGACACAATGAAGTGTGTCTACGGCGAGGAATCTTTGAAGGGAATTCAGATATCATTTCAGTGAGCGGGTATCTCTAATAAGAGCACCCTTTACTCGGAAAGCTGAAGGATATTATTTCAGCGAGCGGGTATCTCTAACGAAGGCACCCTTGACTCGGAAAAGCTGAAGGATTTAAAATGAAAGCATAACAGTTATGTGATGTGCAAAGGACTGACCCAGAGGCTTGATACAGGGGAATTGCTAGAGTATGAAAAAGAGTCAGTGGAGATGAAAGATCAAATGTCCTCTATGGGAATGGAGGATATGGGAGTTACCTGCCCAATAGATACACCAAATACAGGTACAACAGCAGCACTAGGACTCAGACAGAGGGGCCACAATAGGCAGAGAGGGTATCACAATTGGGAGTGCTCTAGATGTGGAGGCTGCAGGAGACACTGTTTCCACGGTGTGTGATTGACACTGGTCATATACCTGTAGACCCTGCCAGCCACCAGCTAAGCTATCAAACAGGTTAACTAAAAGGAGTACACAAGAATGCATTGAAGTTTTAAAAAAATAAGAAACCCACCAGATATAACTGGAGGCGCTCATGTCCCAGAGTGTTTCACTGGCAAACCAGGATTTGCATGATGTGCAAAACCAGAAGGTACAGGGCCCTCCTGCCCAGGAGGTTCCCAAGGTCTCACCTGTGGCTTCTACTGAACTAATGATTATTTTAAAAGATATTCCTGACATCAAACAGCAACCAATGGGGTTCCTTAGGCAAATGAGAAGACTAAGGACAGTATAGAGTGCCAGTTGGTTAGATTTAGAAGAGGTTACAAAGGCCTCTGCGGGTGAGGCTATTGTTCAGCAGATTACCAATGTAAATCCCCCTCAGGGACCAGGACATGGACATGTTCGGGATCGGTATGAAATACCGCTGGACGCAGGTTCAAATCCCGATGCCGGAAGACCGGCAACTGAAGATCCCGTCAGGTAAGTATTTTAACTATAACTAACCTTACCCCTCCCCCCCCCAACCCTCCCTGAGGGGTGCCTAACCCTAACCTTCCTCCTAAGTGCCTAACCCTAACCCGCCCTCTTCCCCTAGCCTAGCCCTGACCCTCCCGGGGGGGTGCCTAACCATAAGTCCCCCTCTGGGAGCCCCTAACCTAACTCTCCCCCGGCGGCTGTCCGCGCCCGCTGCCCGGCTTACCTTCATTCAGTATGCCGGACACCAGGCTCCGGGCGTAGGTAAAAATGACAGACGTTGGGAGTTCAACGCCTGTCATTAGACCCCTGCCGGGATTACACAGTCGGGGAGCCAGCGGTCGGCATTTCGACCGTCGGCATCTTGACTGCATCCCAGATGATCCTGCTATAGGTGAGGCCCAGAAGACTGATGCCTCTGGAGATCTCTGGATAGGTAAATGCGAACAGTTCTGTAATCAGATGGTTGCAAATGCACCCGCAGCACAGGAGCATAGACCAGGCAAATGAAGGTGTACAGGCTTACTGTGACACGGTATATAGAAGACATACAGACCAAGGCCAAGACACAGGACCCAAGAAACATTAGGGTATTCAAAACAGCTCTTCTCAACGGGCTCTTACCGGCACTAAAAGAAGAATTATATCACAGCAGACCAGAAGCAGGCACATTAGCACCCTAATGTGCTACTAACTATATTGAGAGCTATTGAACATAATCAGAAAGAGAAGGCAGAAAGAAAGTCTCAGAAACCGCAGACAGTATACAGTACCTACAGTAGTACAACACGGTCTTCCCAGCCAGGGAGGAAATCAGAGACAGGTATACAATAACATGGAGGAAAATATAAACCTTTAGGCTACTACTCATTGCAATTAGATCAAGTGATCAGAGCAGCAGCCACTGACTATACAAGTACCACATGCAGATACAGAGGTTCTCAATCAAGCACAAACAAAACACCTATCAGCTGCTAGACTCATTAAGTATGAGGTAGCCTGAAGGCCCCCATACATCAGAGATTGATTGCAGCAATCGTGCAATTTGCAATCGATTGTGTATAAAAATCTTTCCCTTTTTCAAATCGATTGCAGATTGCAGAATTGCCACAATCGATTGAAAAAGGGAAAGATTTTTATATACAATCGATTGCAAATTGTACATAAAAATCTTTCCCTTTTTCAATCGATTGTGGCAATTCTGCAATCTGCAATCGATTTGAAAAAGGGAAAGATTTTTATATACGATCGATTGCAAATTGCACGATTGGTGCAATCAATCTCTGATGTATGGGGGCCTTTACTCACCCTCTCATGTGACCATTAAAAGATGCACGGTTTTTGAAACCAGCTACGCTTTTGCCGCTGTATTCAAAAAGAGGGGAGAGAACAGACAGACAGTTCCTTGCATAATAATGAGGAAGACATTTTTTCTGCACCAGATAAAGCAGGGACGTCATAGGTTCTGCAGGCAAACCAATTAAACATGCTGACTGTATTAGAGCATTCTTTGCTGCCTTTCAAAAAGTTAGCAGTAATTAAGGTCAAAGCACACACCAGGGAGAACACTCCAGAAATGAAAGGGAATGCTATAGCCGATAGTGCCGCCAAACAGGTCGCAGTACTCCCCTTACCGGACACCCATATAATGGTAGCAGTAACCTCAGATACATTGGACCTGGACCTACTGGTCAAGCTTCTCGGCCAGGTCCCAGACAAGGAAAGACAGGAATGGGAAAATCAAGGAGGCACAACTGCAGGGCGACAGATGGATGGATCAGCACAGTCTTTGTCTGCCATCTGCTCTATACCCAGTCCTAACCCAAATTTTACATGGCATCACTCACCAGTCTAGAGACGCCATGGTGAGGATAACCAAGCAGCACTGGCTAGCTCCAGGCTTCATCCACGCTGCCCAGGCCTGTGTCTCAGGGTGTACTCTCTGTGCTTTGCACAACTCTGGCAAGGTGGTCAAAGTGCCACCTAAAAGTACACCCCAGACTTGTTACCCTTTTCAAAGAATACAGACAGACTTCATACAGCTACCTGAGTGTTCAGGCTTATGAGTATGTCCTAGTATGCACGGGCCTATTCTAATTGGGCTGAAGCATGGCCTTGCAGGGCAGCAAACGCTACGACAGTAGCTAGGAAGTTGTGTGCCGATTTGGAGTACCTGAAGTGATTGAAAGCGATAGAGGCACCCACTTCACAGGGGAGGTGCTAGGTAAAATACTGAAAGATTTAGGCATCACACAGACATTTCACACGCCGTACCACACCCAAAACATGTCGAAGATCTTAACAGTACCCTCAGGTTAAAATTACAGAAACTCATAGCAGAGACTAACATAACATGGCTAGAATGCTCGCCCATAGCCTTATTCTCAGTCAGAAACACTCCTAGGCAAAACACAGACTGACTCCTTATGAGGCTGTTTGGTACTTCAGTGCGAGCATGGAGATTTAACGCAATATGTGATGCATATACACCAGGAACTAGCCAAATTGCACCACTGAGTATTTGCTTCTATTCCAGACCCCAAGAGCAGTGAAAGCACTCATCCATTGAAACCTGGTGACTGGGTGGTCACAAAGAAGCACGTGAGAAAGTCTCTCGAGCCCAGATTCGAAGGACTCGTGGATACAGGCATCACACTACAAGAAAGTGACAAAGTATTATCCAATCACGATACACAATTAAAATGTACAGATACAATAGGTGGAGAGTCAGACACGGGTCAGTGGGGATGTATAATGTGTTATTCATTCCTTATTGTTGGTTTAGTCTTTCTTATTTGGTAGCATAGAAGCACTGGCTGAATTGTTTGACAATGTGACAGATCTAATATTGGATGTTTTAGACATTCAAACTGAAATGTTAAGATATCATACTAAGCTATTACGACAGCATCAGCTTGTGCTTGATTAGCTAACAGCCGCACAAGGTGGAATGTGTCAGATTGTAGGCCCCGCATGCTGTAATTATGTAGCAGACAATCTTAGTGACCCTATTGCTGCCCATATTAAAAAAAATAAAGTACATGAACAAAAGGAGAAATTCAGAGAACAACATAATGATCCAGAGTATGATCTGGATGCTGGGAGTGGGTTTTCATGGTTAAACACGGCCAATTGGTTTAGTGGTATAGGAGGATGGTTCTCAGTTATATTATTAATAATTGCTAAAGGACTCATATTTTGTTGTAAGGCTTTTCATTTTGTTGGTAAAGACGACATTGATGCTGAAACTTTTCTCTTCCAAAGGGATCAAAGAAACTGCCAGACCTCAATCAGCATATCTGGGACTTCTTGGATCAATTTCAGGATATGACTCCACATTATACTACTGTGAAAAGTGTCATACAAGATGCTGCTATGATGATGTGCTGTAATGAACTGTCAAATGTGTGGGAAGAAAGGATTCCAGGGAATACAGGACATACACGATGTAGGGTGTTGGTGCCACCCGTGAGAGAAGCTCCCACCCTGTGTACATTACATGCACTCTTAATTGTAGGAACTTAAGCTTGAGGGACATAAGGACTTAAAGAACATTGATCTCGGTATAGAGATGTGAATGGGTGCTATCCCATGCCTTATGGTGTAAGCTGTGAGTGTAATGTACCCTTTGGAATCAATGGTAAAGTAAAGAAATGAATCCGTTTAGGAATAGAGATTTGAACAAAAAGAGGGGAATATTAAAGTCAGAACCATGATCGCTCATGGAATGCATTTTGTATTTGTTTAAACTCTCTGTACAGCAGTTAGTACAGAATGATGTGTAAATATGCTCACACACTGACAGCTCAAAAGTATCCTGTCTTCAGAAAAGTTTTAGGATGTTTCAGCAAATTTGGTGTGTACGGCCCTTTAGCTAATTTCAGTACTACCCAAAGCATAAGTATAAGTTTTGGCTAGGAAGATCAGGCTCAAGACAGCATAATTAGCTCAGCGAATAGAATTTGCAGTTAGTATGCATTAATCAGGATTGCCTTAGATATGCGGTATGTCTGACTGAAACCTGTTGTGATGAACTCTTGGGGGTCCTGAGCAGCCCCCTTTGACAGTGCCTAAACCTAAGCAAATGTGATCTACAAAAAAAGCATCCAAGGATTAAGCTGACAGTTGCAAAATGTTAGGGATTCTGAGTATCTGGATTCTGGGAATTAACCAATACAACAGTCTGTGCAACATTACTGAGTCACTGACCTGGAAGGATAGGGCGTAGGTTTATGTTGGCGAGTATGGTCTTGTGTATAGGATTATCTATACTAATATAAGAATGTTGTGTATCTGTTTGTTCCAAGTTGAGGCAAATACTACTAAATCCATTGTCATGCAAACTGCATCATTGTTTAGTGAAAACTCCTAGAAATAACCTGCACTTTGTTTCATCCCGATTTGTCAATTTAAAGCTGAGCAATAACAAAAAACAAAATTTATTGACATCATCAATGTAAGAGATAGGTGTGGCACCATGTGTACGGCCGGTAAGGGGTGGGGGGAGAGGTGCTTTGGGCCTGCGGTCACATGAATAGGATAGGCTACATAGCAGTCTGTGCACAGGGTACACATTGATATTGGTGAGATAGGTGTGGCACCATGCTCGCGGCCAGTAAAAGAGGTGCTTTGGGTCCGCAGTCACATGAATAGGAGAGGTTACAAAGCAGTATGCAGTATGTGCACAGGGCACACAGTGGCATTGGAGTGAGTGGTGGGTGAATAGGATAGGTTACATAGCATCTGTGCACAGGGCACACAGTGACATTGGTGTGAGAGGTGGGTGAATAGGAGAGGTTACATAGCAGTCCGTGCACAGAGCACAGTGACATTGGTGTGAGTGGTGGGTGAATAGGAGAGTTTACATAGCAGTATGTGCACAGGGCACACAGTGACACTGGTGTGAGTGGTGGGTGAATAGGTGAGGTTACATAGCAGTCTGTGCACAGGGCACACAGTGATATAGGTGTGAGTGGTGGGTGAACAGGAGAGGTTACATAGCAGTATGTGCACAGGGCACACAGTGACATTGGTGTGAGTGGTGGGTGAATAGGAGAGGTTACATAGCAGTCTGTGCACAGGGCACACAGTGACATAGGTGTGAGTGGTGGGTGAATAGGAGAGGTTACATAGCAGTATGTGCACAGGGCACACAGTGACATTGGTGTGAGTGGTGGGTGAATAGGAGAGGTTACATAGCAGTCTGTGCACAGGGCACACAGTGACATAGGTGTGAGTGGTGGGTGAATAGGAGAGGTTACATAGCAGTCTGTGCACAGGGCACACAGTGACATTGGTGTGAGTGGTGGGTGAATAGGAGAGGTTACATAGCATTTGTGCACAGGGCACACAGTGACATTGGTGTGAGAGGTGGGTGAATAGGAGAGGTTACATAGCAGTTGTGCACAGGGCACACAGTGACATTGGTGTGATAGGTGGGTAAATAGGAGAGGTTACATAGCAGCCTGTGCACAGGGCACACAGTGACATTGGTGTGAGTGGTGGGTGAATAGGATAGGCTACAAAGCAGTCTGTGCACAGGGCACACAGTGACATTGGTGTGAGTGGTGGGTGAATTGGAGAGGTTACATAGCAGCCTGTGCACAGGGCACACAGTAACATTGGTGTGAGAGGTGGGTGAATAGGAGAGGTTACATAGCAGTCTGTGCACAGGGCACACAGTGACACTGGTGCGAGTGGTGGGTGAAGGCACTGCTGCCACCAGTCTGTATAGCGCTGCTGGTTACATTGGCCTGTTCCTCGAAAGGGCCCCTAAGCAAAGCAATACAACTAGAACGCCTCAAACAAAAAAAAATGTTGGCGGAACAGATTTCATTGTGGGCGAAGCCGAGGGCAACAGCTAGTACACTATGAACTCTGGTCATTTCCATGCAAAACTGTTCACTGGCACAATTGGCCTACACACACCATTCTGAGGGCTAAATGATCATACATGAAAATAAAGCCTAGTAATTCACTATAAAACAGTGGTATTGGTGATGCCAATGTTTACTAGTAAATGGATAGGCTGCATTCTCAGTGATGTCATTGGTTTCTAATGAATGGATAGGCTGCATTCTCAGTGATGTCACTGTTTCCGAATGAATGGGCAGGTTGCAGTCTCAGTGATGTCACTAGTTCCTAATGAATGGGTAGGCTGTATTCTCAGTGATGTCACTGGTTCTTAGTGAATAGTAGGCTGCATTCTCAGTGATGTCACTGATTCCTAGTGACTGGATAGGCTGCATTCTCAGTGATGTCACTGATTCCTAGTGACTGGATAGGCTGCATTCTCAGTGATGTCACTAGTTCCTAGTGAATGGATAGGCTGCATTCTCAGTGATGTCACTGGTTCTTAGTAAATGGAGAGGCTGAATTCTCAGTGATGTCACTGGTTACTAGTGAATGGATAGGCTGCGCTATCAGTGATGTCACTGGGCCCTAGTAGGCTGCACTCTCAGTGATGTCACTGGGCCCTAGTAGGCTGCACTCTCAGTGATGTCACTGGGCCCTAGTAGGCTGCACTCTCAGTGATGTCACTGGGCCCTAGTAGGCTGCACTCTCAGTGATGTCACAGATTCTTAGTGTACTGGTAGAGCCACAACACAGAGGCTATTGGTTCAGTTTATTGAGATGTGTTGGGGTGATACACTAGATGTGTGTGACACACATGAAAATCCATCTCACAGCACAGGCAAAGAAACAAAGTAAATGACAGATGTTGCAATCAGCCAGAGCACTCTGCTGCCAATCCCCTTGTACTTAATAAATAAAATGAAGCCTACGTGACCAAAAGGAGACTTAATTCAATAGTTACAGTTTATTTTTACATTCCATGTGTTTAAAGCACATCAAAGTAAATAGACTAAATTATAGTGTGCTTATCCAGAGATCATTATCTCCCCTGTCCTGATGCATCTTTCATGTGAGAAGGGAGGAAAACAGCCTTCGTCAAGGCATCAAACAAGGAGAGATCAAGAGAAGATGACATGATGCAAATGCTTAGCAAGGAACACACAGTAATTAGAGCTCTGGTCAGGGTACAACTAAATACAAACAGACAAAATGCTAGACCAGCATGCCGCATTAGGACGTTAACAGGAAAAATCATTTGCTAATCAGATCGTTAGGACAATCACAGACCTATGACAACCTTTAGCCAATGAGAGTATTATAACAATCATAGTACAAGACCAACCCGTGGCCAATCAGAGAAATAGTACAACACAGACCTACACCACCCTGTAGCCAATGAGAGTATTATAACATTCAATAGGACAGGACAAACCTGTAGCCAATTAGAGTGTTAGGACAATCACATGTTTGTTCTAACACCCAATCAATGATTTAGGACAACCATAAGACTAGACCAAGCTATAGCCAATCACAGCAATAGATCTCAAGGCTAGACCAACTCGTAGCCAATCACATCATTAAGTCAATCACAGACCGGCCTGTAGCCAATCACGGGGTTATGGCCCCCATACACCAGCGACGGATTGCAACGGTCCTGTGATCCAGAGATAGCGAGTTGCAAGATTGGTGAAATACAACAAGTTGGATTCCTCTGATTTGTAGATCACCATCAAAATATGATCGTGATTAGCAAATCGGTGAAATTTAACATGGGAGAGTTTCACCTATCCTCCGACGGATCGCGGAACATCAACGGCCGCCGGTCTGCATTTCCGACTGGTGGATTGCCATCTCCAATCCCATTGCAACATCCGGCAATTCATTGCCTAGTGTATGGGGGCCTTTAGACCAACCTGTAGCCAATCAGATCATTAAATCAAAGGACTAGACCAACCTGTAGCCAGAGCAATACTGTAGAACAATCACAAGGCCAGATCAACTGTTAGCCAATCACATCATTAAATAAATCACAAGGGTAGACCAGTCTGTAGCCAAACAGAACATTACGACAATCACAAGACAAGAGCCAACTGTAGCCAGTGTGTTCATACAATCACCACACTAGACCAACTGTAGCCAATCAGAGTGATAGAGAACTCATAGCTTGAGTTCTCTATCACTATGCAGCTTGAAAAAGGCTACAGTGGAAGCCGAAACGCGTTGCTACTCTTGTTTAACAAGACACTGGGGATCTTATTGAACGTCCAGCCACCCGCAACAAACTTCACGCTGCTAACCAGCCACAGCTACAAATATCGGAAACGGCTGCTGCACTACACGGTAACCAAGCCGCTGCATTACGCTGTGCCTGAGCCGCCGGCTATTACCACGCTACACCATGCTGAGCCCTAGCCGCCAGCTATAGCTATAAGGACCAGAGACAGCCGCCGCACCACATTGTGAATAAGCAGCTGCGTCACACTGTGCATGAGCCGCCGGCTTCTTCTTCGCTACATCACGCCGGGCCCAAGCCGCCGGCTACAGGTATAATTGGAACTCTGACTAGTGGCGTACTGTATATCTATACTATACTGATTTGTCCAAACAGCAAATTTACGGACTTATTATAATTGAGACTGGCTGCAAATCTTCATACAGTGATAACCGGAGAGTTGGCTTAAATGTTACATATTATATCTGCATGTGTCAGAGAGAATCCCCAGTGAACTGTATCTTTTTACACACAATTTGTATCAGTGTCAGTTACATGTATACAATAAAGTTACAGTCTTTTAGGTCATTGATCACAGTAAAGGTGCCTACACACTAGATGTGTTCACAATGCGATATCAGGAGCAAGTTCCCGTGAACTCTCCCCGGCAGCCCCCCGCCACTCCAGGACATGATATGGTGCTAAAAAGTGTCCAATCTGATTTTAGATCAATCTGCACAAAATCGTGTCCGTGATTGGCAGATCTTACCTGCAGTAGGCAAGATCTAAAGATGCGATGCACGACCAGCGGGTACGCGCATCGCGATCGTGAGTGGACACTCACGATTTGGACATATTTTACACGTTTGGTCGCTCCGATGCGTCGAAATCGGACGAATCTTATAAAATACTGTCTAGGGTGTAGGCACCTTTACAACCTCCCCAGAGTCAGTGTTACATGTAAGGGGTAGTGAATTAAAACCATGTGTAGCTGTTTCTATGGTGGCTGCTGCCTGTATAAGAGGAGATTCGCCGCAGACTGTTCCCTATCCAATCCCGATTCATCCATCTGGGGAGATGGCCGTAATGCAGACGCTTGCGCAATTATGTGATTATTGGTGATCTGAGTATGTGTCTCAGTCACACTTCTCATACGTTGTTTCATTTTCGTTGTCGCTCGCAGTGAAAATTTATTTGCATAGTGATTGACAGGCAAGGTAACGTTTGTGGGCGGCAACAGTGGGGGGGGTGGGACTCAAATGCAGGCGTGTCGCAACCATTTTCAGGGTGTGTCTGCCTGTGACTGCGATCTCACATGCAGTAAAACTACTGTAGCTCTGGCATCTCTGTTCCGGCGCCCATTCTGCGCGACAACACAGGGCTACTCGGAAATCCAATAATCGATGCTGCGTCTTTTTACTCAATCTTGGATTTGCAGCAACGCCAGTGGGAGTCTCAATACAAATCCCGGCGGCTGCAATATTTGCATATTTTCGCACATCCACTGCATATAAATTCGCACCTGTGGTGGCGGCATTAGCGTCTATCTTTGAATCAGGCCCTCAGTTCTTTCTTAATAAAATGTCCCATTCCAAGATAAAGGGAGAATGAAATCCTCCAATGTCATCTTTAATTACCGGAGTGAGAGACTGGCTACATATGCTCAGACACCGCCCCGATACCCAGGCACGTCTGATTAACGATAGAACCGGAGGTTTGCTGAGGACAGCCGTCTCTAAACTTCCCATAGTACACATCACTACTTGTACTGCAGCTTGCTGTGTTTCATAGAATGGAGCAGGAAAATCTCTTACTCTGAAAAATGGGCTCAATCCGCCACGTGAAATCTGCCGCAGGACTCGCCATTCAGGACGCGCTAGCTTTGTCAAGCTGCACTTTCTGTGAATGGGCACACAGCAGGCGCGGACTGCTGTTCTGTACGGAGCAAAGCTCTGCCAGATCGTGGTTGTGCAGTCATTTTGTACGCACGTTAGTCCTGTCCTGCACTACAGGCTGAATACTGCACGGCAATCACTACCACTGTACTCACTAAGCTCAAGTGTTTCTGGTGAGTTTCCAGAATACATGGCTCCGGCTACATACTACGGATATGGTTACTATGCATTCTCCATGATCTAATTCCTCCATAGCGCTAAAGAGACAAAGCGCAGGTATTGCATAAGAGAGTATTCAGCAGCTGACAGCCCATCAGCATATACATGCCTTCCTAATTCCTAATGTTACTCTTTTATAACAACTTTCCAAAACCACCCTCTCCAGCATGTACATGTGCATCTAGACCTTCATGCAATATTGTGTAGTTTTAAATGTATGTGACTTAATCTCCTGCATAGATTGTTTTTTTCCTATACAGTTTATATTGGTCAGTGAAGCATAGTTTATGGTATATATCTGGCCTGGTCTTTGCTCCAACCCAGAGCAAGTTATCGCCTTTGATGAGCAGACCAATTGACTAAAGGCCCCCATACATCAGAGATTGATTGCACCAATCGTGCAATTTGCAATCGATTGTGTATAAAAATCTTTCCCTTTTTCAATCGATTGTGGCAATTCTGCAATCGATTGTGTATAAAAATCTTTCCCTTTTTCAATCGATTGCAGAATTGCCACAATCGATTGAAAAAGGGAAAGATTTTTATATACAATCTATTGCAAATTGCACGATTGCTGCAATCCATCTCTGATGTATGGGGGCCTTATGAGGTAGCCTGAAGGCCCCCATACATCAGAGATTGATTGCAGCAATTGTGCAATTTGCAATCGATTGAAAAAGGGAAAGATTTTTATACACAATCGATTGCAAATTGCACAATTGCTGCAATCAATCTCTGATGTATGGGGGCCTTCAGGCTACCTCATAAGACCCCCATACATCAGAGATGGATTGCAGCAATCGTGCAATTTGCAATAGATTGTATATAAAAATCTTTCCCTTTTTCAATCGATTGTGGCAATTCTGCAATCGATTGAAAAAGGGAAAGATTTTTATACACAATCGATTGCAAATTGCACTATTGCTGCAATCAATCTCTGATGTATGGGGGCCTTCAGATGTAGCCTGTCTTAATCAAGGATACCATTCCTTTATATCCAGTATAGGGGCAGCTGTGGCTGTGTTAGCTGCTGGGGTTAAATGCACAAGTGTGTTAACATAACAGTTAATCAAATAGTTGAACAAACACTGACCAACTTCTAAGGCAATTTCATATTTAAAAATGGATTTCTTTAATATTTGTCTAAAAGTAACTTACCTAAAACGCACCATGTACTATACATTTATTTTCATCAAAACACTCCTCCTTATTTTCTCTAAGGCTATAACATCCTTAACTCTCCCTGCTCATTGCAGCCCTATTGATTCGCTCACCTCCTCTAAAAACTCATGAGCTTTCTTTTTATCATACATTGACTGTTACAACCTCATTGTGTCACTTTAAAAAACTTTTACACACCTTCTACAACTATATCTACTTCTCTATCCTTCTGCTTTTATTAGCTGGTGACATATCACCAATTCCAGGCCCCACACACATACAGCTGATCTAATATGTAATAAATATCCTGCAAACCCCACATGTCTCCCATCACCCTCCAAATCAATAAATGTGCCTTATGGAATCCACACTCTATCACAACTTATCATTATTTTACATCTGATCATCACTTTACAACAACTACTTTCACCAATTTCTACATTTACCTAAGACTGCTGGTTCACACCTTAACCAATCTCTTTAAATAGCTCTTGATGAAGTGGCTTCAGCTACCCATCAAAGTTCATGTAAACTGAAATAACAACAACCATGGCTTTCCACACACGCCTACAAATACTGTCACGTAAGTAGAATGTCAGTGGCATTAATCTTAATCCAAATGACTTCCTCACATACTGTAAAATAGGAATCCACCCATCTGTCATCCGAACCCTCTGTCCAGCCCATCTGTGTCACCCGTCTGTCTGCCCCTCCCCTTCTGTGTCACCCCTGTCTGTCTGCCCCTCCCCTTCTGTGTCACCCCTGTCTGTCTGCCCCTCCCCTTCTGTGTCACCCCTGTCTGTCTGCCCCTCCCCTTTAGAATGTAAGCTCTCACGAGCAGGGCCCTCTTCCCTCATGTGATTTTTCTTCCTTTACAGCAGCTAACTCTTGACACCCTGGTACTGTTGCAGAAATGTTTATATGCCATGTACTTGTCTTGTACTGTATGTCACGGTTTACTTGTTCTGTTCAACTGTTTCTGTACTCTGTTTTTGTACTTTGTAAGGCGCTGCGGAACCCTTGTGGCGCCATATAAATAAAGGATAACAATAATGGACATATAAACATTTCCTATGATGTTGGGGGAAATAGGCAGGCTGTGGGAGACAAAGCGCCTATGAGATATTATTGCTCTTTATGTATAAAGAACAAGGTATTCTGCAGCTCTGGGACAGAGAGCAAACAATGGGCCTGATTCAGACCCACTCGCGAGCCGCTGTCCGCTCGCAAGTGGGTCGATGTTCTGGACTGAGCATGCGCACGACGGAGGGAGCTCCGTCGTGCGGATGCGCCAGACGCGACGAGCGAAGGAAAGTCCTTCGCTCGTTGTATCTGATCAAAGGGGGCGTGCTGTCGATGTTGATTGACAGCACGCCCCCTTTGGTAGGCGTGCCGGGAGCGTGCCTCCCTGACGGGGGCGTTCCCACGGGAACGCCTCCCGTCAGAAGCCGGCCCACTGACATCACTAGTGATGTCAGTGGGAGTGATTTGGGCTCTGATAGAGCCAAAATCACTCCGGAGCTTGCGGTTGAAAACCTCAACCGCAGGCTCCGGCTCGCAGATTCGATGGTCGCGATGGTCAAGACCATCGCGGCCATCAAACTGCACGCTCGTATAGGCTGTGGGTGGTGACCCACAGCTATACGAGCGTCCAGGAGAACGCTCCATTTTCATGGAGGCCGGCCCTCATTCAGAGCGTACGGCTCTGAATGAGGGCCTATGTCTCTCTAGAGCACGCTCTTCTAGGATAGCGCTGACATGCTTACAGAAGCACAGAAATATTATTACACATTCATACATTAATATTAGTACTAGACCAAAACAAAGGCGAGACGTTCAAAAACGTTAATGGGCTTTTAAATGTGCTACGACAGCATTACAAGTCGTTCTTGAACGACAGAGTACAAGACAAATGTTTTACTGTTACGGCCTGATTCAGTAAGGAACGCAGCTGCGTGCACTACATGAGGACGCTCACCTTACCTCACACACATCCGTAACGTTTAGTAAGACTGCAAAACCATCGGTACAGTCGGAGCCTCGCGCACACTGGCACAATCTCTGACCTTACTAAGAAATTGCTAACCTCATCGCACGCAGTGAAAGGCCAAGCTGTATATGGCATCGCAGTGGATAATTTATACACGCCCCGGCAACAGCGTTCAAACGCACTGGCACGCCTGTGTTTCGCCGACCACCCCCCCTCCCCCAAACGGTACTTTCTGACAATCACTCTGCGATGGGTCTGCGTAGTCACTGCAATCGCAGTCCCGATCGCAGTGGTTAGTTTGCGCACGCGCACTGCGATGCGATGCATACGCAGACCATAACAATCTGCCGATAGCGTGCGTAATCGTAGTTGCAATCCTTGCTGAATCAGGCCATTAATCTCAACCAAGACACCAAAATAGAGGTTTTCCCTAGTAGGAAAGGCATGCATGGTAATAGCTTATTAATAAAGCTGCATACACACACACAACGATTTTGTTACCAACGATTTTCTGTCAGATTTTTAAAGTGTAATGAACGATTTTCCTGAACTACAAACGATTTTTGCATATTCCCTTAATGAAAATTGTTCAGTTGGTCAGTCTGACTGAACTACAAACGTGAATGCGCATAAACGATAATTGTTCATCGTTTTCACTCAGAAAGTGAACGATTTTTTCAACGAACGATAATCAACATCGTTTATCAATAATCGTTCAAAAAAATCGTTGTGTGTGTATGCACCTTAAGAGTTTAGACAATCCAAAAGGTCCTTTGTCAGGAAGCCCAAAGGCAAACGGCCTGTCCATCTGCTACAGGTGAGGATTAACAAGGTGGCTAAGCATGCTAGGAATTGTAGTGCAACAAATGCAGTCATTGTTTCTCTTGGGCAGGGGTAGGCTAAAAGCGGCTCGCCAGCTGTTGTAGAACTACAAATTCCAGTATGATCTGCCTCAGTTTTGCTATTTGACCATGCTAAAACTGTTGCAAGGCATGCTGGGATTTGAAGTTCAACAACAGCTGGAGGGACTCTACTTGCCCACCCCTGCTCTTGGGCCTATGAGTATGTATGAGGCCTCAATGCGCTCACCTGCGCTGCTGTCACAGTCCGCTGGCTCCTCTTTCACGCTCTTTCCTCCGGAAGTCTTCCACCTGCATTTCACCTGTTCCATCAGCTGCTGGAATTCCGTTTTGTGTTTCATTCCTGCAACAAACACGTCACGCTGATCATGCAGGCAGCTGTACAGCATAATTAATAGCCCAATTAAAAGCAACATCTTTTACACAATAGTACTCTGACCCGCGGTGGTAATCCTTTGGTTCACAGCAACAAAGAAACCACGATTGATGTTTATAGCATTAATGACAGAGCTACAAACTCGATTCACAAACACGTCTTTGTTCTGTAATATAAAATATGTAGACACTACAGGCAGCTAATGATGAGGGTTTATTTCCTTTAATTGACAGGTCACTACGACAGGTGATTAAGTTATTTAATAAAACTTGGAAGATTTGTGCGGAGCCCAAACAGATCTGAATTCTGCCCCTACCCATCAGGATGACCACATTCAGCAGTCCATCTGTTCTGCACTACAACTCCCATCATGCTTCACCAGCCAGTGATACATCAACAAAGTCATAACACTCGGAGGGTTCCCTACGTGGCAACTGCTGGTGACAGTGTTAGTATATACAAGGGCAGCGTAGGCCTTAAGGTGCGTATCCACTAGCAGATAGTGGAACGAAAGTACGATTACAACATTGTAATCGTACAGTCGTTCCTCTTCCCTTGCAGTGCCTACACTGATCGATATGTCATTCGGTGTAGGCACCCTCCCTCATCCCTGAACATGGTCAATCTGTCATTATTGGCAGATTGACTGGCATGTTCAGGCGATGATTGTTGTTGAAAACGACCAGCGGGAGCGCGAACTGCTGGTCGTTTGACATTTTCATGCCCGATTCATGCGCAATTAATGAGCGATTGAACTATATCATTATTGTTCAATCGCTCATTTTAATCGGCAAGTGGATTCGCATCTTTAGCTTGCAGAGCATCATGGAGAATACAGGGCAATGCGAACTCTGCCCGTATCAGCTGTGACTGCATCCAGTAAGTACACAGTAGTAAATGGGCTTTTATAAACAGAAGTCATCATCACCAATTTTTATTTATAGCGTGCCATAAATATCCCCAGCACAGCACGGAGCGTACGTAAAATGCAATATACGAGCGGGCAAGGACAGACCAGGCGGATGGGAAAATAATAGCCTCGCGTCTCGGAGGGGTCACTAATTCCTAAGGACTTGACAGGCTTTTATTGATTAGGGCCCAATAACTGTCAGCTTCCTCTATATGTAGGCAGAGCGTCCACTTTAAGAGTTAATGGCTGCCATTTAAATGAATAAGTGCTTTCATTTAGAATTTTATGTGTATCCGATGAGGAATATGGCAGATAGCCGTTATTCATACATTTCACTACAAATGTGCATTCACTGCATGAGGAACCTTTCCATTATGGCTGTCTACTTCAAGGGAAACGAAGAGTATCTAACTGCTACTCGTGAATGGTTTCCGGACTATAGACAGTTAAAAGGTCGACGATGTCTAGATAGACACCAAATGTTAAACGGGCAATAGGTCGACACGGACAAAAGGTTGACACACTAAAGGTCGATATGGAAGAAGGTCGACAGGTACAAATGGTCGACAGGGTCAAAAGGTCAACATGAAAATAGGCAACACTATTTTTTTTTTTTTTTGTTAAAGGTTAGGCACTTACCGGAGGGTTAGGCACTAGAAGGGACTTTTAGGGTCAGGTACCTACCCCGACGGTTAGGTTTAGGCACTAAGGGGAGGGTTAGGGTGAAGATTAGGGTTAGAGAAAGATGAAAAAAAAACGTACCGACCATTTGTGTGTCAGGAATTTTCGGGTCGACCTATTGACCCGGTCAACCTTTAGAGTGTCGATCTTTTCACCCTGTCGACCTACTGGCTATCTAGACCTTGTCAACCATTTAACAGTCTATCTTTTATACCATAACCCTCATGAATATGGTCTGGTTTATAGGAGCCCGCAAACATGTGAGGTTATAGTCGCTTTAAACGCTTATCTGCGCAGTTAGGACGAGCATTAGGATTTGGAGGCTCTGTGCCTTTGATCAGTTTCTATCTTCCTGTACTCAGTAGTAACTCCAGCAGCCCGGCAATACTTTCCTGTACGCTCTCGTTTCCCTCTCAGCAAAACTTAATAAGCAGATTTATAAAAAAAATAAATAATCATTTTGCGAGCAGATTGCTCTTCAGCAAATCGGGATGACAGGATGCGGAGATGTGCTGAAGTGTTTTGGCAATATCAAAAAACACAAATGAAGGCCTCCTGCTGCTTCTCTGCGGAGGGCGTGCAAAGCTGGCATTTTGTCTGGTGGATCCGCAGATAAGGGTGTTATACAATGCCGCTGCAGTAATCACGGATTTCATAGGGTCAGCAGTTGGTATCCTGATTAAAAAGCCTTCATTGTCCCCAGACTCTCAGTAAGAAAATATAATTTTCCCCGCTCTGTTTCTAACATGTCATCACTATATAATAGAGCCGTCCTTTCGTCTCCCGGCCCTGCCGGTTACGTGATAAGAATGGAGAAACTTCGGCTACATACCATCTGCCGCCATGGCTGATAGTGGAGGATGAGCTGACTGGGCCTCTGCCCTGGGACTCCAATTTCAGAGGACCTTGCTTAGTAAGAAGTGTTTTGGCTCCAGTGAAGTTTCCAAATTGACCTAAAACTTTTTGGCTAAATCGATTATTAATATTAGATGTATTGTTGAATGAATTTATTTGCGACAAACAGACAAATGACACCGATGCTTCAGGGGAATCAACGTCACAAAATATAAACCACCACCTGGCAAGGCTCAAGACCACACACATGGTGGCAGAGTCTACTGACTGTCGCCTGTCTGCAAGTTCATACACATGCCGTTACAAAGCCCTTCCCTTGTGTACATCTGTGCGGTCGGATGTGCAAGGACAGACGCCCACTTTTAGCGCCCGTGCACGCTGCAATACCGATTGGTACGCCACCATTGGTCGCACCAACCCAATGGCAGGTGCAGATTCTTCATCTGACCACGGCTTCCTATGCATGCGGCTGTGAAGGCAGCGGCTTGTATTGACGCGCACGCGACACTCCCATAACACGACCATTTTTGCACTCCCAGTCGCTAACCAGGATTGACCATTATTTTTCCAATAATGTCTGAATAGACAGTAGCAGCGCCTTTATGCGTATACTCTAACGCATCCGCCTTACGGGCTTTCAGAAACTTTCACGCAGTTGCAAATAAATGTTCAACTACGTGAACATCGGCATTGCGTGTGGGTTACGTGTGACTCAGAACCAGGCCAGCAGAGGAGACCCCAGACCCTGCAGAGCAACTCCCCACAAAAAGTTATGCACCAACCTATTAAGAGACACATCGCAGGCTGGAAAGGATTATAAACCTACACTAATTTGTTATCGCCTTGTGGTTTCCACTTCCGTCATGGGCACCTGGCTCTACGCAAATTAGCACAGATTTCCTTCCTGTGTTTCTTGTGCTGTTGCGATTACTGTCTGTAACTAGCGTTTGGGCCAGACTGTAACCAGGGCGCCTATCTGCGTGGAATTAGCGCAATGTCTTTCTGTTTACACTCTCTAGGTTTCCTCCCACAGGCCAAACGCATACTGGGAGGTTAAACGGTTTCTAAGTAAATTACCACCTGTGCACACTTGTGGCTGAGAAATTATATTGTAGGTTTCACCAGGCCAGGGACTTGTGTGAATAAAGCTCTACTGTACAGCTCCGCGTAATGTGTAGGCACAATATAAAGAAAGCGTAATAACAGTAATAATCATTTCTGCACAAAATTCTAATCCTGCTTTTCAAGTGCCTCATTGCTGGAATTCTCCTGTGCGACAACACAGGATTTAGGAAGGGGAGGGGGATTAAACCCATCTGTTAAATGAAGAAAGCCCCGTCTTATTTCCTGTGCTGGTCTGCGGAGATTTCGCTTTCCTTGGGCTGAAATTCACACATGCAAGAAGATTCCTACTCTGCCCACAAACAATTTGTTCCATTAATGGTATGAGATGTGAAATGTGACCAGGGGGAAATGTGCGTCTCTCTCCGATTGCCAGGAGTTACAGTGAGGAACATGCTCATGATCAGACTGAGAAGCATTTTTTGGTCCTTCTGTATGAGCTGCACTCATCAATGATTACTCTGCATTTATAGCTGTAATTTACGGTGCCTTGGTGACGTGCCACATTCCCGACCACAGACTATTTAGTTCTTTTTTTGTGTGTGTGTTTTTGTTTCTTGCTACGAATGTGGCTTCTCAGCATGGCTGTCGTCGCTCCAGGGATATCATCAGCGCACCAGATTGGGGACCTAAGCTCGTGGCGATAGGGACACCAAAGTCATAATTCTCCCATTACAAGATCATTAGCGCTAGCAAGCTCCTTGGTGGGAAGATAATGAAGACTGAGAAACTGTCTGTGCCTACCCACAACGCGCTGCGGCCGGCTGTGTGTCGGTTCTGTAGGGCTCACAACGCACGCACTGTACACAGACAGAGAGCAGCTCGCTTTTGTGACTTTACAGGAAGAGACTCGTCACGTTTACGGCACCTGCTCCCATGTATTGTAATCGGCAGGGTAATAGCTACAACCGTTCCCCCTACGGGACTCGGTGACATCAATGTGCTATTTAAGCATTCATTTCAGAGTTTCATATACAGAATGGTTGAGAAAAGATTAAATGCAGCATAGACAGTGTCTGCCTTTTTGGCAAAGATCAAGTGTAGTATCTGTCCTAGGGAACCACTGGGTGTAGAACCTGTTCTTCTGTAGGGTTGGATAGCGCTCCTGGTGGAGAATGGCGGAACCACCTGGTGTAGTACCAGCCAGAAGCCCGAAGAACTATGTGCCCCTGGTGCTGGCAGAGCCAGGAGTGCCTGAAAATGCACGGTCACACCCACTGAACTAGTACGGGACATTACACTTGCACTTCACTCACCTCTGTCTGCACTTTTTCCCTTTGCCCAGGCCAATTTTTAATTCCCCTGGTCTTCTGGCTGGGGCTTATTTATTGTTTGCACTTTTTCACATCTTTTTATGTTTTTTGTGTGTTGTGTCACTTTTTTGGGTTTAGGTTAGACCCTTATTGGCCACCTCTGCCCTTGTAGCCATGGCCCTCTCGTTTTGGGGAGGGCTGAAGGTTTTCGTTCCCCGGGGGCAAGCTTCACCCTGGGGAGAACGGGACAACCCTGAGTCGTGAGGTGGAGGGAAGTCTGAAGACCAATGCCCCCTAACGAGCCTTTTGGCTCCGGGGGTCGGGGATTCAGGTGTCCCTCTGCGCTTCAGTAAAGGGGGATCCAAAGACCCTTGTGCTCCTCGGTAGGCCTTTTTAGCCTTGAAAATTTTAATTTTTAAAGTTACATGTAAAACCTCCCAGATATCTCTCCTGACGTGTGTATGGCAGTGATGTCACTAGGAAGTAGTGACATCACTGAGGCATGGGTGTAATGCCTCAATACAAGCCTACAAAATATCTACAACCACTCTAATGCAGAAATCTGGCCATAAATGATGCGGTGAGACCAATCATTATATTGCACCCAAATACATTGAATGCATGTGCTACAAGCCCCAAAACAGACTGCGAAACACAAAAAATAAACTTTGGAAAGTCTCTGCCATTGCAGCCTCTATTCTCCCCTACCCACACTGCTCGTTCCAGAGCACAACACTGATCTCGCCAACCTGCGGATTCTCGTCAGGACCAAAATCGTTTCTATGCCCTCCTTACAAATGTATTACACTCTGCACAGGTCATTCTCACTGGGTCTGTAACATTTCTTTTAGAGTGGCTTGTTAACCTATGAAAGCAGGAGGAGTGAAATTAGGGACCTATATTACATTTAACCAGGGAAGTAACAACATGCTATAAAGCACTCCTCTGGCACGTGCATCGCTGTCTGTTTTCCCTCAGGGATAATGCTAGTATTCTGTATAGGTCTTGCCTGTGTTTAGTGAGCGCTTCTATAATAAAAGGTATAGCGTCCCCTCATTCTCCTTACTTGGACTGCGATTATGGCCAGAGAGATTGCGATTTGGACTTTATACAAGCATCTGTTATTCTATGGGAGCTTCTATAAATAAAGTTTCACATTGCTTGTCCCAGTACCAATAAGTGGCCTCTGAGCGTCTAACAGCTCCTTTAATTTCCACCAGCGCCGGCCTTAAACAATTCATGGGAACGCTCAAAGTACTAAAGTGTAAAAGGCTTCTCCAATCTCTGGATTGCTCAGAGAAGCAGACGGCTCTGTCTACTGAGATTTATCGATGCCAGAGAGGCCATTAAAGACTGGTAAAGCAGATGTACTAACTGCATTCTGAATATAACGCCAGACCTAAGAAATGCTGGAGTCTCTCGTTGTAAGAGGATCACTTAAAGGGCACAATCTACACCCAGAGGTTTGTAATGAAGTCAGCTATGGTTACACTGGCTGCTGTGTCCTCACTGAGATACTAAGGTTGAGCGTGTAATTAAACCGGTAACACAGTTTGCAGGAAAGAAAAATGAACAAGTCGCTGCATTTGGCGCTTTAAACATTCCACGCAAGCACGCTGAGCCCCACATTGTAAATCATACGATGACGTTACAGAGAATGTAAACAAAACAAGGATAATATTATCCGTATAACACAGGAGAGGGCAGCAAACAGCATTTTATCTCAAGTCCCATTTACAAATAATTTGCCTTAAATGGTCAGTAACATAGGCAGGCACAAATTGCAGGAATACATAATTATATTTCTTGCTGGGCTATGACATACATCTGGCTGGTAAGAGTAAAGACTAGAACAGGTCATAAAGTGAAACGATTGAAGAAAAAATGTTCCACGTGCGTGATGCCAAGTATTGTACCGATTGCACTAAAATACTCTATATTAATGGGTTTCAGAGAATGAGCAAGACTCCGCAGGAGGCTCGACCTACTATTGCTCAATATTTCTACTAATCATTTCTAGTAAAGACTAAACAGTGAAATATAAATGTAACACAAGCAACATTAATAATAATAATAATAATCTGCATGTTGAGATAAAGGTTTCCACAGACTCTATAGTAGCTAAAGCGTAAATGTATTTAGTCTTCAGTGACACATACATAGTGTTTAGCTCACTGCACAAGGTCTGACAAGATCGGTTACATAATTACAAAAACACACCCCATCTGTCATTCCACCAAAGTCAGCCCATTATACAAGATTCATCTCATAGGAAGTCACTAAACGCATAAGAATCTCCTACAATGGCACCCAACGCCACCACAAAACATCGGTAATATAATTGAAGATCTAAAATTTGCCTTTACCGTACGGGGGGCCTCTGACAGCACAAATGCATTCATTATTTTATGACAACTAATGTACTCTAGTAGGTATACGTTCAGGAAGCCGGCGGACGGAATGCCGACCGTCGGCTTCCAGACACTGTTATCCCGACTAGGGACGAATGATAGGCGTCTCAATCTAGATGCCTATCATGTGACAGACGTCAGTACACCGGCGCCCGGCATCCCGATTGAGCGGATGCCGGGCTACGCAGCAGACAGTCACGTGGGGGGAGGTTAAATTTAGGGTTTCCGGGGTGGACTTAGGGTTAGGCACCCCCCCCGGGAGGGTTAGGTGTAGACTAGGAGAAGGGGGGTTTAGGGTTAGGCACCCCCCGGGGGACTTTGGTTTAGGCGGCAGGGAAGGGGGGGTTAGGGTTAGGCACCCCCCGGGGGACTTTGGTTTAGGCGGCAGGGAAGGGGGGGTTAGGGTTAGGCACCCCCCGGGGGACTTTGGTTTAGGCGGCAGGGAAGGGGGGGTTAGGGTTAGGCACCCCCCGGGGGACTTAGGTTTAGGCGGCAGGGAAGGGGGGTTAGGTTTAGGCGGCGGGGAAGGGGGGTTAGGTTTAGGCACTGGGGGGGGAAGGTTAGGGTTAGGCACCCGAAAGGAGGGTTAGGGTTAGGGGGTAGATTAGGTTAGTCAATACTTACCTAGGGACTATCGGGATTTCTTCCTCTGTTGGCCAGGCGCTGTCGGGATTTGAACCGCTAATTCATACCGATTCCCTATAGTATAAACACCCAGCCAGACCAATTAAACTAGATATAGAAAAAAAAGACTAAATACTAATTATACTAACAACCACCATGTAATAATATCTAGTTATGTGTAAAGCCCGGTACTCACTATACAATTTCTCAGACAATATGCCCGATTCCGACTAATCGGAAACGACATATCGTCAAAATCTACTATCTCGGCTGTAGCCCGCTCCTGTTTGGTCATCAGCCATGTCGTCAGTACGTCCCTACATTCAGCTCAACCTGACAATATGACCGACGACCCCATGCAGCGGGCAACATCGGCCGGTCGGGCACTGGATAGTCCAGTATGTGTACCGGTTGCCTCATAGTTTGACCCATCGGCAGGTTGGTGGGGGGTTGCCCATCGTTTCGCTGGGTACACATATCGAAAAGTGTATAACCAGTTTAAGGACACATGGAGGAGTAGCAAAACCGCACCACAGACAAAACACAACCTCTGTTTCAGGGGGATATTCAATTCTAGGCTATGAGCGGGCGTGATGTGCAGCTATGAGCGGGCACGATGTGCGGCTATGAGCGGGCACGATGTGCGGCTATGAGCGGGAACGATGTGCGGCTATGAGCGGGAACGATGTGCGGCTATGAGCGGGAACGATGTGCGGCTATGAGCGGGGCTATGAGCGGCGGTGATGTGCGGCTATGAGCGGGGGTGATGTGCGGCTATGAGCGGGCGTGATGTGCGGCTATGAGCGGGCGTGATGTGCGGCTACGCACATCAATGGTAATTAAAGTTCCCCAACATCATAGATTTTCTAGCGCATCCCTACGGGATACAAGGAAAACACAGCAATGTCTGTGGTCACAAAGTGATGGAGAAACAGTCAGATCTCCATAAAACGTGGCAGGACAGTTATTTAATAATAGAGATAACCGGTAGCGACATTTCCTGCAGTGATTTATCTGAGGGGCCACACAGACGTCCCAGCATCTTTGTACAGAGTTTATCATTAGTGTGTATACAATCCTGCCGTCTCTGTGCACTTCCCTCATAACTTCCCGGTCACATTACAATATATTCTGTTTCCTGAACACGCTCCAATAAAATACAGAAGCATTCCTTACATTTTACATGGACACCGGCCAACAGTCAGGTAATATCCATTTTTTTTCTGTATCAGGCCAAAACTGGCAGGGCATGATGAGACTTGTAGTTCCACAGCCAGCAGCAGCTGCTTTATATGGATCACAGCGTAAAGATGCATCTGCTGTAGTTTACCATATAGAATCTTACCCAGCCTATTGTTACATTGTCAGACGGCTAACAGTGGGAAATGATTATCGACAGCAATCTGACGGGACCTGAACAGCGAGGCATAAAATAGAGCTACCATATAGTTTGTATACCATGTTATGCTATGTTTTGTACTGTTCGGTCTATTCGATTCCAACGCATCGGAACGACAAATCCTTCAAATCGTCCAGCGTGTACACACTATGCGGGCTCCCTCGGCGTCGTTCATCGCATCTACAGATCTCATGTACATGCAAGAAGATCTGCCAATTCTGTTAACAATTCGCCGCAGATTGTGCAGTGTGTACGCACTACCAGACGACATGGTTACATTATACAGTTAACGATCTAACCACCAAACGATGCAAAATATATAATTTGGTAGTTTGTTAGATTGCACAGTGTGCATGCACTAGATCGTTTGTCCGGGAGTTCAAGGGAAATCGTTAACGACATTGCATCGTTTTCTAGTCTAATGTGCACCTTGCTTTAGAACTAGTAAAACGGATACTTAATATTTCAATCAACATCCAGTGTGTTTTTAGAGCAAATAGACCGACAGCAGCATCTGAATGTCCCCGTGAGGATGGCGCGGAATGGGTTACAGCGAACAAGCAAATAACATAGAACATTGTTTCCTTTTCATTACGCGCAACGATGTTACCAATCTCTGTCAATATATGCAGGCGGATATTTTTTGTTTTTTTTTGAGGGGAGAACAATATCAGTTACCGTGGTTACAAAACACTCAGATGGCTATTAAATCTCACTGAGTGACGTGGGTTTGTCTAAATGCTTTGGCTGCTAAATGAAAGCAGCTCGGGATTCAGATGAGAGCATTGAACGTTGTGCCGAGTGGATTGTGCAAGTGTGACGTGGCCGGCTTTTGTCTTATGTTAGAATACGCATTAGATCGATACCTGGACAGGGCACCACATAACTAAACAGAGTGGCCTGAAAAAGTTTTTGCCCCCTTCCTGATTTCCTCTATTTTTCCATATTTGTGACAATTGTTTCAGATCTTCAAACAAAATAAAAAAAAAAGACAAAGACAACCCGAGTGAACACAAAAACTATTTTTAAATTATTAATTTAGTTTAATTAATTTAATGGTTTAATTTAATGTATTAATTAAAAAATAATTTAGTGTCTTTGATAAATATAGATGCATTTTCACCGACGATACAGCTTTATAATATACACCAATGGGTTGCTAATGGCTAAAGCACTGCGGCATGGGGTAGTTTATTTAACAAGGATGATGGTGATAACAGAAGAAAATTCATGGAACAAAATGTATTTCATTTTTATAAAGCAGTTTTTCAATTAATATTTAGAATGTTTCTTATTATTTAATAAATATATGTAACTATTTTTATTTTATTTCTTTCTGTCACTAAATGGAACTGGAAGCTGTGGCTTGGTTACACTGCACATATGCCGGTAGAATTACCTTAAAGAGTCTTCCTGGATAGAATTAATCTAACCCTGCAGTAGTTCAATCCTCATTTATTTATCAGATATATAGGGTATATAGAGGGTGTTTCATAAAACCGGGTGAAGTTTCCAATAATATGAACAAATGGCGCGTTTCGCTGTTTGCAGCATGCTTCATCAGATGGGAAACTTCTACATGTTGTTTCAGGAATGCAAATAAATGTCCTGGAATTATTTTTGTAGAAATTCACATACAATCTGCATTGTGTGCAGTGTGGTGCTGCAGAGTCCGTCCGTGACTGCTCTATTAATGAGAATGGTGACTGCTTAATTAATGAGAATGGTGACTGCTTTATTAATGAGACTATTGACAATCTCATTAATTAAGCAGTCACCAATGCACCTTGCACAGCAATACAGCATGTGATTTTCTACTAAGACCAATCCTGGACATCTACTTGTACTCCTCAACAATCTTTAGCAGTTTCCTATCTAATGAAGCAGGCTGCAACCCGCGAAATGCATTATTTACCGACAGGTATGCCGGTAATTCTACTGGCACACCTGCACCTGTGAGATAAGAGTTATCGTATAACATACCTTTGTTAACTTTTTTTCTTTGAGGTCCATAGGGTCCACAGGAATTACCTTGGGTATGTGGTTGGAGTAAGCTAGGCACCAAACAGTTACAAGCTTTAGCTCCCAGGATGCACTGGGTCATCCTCCATATATACCCCGCCCCTGGCTACAGGCACTTAGTTTGAAACCAAGCCCAAGGCAGGAGAAGGAAGAGGAGAAGAAAGGACAATTGTACACCAGAAACACTCTAAGAAGAGGGAATCATTGAAATACAAAAGAAAAAGATTACCAGGTGTGTTAGGGTGGGTGCCCTGTGGATCCTATGGACCTCAAAGAAAGAGAGGTAAAAGGTATGTTATACCATAACACTTATTTTTTTCTTTGGGGTCCATAGGGTCCACTGGAATTACCTTGGGGATGTCCCAAAGCAGTTCCCTTAAGGGTGGGGACGCTCCTGTTTAGTAGAAAGGAGAATACGACGCTCAAAGGAAGCATCCTGAGAGGCAAATGTATCAAATGCGTAAAACCTGAGAAAAGGTGTGGACAGAAGACCACGTGGCTGCCTTGCACAATTGTTCAGCAGAGACACCACGACGAAACGCCCAAGATGGTCCAACAAATCGAGTAGAATGTGCTGTCACTGTGTTGGGAACAGAGAGATCAGCTTGTGTGTAAGTTTGAGAAATCATCATGCAAAGCCATCTAGCCAGAGTCTGTTTGTTAGCTGGCCAGCCCCGTTTATGAGAGCCATTCAGCACAAAAAGAGAATCAGATTACCTATTGGCGTTGGTGCGATCAGGGAGGTCTGAAGACTGGAACCACAATTTCTTCATTTACATGAAAGCTGGATACTACCTTAGGAAGGTAACCCCGCCCTGGTACAAAGAACAGCTCTATCCTGATGGAAAATCAAAAAGGGTGAGCGACAAGAGAACTGCCAAATCAGAGACGACAGCAAGAAGAAAAACTGTCTTTGCTGTCAACCACTTAAGGTTTAAGGTCTACTGATACAGGGGTTCAAATGGGGGAGCCTGTAGAGCCCTAAGAACCAATGACAAATCCCAAGGAGCTACCGAAGGGACAAAGGGAGGCTGAACTCTCAGAACATCATGAAAAAATGTCCTAACATCAGTTAGTGGGGCAATCCTTCTCTGAAACCACAGTGCAGATGCCTGAACCCTCAGGGTGGCCAAGCGGAGACCCCGGTCTAACCCAGCCTGGAGAAGAGCTAGCACTCGTGAGAACCTAAAAACTTCAGGATTATATTTTCTATGTTTACACCACTGAAAATACAAGTGCCAATTCCTGTAATAGATGTGGGCAGAGGAAGGCTTCCGTGCCCTGAGCATCGTCTGAATTACAGAAGTAGTAAAACCCTTGGCTCTTAAGATGGAAGATTCAAGAGCCACGCCTTCAAAGACAGATGGGGAAGGTCCGGATGCAGGCAGGAACCCTGTGTTAAAAGGTCCGGTCTTAGAGGAAGAAACCATGGAGTGTCTACAGAGAGACTCTGAAGGTCGGTGAACCAAGCAGGGGCCATCAGTATTACTGTTCCGCCCTCGTGCTTGAATTTCCTGATGACCCTTGGAAGGAGGAAGAATGGAGGAAAAAGATACGCTAGCTTAAGTCCCACTTCACTGCTAGAGCTTCCACAAACTCGGCTGAGGGATCCGTTGTTCTGGACCCTTACCTGGGGACCCTGTGGTTGTGGCCTGAGGCCTACCTCTGGTAGTACCCATTTGTCCACTAGGATCTGAAAGACATCTGGATGAAGAGCCCATGCCCCAGCGTGTATATCCTGCAGACTTCGGAAGTCCGCTTCCCAGTTGAGGACTCCTGGTATGAATACTGCAGAGATTGCTGGAAGATGACATTCTGCCCAAACCACTAAGTTTGTCACTTCAGCCATGGTTGCCCGACTTCGTGTGCCTCCCTGATGGTTGAGGTAGGCTACTGTGGTCACGTTGTCGGACTGTACCTAGACAAGACTTCCCTTCAGTATATCCTGCGCCAGAACGAGTGCTCTGAATACTGCACGCAGTTATGGATAGGAGAACCTCCTTGGACTTCCATCTTCCCTGAAAGGTGTGACGACCCATCTAGCGTTCCCGCTAGGCTGTTTTAGCGGGGCGCGGCACCCTGCCCTCTTTCTGGAAGGCAAAAAGCGCCCTGCCCTCCAGAAGGAGGGCAAAAAGTGCCCTGCCCTAACAGCCTGCGGGAGCCGTCTTCACCCGCGGGTCGCAGTGTCTTGCGGGTGAAGAAATGTGCGGTGACCCGGTCACCGCCGGAGAATAGACACCGGGCGCATGCGCCCGGCATCTATTCTCCCTCTCTGCAGGGCTTCCAGGCTGCCCGGGGTGTCCTTAAGTGCCGGGCACGCCCCCAAGAGTGACGAAAAGGGGACGCGTCTTATACACACGCCCCCTTTCCGATGACCACGCCCCCTTCTCGGTCGCGCGCGCGAACGTGCCCTCTCTAGCTCCGACGCCCTGCCTTGCACTACCCATCACTGTGCCCCATCCGCAGATGCTGGCATCGGTAGTGAGGAGTACCCAATCTGGTATCCAGAAGGGGCGACCCCTGTTCAGATGAAACGTCTGCAGCCGCCATGAGAGGGACAGCCGAACCTCTGGAGTAACTGGTACGCCGCGTTCCACCGGGAGAGGATCAGCTGTTGCAGTGGTTTGGAGTGGAACTGAGCATATTCCACTATGTCGAAGGTGGACACCATGGACCGCAGAACCTGCATCGTTGAGTGGATAGAGACTGACTGATTTTGGAGAAATCTGTGAATCCGCAATTGAAGGGCCACAATCTTGTCTCCTGGCAGAAAAATGTTTTGTGCCAGAGAATCCAGGCATGCACCTAAATGCACCATCTGCTGTACTTGAGAAAGCGATGATTTTTTCCAATTTATGATCCAGCCATATCTGTGTAGGCAGGCAATCGTCAGTCTGAGATGATGCTGCAATACCTCTGGAGACTGTGCCAATATCAGGAGATCGTCTAAGTATGGCAGAATCCTGACTCCTTGACGCCTGAGGTAGGCCATCATTACTGCCATTATCTTGGTAAAAACCTGCGGGGCTGTTAACAAACCAAAAGGCAGCGCCTGAAACTGGAAATGTTTCTGCAGAACCGCAAAAACCTTTGGTGGGAAGGTGTAATTGGCACATGTAGATATGCTTCCTGAAAGTCCAAGGACACCATAAAATCCCCCGGTTCCATTGCCAAAACAATTGACCGAAAAGTTTCTATACAGAACTTGGGCAGCCGGATAAAAGTGTTGAGACTCTTCAGATTCAGAATAGGCCGGTGGGACCCAATGGGTTTTTGGATCAAAAATAGTTTGGAATAATAACCCCTTCTTTGTTGATCCAACGGAACCCGGATTATTACCCCTGAATCCAGCAGGGAACAAATGGCCTGCTGGAGGGCCAAGGCCTTTGCAGACTCCTTGGGAGGAGTTGTGCAGAAAAACCTTTTCGGGGGGTGTACCCTCGCGAGACTACTCCCCGGACCCAGGCGTCTGTTGTGAGATGCCAGGTATCTGAAAACTGAAGTAGTCGGCCTCCCACCCTGGGTTTCCTCAGGGGGAGGCCCGCCCCATCAGGCCATGGGTTTATAGTCTGACTTGGAAGCCGGACGTCTGATAGCCCAAGATCTCTTAGTTTGCAGTCTCTAACGAAAACTGGGTTATCTAGAGGAAGACTGAACTTTTGCTTCTCCATGCGGGCGAAAGGCTCGAAATGACTGCATAGGTCTATGGGTAATCGTTGACGGCAGACCAGCCAGAAGCTGCCAAAGTAGCTACAATCTTATCCAATTCTGTGCTTTCCAGTCCCTTAACCATAGGGCTCTGCGAGCAACAACTGAGGCAGTTGATGCCTTAGAAGTCAGAACACCGGCGTCTAATGCCGCCTCTCCCAGATAGGAGGCAGCTTCCTTGATATAGGAGAAAATTGTAAACTGTTCTCTGGAAGCCTCTGGAAGAGAGTGCCCCTGTCCATTCTTCAATGGCCTTAGATACCCAGGCCATGGCCATGGCCAGGCGGTTAACAGCCCCCGACAGAGAAAAACGCCTTGAGACAGGGTCTAAGTATTCCATCTGTGGGATCCTTAAGGGAGGATGCAGATGGTATGGGCAATGTGGCGCTCCTGACCAGATGTGTCACATGAGCATCCACAGGCAGTGGAACTTCCCACTTAGCGCAGGTGGGAGGGGGTATAAAGCTGTAACCTTCTTTGTAACATGAGAGTTGCTCAGATTTAGGAAACTCAGTCTTAACAAACCTCTGGCGCTTGAACACCGGAGCCTTTCTAGGTTCTGGCTCTTCACCATCTATGTTTAAAATAGTTTTTACTTCCCTTATCAAGGAGGGAACATCTGCTGTTGGAAAACAGTGCTCCTCTAATGAGAAACTCCTGAAAGGAGCCCTGTATGTCCTCACACTCATCTGAAGATGCATTTGAGTCTGCAGGCTGGACGGAGTGATAGGAAGAAGCAGACTGCCTTGTGGTTTTAGGCCCTACCGGCCTGAATGCTTGCAGAGTTTGCTGAAATGCAGCAGGGGACGGAGCCATACTCTGGCCTGAGTGGGCATAAACATCCATCCAGGATGGATGCATAGGAGGCATAAACATAGTAGGTTGTAGCTGCTGAGGGTAACCTATAGTAGGGGTCGACATGGGAGTAAACGGTTTACAACCTGCGCCATGATCTGGGAAAAAGAAGCCCACTGTTTGTTGTTGTTATTATTTTGAGTGCAGAGCCCCTGTGATAGATATATATATATAGATCTATATATCTCTGTAAGCCTAGTAGGATATCGAGCACTGTATTACCTGGCCACCCACCTAAGGAGAGGTATACAGGGAGACTGACCAAACCTTCTGAGATTCGCAGCTACCGAGAGGAACAACCCAGACGCGGGAAACCTAGTCTCTGGACAGCGTCTGGGTTGCAGGAGGGGCCGCCGAGGAGAGCCTACCTCCCCCTAGGCTGTATGGAATCACCGGGCGCACTGGCTATACACAGCCGCCGCCTTTTACTGTCCCCGCTGCCAGAATTTTATGCCCTGGTGGTCTAGTGGGGAAGCAGTCGTCCCTGGTTCCTCACAACAGCGGCCTCCGGCAGGTCTCCACTGCCGGAGGTACGGACTGCCAGGGAATCACCTTACCTCCATCCCCGATGTCACTGGCTGCAGTCCTGGGCCCAGCGCCCGCCGAAATCACCAGTTGCCTCACCGGTGTTGCAGCAGCTCAGTAATGGCAAAAAAAAAAACAAAAGCTTCCTTGGGACTGCCAAAGCAGTCCTCTGTTCGTAAGGTGCACTCCTGTGCACCAAACAAAAAACTCTGCCTGTAGCCAGGGGCGGGGTATATATGGAGGAGGACCCAGTGCATCCTGGGAGTTAAAGCTTGTAACGGTTTGGTGCCTGGATCACTCCAACCACATACCCCAAGGTAATTCCTGTGGACCCTATGGAACCAGAAGAAGAAACCTATCTTTCTACTGGTCATCTCCAGATTGGACTGCTGCAACCTCCTCCTATCTGGCCTCCCCAACTCCCATCTCTCTCCTCTCCAGTCTGTGCTCAATGCTGCAGCTTGACTCCTCTTTCTCTCCAAACGCTTTACATCTGCCTTCCCTCTCCTACAAGCGCTCCACTGGTTCCCCTTCCCCTTTAGAACCCAATTCAAGGTTTTCACACTCGCTTCCAAAGCCCTCACCCAATCCTCTCCCATTTACATCTCTGACCTCATCTCCCTTCACTCTCCTCTCCACCCTCTTCGTTCAACAAATGCACGCATTTTATGCCAGCTGATTACTTCCTCCCACGTCCGCCTCCAAGATTTTGCCCGCACTGCTCCCCACCTTTGGAACTCTCTCCCTCTACCCATCTGACTCTCCACCTCTCTACAATCCTTCAAACGGGCTCTCAAGACCCACTACTTCATCAATGCCATTCAGCTCTCATCCTAAATTACTGCTACATGTACCCTCCTCACGGTCTACCACATCTGTCTCATGCCTGTCTGTCTGTCCCTCCCCTTTAGAATGTAAGCTCTTGCGAGCAGGGCCCTCTACCCTCTTGTGCTTCTCCTTACTTTATTTTCATCTACTTCTTATTCCCCACTAGGGCACCTTACACTTGGTGCTTATGCTCTGTTGCTTATCTGGGTGTTATGGTCACTAATGTGTATCAATGTATATTATCCATGTCCTTGTCCTGCATTGTATTGTACTGTAAGTCACTTTTTTGGTTATGTACTTTGTAAGGTGCTGCGGAACACTTGTGGCGCCAAATAAACGATAATAGTAATACTGTCCATACTGAAGGGGTTCTGGATTCCCTTTATATATCAAAAAGCAAGGTTGGTAAAAAAAAAAAAAAAAAAAAAAAAAAAAAAAAACAGGTTTAATTTTTTTTTAAAAAGTGGTATTTTCCAACACTGGTTAGAAAGCATTAAAACATGGTTTATCGAAGTTTCTAATACATAGCAATGTTTCACAGTATTAATAGAATATGCAGGATTCCAGTGTTTTCCATTAAAACATTAATGCAAAAAAAAAAAAAATGGATTTAAATCAAGATAAACGGCGTAAAAAAAAAAAAAAAAAAAAAAACTTTTTTTTTTCAACCCTGTAAAAAAGGCAGCAAACTTGACCAAGTACCAAATTTCAGAGGAGTATATCGCAGATTTTACATTTGTACACTGCACACGCGCAAGTGAGCTGACATTCCAGATAAACCTGCATGAACATTACAATACTGTAGGTGCAATCAGTTTTTCCGCTAAAACTGCATCCCTCGCTGCACTCATTCAAAGCTGGAGGGAGGCTGGCCCCCTAACTGGCGAAGCGGAGGTAAGTAAATCAGTATTTGTCGGAGGAGGAAAGTTTTTTTAAACTTTAGCTTGTAATTCTTCTATAAGTTATTAGGACAAAAAAGGGATGTGTGTTAATAATTGGAAATTGCAGTTTGGCTATTATTCAGGTGATACAAGACGTATCAGATATTCCTTAATTGCATGAGTGCGCCAATTTAAATGGGGATTTAATCCCCCAACAGGTATCATATTAATACGGTCTGTTTAAAGCTTTTTATAGAATTGTATTTTCTACCTGATACGTGATGGGCTTGTCTGCCTATCTGTTGCATTCGGACGCAGTGTTCCTATAGAACGGTCTGTGCCTGAAGCATAAAAAACACTGTGCGTCAAACCTGAGAACGGAAACATGTCATCCTCTGCCAGGCAGCCTGCAGATCTCAGCCAGAGGGGACTCGACAGGACCAAAGAATGAAAAGCCCGCAGGGTAATTAGCATTTACACCAAGCAGATTACCGCTTGACTTTATCACACCTACTGAAAGCTACGTAGATTATTCTGCATAAAAGCAGTTTCACAATCTCATTAGCTCTTCATTCCTTTTCCTGGAGTTATGATGTGTCAGACAGATAAGTGACTGCTCGGCACCACACACACCAGAAAAACGCTCTTTATCCTGAAGGGCACGGCAGGGGTGCAGACAGCAGGCCAGGAAATAAGAACGCCACTGATGTCTGGATGAATGTTTGCCTACATGTCCCCGACTGCTCTGCTGAACGTGCCCCTGCAGGTTCTCTCACTAATTATATTACCAAGACAGGCTGTCAGAAAATAAATGTATTTTTATGTTCTGCAAACATTCAGGGTAATAGTTGGGTCTAATCCTAGCATAATTCTCTCATCAAACAAGCTCTTCCTCTATTCCCAACTCCACAAATTGCCAGGGGCGTATCTACCCATTGGCCAGCATGGCACCCGCATACCTACCAACTGTCCCGCATTCAGCAGGACAGTCCTGTTTTTCTGGGACTGTGCCCCGCTATCCCACCCGTTGGCCGCAGTGACCCGCGGTGGAGGGGGGGGGAGTAGTTGGGGAGAGCAGCGGGTGTGCAGAAGGTGAACAGATGCAGTGCGCATGCACACAGCATCTGTACACCTGTGTAGGGAGAGCCTGGGGGCTGCCAAGCATCTTGGAGAGTGCTGGCCACGCCCCTTATAAAGAGAAACGGGGGTTGCCGTGAGGCTCCGTCTCATTTCCAATAGACCCCACCCCCTTTCAGCGAAGCCCCACCCCTTTTCAGGAGCGCACGAGGAAGGCGCGCAAAGTGTCCCTCTCTGTGGAACACAAAAGTTGGGAGGCATTCACTAGCCAGGGGTGCCGGCCAAAGGGGGGCCGCCATCTGGCAGTGCCACCAGCAGCCAAGGTGTGGAATCAGGCGGGGACTACCAGGACCAGAACTAGCAGCGGTGCAGCTAGTAGGGGATTACTAATGGGGCAATGCATAGGGGGGACTACTACTGGGGGCACTGTATAGGGGGATGGCTGGGGAGACAGACGGAGGTGCTGGCTGATGAACATGTTGGCTGGCTCGGGAGACAGAAAGGGGATATAGCTGGGGAAACATTTTAAGTACTTATTTAATGTATAGTGTAATTATTCAGAAATTATGGGGAAGGGGGACGCCAGTAAATTACATTGCCAGGGGCGCTCAGATCCCTAGATACACCCCTGCAAATTGCCAGAAATATTTATTAACTGCTGGAGACTATATTATATTGCAGAATGTAGGAGATAAAACACAACAGACTATTCTAAAACGTAATCACACCCAAAAGAAAATCTCACGTAACACACTCCCAATGATCCTCCTCTCCAGTGGGACACACAACACCTCTAGTGATCCTGTGCAGGAGATCCAAATTTCAAAATATTAGGTGGGTTGTCAAAGCCCCTCCCACGTGAACTTCTTATTCTTTTGAATGCAGCAGGAAAAGGAGCCTTGACAACGCCAGAACAAGATGGAGGATCTCCTGTTCAGGACAATGAGGCATTACAGGATCTCCTGTTCAGGACAATGAGGCATTACAGGAGTTCCTGTTCAGGACAATGAGGCATTACAGGATCTCCTGTTCAGGACAATGAGGCATTACAGGATCTCCTGTTCAGGACAGTGAGGCATTACAGGATCTCCTGTTCAGGACAATGAGGCATTACAGGATCTCCTGTTCAGGACAATGAGGCATTACAGGATCTCCTGTTCAGGACAATGAGGCATTACAGGAGTTCCTGTTCAGGACAATGAGGCATTACAGGATCTCCTGTTCAGGACAATGAGGCATTACAGGATCTCCTGCTCTGGACCGTTAGACGCAATGTGGTATTGCCCGGGTTTAGAAGCTTGATTTTGGGTGGAATTATCCATTAGCCGTGGTGCTATATGTACACATACCAGTACAGAATAACATATTACGTTAATAACAAGGCCGATCCACAATCGGAATTCAGCGTGCACTTGGGCATTGAGTGTTTTCAGAGAGAAGACTGTATTCCGCTGTTTCTAGGCACATCACTTAATGTGTTTCCTGGTGGCAGAGCTCTGCAGGGAAAATATGGGCTGCTGGTGTACTGTATTCATTTATTCCGAGCAATCAATTTATGGAGCTGCACCGAGGAGCGATGCAGAAAGGCTCAATCCTCTGTGCCAAGGAAAAAGGGGCAATCAGGCGCAAAAGTGCAATACTCACTGTATTCCGCGTGAATCTCATCTATCTGTTCTTCACTCTGCTGTTTACTGAACGTCATAACCTGGGGGTGAGCAGAACACACAAGATGTGAGATTAGTATAAATAATTCCAGAATAAATACATTGGATTTAGCAGCCTGACAGGAGAGTACTTTCATCTCTCAGCGACGTAATACCATAAAGTTATCCTAAATTGTGTCTGATTTCTTTTTGCCCACTTGAGGTGGCATTTAATTAGTGTCTGTACATAAAAGGCAGACCGCATAGGTTTGCAGGGCATGCTGAGACTTGTAGTTCCACCAAACCTGGGAAGCCACAGGATGCCTAAGCACAGTGATTTTAACCAATTAGATTAGAAGAGAATTAAGTAATTACATTTATTAATATGCATAAAAAAGGTACGTATGTGCCCAGACCTGTGTATCCTAAACTTGGGAGATCCGACCCAGCAATGTTGTAAAAAAAAAAAAAAACACCCAGTGTCGGCGGAATCAGTATGTAATGCCGGCTGTCGCGATGCCTACTTTCAAAATACCGACAGCGTCATGCCGTTGGTTGGTATCCGGATAGGGGACAGGTAAGTATACTTGGGGTCTGCATTACAGGCTTGAAGCGACTAGAGGTAAGTTTTCCATACAGCAGTAACGTGAACGCACTCAGAGAGGGGTTTATGATGCATCCCTAATAAGATTTACAGTGATATTAGTCAGCCTTTGTATTTACTTATTGTAGCTGAAATCAAACGTGTTCCAGCATTTGGGAGGCACGTCACTGTTTGGTCACGCTGAAATGCTTGATGCCAAAAATATACCAAATGACCTGTGCTTTTTAGGAGACTTTGGCCCTCATTCAGAGCCGTACGCTCTGAGCAGAGCGCACGCTCTGAATGAGGGCCGGGCTCCATTTTCATGGAGCGTCCTCCTGGACGCTCGTATAGCTGTGGGTCACCACCCACAGGCTATACGAGCGTGCTTTGTGATGGCCGCGATGGTCGAGACCATCGCGACCATCGAAATTGCGAGCCGGAGCCTGCGGTTGAGGTTTTCAACCGCAAGCTCCGGAGTGAGTTTGGCTCTATCAGAGCCAAAATCACTCCCACTGACATCACTAGTGATGTCAGTGGGACGGCTTCTGACGGGAGGCGTTCCCGTGGGAACGCCCCCGTCAGGGAGGCACGCCCCCGGCACGCCCCCGGCACGCCCACCAAAGGGGGCGTGCTGTCAATCAACATTGACAGCACGCCCCCTTTGATCGGACACAACGAGCGAAGGACTTTCCTTCGCTCGTCGCGTCTGGCGCATGCGCACGACGGAGCTCCCTCCGTCGTGCGCATGCTCAGTGCATAACATCGACCCACTTGCGAGCGGACAGCCGCTCGCGAGTGGGTCTGAATCAGGCCCTTTGTTCATTCAACGAAAGATAAATCTGGATTGAACAAAAGTTTTGGAACATGTATGCATCCATGTGTACCACGCAATTAATGTCTGTGTACTTGTCAGGCAATGTTCCCAGATGTATGTGAAATGCACGAAGACAAAATCTGAAATATGTTTAGAAAAGGTCTATGAAAGCCTCTGGATGAAAAGGATAGATTTCATTTTAGGGAGAACGGCAGTGACTGAGGTTCAAAAAGATTTTTTTTACTCCAACCTTTAAAATTAATTAAATTAAATACCATCGTATGCTAATCTACAAAGAGGCTTCGGGAAGATTTTGTCAGGAGAGAGACGGGATTATGAGCACAGGTTTCTCGGAACCTTTCATTAAATGGCTCTACAGGTCTGTGATATTAGCTGAAAACCTTCTGTCATCCCGACTTGCCTGTCCCATCAAAATACAGCCACAAACACTTGTTAGCCGACAGTTGCCGGAAAGGTCGCGTCACACGAACACGGGAAGACTGTCCCCGTATTGTCTTGTACAAATTGCCTCTCTTACCAGGGAGGGAATCCGGCAGCTCAGGGGGGGGGGGGGGCTCAGACAGATCGTACCAGGTATTAGGATGTGGCTGACAAATGACAGCACCGCAGAGAGCAAGGACACTCTCCCCATTTCCTGACTCTCATTCTCAGACTCAGTCATCAGTCACTGCAGATAGGGAACACAGATATCGCTGGTGACAAATGCATGGAGAAAACACAGATTACAGCTGGGACATGTGGGCTAGAGCCAGACCAGTATCTTGTGTGTACTTTCATTAGTCCTGGCTAATATGCTTTCCGCAAAGAGCGGAGTTATGATAAATACTGTAATACGCTATTTAACCGCAAGCAAAAAGGTAAAAGTAGCTTAATGCAACAGTACGATTAATAAAGAATTGTAAATCATACGCATGGAACTTGGGAAGAGGAAGGATAAACTAGACTTGTTAATACAAACAAATATAATATAGGCCTACAAAATACATATAAAAAAAATTGTTACAGTATAAAGAATTGACACTAGGAGGTATATTAGAAGTGGAGATGTAGCCCATAGTAACCATAGTCTACTAAACATTTATCTAGCACCTTCTAGAAGATAATAGCTAGAATCCGATTGGTTGCTATGGGTAACAGCTCCACTTCTAAAAACCTGCACCTTAGTAAATATACCCATTCCTGGGTATGCAACTAAACTAGCCCAGGATCATTAACATGGAATATTGGAGGACAGCAGTGTAACCAATCTATAGGATTGGTATATGTAAATTCATTTTTGGGAAAGACTCTGAATCATACATTACTGTACCGTACTACAACTTCTCACATCCAACCTGCTTACCAGAACAGCATAACTTTATTTACAGAAGTATTGCAACGTGTCTCCCCTATACACCGCTATCTTATAATTTACGTATGCACCCACTGAGAAGGGATTTTTCGTAAATCAACTCATAAGGGGGTGAGAAGGGCTAAAATGTTCCCTCCCCCCTGTGCAATGTCCTGTCTGGCTGTCTCATTGCGGCTGTAGCACAGACCGATAGTCAAACACCAACTGTCACCCCAAGTGCTGCCAAACATCACTGCCAGTTGCTGTATTTCCGCTAATTGAGTAGTGAGGGAAGGGAATGTGTAATATCTCTTTCACATCGCAAACCCGGGTCCAACCCTTTTCACACTGCACCTTTGACACGGGTTATTCCTAGGTCGGCCCGCATCAGCCCTGCAAAACCCTATGGATGTTATTAAACATGAACTTTTTCAGGCTCACAAGATGAGGTCACAAAAGAGAACACAAGGGAGGGGTGGGGGCTGCTCATAGCACTGCAGGAATCATGGCTGATGGATTACCACTATATAGCCCTGAGTTCATGAGTGTTTGTGTTTTGCTGCTATTAGATTCAGCCAGTGAGAGCATGATGCAGCTTCTGACAGCATAATGTACAGTTCACTTCTTCATCACTCCAAATAGCCATCACTGTAATCACTGTAGTAATATTAACCCCTTTCAGACTGCCAGAATGCTGTCTCTGTGTGCTGCCTGTGTGTATAGAGGTCTGGCTGCTGACATCATCATGAGAGACCCAGGAACATCCAATCAGTGGTGTTTGCCGAGTCCTGGGCTGGACAACCCGGGTAGGACCTAGTCAATACCTGGGTTGAAATGTCGGGTCGTTCGACTTAGGATATTTTTTTGGGCGCGTTCACACTGCAGCTCAACCCAGCAATAACCCAGGTTATATTGGCAGTGTGAAAGGGGAATTACTACAGAGGTGAGAGAGGAAAATGTGTTACAACAGCATGTGTTACAATAGAGGTAAGGGAGGGCAATTATGCTACACCGGTATGGGAAGGGAATGTGTTACTACACAGGTGAGAGGAGAATTTGTTACTACAGGGGTTAAGCTGGGTTAATGTGTTACTATAGAGGTGAGGGAGGGGAATGTGTTACTACAGGGGTGAGTGAGGGTAATGTCTTACTACAGAGGTGGGGGTTGGAGTGTGTTACTACGGGATGAGGGAAGGGAATAAACTACTATAGGTGTGAGTGAGGTTTATGTGTTATTACAGTTGTGAGAGAGGGATTGTATTTCTACACAGGTGAGCCCGAATAATGTGTTGCTACAGATGTGAGTGAGTGGAATGTGTTACTACACAGGTGAGGGAGGGTAATGTCTTACTATAGCAGTGATGCATTATTATAGAGGTGAAGAAGTAATGCATTACTGGAGTTGTGGGAAGGAAATGGAAACAAATATCTGAGGTCTACCCTGGTGAAACTGGGTACATTAGCCAATATACACATATACATACATATATATATATATATACACACACACACGCACATATACACACAAAGTAAGTACATATGAAGTGGGACAGTGCTCATGGGTACTTCCTATTGGTTGCCTCATACTGAGGTTTGGTTGTCACTTAGGGGCGTGGCTTAGCGGGCGTGCATTCCAGCATGGGCCCTGGATTTTACATTGTGTGTATTCCCATCGCCTTATCGTGTGTTAAGCTTGAGTTATATAAACTGTGTTTTTTTAGTAATTGATTTTGAACTATTGCTGATGGTTGTGGCTTTTTTGGAGTTGCTATACCTTGAAAAAGGTCTGAGATGAGACCGAAACGTCGGACTATTTACCGTTACACTGGTGGTATGAGAGTAATAAAAGACATTTTTCCATCTGATGCAATGGTGGGCGCCCTCCAATTTTTGTTTCTTCTTTTGTGTACTACAGTGAACTGCTGGTTACACTGAGGTCGCACCCCACCTGGATGAGTGAGTATGGGCTCCCCATGGAAATTGTGCGATAAGTTTTGTCCTGAATGGACATTTCTTTAGTCCTTGCACCCTTATTAATGAGCAGCAATTGTTGCTGCTACTATGAGATGTGCTTTTTTTTTGCATAATATTGATAGGATCCAATATGACACAAAAACCACCATACTGTAAGCCAGCAGCCTTATTATTGATTATGTTTGTTTGAACTGGGTCTGTATGAGGGATACTATCAGAGGTGCTGTATAGCAGTGACGCCTTTGTTGTGTTTATTTTGTAATATCTCAAATACCCTCTGGAGCGTTTGATGAAAATATTCTGAGGGAAGCGGAGAGCAGGTTTATTAGCCTGACTGACTGACTGACTGACGATGATGATGCTGACAGGGTTTTATTTGGTCAGTTGGAATTTTCTGTATTGTCAGCAGAAACCCCTGCTGATATTTATCATAATCTGCTAAAATGAAGGAAAAGGGAAATCAATTCAACTCTTCATGGTCAACTCCTTTCAGGGTATTTTAGATCAAAAAGAGATCGCTAGGGGATTTCGTGTAACTCGCACCCCCACCACTGGCAGGAATAATCCTCCGTTTTGCAGTCGATGGTGTGGGGTGATAATTAATTGTTCGTTGGATCTATTAGTCTTGATTATTGAAGAAGTTGGAAGTGAATTGACTAAACTTAAACCAGAGTTTACAATTTTCTCAGACAGTTATGAAAAGCGGTTGGCTGAGGAGAAGTCAGAAATGGCATGACGGATTACAGACCACACTTGATAATTACAATTGCTGGCATTCAAGAGAAAGAAGTTGAAAACGGTGAATAACTATTATAAACAACATTATGGTCTATAGGTGGCTAACGGGTGAACTAGCGTTCCCGCTAGTCTGTTTTAGCGGAGCGCCGTCTCCTGCCCTATTTCTAAAGGGCATAAAGCACTCTGCCCTCTGGTGTGCCGCCCCGCTGAAACAGCCTGCGGGTGCCGTACCGCGGGTGAGGAAAACTGCAGTGTAGCGGTCACCGCCGCTGAATGGATACCGGGCGCATGAGCCCAGCATCCATTCACACTGATAGCAGCGCTTAGGGGCAGCACGGCGTGTCCGTGTGTGCCGGGCACACCCCCAAGAGTGACGAAAAGTGGGTGCGTCTTAAAGACACGCCCCCTTTTCGGGCGCGCGCAGATGTGCCCTTTCTCTAGGTCCGGCTCCCTGCCCGGCGCCGGACCTAGAGTGAACACTATGATCTAATAACTCCAGACAACGTAAACGGTCTAGACAGTATAATAGATCTGAAGTTTATTCATCACAGTCGGCATCTGAATCGGATTCCCAAGACCGTTTACCTCCTAAGCCTTTTTTTTTTTTTTTAGGTGTTACCAGCAGGCGACAAGTAAATCCCGGGGCGGGCAGAGGGGCAGAGCTCACCCGAGGAGAGGCGGACACAAAGCGAATAAATCCCAGAAAATAGGTTCAGAGCTTATTTTAAATTTTTTTATCCCATCCTTTAACAGACAGTGAAACTTCACTTTTGAATAAGGGGCTTTCTTTTGTTCCTCTTTAGCAAACATAGTGAGTTTCAGTGGGCGATTGACCACTACAATATGGGAAGACAGCTTAAATTAACAGGATATACCCTATAATAAAATATTGCCTATTTTCAAACAACCCAAGTTCATTTGAAAATTCTTTAGGGCAGCACCGACGGTGTAATGGTTAGCATTACTGCCTCACAGCACTGAGTCATGGGTTCGATTCCCACCACGGCCATATCCGTGTGGAGTTTGTATATTCTCCCTGTGCTTGCGTGGGTTTCCTCCGGGTGCTCCGGTTTCCTCCCACACTCCAAAAATATACTGGCAGCTTAATTGGCTCCCAACACAAATTAACGCCAGTGTGTGTGCGCATGTGATAGGGAATATAGGGGGTCATTCAGACCCGCTCGCGAGCGCATGCGCGAGACCCGGCGAGCGACGGGCTCTCCATCGCTCCGAGTCTCGCATCAAAGGGGGCGTGCTGTCGATGTTGATTGACAGCACGCCCCCTTTGGTGGGCGTGCCTGCCAGACGGAGGCGTTCCCATGGGATAGGGCCACAATCACTCCAGAGCTTGCGGCAGCAAGACCCTACCGCAGGGTCTCCGTCGCGATGGTCAAGACCATCGCTACTGTCATAATGGACGCTCGCATATGCTGTGGGTGGTCACCCAGGAGGCCGCTCCATTTTCATGGAGGAGGGCACTGATTCAGAGTCAGAGCGTTCGGCTCTGAATCAGGCCCAAAGATTGTAAGCTCCACTGGGGCAGGGCCTGATGTGAATGGACAAATATTCTCTGTAAAGCGCTGTGGAATATGTGTGCACTATATATATAACTGGTAATAATAATTTTGATCCTGTGTCGACCAATTTGAGTATTAAAACATTTCAACGTGTTGTTAACATAGACCAAAGGAGCGTTCATAAGCATTTTCTTGATAATTTAACTGTTGATGCTCATCGTGCTGTGAGTACGGGCGGTCAGCCGAACGCCCGTACACTTGCCGCAAAGGCCAGCGAGGAGGGGGTCGCAGCGGGATCCGTGCCTAGAGGCAGTGATGGTTGTTAAGGGTATATGAAAAATATCACCTGCAGATATATGTGTAGATCAGTATACCCTCCTCTAGAAGATGTTACTATGAACACTTTCTCTCTCCCCAAGGGGGAGATGTATTAAACTTTGGAGAGAGAAAGCAGAGAGAGAGAGATCAATCGGCTTCTAACTGCCATCCTTCAAACACAGCCTGTAAAGTGACAGGAGCTGATTGATTGGTACTTTCTCTCTCTCCACGGCTTGATACATCCCCCAAGTCTGTATTCTACACACACCACAAGATACAGTAGCAGGAAAATGAATAGCAATGATGTGCCAATTGGAGGATAAGCATTTAAAATAATAATAAAAAAAATACAATAATAAGAGAATTGGACGTGACGTGAGTGCCAGGAGCTGGATCTCTCGTACTCACACTCTCTTGTTTTGCCTCCAGAGCTGAGCGGATCTTCTCATTTTCCTCAATTTCACTAACTATTTCTGCAGCTAATAAAACAAAGAACGCGTGTTAGGAAAAGTGCCGTACGCTGGGGAAAAGCCAAACAAGTATATCTAAATGCATTACTACGGATTATTATTATTACAAAAGGGTGCTCTCAGAGTATTCAGAAATCTGCCGCCCTCCTAGAACTAATACCTATAATGATGAATTCATTATTCTAATTCATCCTTTAAATGTATGGGCAGCCAATGGACAATGCACAAATGCATCTGTAAATAAATACTACATCTCAGTGTAACTTTACAGCAAGTCCTTTCGCATAAATAATCAAGTTGCTAATGTATCTTAACTACTGGGACCATTTCATGTTAATACTAATGATGAGCTTGCATAGGCCAGCATGAACAGGACAGTGGACCTCATTCAGAGGCGGTCGTTAGTTGCAAGCGGTCGCACTGAATCAGAGCGGCCGCTTGCATCCTGAACGGCCTGAATCAGGGCGGCCGCTTGCATCCTGAATGACCGCTTCCTGGTCGATTGCTAAGCTGTGGGTTAACACCCATAGCTCTAGCAACCGACATGGGTGATGGTCGCGATGGTCAAGACCATCGCGACCATCGGGGCTTATGACCAGACCCTAAGGTTGGGTCTGGGCACTCGTAAGCCCCAAGGGAGCTTCCTGCTCTGATCGAGCAGGAAGCTCCCCACTGACATCAGCAATGATGTCAGTGGGGCCGCCCCCAAACGGCAGGCGTTCCGGCGGGAACGCCTCCGTTTGGGCAGGCACGCCCCCTGCCCGCCTCCCAAACGGGGCGAGCTGTCACTCACCATCGACAGCTCGCCCCCTTTGGTGCGAGACCCCTAGCGACGGAGTGTCCGTCGCTAGCCGGGTCTCGTGCATGCACACGACGGAGCCGGCTCCGTCGTGCACATGCCCAGTGGGGCAACATCGAGTCGGTTGCGACCGCTCAGTGCTTGCGACCGACTCTGAATGACCCCCAGTATCTGGTTGCACATAAATCAGGAACAGAGATCTCACAACCAGTACAACTACTGTATTGGAAGCAGGGGATTCACCTTAAAGGCTAACTAGATCTCATTTTCCACATTAACCGTACAGCATCATTTATTGCATCTCTCCTTGCACTTCTGAGCAACCAATACCTGAGTACCTGTCCTTAGATAGTGGGCGGAGTTGTAGAATAAAAACAAAGTTGTTAGGATGTGGTGAGAAAAGCTGCTGGAGAAGTTATCATTTAATATTGTAATCATTTATACATTTTGAATAAATCTGGAGTCCCGTTCTGCATATAAACAAGTTACAGCCAATCAGTGACACATTCAGCGGAAAATACATTGTATTTTATTTAGTTGGTAATTATCCACATTGAATACAAGTCACAGGATCATCAGTTGCCAATAATAGTTTTAAATTATTAATGACAATCTATATGTTGAAATCGAATGCTGATAAAAATGATGTCATCACGTTAGAATTTAATGACAGGTGGTATGAACTCTGCCCCATCTCATCCGTGTCAATGATGTCACTTCCAAAGAGCTTCTGCGTAACACACATCTACAGTAACACATCACACACCCACCTCCTGTTTAAAACATACAGTCTCGAAAATCACCCAATATCACATTATCCACAACCAAAAATGTGTAAGGAGACAGGGAAAAGGTATACAGGGACGCATAGGCCACATACTGAGAAGGAAACGCTAGGACATCCCAAAAAGTACAGCAGTAAAGTTGAAAAGAAAAAAGGTAATGCAAAAGAGGAATGGGTATGAATATCCCGACGGTTGAATATCCCGACGCCGGCAACATTGAAGGGAAAAGATCCCAACAGGGCAGGTAAGTACTCTATCCCTACCCCTTCCTTAGTGGTGCCTAACCCTAACCCTCCCCCTTAGGGGTGGATAACCATAACCTCCCCCACCCAAAAATCTAACCCAGATATGCTTCCTAAAACGTATCCTCCCCTCCCTTCGCAGCTAACGCTAAGGGTGCCCCAGACTTACCTCGTTCGGTCCGGCGTCCTCCAGCAAAAAGTAATCCCCCAGCACACTGAATGAAATCAGCAATAAGATTTGAAAAACTACATGGTGGTAGATAATTCAGAGATCTCAGTTGCATATAGATTCATCTGACAGATCCTCTAATAATAGAGTTTAATGAATTTTGGAAACCATGAAAATTAATGAGCAAATGTGCCAAGAGAATGTACGAGGTATGTCTATTAAATAACGAGACTGATTAAATAACTCATCTTTATTTATTGGTATTACAAATTTAATTTTTGTCCCTTTCAATATAATCCCTATTTGCAGTAATACATCGCTGTAGACTTGTTTTGCACTGGTCAGAGACATGGAGCAAATCCATTTCTGTTGGTGGTTTCACCGTATCTGACGTTTTCTTCTTTCCAGCATCAACTGATTCAGAATGCGGCCTTTTAAGCACGGATTTAACTTTTGGGAAAAGGTAAAAGTCGCAAGGTGCTAAATCGGGCGAGTATGGAGGATGTTCAAGAGTAGTAATGCGATTGTCGGTCAAAAACTGCGTCACAGAAAGTGCTGTGTGAGCGGGCGCACTGTCCTGGTGAAGAATGAAACCATTTTTCCACAGTTGCGGCCGTTTCTTTCTGACTCTCTCTCAGCTTTTACAAAACTTCCTTATAATAACGCTGGTTACCTGTTGTGTCTTCTGGAACCCGTTCTTGCAAAATTACACCCTTGATATATAAAAAAAAATTTTTTTACAAAAAAAGTCAAATTGACGCGTTGTTCAACTTTTAAACTTAGCATTTTTTCGGCACTCTACAGAAAACACAACCAAATTACATGGCGACTCACAATCAACTAACGTCAGAGTGTCGCGGCTTGTCACGCAGGTTCAGACAAGTTCAAGGTTACTACGTATGCAGCTAGACCCGGTTCTGACTGCTTTGTTTACGAGGCGGAATCACAGTCTCGTTATTTTATAGACATACCTCGTACACGGAGCCCTGCCTCTCTCCTTGTGTATAAATATATATAACACCCAAAAACAGGGGGTGCATCATGACGACTTCATTGAAATGAAAGGCTACAATTTCAGCAACAATGCTTCAGCCCAGGAACCGGCAGCCTCCGCTGTGTATGGAGAGGGGAGCACTTTAAGCTTCCTATGCAGTTCAGAGTAAGCGTATGGTTCCTTCTGAGCAGAATGATTGCTACATTAGTGGTTGTGACCAAAGAGATTAAACTACGCACAGGGTAAAAAGTTTCCCTTTGTTCTAGCTTAAACAGATTATTATGGTTCTTGCATAACAAAACAGCAGCGCCTATCTTATTCAGTAACAGAATAAAAAGAAAGGAAAACGGTATATTCCAGGCTTCCCGTGTGATAATATCTATACAAATATAATATATTCATGCTAGTTCTCAAAGGAGATCTGTGCGAGGACCAGGAAAATCATTGCGAATGGCTAAGAGGCCCAACCACCCAGCAAGGGCCCATGGGATGCACTAAGGAGAGCGGACATCAGTTCAGCACTTACAGCGACGTGTACATGACCTGCGAGTGCTTACATTGGCATGGAGTTTAGCAGTATCATATTATGGGGAAAACACACAACAAGAAAACTGTTTATGCGATGAAATTAGATGAAAAACAAAATGCTGCGAGCGGGAACATAGACGGGCGATGAGCCTCAGACTCGCTGCTGCAGGGAATGTATCACACAACCACTGGTCTCTCAATGATGTTCCTGCAAGTTCTTAGACAGTCTAACGTTATATTCATTAAGGCACCCTAACATGAAAATGATCCATAATAGTGCCTTGTACAGTGTGTGCTGGACACCGCTCTAGGTTACCACGGTGCACCAGCTATAAGCAACACTTGCCAGCACTCCGTCATTTTCCAGACCCGACTGACAATCACACCATGGCACATGACAGCCCCCCAGCCTCCCCCCCCAAGCCTCCCCCCACTCCATCTCTCACATTGTGATGTGATATATACATTATGTATATAGATGCTGCTGCCATCTCTCGCATTGTGATGTGATATATACATTATGTATATAGGTGCTGCCATCTCTCGCACTGTGATGTGATATATACATTATGTACTGTATATAGGTGCTGCTGCCATCTCTCGCATTGTGATGTGATATATACATTATGTATATAGATGCTGCTGCCATCTCTCGCATTGTGATGTGATATATACATTATGTATATAGGTGCTGCCATCTCTCGCATTGTGATGTGATATATACATTATGTATATAGGTGCTGCTGCCATCTCTCGCATTGTGATGTGATATATACATTATGTATATAGATGCTGCTGCCATCTCTCGCATTGTGATGTGATATATACATTATGTACTGTATATAGGTGCTACTGCCATCTCTCGCATTGTGATGTGATATATACATTATGTATATAGGTGCTTCCATCTCTCGCACTGTGATGAGATATATACATTATGTATATAGGTGCTGCCATCTCTCACATTGTGATGTGATCTATACATTATGTATATAGGTGCTGCCATCTCTCGCATTGTGATGTGATCTATACATTATGTATATAGGTGCTGCCATCTCTCGCATTGTGATGTGATATATACATTATGTACTGTATATAGGTGCTACTGCCATCTCTCGCATTGTGATGTGATATATACATTATGTATATAGGTGCTTCCATCTCTCACACTGTGATGAGATATATACATTATGTATATAGGTGCTGCCATCTCTCACATTGTGATGTGATCTATACATTATGTATATAGGTGCTGCCATCTCTCGCATTGTGATGTGATCTATACATTATGTATATAGGTGCTGCCATCTCTCGCATTGTGATGTGATATATACATTATGTACTGTATATAGGTGCTACTGCCATCTCTCGCATTGTGATGGGATCTATACATTATGTATATAGGTGCTGCCATCTCTCGCATTGTGATGTGATCTATACATTATGTATATAGGTGCTTCCATCTCTCGCACTGTGATGAGATATATACATTATGTATATAGGTGCTGCCATCTCTCACATTGTGATGTGATCTATACATTATGTATATAGGTGCTGCCATCTCTCGCATTGTGATGTGATCTATACATTATGTATATAGGTGCTGCCATCTCTCGCATTGTGATGTGATATATACATTATGTACTGTATATAGGTGCTACTGCCATCTCTCGCATTGTGATGTGATATATACATTATGTATATAGGTGCTGCCATCTCTCGCATTGTGATGTGATATATACATTATGTATATAGGTGCTGCCATCTCTCACATTGTGATGTGATCTATACATTATGTATATAGGTGCTGCCATCTCTCGCATTGTGATGTGATATATACATTATGTACTGTATATAGGTGCTACTGCCATCTCTCGCATTGTGATGTGATATATACATTATGTATATAGGTGCTGCCATCTCTCGCATTGTGATGTGATCTATACATTATGTATATAGGTGCTGCCATCTCTCGCATTGTGATGTGATATATACATTATGTACTGTATATAGGTGCTACTGCCATCTCTCGCATTGTGATGTGATATATACATTATGTATATAGGTGCTGCCATCTCTCGCATTGTGATGTGATATATACATTATGTATATAGGTGCTGCCATCTCTCACATTGTGATGTGATATATACATTATGTACTGTATATAGGTGCTACTGCCATCTCTCGCATTGTGATGTGATATATACATTATGTATATAGGTGCTGCCATCTCTCGCATTGTGATGTGATATATACATTATGTATATAGGTGCTGCCATCTCTCACATTGTGATGTGATCTATACATTATGTATATAGGTGCTGCCATCTCTCGCATTGTGTGTAATTTTCTTAACAGTGAGTGGCAGAGCCTACAGTTTTCTACTTATAATACACACACACACATTATATAGAGACACACACATTATATAGAGACACACACATTATATAGAGACACACACACACACTATATATATATATATATATATATATATATATATATACACACACACACACAAACACATACAAAGTCCTCCTTAGGGTGGCACTCCCATGTATGAAAAATACTGTAGCAGGTGCCCTCCAAGAAAAGGTCAGCCAAAGATGACCTCTCATGTACACGTCCACACAGGCGGCACTCTGTCCGCCAAATATAACAATACAAGAGGTGTAATGTATATACATTACACCTCTTGTATTGTTATATTTGGAGGACAGAGTGCCGCCTGTGTGGACATATATACACATATATATATATACACACACACACACACATTATATAGACACTGCATATACACACACACACACACTATATATACACACACACATTATATATTATATAGAGAGAGACACACACACACACACACACACACACATTATATATTATATAGAGAGAGACACACACACTATATATATATATATCTCAAACAAATGGATGGATGGCACTCGCAGCTTTCCACAACATATGAAAATAACACGCTAGGTCCAGCGTTTAATCCGTCAACGTTTCGAAGTGTTAACTCCTTTATCAAGTCTTGATAAAGGAGTTACCACTTCGAAACGTTGACGGATTAAACGCTGGTCCTAGCGTGTTATTTTCATATGTTGTGGAAAGCTGCGAGTGCCATCCATCCATTTGTTTGATATTACTATTGTCCAGGAAGGGCACCGGGCACGTTGATTATTCTTTATTGGGAGTGCCAGACAGAGTTATATATATATATATATATATATATATATATATATATATATATATAACATATATATATATGTATATACACACACACACATTATATAGGGAGAGACACACACATACAAGCGCACATGGTATACATGCAGACTGGGATATATTTAGGTTTGGGGAGTTTGTTCACTTTTTAACAGAAGAATTAAGGACAGGACCCAATTATAACGCATTTGCCTCAGTCCATGGTAACCGTATCATATTCTGATGCCGTCTCATCTGCCACCACCCTCTACCTGGTACTCGCTGCTCCCAGAGATCGCTCTCCGTGTTGCCAGAACACAACACGCGTGTAGACGTCCCTGTGACGGATTCTCAGTGCTATATGGTAATCGTGTGCGTTTCTTTGTGTTAATCTGGTTTATGGATACAGGAACACATACGGATATAAGAGAAAAGACATATTGTATAGTCGCAGAATTACACTTTTAATATTTAACTGCTTTTGAGACCAGCCCTAAAGAAACCGTGGGTACGGAGAGGGAACGTTCACACGGGAAACGGCAGCACTGTGTGTATGGAGGAAATCGCTGCCGTGGTCAGTATAATCACTTCTGACAACAATCAGTCAAGTGTAACGTGATGCCGGAAAGAGGGGGGCAGAGTGAGGAGGGGGCTCAGGCAGAACATCCGGATCCCCCGACTACGGGATGAGTCACACTCCAGTTACTGGGATCCCCTCTAACTGCGGAAATGGGACAGATGACAGCGCTTTCTCCAAAATCCATCCCCAGGGAGTTTCTCGTTACGCCAAAATCAAATATGCCTTTCACCACCAGCATTGAATCCTAATTATAGGCACTGTCACCCTCTTTATACAGCATTTCTCTAGGGATCAATGCATATACTTATTACAGAGCTTTGCCTACCTTCTACGCTGTTACATAGCCTTGCTGCAGTGCCCATCTTTCTTCTTATTTTTTACCATAACCCCCCCCCATCTCCTCCCATAGTCCCCCCTGCCAATCTTATTCCTGTGTGATAATCCTATACTATAGCTCGGTGCTGTGACATCATCAGCAGCAACACCTAGGGGCAGTATGACATAAATAGATCATCGCCAGCTTCCATTAGGTATGACAGGGAGCATGCAGAGCGGGGGGTAGATGCATATCCTTAAACTTGTTCCTAGACAATATATAAGGGGCAGCTATATTCATTCATTTCATTCATCATTAGTAGTTGTACTTGTTCTGCAATTGTGCAGATAGAGCAATATGCCTTTAATACCACATTTGGGGTTGGGCGCTGCACCTTACCCCTTGTACGTGAATTCATTTTCTCTTGGTGGAGTACAGGGCTGTAAGTTACTTCATGGCTGACAACCCGTTTAGTAGTATTATATCAGCTGATCACTGCTGGCGTCATGCTTTCCAAAGCTTATCTACAGTAAACGATTATGTGTATTATGAAGCTGGTTAGCTGACGTGGTTAGATACAATATTGTCCTGGTGCCGGATTTACTGACAACGTGAAGCTGCTTTGAGCTCGTTAACTATGGCCTAATCAGTAAATGTAGATCCTACAATAATGATTGAACAATTTCTATGATGGTTTCGCTGATATACATATATGATCTATTCATTGCATTACTGCACGTGCCGCAATAATAAGAGGTCCCAGCCTATAAAGTCAGTCAGGGAAATACAGGGGAGGCTCTGCTGTGTGCGCACCCCCTTTCAGACCATGGTACACAGCAGGAGGGCACCTCAGCCCCAATGACTACAAGCAGCGTTGTAATAAAAGGATGATGGAGCTGTCCAGACGCCATAGACAACGTTTATTACTGAGACGAGGGAACTGATGGCTACAATTATCCATAATGTAATTAGCATTTGCTTGTTTATTAAAATACTTCTCAGATGTGGAATTCTGGAATAAACCATTATTGTTATTGGAAAAAGAGATAATGGGGCCCCTTACCGTGTGTGAATGACATCGCTCACATGAAATTTATTTTCCATTTGTGCCAAAAATTATAAAAAAAAATAAAAATAATCAGTAATCCGATGGAAAAAAAATATTTTTCTGTTTTCATAATTTTCAACATAAATCAATGTGCCAGGCTATAAGAAGAATCTTGGTCATGACCATATTTGTCTGTGTCTGCAGGTTGCATTATTATAAAAAAAGAGACTTTATAATTCTGCAGAGCTCCCACAATGTCATATGACTGCCATGGCAACCAGTCACATGATAAAGGAAGCAGAGAGGCCTTTGAATGCCCCTCTAAGCTTTCACATGGAATGCTGAGTCTCTGCCTGAGTGTGTGACTAACAGCCAGATTTGTCTGCTCTTCTGTAGTAACATGATTCCCCTGCAAACACAACCCTAAAAACATAATTTTTAAAGAACGGCAGCCATTTTGTTGGGTGTGGTATAAAATAAGAGTTATGGTAGACTAAAGCTGCACACACACAACGATTTTGTTACCAACGATTTTATGAACGATTTTCTGTCAGATTTTTTGAAAGTGTAATGAACGATTTTTTTGAACTACCAACGATTTTTGCATATTCCCTTAATGAAAATCGTTCAGTTGGTCAGTCTGACTGAACTACAAACGTGAACGCGCATGAATGATAATCGTTCATCGTTTTAACTTCGAAAGTGAAAGTTTTTTACAACGATTGAACGATAAATGATATCATTAACGATAATCGTTCAAAAAATCGTTGTGTGTGGGTATGCACCGTTACCATTGATAACTCTTTCTTCGAGGTCCATAGGGTCCACAGGGATACCATGGGGATAATGTGGTTGAAGTGATCCAGGCACCAAACAGATAAAGCTTTCAGCTCCCAGGAGATGCGTCCGGTCCTCCTCCACATATACCCCGCCCCTGGCCACAGGCATTCCGTTTTGTAAACGAGCACAAGGCAGGAGAAGGAAAGCAGAGAACAATCGTACACCAGAAACACTCATACAAAATGAGGGAATCCGTGACCGAAAGAAAAATTACCCAATGCAGCCAAGTGCGTCAGGGTGGGTGCCCAGTGGACCTCGAAGAAAAAGAGTTATCAATGGAAAGTCTACCATAACTCTCCTCTTCTTTTCTTTTGGTTCCATAGGGATCCACAGGGACACCATGGGGAGAACTCGTCGCCCAAAGGAAGCATCCTGAAGGCAAAAGGATCAAATGCGTAGAACCTGAGAAAAAGGGTGGACAGAAGACCACGTGGCTGCCTTGCACAATTGCTCAGCAGAGGCACCACGACTAAACGGCCAAGATGGCCCTACAGACAGAGCAGAATGTGCTGTCACTGTGTTTGGAACAGGGAGATCAGCCTGTGTGTATAAACTGAGAGATACCAAATAAACCCAAAAGATTGTTGGATTGCGCTTCAGAGCGAAGCTTATTAAAATGACTACAATATAATAACCATTTGACTTTGAAACATAATAGTTAGACAAGGCTTCTCTTAGTACAATGTAACAAATTTAATATATATACTCAAAGTTACCGCATAGTAAAACGTACATGTATAAAATAGTGTCCCTTGAACTTCAATGTATAAAACGATGTGAAATATGAAACATGGTAACTTTTAAGTATAAATCCTCACTAATGAATTACAATTAGTCACAGTATCCTGTATAGTTTAGTTGCGTACATATAGGGCCGTATTCAATTAACCGTGATAAGCCGTTTTCGGTGAAAAGTTTCCGCCGGTGACATCATTTTGCCAGACGGAAACTTATCCCCGTATTCAATTACAAAGACTTTTCGCCGGAGCGAAAAGTATGCGCCTTGTAACCAGTGGAAAAAATTCGCCTCTGTATGGAGGCGGAAAAAAGTGCGGATTTGGGTTGCAAAGTTGCGGGAACACACCAGCAGCCGTGGGACAGTCCCCAAGGGTAAACTGCGTAAAAAGTAAAAAAAAAGTACTTTAGATCACCCCAAAAAATTACTTTCATTTTGGGGATGAAAAAAAACAAAGTTGGGGGACAAACTGAAACACTAGCGAAACAGACTCCAGGGGGTCCCCCAAGTATGTCCCAGGTGTTTTTTTGTTTGCAGAAGGTGCGTTTTTTTTAAAACATCACTTTAGCAATTTTTAATTATGCTTGCACCCATTTTCATGTACCCCAAATTTGCTGGGACTACTTATTTTAGCAAAAAACTTCTAAATGCTATTCTTCACTACTTGTGCAAAGATGCTAATTAGCAGCAATTGAGAAAATTTCAGCACCCCAAATACCATCAGCAGGGCTATTAGGGGTATCTATAGTAATCACCCATGTCAGTGCATCTTTTGGGGGGTGTCAGGCTGATTTTACCAAATCTGACAGCACTTTTCGCTTATTTGAGTTTCGCCGAAACGAGTTTTCACTTAATATTGGTGTTTGCCTCCCCATATAACTTGTGGAGGATGGCGGCACTGTGTCTCCGCTGTATGGCTCTCCTCCCAAGTCTGGGGAAGCACGGTGTCTCCGTTTTCAGCGGCTGATGCCATATCCCGGCACTCCTCGCACCGGGTGCTCCCCGTGGGGATCACTTGCCTCTGGTTACAGCCATTAGTAGCCACTTGGGTAAGACTAAGTCCTCCAAACGGTACAGGTCCACACAATGTGACAGAGCAGGTATATCTGGATTGCCTGGATGCAGTCTGTGGGCACTATCATCCTTTTGTTGACCGGTTACGCTTCCTTCAGGGAGCTTGACATCCAGGGAAGCTTCACCTACAGAAAGGTCTGAAGACTGAAAATCTGGAACCACAATCTCTTCATTGACATGAAATCGGGACACTGCCTTAGGAAGGTAACCCTCCCTTGTGCAGAGAACAGCTCCAACCTGGTGAAAAATCCAAAATGGGGAGCGAAAAGAGAGCGCTGCCAAATTAGAGAGGCTGGCCTGATTCAGACCCGCTCGCAAGCGGGTCGATGGTGGCCCAGTGCGCATGCGCACGACGGAGCCGGCTCCGTCATGCGCAAGACCCGGATAGCGACGGGCAAACCGTCGCTCCGGGTCTCGTACCAAAGGGGGCATGCTGTCGATGTTGAGTGACAGCACGCCCCCTTTGGTGGGCGGGCGGGGGGCGTGGCTGACCAGACGGAGGCATTCCCATGGGAACGCGTACCGTCTGGGGCCGGCCCCACTGACATCACAAGTGATGTCAGTGAGAGTGCTTTCGGCTCTGGTAGAGCCGAATGCACTCTAGGGCTTGTGGCAACGAGACCCTACCACAAGGGTCTCCTCGCAAGCCCGATGGTCGCAATGGTCTTGACCATCGCGACCATCTTCTGGCCGCTCGCTATAGCTGTGGGTGGTCACCCACAGCTATGCAAGCGGCCAGGAGGCCGCTCTGAAAAACAAGAGGGACGGCCCTGATTCAGAGCGAGCGCTCTGTCAGAGCGTCCGGCTCTGAATCAGGCCCTCTGTGTGCAGAAGAGATAGTGATGAGAAAAGTGTCTTCACTGTCAACCATTTCAAACCAGAGGTTCAAATGGAGGAGCTTGTAGCCCTTTGAGAACCAAAGAAATCCCACGGTGCTAACGGTGGGACAAAAGGGAGGCTGAACTCTGAGAACCCCCTGAAAAAAAATTCTAACATCTGGCAAAGAAGCAATTTTTCTCTGAAATCAGACTGACAGTGCAGAAACCTGCACTCTCAAAGTGGCCTAGCGGAGAAAAAGGTCCAATCCAGCCTGGAGAAAAGCCAGTACCCGGGAAACCCTAAACACCTTAGGGTCACACCATTTACCAAAAGAATCCCAAACACTGTAATAGAGATGCAGGCAGAGAAAGCTTACGTGCCCTAAGCATTGTTTGAATCACGTAGCTGGATAAACCCTTGGCTCTTAGGATGGAAGACTCAAGAGCCACGCCGTCAAAGACAGACGAGGTAAGTCCGGATGCAGGCAGGGACCCTTCGCTAACAGATCTGGCCATAGATGAAGAGGATACGGACTGTCTATGGATAGATTCCATATGTAGGTGAACCAATGACGTCTGGGCCAAGTCGGAGCCAGCAGTATTACTGTTCCGCCTTCCTGCTTGAGTTTCCTGAGAACCCTTGGAAGGAGGGAAATCGGAGGAAAGAGATATGCCAGCGTGAAGTCCCATCTAACTGCTGGTGCTTACACAAAGGCTGCTGAGGGATCTCTGGTTCTGGACCCATACCTGGGAACCTTGTGGTTGTGACGTGATGCCATGATTCTATGTCTGGTAGGCCCCATTTGTTCAACAGGAGTTGAAAAATCTCTGGGTGGAGAGAAAACTCTCCGGCGTGTATGTCCTGACGACTTAGGTAATCCGCTTCCCAGTTGAGGACTCCCGGGATGAATATTGTAGAGATCGCTGGAAGAGGTCTGTCTTCCCAAATCAGAATGTTGGCACTTCCCTCATGGCTTCCTGATGATTGAGATAGGCTACTGTGGTCGCGTTGTCGGACTGAATCTGGACCGGCCTACCCTGGAGCAGAACCTTTTCCAAGATGAGTGCTTTGTATACTGCTCGAAGCTCCAGAATGTTTATGGGCAGATGACTTTCCTGATTGGTCCATCTTCCCTGAAAGGTGTGATGACCTGTCACTGCTCCCCATCCGCAAAGACTGGCGTCCGTGGTGAGAAGTACCCAATTTGGAATCCAGAATGGGCGACCCTTGGCCAGATTATCTTTTTGTAACCACCACATGAGAGACAAACCTCTGGAGTGAGAAGTATCCTCTGGGACCTTATTAAATGATACTATCTGTTGCACCTGGAGAGAATCAATTTTTGCAGGCCTGGAATGGAACTGAGCATATCCCACCATGTCGAAGGTGGATACCATTGACCCTAGGACCTGCATCGCTGATAGAATGGATACCCTTTGCTTGCGTTGCAATTTGCGTATTCGCAATGATAGGGCCACAATCTTGCCCTCTGGCAGAAATACCCTTTGCGTCTGAGAATCCAGAAGTGCCCCCAGATGTACCATCTGCTGTGTTGGAGTCGCGCTTCTGTAGGCAGGCAATGGTCAGTTGGAGATGGTGTTGTAAAACAGCTTGAGACTGTGCCAATATCAGAAGGTTGTCCAGATATGGTAGTATTCTGATTCCCTGACGTTTGAGGTATAACCGCCATTATTTTGGTAAAGACCCGAGGGGCCGTTGATAGACCAAGGGTAGTGTCTGAAATTGGTATTGTTGCAGGACAGCAAACCGTAGAAATTGATGGTGGGATGGCGTGATAGGCACATGCAGATACGTATCCTGAATGTCCAGGGAAACAACAAAATCCCCAGGCTCCATAGCCAAAATAATTGACCAAAAAAAAGGAGTTTCCATACGGAACTTGGGTACATGGATACAATTGTTGAGGGTTTTCAGATTTAGAATAGGGCGATGAGACCCATTCGGTTTCTGAAACAAAAATAATTGGAATAATAACCCCTTCCTTGTTCCCACACAGGAACCGGGATTATTACCCCTGCCTGCAGTAGGAAGTAAACAGCTTCCTGAAGGGCCAAGGCCTTGACCACATCATCTGATGGAGGATTTGTGCAAAAAAACTTCTGGGGAGGATGCCTCCGGAAAGTTAAAGTATACCCCTGAGAGACCACTTCTCGGACCCAGGCATCTGTTTGATGCTAGTACTCTGCAGACTGAAGAAGTCGGCACCCCACCCTGGGATCCCCCAGGAGGAAGTGCACCCCCATCAGGCCGAGGGTTGTCATCCAGCGTAGAAGCTGGATGTCTGGCCAGCCCAGACCTCTTAGTTGTCGCCTGGTTGTCCTGCGAAAACTAGACGGCCTGGAAGAAGACTGTTCCTTTGCTCGTCCCGGAGGACGAAAGGTCCCAAAAGAAAACTGCCTAAACTTTAATGTAGCAATAGATGGCAGACCTGCAGATTTTTGAGCTGCCAGAGAAGCTATTCTCTTATCTAACGCTGCTCTAAACAGTATATTTCCATAAAAAGGTATTCCAAAGCCTTCTCTGACCCTGTACCAGCTTTCCATGACTTTAACCAAAAGACCCTACAAGCCACCACTGAGTCCCGCATCTATTGCAGCTCCTCCCAAATAGGAGGCTGCTTCCCGTATGTGGGAGATATACGTGAGCTGTTTTCTGGTAGCATCTGGTAGGGAATCTTCCAATGCCCCCATCCATTCTTCAACTGCTTTGGCTACCTATGCCCCAGCCATAGCTGGACAAGTAACACTCCAGATGATAAAAATATTGCCTTAAGACAGTGGTAAATGGAGGATTTTGAAAGGGGGGTTTCCAATAAAAAAAACCAATAAATATTCCCAAAATATGTATTTAACTGACAGTTCGGCATTATAAAAACACGCACACAGACAAACTCACGCACACGCATACTGACACACTGACAAAGACTACAGACACAGATACATTGACAGAGACCTCTTTCACTTAAAAACATGAGTGCAGGCAAATTGAATGCAGGTAAATAAGTACACCTTCATTTATTAACATGCTTCACCCGTCCCCCCCGCCAGCACCCCCGACATGTGATACACACATGCAGCTCCAGGAGACAGCGCTGGGAATGAAATCAGTGAATGGGGGTATGGAATACTGACTAGAACGGTCGGGCGTCTGAGGAACTCTAAGGGGCCAATCAGCTCCCAAATGTCATCAAACAGGCTGTGTTTGAAAAATGACAGTTGGGAGCTGATTGGCTGGCACCTTATCACTTTTCACTCTGTCTCCTAACATTGCTTAGTAAATAGACCCCTAAAAGCTTTGAAATTTTAGATACTTTGTAACACTATATAGGATAAAAGAAACCATATTATATTATAGAACGTTATCCTACCTGTGTTCATACCTCCCTTGTGTCCATCCATGTTCCCTATATCCGTTTTATTTCCCCTTTCTCTAATGTCTCACATGTCACCCCTGCCAGTGCTCCTCTTACTTCCTCCATCCCTTACTTACCTCTTGCACCTCTCATATACTGTCTATCACTCTTTAACTCTGCACTTTTCACACCTTCCTTCTCTCATCCCTGTACCTCTCCCTCCTTCCGTCTCTATCACCCCTACACTTCTCCTTCCTCTCACACTCTTTGCACCTTACTCCTACCTTCCATCTCTAATCCATGTACCACTCCCTCCTTCTCCATCACCCCTACACTCCCTCCTTCTCCATCACCCCTACACTGCCTCCTTCTCCATCACCTCTACACTGCCTCCTTCTCCATCACCCCTACACTCCCTCCTTCTCTATCACCCCTACACACCCCTACACTCCCTCCTTCTCTATCACTCCTACACTGCCTCCTTCTCCATCACCCCTACACTGCCTCCTTCTCCATCACCCCTACACTGCCTCCTTCTCCATCACCCCTACACTGCCTCCTTCTCCATCACCCCTACACTCCCTCCTTCTCCATCACCCCTACACTCCCTCCTTCTCCATCACCCCTACACTCCCTCCTTCTCCATCACCCCTACACTCCCTCCTTCTCCGTCACCCCTACACTCCCTCCTTCTCCATCACCCCTACACTCCCTCCTTCTCCATCACCCCTACACTCCCTCCTTCTCCATCACCCCTACACTCCCTCCTTCTCCATCACCCCTACACTCCCTCCTTCTCCATCACCCCTACACACCCCTACACTCCCTCCTTCTCCATCACTCCTACACTCCCTCCTTCTCCATCACCCCTACACTCCCTCCTTCTCCATCACCCCTACACTCCCTCCTTCTCCATCACCCCTACACTCCCTCCTTCTCCATCACCCCTACACTCCCTCCTTCTCCATCACCCCTACACTCCCTCCTTCTCCATCACCCCTACACTCCCTCCTTCTCCATCACCCCTACACTCCCTCCATCTCCATCACCCCTACACTCCCTCCTTCTCCATCACCCCTACACTCCCTCCTTCTCCATCACCCCTACACTCCCTCCTTCTCCATCACCCCTACACCTCTCCTTCCCTCTCTCACTCTTTGCACCTCTTACTCCCATGACATATCATCATGGGACGGGCAGGTGACAGATCATGTATGGGGAAGTGGCAGGATCCACCACCGCCAGCCCAGACGCTGCACCCATCACACGGTGGCCAGGTAGCACCACAGCATCTTCCCTCCGGGGGATCTGCCCTAACTACAAAAAGTCACAACACTCAGACGCCAGCAGCCATGTACACACATGGCGTAGAGGGTGCGCTTGCCCTATGGGTGTAATGCTGGAGTAATAGTGTGTTGTGGTCTTTTGTGTTCGATGTTGTGTGTGGAGTGATGGGGTGTAGGGAGGGAAGGGGGTCTAATGGACTGGAGGTGGTGGGTGAGGAAATGAAGACAGACAGAGGCAGAAATGGGGGCCAAAGGGTTTATTGGAAAAAAACAGTACTAATCCTGTTCGGTCCCAGGCACCCAGGTGGGGTGAGCGATCCACTTAGGGGTGTGTGTGGGTGGAGACTGGGGAGGTGATTGGACCCTTTTAGGGGGCTCCTTTCCGTGCAGTTCAATAGACCGGCACGTTACCCCTGCTGGACCTTTGGTCAACAGTCTTAGGATGTCTCGGGGGGAGGGGAGTGGTGGGTTGCAGCGGGTCTGGTGGTTGTGGATGTACACCCTGGCGGCGTCCCGCGCAGTGGTATAAGTCTCGGAGTCACTTACCTACCGGTAGGATTTGTTGGTGAAAAAGGCTTGTGCTGCTGGTAGCTGGTGTTAGAGTTTCCTTTTGCAGATGCGGTGTTGGATGGCTGCTGCGGTGTCAGCAGTTGGAGGAAGCTCTGTGTGTGGTAGTGGCTTGCTGGTGCACTGTGGGGCTTGGTGCACTGCGTTGCTGGTGTTCTGTTCCCGCTGCCTGGTGGGTGCCTGCTGGTGTGGATCGCTTAGGGATTGCTGCTGGACGAACAGCTGTGAGTGGAGCTGGTGTTGGTTGCTCCCAGGGGGCGGTGCGTGGTCGCCTGGGTCTAGCTTTGCTAGGTGTGATGCAGAAGAAGGCAGAGCCCCTGCCGAAACGCATCGGAGACCCCATACATTCTGACACCACAGCCAGCTTACACCAGAGCTCTTCATTCCTGCGGAGAACTCGGTCGAGCCTTGCTGCTTCCAGAACCCTCTCTACCCACCACCCAAAGGGCCGCGCTGGGCATCACACCTAGCAAAGCCCTGCGCACCCCTCTTGATCACCACTCCACCTGCTAGACCCAGGCGACCACGCACCGCCCCCTGGGAGCAACCAACACCAGCTCCACTCACAGCTGTTCGTCCAGCAGCAATCCCTAAGCGATCCACACCAGCAGGCACCCACCAGGCAGCGGGAACAGAACGCCAGCAACGCAGTGCACCAAGCCCCACAGTGCACCAGCAAGCCACTACCACACACAGAGCTTCCTCCAACTGCTGACACCGCAGCAGCCATCCAACACTGCATCTGCAAAAGGAAACTCTAACACCAGCTACCAGCAGCACAAGCCTTTTTCACCAACAAATCCTACCGGTAGGTAAGTGACTCCGAGACTTATACCACTGCGCGGGACGCCGCCAGGGTGTACATCCACAACCACCAGACCCGCTGCAACCCACCACTCCCCTCCCCCCGAGACATCCTAAGACTGTTGACCAAAGGTCCAGCAGGGGTAACGTGCCGGTCTATTGAACTGCACGGAAAGGAGCCCCCTAAAAGGGTCCAATCACCTCCCCAGTCTCCACCCACACACACCCCTAAGTGGATCGCTCACCCCACCTGGGTGCCTGGGACCGAACAGGATTAGTACTGTTTTTTTCCAATAAACCCTTTGGCCCCCATTTCTGCCTCTGTCTGTCTTCATTTCCTCACCCACCACCTCCAGTCCATTAGACCCCCTTCCCTCCCTACACCCCATCACTCCACACACAACATCGAACACAAAAGACCACAACACACTATTACTCCAGCATTACACCCATAGGGCGAGCGCACCCTCCGCACCCTCTACCCCATTCTATCGTTACACAGGACCCGGTACTCCTGCTTTTAGGAAGGTGCAGCACCCCGACACAAACAATACATCTCACATCCCATCTGCCCATACAGCAGAGCGCAGTTCTAACCCATCATTTCCATGTACACACATGGCGCCTGCAGCTCACTCACCTTCCCTAGGATATTATAGGCGGCTGGGGGGCAGCTCTCTACCACCGTCTGGAGTCCTGTGTAAGTGACCCTTGGTGCTGGGGAGAACGGAGAAAGATTCCCCCTAGCACTGAGCATAGTCACGGTGGTCACTGACCTCCTGGAGATGACTGCTCCCGCAATGCGTCCAGCTGTCACATGATGCTAATCTAGTAGTAACACAAAACCGTTTGTCCAGGTTACCGCATGCCTCTTCCATAAGTTCAGTGAGCTGCTCGGATTTAGGAAACTCGGCTTTTACCACCTTCCGGTGTTTAAACACTGGAGCCTTCTTACTAGGAGCTGGTTCATCATTCTGTATATCTAGGATTGATTTAACCGCCCTCACCGAAGTGGATGGTCCTCCTCTCCTGAGATAGACCCCAAAATAGAACCCTGTGCATCATCAGATTCCTCTGATGATGTGTCTGAATCCATATGCTGAACAGACAGAATAAAAGATAACTTCCGCTTAGGTGCCTTAGTGACTACCGGTCTGCGTGCAACAGCTGACTAAGCCATACTCTGACTTGAGTGGGCATAATCATCCATGCAGGAAGGATGTATAGGAGGTGCAAACATAGCATGCTGTGGGTACGCCATACAAGGAGGCAGTCTGGGAGCAGCCATACAATCCACAAACTGTTTAATTACCTGAGACAAGGAAGACACCCAAGATGGTTCCTGTACAGGGGACTGGTACACTGGACTGGTGAGGTGGCTCTTTATAACAGACAGCACACAAACCATCCTTTATAAAGTCCTGAGAGGACAAGCCCGCCAAACAGGATTTACATGAAACCAGCACAGGGGCCTCCCCCTCCTGATTGCCTTTACTTTTTGACTTATCAATTATAAAGGTAACAATGCAACGTAATGTGACATCCTTCACAAATAAGTATCAGAAAAAAAACCACACACACCTGCAACAGAGGGATGAAGAGAAACAGTGATAGTTATAACAGTCAGAAATAAAAGCAGTATCAACACAGCAACTAGCAAACAGTCTCATACAATGCATATGCAACTTAGTTGCCATGGGCTCTGAATCAACTACTGAAAATACGATGCTTGGTAGGATATAGAGCACAATATGCCTGACCCATGGGAAAGATATATAGGGAGACTGACCCAAAACCTCCTGAGACCAATAGCTACAGCAGCACACCGATAGTGGACGGTGAGCGTCGGAGGAGAGCATTCCTTCCCTAAACTGCATCAACCAGCCAAGTACGCTGGCCTCATGGCAGCAGAAGTGTCTGCTGGCGAACTACATCCTCAGACGATAAGGCGCCGATGATTTAGTGAGGACGAGGATGTTCGCTGCAGCGGCTTCTAGTGTTTCTCCAGCACCGGAAGGACTGGCGCGCGCGATTCCCCATAAACAAAGAATCGCCTTACATGACATCTCCATGCGTCCGGTTGCAGTCCAAGCCCCAGCATCGCTGCTAGCAAGCTCTGCTGCGACCAGCCGAAATCACCAGAGATGTTACTGGTGTTGCGGCCCGGTGGAGGTAGACAGAGTCGCAGTGCATGTGTCTTAATTCAGACGCTCAGCACTGCTAACTCAAAAACATAGAAAATAAAATCTAAAATAAAAGCTTAGGACTGCCTGAGCAGTCCCGTTACAACAGTGGGTCTGGTTACAACAGTGGGTCTGAATCCTGCCGCACCAAACGAACAACTGAATGCCTGTGGCCAAGGTATATGTGGAGGAGGACCAGAGGCATCCTGGGAGCTGAAAGCTTTAACTGTTCGGTGCCTGGATCACTCCAACCACATTATCCCCATGGTATCCCTGTGGATCCCTATGGAACCTGAAGAAAAGATAGACAATATGTAGGTTGACCGTCAATTCGTCAACACCAAATGGTCAACATGCATTAGGTCGGCATGGACAAAAGGTCAGCAGGTACAATAAAAAAAAAAAAATCGGCAAGTGCAGAGGGTCGACAGGCGTAAAAGTTCAACATGTTGAAATGGTTGACACAATAATGGCCCAACCCCCCCCCCCCCCTTTCCTATCCCATCTCTTGGTGCCTATCCCAAAACCTAGTCTAAATCTCCCCCTAGTGCATAACCCTAAACCTAGTCTAACCCTAACCCCCCGGCCTAGTGTCTAAGCCTAGTCTGACCCTAACCCTCTCCATACTACCTAGCCCTAACCATCCCCCTGGTACCTAACCCTAGCCCTAAGAAAGTGGGGCCTATCGATTCCACTAGACTGGGTTGGCGCACAAAATATCCGCTTCCACTGTGTAGAGGGGGTGGGGGTAAGCCCTCTATATAAGCAGTTAATGGTCTTGTCTGAGTACTGTAAAGTGACTGTTTTTTGAGTCACCATTTTCTAACCCTTTGTGCTGGTTTATACCTATTTCTACAGTAGAGGAAGAAAATTCATCATGAAGAATGGAAACGCAAGTTACGCAGTTCGGATCTCAGGGCACCATTCAGCACAGAGAGGCCGCCCAAATGCTGTGATAAACCTGAAACTAGCAGAATCAGCCGTCAGAGGGTTGTACGGACAGGATCCTTCCCAGTGTTCCCTCCTGCACAAGCAGCCGCCTTTGCTTCAAGTGCTTGCGTAGAATACAGACTATTCAGGTTTCCTAATTGGCTGACAGGAGTTATGCTCATGTCTGATGCTCTACACAATGAGTCATTGTTCCACTGTCCTCTCACAGAGAACCCCGAGGGCTGAAGGACACGAAAAGAGCTTCATGCACACACAGGCATCTTACTACAACCACCACCAAATACACATCGTCCTCTGCACACTCACACGGTAACGGGGTATTCCATCCCAGTGCAAATCTGTGTACGTCAAGGAACAAACGGGCTCGTGTATTTGTTGGTCAAGGTTCAACCATATTTACCTGATCTGGGGTTTAGCGAGTCGCACTGCGAATTGAAGAGCTGCACAAACTCCTGGTGCCTCCTTGTCAGCTGCTGCTTGGACCCGTGAGTGGACAGACCGACCTCCTTCAGCCTCTTCCTCAGGTCCCGCTCAGACAGGAGATTGTACACAACCTTGGCTATGGGCTTCCGCTTTTGAATAGAACTATGTAGAAAAGAAAAAAATAATTACAAAAAAATAAAAAAACGATTAGCTGAAAGCAGCCCGTTCCCTAAAATGTATCATGAGAAACCAGGAACTGCAGCTCGGTGTTAAATCCTTATATAAAGCGCACCTGGTGCCTGCACACTGGGTACTTCATTTACTAAGCACAAAACGTGCGTTGTGTAGCAAGGCTTCCGAAGTGTGTTGCAATTTGCACAAATGCATGTACGGTTATGGTGCAAGAAGGGGGTGTTTGTGGAGGAGCACAAGTTGGCACACTTATCTAGCAAAATACGGAACGGGCGGCTCTATGGAGCAATGTAGAAGCAAAATCTCCATTTGCAACGCTCGGCGCGCTTCTCTTAAAGGTATCTCCAGTGGCGGCAGAAGTTTTGTAAGCAGAACTTCTATTCAGCCGTTAAATTAACTAGCAAATGGAAACATAACTGAGGCCATATTATCAATGGGGTCTACGATCTGACCTCTATGTAACTAAACTCCAAAAAAAGCGAGGCTGGTGTAAACTACTGTAAGTCTATGGGGGCTCCAGGTGCAGGAAAGAGAACATTCGATCTCTCCGCCGCAGCCCCTGGCCAGTTCCGGAAGCGGACGCTTCTGTGAAAGACTTCTACGAAATGCAGGGGGTATAAACTTGCAGGGACAGCGGTTACCGCAATCGATGTCCCTGCGTTCCCCGTAGTACATAGCTGGGATATTTATTTATTTTTTAGCAAAAATGAAAATATCCCCGGCAAGTTAGGTACATAGCAATCACGGCAGTACATAGACCCCTTAGTTCCTAAACCAGGGCAAACAATGAGTGTGATTACCAGACACTTCCTAACTACAGGAGTCCGGGTGCTGCAGTCTTCAGGGGGTTACGGAGAGGAAGCCAGAGCTTGGAGTCCAATTGCAGGACCCCAGAGTCAGTTCTGCAGAGCACCCGTAGCTTGTACACATCTGTGAATGTTATCAGCAGCTCTTTTAGGGCCATCATTATTTCTCATTAATCCCTATGCATCAAACCTGTAACAAAGGAGTTCTCTCTCATATCTCCTTGTTATAAAGCTATCCCGAAAAATGTCATACTCACCATACCGAAAATACATTATTTTCGGAGTTTGAAAGTGAAACTGTTCGCCATCTCCAGATGGCGTTCAGCTTCCCTATTATACTAAACGCTGCCAAAACCTTGTGTAGCAGCGGGCTGATCTGTTCACAACACTCGCCCCGCCGCAACTCATCCGCCTGAACGCTGCTGCAGTCTGTCCCGGTGAACGCTCCACCACTGACGTCCCTTCCACTAATCTATATGTGGTAAGTGGTCACCGGGTGAGGCTGCCGCTCCCTGCTCCCCCGGATTACTAATTTCTATTTCTTAAATAAAGAGATACTTTTTTTTTCTGCGCCTATACCTATATCTATACAAGACTTATACAAGATACCTATATCTGTACCTATACAAGACGCTCCCTTCTGTGTCTTGAGGGAGCTCCAGCTCCAAGCTGATGGCACTCTTGCGCAGTAATGATAATCATCCAGCAGAGTTGAAGATGATCACTAATCTGAAAAAATGTCTCCGCATAAGGAGGCACTTATCGGAAGTGATCATGTTATGATAGACAAATGAGGAATTAAGCTGTTTTTTAGAACTGTAAAATTAGAATTTAATACTAAATATTCTCATTTTACAATTATTACATGATGAAAAGAGCCTTTCTACACATTAACAATCGCCCCACGCTGTCCTTGTTTGTCAGTGAGGCACAACATGCAAAGGGACAATCACTACCACATTATAAGGTTGCAGACAGGACGCGTATGCGAGGACAGGACAGTGCACACAACACACTCTGGGCCCACAATGCGGCTGCATCTGTAACGTTTTGCACTTTGCAGGCGTCCTAGACGAACATCCGCATCCATGAGGATCTGCCGGATCTCCCCTTGCAGATAAATGGGCTAACTGTGGGGAAACGGGCCATTCACAATAAGCATAAGTGTTTCCCGGGCAGCCAGTTCAGAGATAAGTACAGATGTGGCAATTTCTTTTCCACCTAGGATAGGGCTGGTGCAAATCCATGCTGATACCACTGACAGACGGACTCACACGCGGTTGTATAGCCCGCAGAGGTTGCCGTGCTGTGTGTGGCTCTGAATTAGGCTCACTGTACCTCAGTCCGTTGGAGGCATCTTTCGGTCTGTTTGATTTCCATAACCAGGGAATAAAATCTCAACAGGCTGCTAACAATCTAATTACTACATATTCTTTGAAAGTGTGGGAATACGAACCTCAGTCTTCTAATTATTTATTCAGAGCCCCTTCACACCCGCATCAACACAGGTAAATATAAAACACTTCCGAAACGGGATACACTTACACATTAAGACTTCAACACCTCTAACATTGCAAAACAAAAAGTGGGCTTTTCAACCCGTAAAAATACACGGTGACCCAGTGATAAGACCTGGTTAAAAAAATTAAGTACATCCAAAGGGTGTATAGTAAAAACCTCAGGTCAAAACAATTCCACATATCACACACAGAAACACGAAACACGCAACTCATAATAATCCAATAAAGATTAATACAAAAGTACACGTATGTGGTTGAGAATATAGATCTGCTAAATACAGGAAGGTGTAACCATATCTCAATTTACCAAATTAGTTTTAGAAAAAGGATTCCATTCATTCCTCTGGCACAAAAAAGATTCTAAGGTCTTGTCTTTTATAGGAAAATCCCATAACCTGTGCAGGACTGAAGGCAATAAGGTAATTGGACAATGTGACCGATATATGCCTTTCTGGTGCCTTACAAACGCATCCTCAGGATCCATTGTATCTGAAGAGCACCACATGAGGGTCTCATCAACAACTGGTATTATTCACAAACTCTTCCAATCTACCCAACCTAGGATGAGGCTGAAATAACCAGATCTAACGTCATCGAACGGTTATTTTACACCAGAATCACCAGAAATATATCCGTATTCTGAGCAGACTTTGGATGGAGTTTGGGAACCTCTCCAGAGTTTGGAAATTGGTCTATAACTGGTGATGGTCATTTCTTTGAACAATGGTAATAGATGTGGCAGATGGTCTCCAAAGAGCAGATTGTGGAAGCCCCTCATTTATATTTTTATTGTTACCGCCATAGATAAATGTGTTGGAGGACACATATCCAAGTAAATGGATGGAGCGCCAGATTTCTCTGAAAACATTTCCTAAGCTGGACATATTCTATATAAAAAAAAAAAAAAGTTCAAGTGTCAATGTGTTTAGCTTGGGGTATAGAACCATAAATATATGTTTATACTCCCAATGAATGCAAGACCAGATTATGTGGCAGGTAGGACAGCAGCCTGGGGCCAACCCATCAAAGTTGGTCCATCATCATCATCATGACGATGAGCATCTATCCAGCTGGCTACACGACCAGCCATGAATCATTCAACTTCTATTTCTATTTTCAGTTTTTCTTCTTTTATGTATTTAGGGGGACATTGGGGCTGATAGTGCAGGGGGAGTGCACGCCCAGATGGGCTGGCCACACTCACTCAGCGCACTGGCCATACCCAGCACTGCACTGGCCACAGATCCTCCTACACTTATAATAGGACCTTGACCATTTTCAGCTCCAGGCCCATGTGGCCCTTAATCCCTTGCGTCTTGTGTGCTATATTAATCTAGTTAAGCATCTGATGAACAGTCCTATGTCCTGTCTGTCAAATGTAATATATTTAGCTTGAATGCAAGAGTTAAAATCATTAGAAAGGAAAATATTCATACAAAAATTAACCATCTGTGTGCTGGAGACAAATCTCCACTTAAATTCCATCCAACCAGGAAATCTTATACAATTCCAGATATGAACCATTTACATTATGATTATTTAATAGCTTCCAGAGAACAACAACAGTGGGTCATACTTCCCTACTCTCCTTCAATGTCCGTGAGATTCTCAAACTTTGGGCAAAACTCCACGACTCCTGGGGGCTTCCTTCATAGGGTGCGAACTGCAGCTGCTGCGGGAACTCCTCCGAGTCTTTCCGTATTTTTAAAGCGGCAATCATTTTAAAGGCAAAGCCAAGCTGGTGTTGCTTTTAAAATGATTGCAATTCGATAGCTATTACCTGAGCCCCCTTGTCAGAGTGCAACCACCCTGGACACACTTCACAAAGCATTCATTGCGAAACGCGTCACCATGGCTCCGCCAGCGCAATGCAATTGCACATATTATGACTTTCCCAGAGTGTGCTCAGCGTGAAGGATATTTTCCGATATTTCTGCAATACTGGTGCTTACCTGCTGAAAATGCCCCATTATTGGGGGCTGTACCAATATTTCTGAGAATGCAGCCTATTACGTACTATTGACATTAATGCACAATGAGTACAAAATGTGTTACCCCCTAGTGCTGTCACTAGCTGCTAGCGCCTCTGCTTGCTCGTTATATGAATATGCTAAGTGAGGCTTCACGTTGTCACCTTCATTGACTTATATTATTTAGTTTCTACATAGTGATACACGAATACAATGAAGTACAGAAATACGTCCAGTATTCCGCAGCTTTGCACGCGGTCCTCTTACCGTGTAGAACCCATCAAGCCGTCATTAATACAGCGGTAATGAAACAGATTATCGCATTGTAGGTATTGTTTGTCTTCATAAAAGAGCAGGATAATTACTGGAACCTCTGACACCGAGCGCTGCTCTTCTATCATGTAAAAGCATATATTTCCCGCGGAACAATAACAGCGCACGTACAGGATCTTTTCATGTGTGTATGCTTTGATCGCAATTAGAGGCACTAACGAGCTTGGTACAATCTGACATCCAGTAACCGACACAGACCATCATTTAATTTAAAACTATATATTTATTTAAATGGATGTTCTGTTTTGTCCTTTTTTTTTGCTGTATATACTTTATAACAGATCTTGTATGATCTTCAACCTTTGTCAGAAATATCCTCATTATTGGAGAGATAAACAGTTTCTGAACAATACAACCGGCCACAGATAGACGTGACGGAGGGGTGGGGGGTCGTGCTAAAATGAACAGCACAGAAATAAAACGGAATTGCATCTTGTTAAATGTAAAGAAGTAAAAGAAAATTGGGAACAGATGCTGAAGTCCCCGTGAATCGCTATACACCAGTCTCACAATGATATTTCGCATTGCTGCACCAAGACCGGTGACATGCCATTGTATAGTAATAGTGAATGCTGTAGGTGCACTAACTACACCTTTCCCAATCTGAAACAAGTCCCTGTTCTATACACGTACAATCCTATTATCCACCATTGTGAACATTATCATCTTCGCAAATCAACAAGACTAAGGGGTCTATTTACTAAGCAGTGTTAGAAGTGAAAAGTGAAGAGTGAAAAGTGATACGGTGCCAGCCAATCAGCTCCTAACAGTCATCTCACAGGCTGTGCTTGAAAAATGACAGTTGGGAGCTGATTGGCTGGCACCTTATCACTTCTCCCAACACTGCTTAGTAAATAGACACCTAAACCACTATACAGTTCACTGCACTGTTCTGCTGGTGACACCTCTGCAGGTTACATAAAGAAAGTATGGCGATGGGACAGCCTCTAACACTGGACTTTCTAACCATTACCACGTGTCTTCTTATGTATATCACCGTTCACTACCTATATCCTTGTGTCTATAAATATTAGCTATTTGTACCCCATTTGCTTGTTAATTTAATAAACATTAAACAACATGTATTCTTTATTAATGTCATTCCACATACAGTAAAACAAATGTAAGTCTATACCCTCCATGTCTGTGAAGGGTGAATAAACATTAGAAGTAAAGGAAACGGTGGAATGTACTAACACCAGGTCTATATTAGTGTATAACCCAGTCATGATTTCCACATGACAGCATTAACGGATCTTTCCACTGAAAGGAATATAGCTCAATGCTATCAGTACTGTAACACAATGTGATCGGTGCTGTAAGCACTCACTGGTCCTGTATTATAAACTAGAACACAGGCATCAGTACCTCGGGGAGGCAAAGTCTTATTGTGCCTGAAGACCTGTTATATCTGAGCACTGGCTTTGTATAACATAGATGTGCTGCGAGAGGCTGCGTATACCAGAAGGCATACTCATACCCGCTCTATACAGTGGCACAGGTGAGGGCAGCACCTGACTTGGGAGGGGCGGGGGAAATGGGACAACATTTTTGTACCAGGAAAAAGTGGCTGCGCTTAGTGCTGGCACAAACCTCCAGTATGCAGCGTCCGATCATTAAAAAGCAGATCGAGCGGTCGCGGCAATTTCTTTTCTGCCATCAAATTGCGCATTTCATTTCAGTTTCTGGTTTCTAGAGACCCAGGCTGCCCATCAAGCAACCAGGAAAGGTCGACCTGCTGCGGAACGCGCTGTGACAGCTCTCTCTCTCTGCCTGCTGACCTATGCATGCCACCCACCCTCCGCTGCCAATAAACCCTTGCCTGCGGCCAGGGCTGGAGGACGCAGACACACCTGCTCTCTCTTCCCAGGCAGTACGCTGTCATTTCATTTGGTCTGCAGAGCATCGCGGATAAAATATCACTACACACTGATGCAAGCAGGGAAAGAAATAATGGTTGCACTGCTAGTGAGAGCTGGATAAGGTGGCATGGGACAGGTGCCAAGTCAGTGGGCAATTACACATACCAGGCCTAAGTAACGTGCCTTTCTTGCTGCCGCAGGAACTACTGTGCACTGTGGCTGGCAGGGAATGCTGGGACATCTAGTTCATCTACGACATATGCTCTATGGGAGAAAGGGTTCTGCATGAATCACTCTGTACCAAAATGCTTCCCCAACAACCTGTACAATATGCTATAGAAATAGTCCCCCCCCCTCTCCCCCTTCTAGCATACATTTTAATGCACTTACACAGTTATACTATAGCAATTCACTGGTGAGACAGCATACGATAACATTTTGAATCGTCAAATGGTCTATTTTTATTTTTTTTTCCGAGACCTTTCCGCTGGCAGGCGCACGATCCCCCCCACATTAGCCCTTAGGTAGTGAATCAGGTTTCCACTTTGCGAATCAGCCCCTAAATGGTTTATTCCTATAAATCTAACACCGTTTATGGTGGTCCCATATTAGCAGAACTCATCTCAGCGACGTGATTAGAACATTACCGTCAGCAGCTACCGGCAGACAACAGCGAGACCAAGAGCAGCAAGGACACAGCAAAATAGGTTTTACTATTAGATTTCGAAAACATTTTATTCTCTATTCAACAATTCAATAGGTGCTCATCCATTAATGAATCGGGGAGAGCAGAGAGCAAGCGAATGAGAAGCAGCAGCGCCATCTGCAGCACCGAGCGTGCCACTGCACTTAGCTAGTCCAGCCCTGGACAGCAGCAAACCTGGTTGGAACGTTGCTGCTTCGTTAAGAGTTCTGTTTATTTTCAGAGGCATTCTTTCCTCAATTGGAAAATTGGCAGATCAGGTTTTACGGGGGGATCTGATTCTGCACAACTCTAAATGAAAGCAGCCATTCCACAAGAAGATGGGGGGAGGGGGTTCCTGGGAGCTGGGGAATGAATTATGATCTGCACAGTCTATGCTCAGGTGTTTCCATTTAGAAGTCAACAGCCTCCGACAACATCCAAATACGTTACTGTCTCTGACAAGGGATCCTACCCAAGAGTATCTTGTATAGATAGTCAGGATAGATGGAGAGGGCACGAGTGCCAATCATCCCCTACTATGGGAATGTGCACAAAGTCTAAACACTTAGGTCTTTTGTATAATAGAGCAGACAGATCAAACAAACCTGGACAAGCAGAACTTTCAGAAAACAGAGACTGCTACAACATTCAGGAATAGCCCTAAGCCACATTAAGGGACAATGGAAGAGATTTAGCAAACGTCCTAAAGAGGACGAGTGCTGATAATGCCTATAGTAACCAAACAGAGGTGCAAAACTTTTCAATGAAGTTCAGTCTATAAGCCCTCACGAGCAGGGCCCTCATCCCTTGTGTGCTTTTCCCTCCCTCACTTATACCTTCCTCTCCTCCCCGCACCAAACCTTAAGGTTCAGCTGGTGCTGCGGTTCTGGGTATTAATACATGTGCAAGGAATCAGTATGCGGCCGACGGTTCATCTCCCGACAGCGGCAGCCCGGTAGGGGTGAAAATCCTGATCGTCAAAAGGTAAGTATTCACTAACCCTATTCTACCCCCTAACCCGCCCTTAGGGGTGCTTAACCATAACCTCCCCCCCAAGTGCCTAACACCCCTCTAAGTGCCTAAACCTAACCCCCCTTCCCCGCAGCCTAAACCTAAGTCCCCCGAGGGGGGGTGTCTAACCCTAACCTTCCCCCCGGGGGTGCAAAACACTAAATCCCCCCCTTTCCCTAGCCTAAACCTAACCTCCCTGGGGGGTGCCTAACCCTAAATACCCCCCGGGAGCCCCTAACCTAAGCCACACCCATGCACGGCTCTCCGCGCCCGGCTTACCTTAGATCGGTAAGCCGGGTGCCAGGCTCCCGGCGTAGGTCTAATGACAGGCGTCAGGATTTCGACGCCTGTCATTAGTGCCTTGCCGGGATTAGACAGTCGGGAAGCCGGTGGTTGGGATTACGTCCATCGGCTTCCCATGTGCAGCAATAGTATAAAGCTGTATCCCATGCCCTGCAATGTTTTGTACTGCGAGTCTTTTGCACTATTCTTCTTGCTTTGTTTGCTTACGTCCTTTGCTGCGGACCCCTTGCGGCGCCATATAAATAAGGCAGAATACTATGTGTTTTTGTTTTAGTTCCTCACAACGCTGGAGGTTGACAGAAAACGCTCATTTACAACAGACTCTCGTACGACAGTCAATAACCTCTCGCCATAGAGCTAAATTTACTTTAAGAATAATTAAAGCCTTGTCACACTCCACATAAACACATTTCATCCTGTACTTTCCGCAGGCTGATTCCACCTCCCAAGCACTAGTTCCATGGAATTCCTCACCCGTCTCTCGCTGTAATGGCAGAACGGAGATGAAAGCATTTCTGTGGAGGCGCGAGAGCGGGAGGAATTCCTGCAGTGTGACTCTGTACATCACAGCCTGCAATTCAACTTCTCCGTCCAAATTAAAAAGGAGATAATTATTTAAACACTCTTTAGACGTCCGCTGGTGAAAAGCACAGTAATTAAATGATTGGACTTGATTGCAGCTATCATAATGAGCATCTCCAAGAGAATGGATTTTACACGTGTTAAGCTCAACGCGTGGAGGCACTGGAGTGACGCAAAGACCACACAATAAATATCCAAACTATTTCTATTATTTACAGTTTATGTAACTGAAAACAGAATTAACACACAAAAATCCACCTGTGCTCAACCATGGATCTCTCTAAAATCGGAACTGCTGGGGTGCCTTAAGGACCACATTTGGGAACCTCTGTATAGGGGATGGAAGAAATTAAAGCAGAGCACTCTGGAGCAACTTCTAAGGCCCACAATGAAGATACATTTGGGCAACAGCTACTTCAGGGGATGCACTAGCCATTTATTGATGAAAATTAGTTACACATTTTGACACCAGGTGGCGATATAAATCACTTGAAAAAGTGTCACAAATGTTCAACGTGTCCTCCATTGTGGTCAACAACATTTCCATTTGAAAAACAACATTCTCTATAGCAGAATTGAACTGGTGGAATAACTAGCACATGATATCTAATGCAGACTTTCAGATATTAGGGTACCGTATGACATCCTTTCAGATGTACCCGATTCTTCAAAAGAAAAAAATACTACAACTATAAGTCGCATGTGATGAGGTCCAGTGATCAGCCGCGATGTCTGAAAGTAGCGCCAGATGACCCGTTCTTCGGTAGGCAATTATAGTGGTCTTCAAATGATTTCTATTGCCACATGGTGACAAAATTCCCAACCAATATTTTTTTTTTCAATGAATACACAATGTTTAGCGTAAAGGTGCAACCAGGGGATGTGGTGCACCTACAGGACCAAAATATATACAAATGCCCAGGGCTATTATTACTATTTATCTTCTGACTAAACTATATTTTAAATAAACTAACATTATATTGGGGAGGATTTAATACTTACCCAGGTGATGACCAACAAACCTGCAATATCAGGCTGCGCACAGGATAAAATTCACCCCAAGGCGACAGTTTAAAGGTTCAAAATGTCCTATTACAATATAACAGATTTCCTCAAATAATGAGTTATATCTAACCCAAATAAAACAGACAAGCAGGTAAATAGATGAATCACTATGTTCAGCACGCCGAAGTCACTCTGGAGATCAAACACATTCTGATGAAGTCACTTTTGTGATGGACGTATTGCGTAATTAAAGGAGAGACTGTTAAACTCAGGATAAACAAAGGACTAGTAATGATTACAGACCTATATGGCTTCCTACTGCATCAAAACATGAGTGAGAAAGTAACAGAGCGGACAACAGCGATATTCATTACTGACCTTGCATGTTAAATTGGCCTAATTAAAAGATCTTTGAATCTTAAAATTCCTGTACTATATATAATAGAAACTTTTGAAATAAATAACGTTAGGAACATGGAATTTCCGTATTGGGCTACAAGGCTTGATTACTTAAAATCCTAATGGAAGACCCCAATGTTACTTTACTTTGGGGCTCTCAGTGATTTAAATTGGAGGTATTCTTTAAGAGTTTAGAATTGCGTAGAATTGTGTGTTTCTTTTTACAGACTTACGGCTTTATCATCTGCTGTCCACCCTCTAGGACATTGAGACATATTGATTTTTTTTATTGTTAGTTATTTTTATCTTGTGAAAACATTACTAAATAAATATAATGTAAATGTTTTAAGTCAATTTAGCAAAATATGTCATTTAAACAGACATGAGCGTATTCGGAGGAAGAAGAAATATAAAATTAAGCCAGGCCGGACAAATACTGATATTATTGTTTATTTATACAGCATTACCCATGTACTCATCGCTGTACAGAGAATAATGGGATTGATCCTGAACCAGAAGCAGCTGCGATGACAGACGCACTGGAGCAATTTATCTCCTCTGTGCATGCGTCCAGATTCCGTATGAGTCAGCGTTCCGACAGCGTTCTGAAAGTGTATTTGGGGTTCCTGGGCGGGGACAGTGAGATGGCTAATTAGCCGCACGGAGATAGTCCGTCTTATGAGCGTGTTAAGGCAATGCTGCGGACGTGTTGCCGATAAGAGTCGACTACAGAGATGCCGAATCACTCACATTGGAGCCCATAATCAGATGCATAATCGGCACCTGCTATAGAGCTGCTGCAAGTTTTGAGGGTGCGACTGGTGGATGCGTCTAAAGTCGCACCAAGAGGCATTACTGCGTAGAGGGAAGCGGACAGCGGGCGTCTCAGCCCTTGCACATTCCGGCTTTAGAGCGCTCTGCTAAACATGTAGACATGGATGCCCTATGCCATTTTACATTACAAAGTAATTTCCCTAAAATGCGAGCGCACACGCACTAGATTCAGAATCCAATTAACCTATCAGCATGTTTTTGGAGTGCGGTAGTAACCATAACAATAAGAGGGAGAACATAAAAACTCCAAGCGTATACACAGCAATGCTAACCACTATGCCACTCTGCTGCCCAACGTAGATCTCAAATGAAAGCTGTGTTATTAACCAATTATAAAAGAGACTTCACCAATATGTCCTAGGCATATCATTTAAAGCGAAGACATACTATAGATTAGTAGTGGTAAGCATAACAAACAAACATATACAGTATACGTTTATACAGCTCTGTATACATTTTTTTTTTATGCTAGAACTACTCGGCTCCAAGGGGTATTGTTGCACATCGCAGTGTTTACTACCATTATACTCACAAATGGATTCATTTATAGACATCTAGGCAGCTGCCAATCCTGACCATCTGTTATCAGTCACGCAGAATAGTTAGAATAGACCAGGGGTTCCCAACCACGGTCCTCAAGGCACACCAACAGTCCAGGTTTTAAGGATAGCCAGACTTGAGCACAAGTGTCTTAATCAGTACTGCAGTTCTTTCGATTTGAACATCTGTGCTCAAGCATGGATATCACTAAAACCTGGACTATTAGTGTGCCTTGAGGACCGAGGTTGGGAAACACTGGAATAGATGATCTAAAAGCTACGTGCAAAAGTGAAAACCAGCAAAATAATGACAGACCGACGATTTGTGTGTTCGGGAGGGGAGAAGAGTGTGAATCCTATAGCTGCATACACACACAACGATTGAGTTAATGAACGATTTTAGTAAAAGATTTTCTACCTTGAAAAAATTAACTAAAATCGTTTACTAAAGTTGTTCATTTACTATGTTCATTTAAATGTAATGAACGATTTTTATGAACTACAAACGATTTTTGCATATTAACTTAATGAAAATCGTTGAGTTGACAAGTCTGACTAAACTACAAACTACAAACGTGAACGCGCATGAACAATAATCGTTCGTTTGACTCAGAAAGTGAACGATTTTTTCAAACGATTATCGTTAAACGATATCGTTTAATGATAATCGTTCAAAAAATCGTTGTGTGTGTATGCACCTTAAGTACTACATGTCAAAAAAATGGTGATTCCCCTTTGCGCTGTAAGAAGCCGCTACTATTCCAAATAGGTGTTATCAATACCTAATAAAATCACAATACAATACAATACAGATAGAACAGTGCGCTTCAATATTGGAGTAATTCATATACTTATAGTTGTTAGTATCCGTATTTCTTCTTAATTTCGATTTTCTTCTCAGACGCTTTCAAACAAATATTTTCATATATAAAAAAGAGAAATTATAGAAAACAAAAATGTCTGATAGTGTATGTATGAGGACACATCTGTAGACAGATCGAGCTAAATTTTGCCTACTGCACGTGTTGCGGGCTGCAAGTACTTGCATGCGATTTTGAGTAGCGCCCATCTCAGACGCTTTTCATTTATGGTTGGATGGGCGTTAATGGATTACAATGGGGCATTCGCAAGTTTACCATGGGCGCGTGCGCAGAGTTTCGCCCTATTCCGAGCTGTGTATGCGCAGAGGTCCATCCGATCGTAGACAGATCTCCTGCAGAAAGGATGGGGCTGATGCAAATGCTGATGATAGTCATGACGGCTACGCTCACAACGATGGGGCTGGTGCAAATGCTGATGATAGTGATGATGGCTGCGCTCACAAGGATGGGGCAGGTGCAAATGCTGATAGTGATGACGGCTGCGTTCACAAGGATGGGGCTGGTGCAAATGCTGATGATAGTGATGTCGGCTGCTCTCAATGATGGGGATGGGGATGGTGCAAATGCTGATAGTGATGACGGCTGCTCTCACAAGGATGGAGATGGTGCAAATGCTGGTGATAGTGATGACGGCTGCTCTCACAAGCATGGAGATGGTGCAAATGCCGATGATAGTGATGAAGGCTGCTCTCACAATGATGGGGATGGTGCAAATGCTGATGATAGTGATGACGGCTGCTCTCACAAGGATGGGGATGGTGCAAATGCTGGTGATAGTGATGACGGCTGCTCTCACAAGGACGGAGATGGTGCAAATGCTGATGATAGTGATGACGGCTGCTCACACAAGGATGGAGATGGTGCAAATGCTGATGATAGTGATGATGGCTGCTCTCACAAGGATGGAGATGGTGCAAATGCTGGTGATAGTGATGACGGCTGCTCTCACAAGGATGGGGATGGTGCAAATGCTGGTGATAGTGATGACGGCTGCTCTCACAAGGATGGGGATGGTGCAAATGCTGATGACAGGGATGACGGCTGCTCTCACAATGGTGAGGCTGGTGCAAATGCTGATGATAGTGATGATGGCTGCTCTCACAAGGATGGGGATGGTGCAAATGCTGGTGATAGTGATGACGGCTGCTCTCACAAGGATGGAGATGGTGCAAATGCTGGCGATAGTGATGACGGCTGCACTCACAAGGATGGGGACGGTGCAAATGCTGATAATAGTGATGACGGCTACTCTCCCAAGGATGGGGCTGGTGCAAATGCTGGTGATAGTGATGACGGCTACTCTCACAAGGACAGGGATGGTGCAAATGCTGATGATAGTGATGAAGGCTGCTCTCACAATGGTGGGGATGGTGCAAATGCTGATGATAGTGATGAAGGCTGCTCTCACAATGGTGGGGATGGTGCAAATGCTGATGACAGGGATGACGGCTGCTCTCACAATGGTGGGGATGGTGCAAATGCTGATGACAGGGATGACGGCTGCTCTCACAATGGTGGGGCTGGTGCAAATGCTGATGATAGTGATGATGGCTGCTCTCACAAGGATGGGGATGGTGCAAATGCTGGTGATAGTGATGACGGCTGCTCTCACAAGGATGGGGATGGTGCAAATTGCTGATGATAGTGATGACGGCTGCTCTCACAAGGATGGGGATGGTGCAAATGCTGATGATAGTGATGACGGCTGCTCTCACAAGGATGGGGATGGTGCAAATGCTGATGACAGGGATGACGGCTACTCTCACAATGGTGGGGCTGGTGCAAATGCTGATGATAGTGATGATGGCTGCTCTCACAAGGATGGGGATGGTGCAAATGCTGGTGATAGTGATGACGGCTGCTCTCACAATGATGGGGATGGTGCAAATGCTGGTGATAGTGATGACGGCTGCTCTCACAAGGATGGGGATGGTGCAAATGCTGGTGATAGTGATGACGGCTGCTCTCACAAGGACGGAGATGGTGCAAATGCTGATGATAGTGATGACGGCTGCTCTCACAAGGATGGAGATGGTGCAAATGCTGATGATAGTGATGATGGCTGCTCTCACAAGGATGGAGATGGTGCAAATGCTGATGATAGTGATGACGGCTGCTCTCACAAGGATGGGGCTGGTGCAAATGCTGATGATAGTGATGACGGCTGCTCTCACAAGGATGGGGATGGTGCAAATGCTGGCGATAGTGATGACGGCTGCACTCACAAGGATGGGGCTGGTGCAAATGCTGATAATAGTGATGACGGCTACTCTCCCAAGGATGGGGCTGGTGCAAATGCTGGTGATAGTGATGACGGCTACTCTCACAAGGACAGGGATGGTGCAAATGCTGATGATAGTGATGAAGGCTGCTCTCACAATGGTGGGGATGGTGCAAATGCTGATGATAGTGATGAAGGCTGCTCTCACAATGGTGGGGATGGTGCAAATGCTGATGACAGGGATGACGGCTGCTCTCACAATGGTGGGGATGGTGCAAATGCTGATGACAGGGATGACGGCTGCTCTCACAAGGATGGGGATGGTGCAAATGCTGGTGATAGTGATGATGGCTGCTCTCACAAGGATGGGGATGGTGCAAATGCTGGTGATAGTGATGACGGCTGCTCTCACAAGGATGGGGATGGTGCAAATGCTGGTGATAGTGATGACGGCTGCTCTCACAAGGACGGAGATGGTGCAAATGCTGATGATAGTGATGACGGCTGCTCTCACAAGGATGGAGATGGTGCAAATGCTGATGATAGTGATGATGGCTGCTCTCACAAGGATGGAGATGGTGCAAATGCTGATGATAGTGATGACGGCTGCTCTCACAAGGATGGGGCTGGTGCAAATGCTGATGATAGTGATGACGGCTGCTCTCACAAGGATGGGGATGGTGCAAATGCTGGTGATAGTGATGACGGCTGCTCTCACAAGGATGGGGATGGTGCAAATGCTGGTGATAGTGATGACGGCTGCACTCACAAGGATGGGGATGGTGCAAATGCTGGTGATAGTGATGACGGCTGCTCTCACAAGGATGGGGATGGTGCAAATGCTGGTGATAGTGATGACGGCTGCACTCACAAGGATGGGGATGGTGCAAATGCTGGCGATAGTGATGACAGCTGCACTCACAAGGATGGGGCTGGTGCAAATGCTGATAATAGTGAGGACGGCTGCTCTCACAAGGATGGGGCTGGTGCAAATGCTGGTGATAGTGATGAAGGCTACTCTCACAAGGATGGGGCTGGTGCAAATACTGATGATAGTGATGACGGCTGCTCTCACAAGGATGGGGCTGGTGCAAATGCTGGTGATAGTGATGAAGGCTACTCTCACAAGGATGGGGCTGGTGCAAATACTGATGATAGTGATGACGGCTGCTCTCAAGGATGGGGCTGGTGCAAATCCTGATGATAGTGATGACAGCTGCACTCACAAGGATGGGGCTGGTGCAAATGCTGGTAATAGTGATGACGGCTGCTCTCACAAGGATGGGGATGGTGCAAATGCTGATGATAGTGATGTCGGCTGCTCTCACAATGATGGTGATGGTGCAAATGCTGGTGATAGTGATGACAGCTGCACTCACAAGGATGGGGCTGGTGCAAATGCTGATGATAGTGATGACGGCTACAATCACAGGAAGCACACGGAATAGCGACTACAACTCGGGCCCCTATACGTTTTATTCATTGGGTCCCAGTTTCCTTCAGAAATTGTTTAAAAATGTTGCTTTGCCTTTAGAGTACAGAGGCATGGCCTCTATCCAAAATATCTTTTGGATATGGTGACCGTAGAACGCTGAAGACAAATGGTTCTGGACTATTTATGACCCATAGCGTTAGAGGTAAGGCGGCAGGGAAATCGCTTTTTGCATATTTAGTTCTGCGTCTCTGGAATAGTCTAACGGGTCATATAAATAAATGCAGAGAATGTGAAAACTTTAGTAGCTTAGCGAAGCATACAGTACTTGTATTATTGCAGTTTTATGAGACTGATGTTTAACAGATGGTTCTTGTTTTGTTATGAGGATTATTACTTTTGTTCTATTTTATAAGGTCTGTAAAGTACATCGCACAGCAGATTATGTATGACTGTGTGATAAAAATGAAGATTGATTTACGCTATTGTACAATTGAATTCGCTCTCAGTGAATAAGAAACTTTAGCAACTAATTTAGGAGAACGTATTACTGCACTCAGAAAGGTAAAGTTATAAGTATTCTTGATACATTTTTAATACATGTGAAGTTATCTCAAATTGAACCTGGAAGAGAGACACAAATATACATTATATAGCAGTGACAATCTGATATGCAGCCATGGCCAAAAGTTTTGAGAATGACACAAGTATTGGTTTTCAGAAAGTCTGCTGCTTCAGTGTTTTTAGACATTTTTGTCAGATGTTACTATGGTATACTGAGGTAACATTACAGCATTACATAAGTGTCAGATGTTACTATGGTATACTGAGGTAACATTACAGCATTACATAAGTGTCAGATGTTACTATGGTATACTGAGTTAACATTACAGCATTACATAAGTGTCAGATGTTACTATGGTATACTGGGGTAGCATTACATAAGTGTCAGATGTTACTATGGTATACTGAGGTAACATTACAGCATTACATAAGTGTCAGATGTTACTATGGTATATTGAGGTAATATTACAGCATTACATAAGTGTCAGATGTTACTATGGTATACTGAGGTAACATTACAGCATTACATAAGTGTCAGATGTTACTATGGTATACTGAGGTAACATTACAGAATTACATAAGTGTCAGATGTTACTATGGTATACTGAGGTAACATTACAGCATTACATAAGTGTCAGATGTTACTATGGTATACTGAGGCAACATTACAGCATTACATAAGTGTCAAATGTTACTATGGTATACTGAGGTAACAGTACAAGCATTTCATAAGTGTCAAAGGCTTTTATTGACAATTACATTAAGATTATGCAGAGTGTGAATATTTGCAGTGTTGACCTTTCTTTATCAAGACCTCTGCAATTCGCCCTGGCATGCTTTCAATCAACTTCTGGGCCACATACTGACTGATGGACGCCCATTCTTGTCTAATCAATCCTTGGAGTATGTCAGAATTTGTGGGCTGTTTGTGCACCCGCCTCTTCAGGATTGACCACAAGTTCTCAATGGGATTAAGGTCTGGGGAGTTTCCTGGCCATGGACCCAAAATTTCGATGTTTTGTTCCCCGAGCCACTTAGTTATCACTTTTTCCTTATAGCAAGGTTCTCCATCATGCTGGAAAAGGCATTGTTCATCTCCAAACTGTTCTTGGATGGTTGGGAGAAGTTGCTCTTGGAGGATGTTTTGGTACCATTCTTTATTCGTGGCTGTGTTCTTAAACAAAATTGTGAGTGAGCCCATTCCCTTGGCTGAGAAGCAACCCCACACATGAATGGTCTCACTATGCTTTACTGTTGGCATTCAGAGATGGACACAAATGCTGTCGCATCCGAATCCATACGCTGTGCAAAAATATGCAAATGTCGCATCCGTCGGGATTTGAATAGAGACAGCCACCGGCCTCAAACGACTGAGTCGCCACCGGCCCATTGCCGCCCACACAAGGTCCCTGCCTGTCAATTACTTTGTAAAAAAATGGTCACTGTGAGCGACATCGCTAATGAAACTTGCTGCAAGCGCAGTGCAACTCGTATTCGCAGATTACCGATAATCGCTCAACAGCGCAAACCTCTGCATTGCGTCCATCTCTGAATAACGCGCTCTGTGTCTGCAAGGTTATCTAATCTTTTTACATGTACCTACAAATATTTTTCATTTATTAACCATTAAAAATACAGCTAAATAAACTTACAAGCTAATAACTCACCCATCCTGCAGCTAATTCCCCTCCATACCACCAAGCACTCTGCTGGATTTTCCCACGGCTTGCTTACCTTCAATGCAGAATAAAATAAATAAAGACACAAAGCATTTTGCAAGTGTCCGGAATGCTAGAACAGGCTGAGTGCTGGATCTCGGTGCCAGAGTGACAGATGCTTGTGTATACACAACTTCAGTTTACTGGCTCTGCAATACAGCGGGGAAGGATATTTATGTGGCCGCTGGACAACTTAGGAGCTATATAAAATGCCATTATATGAATCTTTCCAGATTGTGGAAAAGCAAGACAGTATTATGAGGCCTTTGAGAAAACTCTTCCGAGGACGGAGGCCAAGGCACTGTGAAATGAAAAACACCCCAGCATTGAGATGGCGGCCAAAGTACCAGCACGTTGCTGATGGGGATGAAATTATTTGATTTCTAGCACATTTTATCCCTGAAACATTTGTGTAGACTCGAAAAGATAATTACTAGATGAGAGGAAACAATTAGCAGATTTCAATGTTCAGTAGCAGCTGACTTCACTTGACCCGAATGATTCCTTATACCAAGGCGCTATGACTGCGTACCCCTATATACTGTATACAAGAGCTATTACTGCGTCCCCCTATATAGTGTATACAGGCGCTATGACTGCGTCCCCCTATATACTGTATACAAGAGATGTGACTGCGTCCCCCTATATAGTGTATACAGGCGCTGTGACTGCGTCCCCCTATATAGTGCATACAGGCGCTGTGACTGCGTCCCCCTATATAGTGTATACAGGCGCTGTGACTGCGTCCCCCAATATAGTGTATACAGGCGCTGTGACTGCGTCCCCCTATATAGTGTATACAGGCGCTGTGACTGCGTCCCCCTATATAGTGTATACAGGCGCTGTGACTGCGTCCCCCTATATACTGTATACAGGCGCTGTGACTGCGTCCCCCTATATAGCGTATACAGGCGCTCTGACTGCGTACCCCTATATACTGTATACAAAAGCTATGACTGCGTCCCCCTATATAGTGTATACAGGCGCTATGACTGCGTCCCCCTATATACTGTATACAAGAGCTGTGACTGCGTCCCCCTATATAGTGTATACAGGCGCTGTGACTGCGTCCCCCTATATACTGTATACAGGCGCTGTGACTGCGTCCCCCTATATAGTGTATACAAGCGCTGTGACTGCATCCCCCTATATAGTGTATACAGGCGCTGTGACTGCGTCCCCCTATATACTGTATACAGGCGCTGTGACTGCATCCCCTATATAGTGTATACAGGCGCTGTGACTGCGTCCCCCTATATAGTGTATAAAGAGCTGTGACTGCGTCCCCCTATATAGTGTATACAGGCGCTGTGACTGCGTCCCCCTATATAGTGTTTACAGGCGCTGTGACTGCGTCCCCCTATATAGTGTATACAAGAGCTGTGACTGCGTCCCCCTATATAGTGTATACAGGCGCTGTGACTGCGTCCCCTATATAGTGTATACAGGCGCTGTGACTGCGTCCCCCTATATAGTGTATACAGGCGCTGTGACTGCGTCCCCATATATAGTGTATACAGGCGCTGTGACTGCGTCCCCCTATATAGTGTATACAGGCGCTGTGACTGCGTCCCCCTATATAGTGTATACAGGCGCTGTGACTGCGTCCCCCTAGTGTATACAGGCGCTGTGACTGCGTCCCCCTATATAGTGTATACAGGCGCTGTGACTGCGTCCCCCTATATACTGTATACAGGCGCTGAGACTGCGTCCCCCTATATAGTGTATACAGGCACTCTGACGGCGTCCCCCTATATACTGTATACAAGAGCTATGACTGCGTCCCCCTATATAGTGTATACAGGCGCTATGACTGCGTCCCCCTATATACTGTATACAAGAGCTGTGACTGCGTCCCCCTAGTGTATACAGGCGCTGTGACTGCGTCCCCCTATATAGTGTATACAGGCGCTGTGACTGCGTCCCCCTATATAGTGTATACAAGAGCTGTGACTGCGTCCCCCTATATAGTGTATACAGGCGCTGTGACTGCGTCCCCCTATATAGTGTATACAAGAGCTGTGACTGCGTCCCCCTATATAGTGTATACAGGCGCTGTGACTGCGTCCCCCTATATAGTGTATACAGGCGCTGTGACTGCGTCCCCCTATATAGTGTATACAGGCGCTGTGACTGCGTCCCCCTATATACTGTATACAGGCGCTCTGACTGCGTACCCCTATATAGTGTATACAGGCACTCTGACGGCGTCCCCCTATATACTGTATACAAGAGCTATGACTGCGTCCCCCTATATAGTGTATACAGGCGCTATGACTGCGTCCCCCTATATACTGTATACAAGAGCTGTGACTGCGTCCCCCTAGTGTATACAGGCGCTGTGACTGCGTCCCCCTATATAGTGTATACAGGCGCTGTGACTGCGTCCCCCTATATAGTGTATACAAGAGCTGTGACTGCGTCCCCCTATATAGTGTATACAGGCGCTGTGACTGCGTCCCCCTATATAGTGTATACAAGAGCTGTGACTGCGTCCCCCTATATACTGTATACAGGCGCTCTGACTGCGTACCCCTATATACTGTATACAAGAGCTATGACTGCGTCCCCCTATATAGTGTATACAGGCGCTATGACTGCGTCCCCCTATATACTGTATACAAGAGCTGTGACTGCGTCCCCCTATATAGTGTATACAGGCGCTGTGACTGCGTCCCCCTATATACTGTATACAGGCGCTGTGACTGCGTCCCCCTATATAGTGTATACAGGCGCTGTGACTGCGTCCCCCTATATAGTGTATACAGGCGCTGTGACTGCGTCCCCCTATATAGTGTATACAGGCGCTGTGACTGCGTCCCCCTATATACTGTATACAGGCGCTGTGACTGCGTCCCCTATATAGTGTATACAGGCGCTGTGACTGCGTCCCCCTATATAGTGTATAAAGAGCTGTGACTGCGTCCCCCTATATAGTGTATACAGGCGCTGTGACTGCGTCCCCCTATATAGTGTATACAGGAGCTGTGACTGCGTCCCCCTATATAGTGTATACAGGCGCTGTGACTGCGTCCCCCTATATAGTGTATACAGGCGCTGTGACTGCGTCCCCCAATATAGTGTATACAGGCGCTGTGACTGCGTCCCCCTATATAGTGTATACAGGCGCTGTGACTGCGTCCCCCTATATAGTGTATACAGGCGCTGTGACTGCGTCCCCCTATATAGTGTATACAGGCGCTGTGACTGCGTCCCCCTAGTGTATACAGGCGCTGTGACTGCGTCCCCCTAGTGTATACAGGCGCTGTGATTGCGTCCCCTTATATACTGTATACAGGCGCTGTGACTGCGTCCCCCTATATAGTGTATACAGGCACTCTGACGGCGTCCCCCTATATACTGTATACAAGAGCTATGACTGCGTCCCCCTATATAGTGTATACAAGAGCTGTGACTGCGTCCCCTATATAGTGTATACAGGCGCTGTGACTGCGTCCCCCTATATAGTGTATACAGGCGCTGTGACTGCGTCCCCCTATATAGTGTATACAGGCGCTGTGACTGCGTCCCCCTATATAGTGTATACAGGCGCTGTGACTGCGTCCCCCTATATAGTGTATACAGGCGCTGTGACTGCGTCCCCCTATATAGTGTATACAGGCGCTGTGACTGCGTCCCCCTATATACTGTATACAGGAGCTGTGACTGCGTCCCCCTATATAGTGTATTCAGGCGCTGTGACTGCGTACCCCTATATAGTGTATACAGGCGCTGTGACTACGTACCCCTATATAGTGTATACAGGCGCTGTGACTGCATACCCTATATACTGTATACAGGCGCTGTGACTGCGTACCCCTATATAGTGTATACAGGCGCTGTGACTGCGTACCCCTATATAGTGTATACAGGCGCTGTGACTGCGTCCCCCTATATACTGTATACAGGCGCTGTGACTGCGTCCCCCTATATAGTGTATACAGGCGCTGTGACTGCGTCCCCCTATATAGTGTATACAGGCGCTGTGACTGCGTACCCCTATATAGTGTATACAAGAGCTGTGACTGCGTCCCCCTATATACTGTATACAGGCGCTGTGACTGCGTACCCCTATATACTGTATACAGGCGCTGTGACTGCACTTACAGATTTAGTGTGAGTCTATAAACGTGCGCACGGATGAGCAGAACAGGCCAAGGCTCCGCCGTTCAGACTTTCTGTCCTTCAGGGTTGGGACTTATTCGGGAGTAAATCAGATCCAGAAATCAAGCAGTTTACTTTCTCTCAGACTCTGGAAACCGGATTTGTGATCCAGTAGCTCTTCCATATATACGTAACACAGATCTGGTGCCTCTGATCAGAAACGCCACAAAGATCTACAGATGCTACAAGACTCCGGAATTGTGGAACTAGCCAGTCATAGAAATAATGCAACCTAGCTGGATAAAACCGTAATGTGCGTAATGACTGTGCGCTACCCGTGTACCTTCATATGGTCTGCAGACTGAACCTTTAACATTCCAAAGAGAGGCTCGGCGACTACCTGCGACATCCAACTCGTTCTTCAGAATGAGGCTCATCCCTATATGCGCGCTGTAACCAGAGCCTGAGGATGAGGATAGCACTGTCTCTGCCGTGCGGCCCATACCCTACCTGAATACTGCAGCCCTGACTGGCATTCTGTGCCTTGCTACGTCACATAGGCTTTCCTAAGTCCCTGACTGATTATCAGCTTTGGATCCATCACAGTGGCAAGTGTCTGACAAATAAGCTTACTTACATAAACTCGCCACCAAAATTTACTAATGGGACTTTTGACCGCCAGGTGCCATTCCACGCAATCCTCTGCAGGTCGCCACAAGTCTCACTGGTTTATAGCGATCATGTGGCTGGCGCAGAGTACGTCCTAGCATAACCGGCATAATATCCATATACTGTACACCTGTGCAGCTTTGTGTGATCCCGCACTTAAGCTGCCCACACACATAGCGATCTTTTACCCGATTTGGCCGATTCCGACACATTGGAGCGACAGATCGTGTAAAATATGGCCTAATTCTGAGTAAATCGTGAGTCCCCACTCACGATCATGATGCGCGGCCTCGGAGTTCGGAAATCGCATCGTCAGATCTGCCGTGCAGTAGGACAATCTAGGACGCGATGCACTGTAACAGTCTGACTGCAGGAGAGATCGTTTGAAGATTGGACACCAAATCGTGTGCGGAGCTGCCGGGGAGAGTTTCAAGGGAAATCGTACACATCGGCTGATCGTGAGCACGTCGCTATGTCTGTGGGCACCTTTACGCCCGGAGAGGCAGGACAGAGAGGATGCAGACTGGCAGACGGGCGCACCCAAGCCTGTGAAGTCCATATCATTTGCATGTGATCAAGGGCAGGTGCAAATACACAATGAGGCCAGTCACCAACACTACAGAACCACTGACAACTGCTTTTCCCATTGCTTGTTATAGATTATAGGACTGTATTCAATTAGAGGCGAAAAGTCCGAATCCACGGAAAAGTATCGCGGATGACAATTCGCCAGGCGGAACGTTTCCACCATATTCAACTCCAAAGACTTTTCGCGTACGAGCAATGTAATCGGCGGAACTGTTTCGCCTATGAATAGCAGGCGGAAAAAAGTGCACAATTGCGGTTTAGGGGTACAAACTTCGGGAAATCCCCTTGCACCCTTGGGACAGTCCCCCAAAGATAAACTGTCAGAAAAACAAAAAAATAAACCTTTAGAACGCCCCAAAAAGACACTTTCATTTTGGGGGTGAAAAAGTTCAAAAGTTGGGGGACAAACTTAAAAACGAGCAAAATAGACTTCTGGGGGGACCCCAAGTATGGGGCAGGTGTTTGTATGATTGCAGGTGCTTGCGGAAGGTAGATTTTTAACTTAATTTAAAACTTCACTTTAGCAACTTAAAAATATGCTAGCCCCCATTTTCATGTACCCCAAATTTGCTGGGAGTAGTTATTTTCACATAAAAATACTGCTTAATGCTATTCTTCACCACTTGTGTTAATGCGCTAATTGGTACCAATTGACAACTTAAGTACCCCAAATGCCTTCATTAGGGCTAATCGGGGGCATCTATAGTGATCCCCAATGTTAGTGCATCTTTTGGGGGGTGTCATTTTTGACAGGACTTTTCGCCTGTTTCAGTTTCGCCGGGTGCCGTTTTCGCGTCCTTTCAAATTGAACACGGCGAATAGTGGGAGCGCGCCCGATACTTTTCCACATGAAAAACTTGCGATGTAGGCGAAAAAGTCCGGCAGGCGAAAAAGTATCGCGGGTGCAAAATTAATTGAATACGACCCATAGTCTTGTATGCACATTTTAGCAATTTTTGACTTTGTTACCATACATGGGATAGAGAGGGGTATCAGGGGATGTTGAAGTTTCACTGAAGCCTAATATGTAATGTGTATGTGATATATGCCAGCCTTAAACTGGGCACATAAGCTACCGGCACACATTGTTCCATAGACCAATTCTGCACGCGCATGTCATTTCTGCATATTAGTGGACGCATTTTATACCTGCGATATGAGGCGTCATCCAGCCGCCATCATTATGTATGATCCTAAACATGCAACAATCATGAAGCAATCAGCAGCCAGTTCTTCATTACCCCAATTTCAACTAATATTAACAAACTTAGCATTTCCATGATAATGGGGACAGGTCACACGCACACAATCAACCTATCAAATCCATCCGTGAATGTTAGCGGAGAACGAGATATATTTTCACCCTGTTAGTGCTGAACTGCCGATCACTTTGGGGGCCACATTCACATGACTCCGGAGTTATTTGCACTTTTTATTTTACATTGTTTTTCCAAAGTCACGCCATTTACAATGGAAAAAACAAACCGTCCAAACAAATGACCCTTAAACAAATGTTTTATAAGCCAGCACATAAACAGGAAAACAAACTAGTTTTATTCATGCAGGAAAAATGTTCCCTTCTGACGGAGGCCGCAAATACCGACGATTATCAAACAGAAACGTCACGCTTTGCAATTAACAACAATTCCCCTGCCAAGGTCCGGCAAGAGGCAATTCCCTGCTGCAACAAGTCTAATTCCCATCCCAGTGCAGCACGCGCAGAGCTAGATAAACAGCAAATCAGTGACACGGAGAGAGAGAGAGCGCACCGCATGCCAGGAGAAAGGCGCTCAGACGCCAGCTGCTCTGCGGAAGACAACCTGGCAGAGGCTGCCCGGCGTTCACACCAACAATATGCTCACTTCCCAGCACAGATTGTGTCACCTTATCACCCGGAATTCCTCCTCGCTGCGCCAAGCGTTTTTATACCTCTTCTCGCCAGATCTGCATTGGCCGACGTCTACCCCATTCCTTACACAACTGCCAGTCTAGAATATTTTATGGCGAGGACGGGTCTATAATCCACCCAGCATTGGATCACTTCTACGCTACTACATAGTGCTCTGATAAAACAAGCACTATATAAAAGCCAACAATCATTTATGCACAATGGCCAGTGAGGAGATACAGGGGTTACAAATGCCCGTAGCTCACAAATCATATATTATGTCTGATACCACTTCTGGGAATCACAATGTTCAGTAATACTGGATTTCCCGGTATCGACCTGGAGTAGTTCCAGACCTTGAATCCAAGATGGTGACCTCTCACCCAGCGACACTTTAACTACTCCGTGTAACGCTGCATCATAAATCACCAACATGACCTGTATACGCCTAAGCTGCGGCAGGATCTTTCAGCCCAGCACAAGTGAATCTGCCAGTTCCAGAGGAATGGGATTGAAATACCGGTGACTGTTTAGCCGGCGGTTCAAATCCCGACAGCGGATGCCCGATATGAGGAGATCCCGACTGGGGTAGGTAAGTATACTAACCCTCCCCTGTCCCCCTCCTAACTCTAACAATCCCTTAGTCGTGCCAAACCCTAACCTCAACCGTTAGTGCCTAACCCTAACTTCCTCCCCATGGGTGCCTAAACCTAACACCCCCTCCCCGCACCCTAACTCTCCCAGGGGGGGCGCCTAAAAACCTAACCTCCCCCTGGTGGTGCCCAACCCTAAGCCTCCCTTCCTAGGGATGCCTAACCCTAATCTCCACCCCCCCCCCAACCTAACTAAACTCCCCAACACTGTCCCTCCTCCCCCACGGCCAACGCGAAGGGTTGCCCCGGACTTAACTTCGTTCGGGCTGGTTTCCTTAGCGTTCCGGCACTGGGATTAACATAGGCGTCGGTATTTCTACGCCATGTTACATCCCTTGCCGAGGTTCCACTGTCGGCATTGAGACCGGTGGCCGCATCACTAACATCCCGTTCCGGATAGTGAAAGACAGATACAGTATTTATTAATATTCTATATTTTCTACTCCCTACAGGGCCAAATTTGCTTGGTTTTATGTTTGGTCGCTATTTTTGCCCATGTTTATTGATCTATTTCTTACTCATGTAAACTTAATTAGCATATCAATGAATAATGATTCTACTGCTCGTCACATTTGCCTGCATCTCATTACAGTAGCCTGTGTAATTATTCCTAGCGCTCCTGTCACTAATGGGCTGTCGCAGGCTTTCCCTCTGCAATGCAGAAACGTTGGGCAACACTATCCTGGAAACACATATAGGGGTCAATCCAATAAGGTGCGAATTGCGAGTTGCTAATTTCTCTTGGAATTCGCATAGCGAATTAATTTTGCAATCCAATTAGCAACTCGCACTGATCAGTCAGACTGAATTTGCAACTTTCCACTCGCACCTCCCTGAGGGTGAGAGATGGAGAGGAATATCTTTATTTTAAGGTTAAACTGTGGGGACACTGTGCTGAACCCCTTGGACACCCAATTAGCTTAATTAGTCCAATAATTACATCTAATTTTTGGGGGGTGAAAAAAAAAATGGTCCTCAAATTACCCCAAAAGCAACTTTCGTTAGTTTAGCCACCCCAAATTTAATAAAAAAATATTGTCAATTGAAAATTGTCAAATTTTTTTTGCAATTTGTCAAGGTGCGCTCAAAGTACCCCCAAAATCATAATTTTTCCTACTTTTTATTTCTGCATTTTTTCATTTAAAGTAAATTTTTTTGCATTTAATAAAAACAAAAAAAAAAAACAAAATCAGCCATTTGACACCATTTAAAAACCTACAGTACTTTCCTAATGCCCACAAACAGCCTTCTATAGGGTCCTGCTAACGAAATTATCCATTTTGGGGGGGTACAGGATGGTCTCCCCACTTTTTCATGCACCTCTCTCAAATCTCATTTGGCAGTCAATTCGCACCCCTCCGCTGCGAGTAGTGCAAATAGGGATTTTTAATTGGATTGGAGAATTCTCTGCAAGTTTCAAGAAACAAACCCGCTACTCGCAATTCGCACCTAATTGGATTGACCTCGTTATGTGGTTTGAATATTGTATACACGGATTACAAGGACAACAGAAATCAGACATGATCAGATCCTGGGCTCCAGGACTGGCTCCCCAGGCTATCACTGGCTCCCCAGGCTATCACTGGCTCCCCAGGCTATCACTGGCTCCCCAGGCTATCACTGGCTCCCCAGGCTATCACTGGCTCCCCAGGCTATCACTGGCTCCCCAGGCTATCACTGGCTCCCCAGGCTCTCTCTGCAACACAGGCGTATACAGGAGAATGTGGATGTTTGGGCTCAGCCGGAGCCTGACACATGATATAACTATAAATTACTTTTGCATTTTTCAAGCCTCGTGAGCCAGTTCTTATTTCCCTCTTTTCAGATTTAATGTTATTGTGAATCCAGTCATCTAATTTTTTTTTAATTGGACACAAGATCAGGTTAGCAATAGGTGAAGTATAGCAAACATGGTCCAAACAGGAACTGGCAACAAAACTTTCGAGTTTAAGATAATACTTTAGTGTGTGAGTTGTGGAGAGGGGGTAATCATAAATTACTCAGAAAAGAGGTCAGATGAGCCCTAACAGTTTTAGTTTATGTATCAAGCAGTGAAAAGCGGGGGGAAGTGGAACAGTGGAGTCGTTGCCCATAGCAACCAATCAGCTCTATACTTAATAAATGCTACTTCAAAGCGGATTGGATGCAATGGGCAACTTCTGCCCTAGTCCCCTTCTCCACGCTTTTCACTGCTTAATACATAACCCCTAACTCACAGGATTGCTCTGACTTAATGCAATGAGACACCGGTGTCTATTTAAAAAGACGTTTTCACTAAAGTAAGTGCGTTGGCAGCGATATGAACAGCGAGATTCCGTGTGTCTGTGATGCTCCCATGTCGCTAGTAGTATGTCCTACTGTAAGGTCCTGGCAGTGCACAGAGATGAGATATTTGAGAACTGTTGAATAATCTTGGAACAAGCGCATTAAATGACGTGGTCAATGGAATTCTTAATAGCAACTCAAGACTTACCTCTCCTCTGTAACATGCAAGTAGAGAGGCTAGATGAAAGGTTTGGGATAACCATAAATACTAGTGCTGGCCACACACACATTGCAATATTTTACCTGATCTGGCCGATTCCGACGCATTGGAACGACTGATCGTGTAAAATATGGCCAAATCCTGAGTAAATCGTGAGTCACCACTCACGATCACGAAGCGAGGCGCGTCCCCGCTGGTCGCACATCACATCGTCAGATCTGCCGTGCAGTTGGGCAGATCTGACAATCTAGGACGCGATGCACTGTGAAAGTCTGGATGCAGGAGACCAAATTGTGTGCAGGGCTTCCGGGGAGAGTTTCAAGGGAAATCGTACACATCGGCTGATCGTGTGCAGATCGCCATGTAGTGGGCACCTTTAGAAGGGATATCTGTAAGTGTTCCCAGGTGGCGATGTCACTTTAATAAGCTGTTACTGTCAGACTTGAAGCCTGAGAGCTGCTGGGACAGCAGACTGATGTTACACAAAGATCCGTCTCATTATTGCCCTTACCTGCGCAGACTCTCTTTTTTCTCGTCTCTGGTGAGGCAGCCGTCCAAGTGTTTGTTTATATACTGTTCCAGGATACCGACGCCGCACACCGGGCATTCCACTGCAAGACAAGTTACCAGATCAATGCTATTTATTCCTTCACTTCACTCGGAAACCTCGCATCACAAGCCTATCAGCTATCTCCATCTGTAATACCAGCGGAGACGGCAGGAACACAGCGATAGACAGGGAGCTTTTCAATTAAAGACTCGGCACAGTGACTGCGCTGGAGACCACTTCTCACATCCTGCTCAGACGTTTTATCAGCGCTCCGCATTCCCATTAGTTACCATGCGGATTTATCAGTGAAGATTTGCCTTTTCCTTTTGCACAGCAGAAGTTGGAACCACTGATCAATGAAGCTTATGCAAGCCGTAAAATTAGAAAGTAACAGTTTACTTGTCACATAGAGAAACATCTACACAACCCACTGCCACACAGCTGATGTATATTCTGTCTTTACTTTATATACTGCACTAATAAAAACATGATTAAGTAATGATTTTACAGGGGTTGGGTATGGGATACCGGCGGTCACAATCCGGACACCAGCATCCCGACAGGGTTAGGATACAGAAACTGGTCAGTATCCTAACCCTCCCCCTCCCTCCCCACTGCCTAAACCTAACACTCCCCCCTTAGTGCTTAAACCTAACCTCTGTGCCTAACCCTAACCCTCCCCTCCTTAGTGCCTAACCCTCCCCCTCTCCCTACCCCTCCCTGCTGCCTAAACCTAACACTCCCCCCTTAGTGCTTAAACCTAACCTCTGTGCCTAACCCTAACCCTCCCCCTCTCCCTACCCCTCCCTGCTGCCTAAACCTAACACTCCTCCCTTAGTGCCTAAACCCAACCTCTGTGCCTAACCCTAACCCTCCCCCTCCGCTGCCTAAACTAACACTCCCCCAATAGTGCCTAAACCTACCTCTGTGCCTAACCCTAACCCACCCCTCCTTAGTGCCTAACCCTCCACCTCTCCCTACCCGCTGCCTAAACCTAACCCTCCCCCTACCCCTCCCTGCTGCCTAAACCTAACACTCCCCCCTTAGTGCCTAAACCTAACCTCTGTGCCTAACCCTAACCCTCCGCTGCCTAAACCTAACACTCCCACAATAGTGCCTAATATTAACCAACTCCTCCTTAGTGCCTAACTCTAACTCTCCTCCTCTCCCTCTCCGCTGCCTAAACCTAACACTCCCCCCTTACTGCCTAAACCTAACCTCTGTGCCTAACCCTAACACATCCCTCTTTAGTGCCTAACCCTCCCCCTCTCCCTACCCGCTACCTAAACCTAACCCTCCCCCTCTCCCTACCCCTACCTGCTGCCTAAACCTAACACTCCCCCCTTAGTGCCTAAACCTAACCTCTGTGCCTAACCCTAACCCTCCCCCCCGCTGCCTAAACCTAACACTCCCCCAATAGTGCCTAACTAACTCTCCCCCTCTCCCTCCCCGCTGCCTAAACCTAACAATCCCCCAATAGTGCCTAACCCTAACCCACCCCTTCCTTAGTTCCTAACCCTAACCCTCCCCCTCCCTCCCTGCTGCCTAAACCTAACACTCCCCCAATAGTGCCTAACCCTAACCCATCCCTCCTTAGTGCCTAACCCTCCCCCTAATGCCTATGCCTAACTAAAGTACTTTCAGTCAGGATGCCGGCACTGGGATTCTGACAAGTGTCGAAATTCTGACGCCAGCATTCTAAGCGTCGACATCCCGACTCTCGGCATTATAACTACATCCCTATTACAGTATCATGATAAAGGTGCACGTGGTAATAACATTTTAATTTGCTTTAAAAAAAAAAAAAAACATTTCTTGGAATCTAAACAAATTGTGGACACAACCTGCCTCATGCCTTTGTACAGGGGTGAGCTAGCTGTGGGCCCCCCGATTTGTATGTGGAGCCCACCGATTGCCAGATAAGCAATACCCATGTAGTGCCCTTAGTATGGGTAAACGTTTTTAGGGGTTTATCATTTTTTGCTTTTCATTAAGAAAAAGTCACCGACGGCTGAGTGATTACCTTTTAGTTTGGGGATCGATGTGGAGGGTAAACTTGGCGCAGAATAATCCATCGCAGATTGCTCTTCGCCGCTGCGTTCCTCTTTGACCTTGATAGTGGAGTTTGGCGTAGAAAACAGATTTCTACCTTGCGATTTCCTGGGTGATCTTTCAGGAGATTCCGCCTTTGCTTTTACCAGGAACTTCTCCATTGATTTTCTCTCCTGTTTGATTTTTCTCCGAAAGCAGCCGTGTGATCCGCCAGCGGCCAACTCGCCAGACCTGGTATTTTGCCCAGATGACGGAGAGGAATCCAGGAGAAGGTTGGACAGGTGCTTCCTAAAAATATTCAGCAGATTTGTTTACTGTGTTTTGCCATAAAAACAAATGTAATTAAACTCATTATAAAACAGAAAATACTAAGGCTTTTTTTTTTGGGGGGGGGAAAACTTTACTGGCAGACCAGGAAAATGACAATACTTCATTATTCTTTTATGGTCTGCCTCTATGTCAAGTAAACAGCGTCCTCGAACCCGATCACCTTTGTAGAATTGGAGGAATCCCGCTTCTGCAGATAAACCAAGTAAACAGAAAATATAGGGTCAAATGTGACAGGTAGCGGGTTTTTTAAAGTGCTGAGATTTTGGCGAGTCAGATTTAAAGCGGCAATGGTTATTGCAGGAAAAAAACAGGTTGGTTTGGTCCTTTCAGCACTTTCAAAAACCCGCTACATGTCACAGTTGGCCAACAGTGTATACACTACACAATAAAAAGTTTAATCTGGGAGACATGCGTCAATTACACCCTAGGTGGGTTTGCCTCCTATGTGAGGCACACTCCACCCCCCCATGCCCCCAAAAGATCAAGAAGGATCAGTTCTGATGAGATTTGTTTATACATCGTAATTTGTTCACCAGAATAAGGCGAGCGTCATTCCATTTGCGAACGTATACTGAATCCAGTTTGGTGCTCTACGCGTTTCGTTATTCTATTTCATGGAGAACATTTCATCAGAAAAGGTCTGCTTTCTATTTTTTCCTATAGCTAAACATGATAACCCTTTCTACGAGGGGATACGTTTGATTTTCAGGCGTGAAAAACCTCACCTAGAGCGACCGTAGCGCACGTATCCTAGGAGAATGCTTTTTATAATACACCGTGTACAATACAGTTTTTCTATTTTAATCACATCTGTAGTAAGTACAGCATAACTTATGTTTTGCTGACGATCAGGCTACAAAACTATCAATAGTTGCAGGTTGAGTAGACTCCGCTTTTAGATTGAGAACATTCAAGTCATAAAACGCTAACAAAAGCTGAAAGCAAACTGGGTAACACAGCCCAACACTTGCCCCCGGGCCCAGCTCTATAAAAGGTAGAAATGCAGTTTTATCTGCCAAACACACCCACTAATTCAAATCACTTCATACAACCTAAACCAGGGCCCTAGACTAATACTGGCAGTGTCCTTATACAGTAATCTGTGGATAATATGGCTCTCCACGGCATCCACGTTTTCGTTAGCCGGTTGGAAGGATGTGTGCGCGCACTTGGTAATCAGTCATGCGACTAATCAAATATTTACATCCATTCTACACGTTTTTCTCCAGAGGATCATTTTGGACACGGTCAAGCGCAGATTCCTGGAATAGTCCTAAACCTTTTAGACTGAATCACTGTATACGTAGCTGACAGAAAGCTGGGACTTGTGACATATGGTTTTGCACTTGTAAAACGACAGACAGTAATCAGCAGCGTGCAGGGAGCTGAGCAGATATTAACGATCGTCAAGCTGCTATTAAGTAACTGAATCAAGGAGATGGCATGTGCTCTGGATACAATGTATTAGGGGAAACTGACAATCTAGTATTGTGCTGTGACATTTAGGGACTTAGATTCCAAGCACATGAGAAAGGGGGACTGCTGAAATCTCAAAACCACCCAGCATTACCGGTATCCGCATAACAATAAAGATGGGTCATTCACTGTAATGCATATTAAATTGTTGTATTACTTCATTCCAATTTTGGGGACTCAATCACTGATGATTCAGTTTTGATTCAATTCACTTTATTTTTTATAATTTACTGCTGTCTACAAATTGATCATCATATTATACAAGAGGGTGTCAGGGATTATATGATATACACTCGCTATTGGCCCCAAAGTTTTTTCTTCTAACTTTTAAAGTAATTGATGTAATTTAGTGAAGTATGACACAGCCCCACCCCGTGTCTGTGTGTTACCTGCCGATATGAACCGGTACACAGCTGCACAACGCGTATTTATTGTCCAGATGTACTGGAAAACAGAGTCGATAAATGTAACACACAGACACGATGAATGTGGAAGCCTCAGTACACAACACTACTGTCATTAGCAGGAGTACCTCCTGACCAGCAGTGGTGGCTCCAAATTCGGTGAACCACACCAACTGCCATCCTTACTGGCCATATCCTCACTGGCAGCTGGTGTGGCTCCCCTACTTGAATTTTGCACTAGGGTGGTGAGCAGCTGGCCTGGACGCTAATGGTGAACACTTTCAACACTTGCTATGACTTCCTCGGGTTTCTCATAGACCAAGGAATGTCTGTGTCAAAGTTCCCTAAATTAAGGCAATTAAAACTTTGGGGCCAATTGCGAGTGAAACACCCTGTATATGGAATGTGTTTAATAACTGATAGATACAAAGTTCCTCCCAGAGAGCTATAGGTTATGGTCCGAAACTAAATATATTGAGACAGAACGTGGTCTACCTCGAGTCTTTCAGAAATGTTTAATTCCTGCAGTGATAGGTAAATTCCTTTTAAATCAACCAATGCAAGTAAACCAGCCAAGCCTATAAATCAGACTGTAAAAGAAAATCCCGGGCTGCAGGGTAAATGAAATACATTTTCAGCAAAACACAGACAGACGCCATTAATAAAAGCATTTTACATCATCTGCAGTCTTCATAATTACTACAAGATGTTAATTACTGAGCCCTGCAGACGGCCAGGCTGGTAGCAGCTACGGCGGACACACACACACGCTGCGCTTTGGTGGTACACCGAAACACTACACGATTACAACCAATGTGAGGGTCTCTACTTTCAGCTTGTTTAATGTAGAGTTTCCGGCTCCAGCTTTATGCCTATCCGGCTGCACCAGTGCTTGTACTAAAGCTTACAAATGCCAGCGACCGTCCTGTGCCTCCTGCAGAGCGCCATCACATTACGCTTAGCTTTACATTTCATTAAGCGGTGAGGGAGAGAGTTCCCCAAGGTGACATCAGGGTTTCACTTTATGTTCTTGTTAAGCTGCTGATGTGCCCTTTAGACGCAGAAATCCGATCACACTACGCACCTCAATGTTTGATTATGCTTCCGCCAGCCCCATCTTACACCTGATGCGGGGACAGTATGGCTGATAGGAGGCGCAGTCTAATGGCAGTCAGGGGAAGCCGTGGTCTATGTACCTGCTCTGGCCTGGAGTGAAATTAGAATGAAATAAAGGGTATTACCGGTACACACGCGAGAGGTCTTGTTACCTTACTTAATGAACCCCCCTCGTATAAATAATGTCTTTTTATTCACTGTACAAAATGGAAATCATTGCCTATAGGGCACAGTACTGCAGAGTTAGAAAACACACAGCTAAATATCGGAGAGGTGACTGGTACTTTAATCCCTTTAACATCAAATCAATTCATCAAGAGAAAAAAATTTCATCAATACGGCTACAGAGTCCCACGCTCCTGCTGCACTAAAATACGGGCAAGCGCGACAGATGAGAGATCTATTAACAGCCCACCAGGACTCCTGACCAGCAGCCCAAATATATTCCATTACTCTGCAATGATGCTGATCAGAATGGAAACCTGTGGTGATGAATTCGGGCTACTCCGCAGAAGCTTTCGGTCCTCAAGTCTGGGAGTTGAACACTTGACCTTGGAGGATGGAACCTCAGCCCTGGCAGATTCTCCAGAGACCAGAGCACAATCCAGGCAGTCAGGAAACTGTTCTCTTCTTATAAAAGATAATCATTGGTACTAGCGATGCAATCGGAGAATGGAGAACGCTGCAAAACAGTTTGCGGATTTTCCATTATGGGAGGTCATTTACTGACAGCGGAAAGCGAGATCCTGAACTTCTTGTCTAGTTATAAAAAAAAATAAAAAAGACACAGACAGACACAGAGAGACAGACACAGAGAGACAGACACAGAGATCCGCATCCACCTGTGCGGCACTGCAATTTTTCAATCCATCTTACCAAACGGTTGTCCAGCAAGAAGAACGGAACGACAAGATTTAGGGCCGGATTCAGCATGGATCGCAAGCCGTGCGTAGGAAACCGGCCGATACGATATTATGTAAATGGATGCGATCTCACTGCCGCCGCGGCACAAGATGCAGACACCCAGCACTACATAAAGCCGCCCCCTCACATTTACTTACATCCGCATTAGTAAGCAAGACAGGCAAAACATCGGTAACATCGAGAACCATCGGACCCATACACACAGTTGTGGTTGACCTGACCGTCACATACAAATTGCTAAACTTCCTGCACGCGAGTGCTCAGGCTGCGTATGCACGCCCCTGTAATGGCGTTCAGACGCACAGGCACGCCTGCGTTTCTCTGTCCTCCCCGTCACCACCTCCGAATGGAAACTTCCTGTCAATCACTGTGTGAAGACTACGTGCTCACTGTGATCGCAGAATGCAAACATCGGCCGGGTGCGTGCGAATGCAGACTTGCGATCTGTGCTGAATCAGGCCCTTACTCCACGTCATAATTCTCATTTAGAGTGTTGTATATAAAACACACACTTCGCTTGATATAAGCAATGGCTTGCAAACAATCTTGTTCCTCTCTATAAGACTGCATACACACAGGAGGGCGAGTTTACTAAAGCGCCATCTCCCTCCGATTCAGGAAAGCTTAGAGACTTGTTCAAAGCTGCACTATAGCGCACCATAGACGTTCATTATAACGTACTGTGCATTCGCAACTGTGAGCAATGAAGACAATGGCGTAGTACCACTTAGGCCCGCATTAAATTAGTTTTGCACCCGCGATACTTTTTCGCCTGCCGGCCTACTTTAGCCGCACGTGCCCGCGATTCGTCCTATTCAATTCCAAAACACACGAAAATGCAACCCTGTGAATGCAAAACAGGCGAAAAGTGCTGTCAGAATTGGGGAAATCAGCCTGACACCCCCTAAATGCACTAACATTAGGGATCAATGTACATGCCCCTGAATAGCCCTAATAAAGCTATTTGGAGTACTTAAGGTGTGTCAATTTCTTCTAATTAGCGTCTTTGCACAAATGGTGAAGAATAGTGTTAAGCATTTTTGTGAAAATAAGTATTCCTGTCACATTTGGGGTAATTGAAAATGGGTGCAAGCATGGTTTAAAGTCGCTAAAGTTTTAAAAACGCACCTGAAGCAAGCACCTGCAATCAAAATGACATCAATCCTATTTGCAGACCCCCAAAAGTTTATTTCGCTAGTTAAGTTTGTACCCCCAGTTTGCACTTTTTCGCCTCCATTTTCAAAGTGCTTTTTTTGGGGTGTTCAAATTTTTTTTCGTTTTTTTTTTCATTACAGTTATCTTTTGGGGGGCTGTCCCAAGGGTGCTGAGTGGTTTCCCCACCTTTTCACCCCAAAATAGCGACTTTGCACTTTTTATCTCCACCTATTCATAGGCGAATTGTTTTCGCCTATTACAGTGCATTGCGTTTTCGCGTACGCGAAAAGTGTTTGCAATTGAATACGGAGATAAGTTTCCGCCTGGCGAAAAGTCGCAATCGGCGATACTTTTTGAATACGGGCCTTAGTCAGAACAATGTCTAATGTCAATATCCGCGTTTCCGAGCCTTGGGGAAAAACAGGGTTTTAAAGATCAGCTTCTCTGTAACACGAATAATGTTTTGCATAAAGTATCAACATTGTTGCAACAATAAGTTTTTTTTTTAAATGAGCAGCAGCCAGGTTCTCTCTCAGCAACATGGAATAGATCAATATACCTGAACGCAGCCACTAGTGACATCAGTGAGGCATGAGGCAATAAGCCACTCAAGACACAATGATGTCACCAGGTCCTAGAGATTTGAGCAGCTGAATGCTGGCTGACACACGATTGCTTCCACTACTTACACTGTTATAGAGCACTTTAAAGAGCAAACTACCCCACTGTATTTTATACTCCTTCCTCCCTGCCTACCCCATCTGTGTCATCCCTGTTTGTCTGTTCCTCCCCCTTAGAATGTAAGCTCCTATGAGCAGGGCTCTCTACCCTCTTGTGCATCTCCTTACTATGCCTTCATCTACTTCTTACTCTCTACCAGGGCACCGAACACTTGATTGCTTTGCATTGTTGCTTATCTGGGTGTTATGGTCGTGATGTAGCAATGTACATTATCCATGTCCTGTAATGTATTGTATTGTACTGTACTGTAAGTCACTGTATATCAATCTATTTGTTTATGTACTTTGTAAGGCGCTGCGGAAAACTTGTGGCGCCATATAAATAAATGATAATAATAATAATAATAATTTTAAGCTATAGTATCTGTTGATTTATACTTCAGGTCCTGGCAAGTAACCGCAGGTAATGAGGACAGTTTCATGCAACATTGATGCATTGTACTTGGCAGTGTTGATTCATGGAAGCAGCTTATAACACAAGACAAAAGAAGGCTGAACATTACCAGTATGTTCCCCATTCATTTCAAGGATAGCGGCTAAACCTCTAATAGGAATCAGTGCAATAAAGACATTCATAGCCCCAAGTTCCTCTCCGCGCTCAGTGAATGAGGAGATCTGTAGGTGAGACAATGACTGATCGCTCCTGTGTAACATGTCTCCTTATGATGGGAAGTAATGTATTGAGACTAACACTGTTAGAGCTTTCCATGTATTTCAATGTAGAAAAGCAGAGCAATTATAGAATTAGACAAAAATGGATTTCAGCAGAGCTTTGTATTCATTTAGCAAATCTTTCCTGGTGGTTCATCTTTCTGGATGAAGCAATATAGGAGGACTTGCTCCTCGGCAAGGTTTTGTACAGCTTTCAAAATTAATGCAAATGTACATTTTTTTTTTTTTTTAAAGCACTGAAAATATATTAACAAAGAACATAACTTCTGACCAATAAAACTAATTTCTAGTGTGCTCCCTAAGAGGATTTCAGCTTGCTCTAATACTTACATTATTAACATTAATTTATATAGCACTAGCACACAATGAGGGAGAGTAATAATAGGCAGGGTCAACTATATGGTCCCTGATGGCGAGTAATGATGGTCAGTGTCTACTATGCTGCACGCTGATGGTGAGTAATGATGGTCAGTGTCTACTATGCTGCACGCTGATGGCGAGTAATGATGGTCAGTGTCTACTATGCTGCACGCTGATGGCGAGTAATGATGGTCAGTGTCTACTATGCTGCACGCTGATGGCGAGCAATGATGGTCAGTGTCTACTATGCTGCACGCTGATGGTGAGTAATGATGTTCAGTGTCTACTATGCTGCACGCTGATGGCGAGTAATGATGATCAGTGTACTATGTTGCACGCTGATGGTGAGTAATGATGGTCAGTGTCTACTACGCTGCACGCTGATGGTGAGTAATGATGGTCAGTGTCTACTACGCTGCACGCTGATGGTGAGTAATGATGGTCAGTGTCTACTATGCCGCACGCTGATGGCGAGTAATGATGGTCAGTGTCTACTATGCCGCACGCTGATGGCGAGTAATGATGGTCAGTGTCTACTATGCCGCACGCTGATGGCGAGTAATGATGGTCAGTGTCTACTATGCCGCACGCTGATGGCGAGTAATGATGGTCAGTGTCTATTATGCTGCACGCTGATGGTGAGTAATGATGGTCAGTGTCTACTATGCTGCACGCTGATGGTGAGCAATGATGGTCAGTGTCTACTATGCTGCACGCTGATGGTGAGTAATGATGGTCAGTGTCTACTATGCTGCACGCTGATGGCAAGTAATGATGGTCAGTGTCTACTATGCTGCACGCTGATGGTGAGCAATGATGGTCAGTGTCTACTATGCTGCACGCTGATGGTGAGTAATGGTCAGTGTCTACAATGCTGCACGCTGATGATGTGTATGATGATCGGAGTCTACTATGCCGCACGCTGATGGGGAGTAATGATGGCCGAGGCTTACTATGCTGCACACTGATAGGGAGTAATGATGGCCGGGGCTTACTATGCTGCACACTGATAGGGGGTAATGATGGCCGGGGCTTACTATGCTGCACGCTGATGGGGAGTAATGATGGCTGGAGCTTACTATGCTGCACACTGATGGGGAGTAATGATGGCCAGAGCTTACTATGCTGCACACTGATGGGGAGTAATGACGGCCAGAGCTTACTATGCTGCACACTGATGGGGAGTAATGATGGCCTGGGCTTACTATGCTGCACGCTGATGGGGAGTAATGATGGCTGGAGCTTACTATGCTGCACACTGATGGGGAGTAATGATGGCCGGGGCTTACTATGCTGCACACTGATGGGGAGTAATGATGGCCGGAGCTTACTATGCTGCACACTGATGGGGAGTAATGATGGTCAGTGTCTACTATGCTGCACGCTGATGGTGAGTAATGATGGTCAGTGTCTACTATGCTGCACGCTGATGGCGAGTAATGATGGTCAGTGTACTATGTTGCACGCTGACGGTGAGTAATGATGGTCAGTGTCTACTATGCTGCACGCTGATGGTGAGTAATGATGGTCAGTGTCTACTATGCTGCACGCTGATGGCGAGTAATGATGGTCAGTGTACTATGTTGCACGCTGATGGTGAGTAGTGATGGTCAGGGTCTACTATGCTGCACGCTGATGGTGAGTAATGATGGTCAGTGTCTACTACGCTGCACGCTGATGGTGAGTAATGATGGTCAGTGTCTACTACGCTGCACGCTGATGGTGAGTAATGGTCAGTGTCTACTATGCTGCACGCTGATGGTGAGTAATGGTCAGTGTCTACAATGCTGCACGCTGATGATGTGTATGATGATCGGAGTCTACTATGCCGCACGCTGATGGGGAGTAATGATGGCCGAGGCTTACTATGCTGCACACTGATAGGGGGTAATGATGGCCGGGGCTTACTATGCTGCACGCTGATGGGGAGTAATGATGGCTGGAGCTTACTATGCTGCACACTGATGGGGAGTAATGATGGCCGGAGCTTACTATGCTGCACACTGATGGGGAGTAATGACGGCCAGAGCTTACTATGCTGCACACTGATGGGGAGTAATGATGGCCGGGGCTTACTATGCTGCACGCTGATGGGGAGTAATGATGGCTGGAGCTTACTATGCTGCACACTGATGGGGAGTAATGATGGCCGGGGCTTACTATGCTGCACACTGATGGGGAGTAATGATGGCCAGAGCTTACTATGCTGCACACTGATGGGGAGTAATGATGGCCGGAGCTTACTATGCTGCACGCTGATAGCAATGTTGATATGGATCTTCTGTGTGGTCATTAGGCCATTGTGTGGGAATTTCTACAACGACATTGCACACAAAGGTTACCATGCTTGAAAAGTGAAAATCAGTTATTGTGCTGAATCTGCAGTTTTCTATAATGTTTATCTGGAGACCTAGGACCTCATTCAGAACCGCTCGCAAAATGCGAGCGCTCGCTCTGAATGAGGGCAGGCAGCTTCTAAAAAAATTTCCGGCCTCCTGGCCACTCGCTAGGCACAGCCTTTATCGAGCGACCAGGATGACTGTCGCGATGGTCAAGACCATTGCGACCATCGGGGCTTGCGACGAGACCCTTGTAGTAGGGTCTCGTCTTCCGCAAGCCCAAGAGTGCTTTCGGCTCTAATAGAGCCGAAAGCTCTCCCACTGTGATGTCAGTGGGGCCGCCCACAAACGGCAAGCGTTCGTTTGGGAATGCCTCAGTTTGTGAAACAACCCCCACCCTGCCACGCCTACAAAACGGGGCGAGCTGTCGATCAACATAGTCAGCCCCTTTTTGTAGTGAGCCCCTGAGTGAGAGAATTTCTCTCTCGCTCCGGGGCTTGCCCACGCGCAGTGCGGCCGCTGCGCGTGCGCACAGCCAAACATCGACCCGCTTGCGAGCGGGTCTGAATGATACCCCTAGTCCTGATGTGATCTATATTGATCTACTTGACACATTCGCTTGTGCTTATACGAACACTCACAACCAGAACAATGAGTCATATTTATTTCCATTACGAGTACAGACTGTATGAGTATGTATAAAATGCTGAGGGATAAGGAGTTTACTGCACATAGTCCAAAACACAGACAGGTTCTTGCTTGGAGCTATAGGTTTGGCAGGTCTGGCAAAGCCTGTATTTGCCAGCGTCCTGGGGGGCTTGGACAAACTCTTAGTGGTCTATCTATTGGTTTTGGTCACAACCAATAATGAGTGGAGGTCTGTCTAATTCATGGCCTAGCGGTGGCAGATTAGAACACACTCTGGCTAGGAAGCGGTTGGAGTTCTTCAAAGTAAGTATATAATGAGAGAAGTGATTGGCAATGGTGGGTAGAGGGGTTGTGCAGCAGCTATAACGCCATAAACCTGGGACTGCTAGAGGCCTGGTGAGAGGCAGCATCCAGCAGCTAAGGCTGAACCTGAGATGGGAGATCTAGCGCTGGCCTGAATTCCCGTTCTTGGAAATGACAGGACACAGTAGTTCCAGAACACAGTAGCTTTGTGCAATAACTCACATCATTGTCTTTTTAGGTGTTCCTACAATATTCTTTGATACATATAGAAATAGACACAAAAATAAGAACAGAAGTGACTATTTACACCACTAGCGTGTACAACTGGATGTAACATAGGAGACTGCGATTCCTTCAGTATTCTCACATCGTCACCAAACAGCATCCATGTGTGACCAGCACTCTAACGCTGATTGAATCCATCCACAAAGCAGGTACCACATCTTACAGCCAGGGGAATTATAATGTACCCACAGGGGAATGAGCGATGAGAGCTGGTCGCCTAGCTCGGAGCTCTGTCCAGGGCAGCTATGCCGTAATCTCTTCATTGTTCCACAACGCTGCGCTGAGACACCTGTCACGCGACCTTCCCTAACCTCCCTATTCTCTGGCAGAACTTCCTCGCCTCCCCCATGTGCCGATTTCCCTACAATGGAGACAACCGATTACGAGCAGTAAATGGAAGATTACCAAATTGATTTCACTGGGGCTTCGAAAACGTCAAAACAAAAAAAAAAAAAGTACAGACAACCCCACAGTTCAGATAGGACACGTCAAGATCACCAGTTTGACGGATACAGACCTAAAACAAATACATAAAATGCATCTGCGGCTATTTATTACCCTGGGGATTCCTCTAATGGGAACGGAGAGTGTTCCAGCGCATTGTTGGATCCTCGTTAAGGACGCCCTGAGACTTTATTCCATCCGCAGATTTGCCAACATTCTTTTCCTGCACGGACCTTCCCATGGGGCGAGCGTGGTGATTTGTTCTGTGAATGGCTGCAAGGCAGATCTGAGAATCTACTCTCCCTTCTGCCGGACTAAAAGGCTGATACTGCCATTATTTCATGCAGGGAAAAACGTTTCTCACACTATTTATGTAATCGTTTCCTCACCTGTTCTATGGTCAGTGCATTTACTTACAAGTACTACATCTCTGTTCCACCTTCTCCTGAATGATAGAGAAGGGATACCTATATACTAGCTCTGTTTACTGTAACTATTAGCTTTTAAACAGAAGTCAAGTTGTTACTTTGCCTTGAACAGGACTTAAAAAAATACACAAGACGCCAAAACAGTGCATGTGACCATTTCGAGGCAGAAGTAAAATCGGGACCTTCAGTGATGTCCCTACTTCCTAGCAAAATGACTGGCAGCAAGGCTCGTAGATATTGGCCCAGCCAATAGCCGGGCTCTCTGCATTGTGTTTACATTTAAGCCAGACTTAAGACGGGATGCAATCGGGAAACCGGCTGTCTTAATCCCGATAGCCAGCTTCCCGACTGCTTTATCCCGTACCGATTCCCTTACTACAACCAGTGGCTGTCCAGCAACTGTATGACAGGACATGCTGGGACTTGTAGTGTCCCAGTCGCTGGAGAGCAACAGGTTGCTTAACTGTGATGTAAAGTTTCACTGTGTGGCTTGGAGGATGTAATGATTATCCACAGAGATACAAGCTTTTGAAAGAGAAATATAGACTGTATATATTTATTTACAGTAAAACAGAAATATATACTGGACAGTATATAACAGAAAAAAGGAAATATATACTGTATATTTATCTGTGCTGCTAGAAGATTCTTTTAAAGTTCTCAAAAAATGAATAGCACATACATATATCCTATACCTGTCAGGTACCAGCAGGTGATCTGGTAATGGGACCTAAATCTGTTTCTCACCTGTCTCTACCTGAAGTGTAGCACAGTACAGACAGAAACGTAGAGATAAAAATATATATGACACAGTGAGATTGGCCTAAAAGCAGCACCCGGCACGTGTCAGCAGGTTCTATCATCTCTACAGATGGTAAAGTTCTGGGGTACATCAGAACCATTATAAAAATACACTAACTGCGAATGTATTAAGGACATTTCAAGATGTCCTCAATGTAACGCTACATCTTAATGTGTTCAGACTGGAAACCATTGAAGCCATTCGCCATCAGCAAGAGGAGACATTGGGTAAAGAGGACAGGAATAAAATACAAAGTAGAACCTGAACGGTATGACCACACAGCACTTCACCGACACTCGGGGCGATGGGCGCCTTCAACAAAGTCTCTTGCAGGAATTTAAGAGATTATCTGTAGATTATAAAATAGGGTCAATCTTTATCACTGCTGAGTTCAGGGCAGGTGCTATATGCTGCACCAGGGTGTACCTAGTAAGCCATTCCACAGCACAGGGGCTATATTAGCAAAACATGAAATAATATGAGATATGGTAAGAACTTACCCTTGTTATCTCTATTTCTACGAAGTCCATAGGGTTCCACAGGATACCTTGGGGTATAGGTGTGACGTCAGTCATCGGGCACCATAGAGTTAAGCTTTCAGCCTCCCATGATGCACTAGGGTCCCCCTCCTATACCCCGCCCCCGAGCCAAGGCACCTCAGTTAGTTACCAAGCCATAGGCCGGAGGAGGAGAAGGAAGAGAGAGAAAAAAAGATCTGGACACACACAAGAATCACATTCTCACCAGAGGGAGACGGAAAAACCGGTGACCAGAGCAAAGCCCATCTGCAGCACAGGTGTGACAGGGCGGGAGTCATGTGGAACCCTATGGAATTCGTAGAAATAGAGATAACAAGGGTAAGTTCTTACCATATCTCATATTTTCTACTTCAGGGTCCATAGGGTATCCACAGGAAACCTTGGGGATGTCCCAAAGCAGTATCCTTTAAGGGTGGGGACGCTCCTGTGCAGAAAGGAGAATCCGCCGCCCGAAGGAAGCATCCTGAGAGGCGAAGGTGTCAAACCTGTAATACCTCACGAAGGTATGGACAGAGGACCACGTAGCAACCTTGCAGATCTGGACTGCAGAGGCACCACGTCGAGCTGCCCACGAAGGACCCACAGACCTAGTGGAATGAGCATTCACAGAAGGAGGAACCGGCAGGCCTTCATGAAGATAAGCTTCAGAAATAGCCATATGGATCCAGGCCGCCAAAGATTGCTTTGAAGCAGGCCAACCCTATTTACGGAAGCCATAGAGGACAAACAAGGCGTCCGACTTCCGAAACGAAGAAGTGCGGTCAACATAAGTCCTTAAGGCCCGCACGACATCCAAAGAGGCCTCACCCACTGACAGACCAGGTGAGTTAAAGGCCGGAACAACGATTTCCTCGTTAACATGAAACTGGGAAACAACTTTGGGAAGAAACTCGGGCCGAGTGCGGAGCACTGTCCTGTTCCCATGAAAAACCAAGAAAGGGGGTTTACAAGAAAGAGCCCCTAAATCAGAAACACGTCTGGCCGAAGCAATAGCCAGAAGGAAAACAGTCTTAGCTGTTAGCCATTTAAGATCCACTGAGCCCAGTGGTTCAAACGGCGGTCTCTGGAGAGCCCTCAGGACCACAGCCAAATCCCAAGGCGCCACAGGTGGAACAAAGGGCGGCTGAATGCGGAGAACACCTTGCATAAAGGTGCGCACATCCGGGATTGTAGCAATCCTACGGTGAAACCAGACAGACAGGGCCGAAACCTGTACCTTCAAAGAAGCAAGGCGAAGCCCATGATCTAGTCCCGCTTGTAGGAAGGCGAGTATCCGAGACAGACGAAATTCCAGCGGTGCATAACCTCTCGGTCGACACCACTGGAAGAACACATGCCACACGCGATGGTATATCCTCGCGGAAGACGGCTTCCGAGCTCGTAACATGGTACGCACCACAGAGCTGGAAAACCCCCTGGACCTCAGCATGGCTGTCTTAATAGCCACGCCATCAAAGACAGCCGAGTCAGGTCCGGGTGAAGACAAGGACCCTGTGACAGAAGGTCCGGTCGTATCGGCCACCGCAGAGGACTGTCCACGGACAGACCCTGAAGGTCTGAGAACCAGTGCCGTCTGGGCCACGCGGGAGCTATCAACAGGAGCGTCCCTACTTCCTGTTTGAATTTCCGGATTACCCGTGGAAGAAGGGAGACCGGAGGGAACAGGTATGCGAACCGGAACGTCCACCGGACGGAGAGCATCCACCAGAGACGTCCCTTCGTCTCTTGTGCAAGACCCGTACACCGGCAACTTGTTGTTGTGCCGGGATGCCATGAGGTCGATCTCTGGAAGACCCCATCTGTCCACCAGCAGTTGAAAAACGTCCGGGTGCAGGGACCATTCCCCCGGATGAACGTCCTGGCGTCTTAGAAAGTCCGCCTCCCAATTTAGCACTCCCAGGATGAAGACCGCTGATATGGCCGGAAGATTGCGCTCCGCCCATACCAGGAACCGAGAGACCTCCACGAGAGCCGCTCGACTTCGGGTTCCTCCTTGCCTGTTTAAGTAGGCCACAGTGGTAGCGTTGTCCGACTGGACCTGTACCGGACGACCCTGGAGAACCCGATGTGCCTGCTGGAGAGCATTGAAGACCGCACGGAGTTCCAAGATATTGATTGGAAGCTCCGCTTCTGTCGGCGTCCACCTGCCCTGGAACAAGTGTAGACCCGAAACTGCTCCCCAGTCCGTTGTCAACAGGACCCAATTTGGAACCCAGAACGGACGTCCTTGCTGAGATGGGTCGTCTGTAACCACCAGGCAAGGGACAGGCGAACCTCCGGGGTGAGCACAATCGTCTGGGACTTCAGAGACTGAGGTAGCCCGTTCCACTTGGACAGGATCAGGTGCTGCAGAGGTCTGGAGTGAAACTGGGCATATTCCACCATGTCGAACACCGACACCATGGAGCCCAGTAACCTCATCGCCGAGTGTAGAAACACCCGGCGGCTGTGCAGACAACTGCACACCCTCGACTGTAAAGCAGAGATCTTTTCCCCCCGACACGAAGATCCTTTGCTGTTCCGAGTCCAATAAGGCTCCGAGGTGCAGAATCCGCCGAGACGGGATTAGAGTGGACTTCTGCCAGTTGATTAGCCAGCCGTGCCGTTGCAGTAGCGCAATGGTCAGGTCCAAGTGGCGTAGAAGGAGCTCTGGAGATCCTGCCACCAATAAAAGGTTGTCCAAGTACGGCAAACATACGGACTCCCTGCAGCCGCAGAGAAGCCGCCATGACCGCCATCACCTTGGTGAACACACGTGGCGCTGTCGCCAGGCCAAAAGGTAACGCCCGAAACTGGAAGTGGTCGCTGCGGATTGCAAACCTGAGGAACTGTTGATGGCGCAAAAGAATAGGGACATGCAGGTAAGCGTCCTGTATGTCCAATGACACCATGTAGTCCCCAGGTTCCAGCGCCAGAATGATGGACCGTAGGGTCTCCATCCGAAACTTCGGAACCCGCAAAGACTTGTTGAGAGCCTTGAGGTTGAGAATCGGACGATACGACCCATTGGGTTTCTGTACCAAAAAAAGATTTGAATAGAAACCCTGGCCCCTCTGGGAGAATGGAACAGGCTCTATAACTTCAGCCTGGAGCATAGTGTGCAATACCTTCCGCAGCTCCGTGGCCTTGTTCCGGTCTGATCGTAGACCCGTGGTGAAGAATCGAGCCAGGGGTCTGTGCCGGAAAGAGAGGGCGTACCCGTGGGAGACCACCTCGAGAACCCAAGTGTCTGTCGTAGTGACCGACCAACACTGGGCGAACTGCAGCAGGCGGCCTCCCACTTTGGGATCCCCCAAAGGGAGGCCCGGACCGTCAGGCCGCAGGCTTGTCATCTGGCTTAGGGGCCGGACGTCTGGTACTCCATGCCTGCTTCCGGGGCTTGGCCGATTTCTTAGGGCCAGCCTGTCGAGGAAAAGACTGTGGTTTGGGCCTGCCCTGGGCCCTATAAGACCGAAAGGACGATGGTCCAGAACCAGAAGGAGCAGCGGCCGACGGGAGACAAGCCGATTTGGCTGCCGCCAGCGTGGCCACAATCTTGTCCAGATCCGGACTGAAGAGAACTTCTCCAGTAAATGGCAACTCCTCCAAACCCTTTTTGGAATCTGCGTCCGCCTTCCAGGATCGCAGCCACAAGGTGCGACGAGCAGCCACAGTTGCTGAAGAAATTCTAGACACCAGAGTACTAATGTCTAAGGCCGCCTCGTTGATATAAGTGGCCGAATCACGGAGATTACCAATCAACTCCGCCTGTTCGGCCGGACAGTCGGAATCATAAGACGCCTCTAATGAATCCGCCCAGCGCTCCATCGCACTGGCAACCCAGCAAATGGCCATAGCCAGCCGTGCTGCCCCCCCCCCCCCCCCCCACAAGGGAATAAGCGGACTTCAGGCAGATCTCCACCTTGCGGTCCGTAGCATCCTTAAGGGAGGACATGGATGGCATCGGCAATGTGGCACTACGGACAAGACGGGTTACGTGAGAATCCACCTGTGGAGGGGATTCCCACTTTGCAAAATAATTATCCGCAAACGGATAAGCCACTGCCAGGCGCCTCTGCGGCTGGTATCTTTTGCCAGGCTGTTTCCACGCCTCCTCTAAATGGTCCACTAACTGACCCGAAAGAGGAAAGACTGTGGCATCGCCCTTCACATCTTTAAAAAAAGGCATACTTGGATTTAGCCGCTGGGGGAACTTCGTCCTCAATCACCAAGGCTGTGCGGACTTAGCGTCAGCGTCCTTAGTATGGAGAGGTTCCTGATCGTAAGGATCCAGAATCTCCCCATCATCAGACGTCCCCTCGTCATCCTCATAAGCAGCCGACAGAGACGCCACCGGCCGTTTATGCGGCCGCATCACAGACTCCCCTTGCAACACATCTGACAAGTGCTGTACAGAACTCGTCAGGGAGTTAACCCACGCCGGCTCCTGAGAAACTGGGAGCGGGTAAAATAGGGAGACTGTGGGGTACCACCAATTGTCGTGGGAAACCCTGCATGGGTGACGACACCACTGACTGCTGGGACAAACCCATCGGCGGAAACGCGGGCTGCGGAGCTAACTGGCCCACCAAGGTTGTAAGCGCCTGAGCGAAACAAGCCCAGGGCGGCTCCTGTACCGGTGCTGTAACCGTAATAGGCCGCGCCATAGACAAACACTGCCGGCAGAGGCCCTCCGCGCTACCCTCCCCCTCCGCTAACAGTACTTTACACGTAGTACACTGTAGGCGGAGAGGAAAATCACTTTCAGACATGATGGCACCAAGTATGTGACCCCTCTCACCAATTATACACCAATTATATATTAAATAGGCGAGAGACCACCCTGCAGCACCGCACCGCAAGGGCTTAGCAGAAAGGACAGGGACAGTAATAAAGCTGACAGTTAGAAGAAAAGTTACAGGCAGCAGCGCTAGCACAGTCACATACAATGCAAAGAAAAATCAATTCCTGCACTAACAGCGCTGATCACTCAACTACACAGACACAGGGCCTGGTAGGACACAGCGCAGCATACACAGACCTGACCCAATCGGAGGAGAGGTTTGCGGAGGGACCCAGACCACAATGCTTCCGTCCAGCGCTTCCAGCAGCGTTCACCATGCGTTGAAAAGATGGCCGCCGAGGAGCAGAGAGGAGGCTGGCCTGGGGGAGGAGCGCTGCTACAGGACCAGTCAGCAGTGTGCAGAGAGGGCTGTGTGCAGCGGGGGAGGCGCTGGCTGTGAGACAGGGAAGGCGCGCTCCCCTGGCATGCATTTAACCCCCGGGACGCTGCAGCGCTACCGCTCTGCTGCGGTCCGCTGTCCCAGGGGGTAGTGGAAGCGCAGGTTCAATACCTGGCTCCACGCTGCAGCCAGTCCCCAGGGAGCCCCCTGCCTGGGGACTCTGGACCATGTGACAGCGGGGACCCACCGCGGGACCCCGCTGCTTACCTGCTGTCCCCCTTGAATCCGGCCATGGTCCAGAACATCTGGGGTCACCGCTAGCTGTGACCCCAGATGCTCACCAGCATCCCCGGATCGGTACCGGCGTTCTGGTACCGGCGGGGGTGTAGGGAAGACAGCATGGACGTCAGGACTGACTGTCCATGCTGTTCATCCAGATGTGCAGCCACAGCTGCATGAAGAAAAAGCTTCAGGGGCTCTTCTAGCCCCCACTCCAACAGGTGCACCCGACTCCGGCCGGGCACCAAACTAAACTGAGGTGCCTTGGCTCGGGGGCGGGGTATAGGAGGGGGACCCTAGTGCATCCTGGGAGGCTGAAAGCTTAACTCTATGGTGCCCGATGACTGACGTCACACCTATACCCCAAGGTATCCTGTGGATACCCTATGGACCCTGAAGTAGAAAAGCATTATTTATCCTCCCTCCATCCCCAAGAAGGCAACTTTCCCGTAAAAGGCGTGCTAAGAATACGCAGCAATGATGGCAATAAACAGCAGCCAGTTAGGCGTTTACATTAAAATATTCTTCGCACCACTTTGCATCGGGCGATGATGGGGATGTAGTGAGGAAGCCGGCGGTCGACATGCCAATCGCCGGCATCCCGACAGTGAAAGCCCGGCAAGGGACTAATGATAGGCGTCTAAATAACGATGCCTATCATTAGCCCCACGCCGAAATCCTGACACCGGGCATACCGAACGTAGGTAAGCCATGTGTTTTGGGAGCTGTTAGCCGCGGGGGGGTGGGGGTTTGGGGGGTGGAGGGTTAGTTATAGAGACTCCCGGAGGGACTTAGGGCTAGGCACCGCCCCGGGATGGGCCAGGGAAAGGGAGGGGGTTAGCGTCAGGCACCACGGGGGGAGGTTAGGGAGAAGCACCTCCTCCCGGGAGGGTTATGTTGAGGGTGCAGGGAGGGGGGGGTTAAGCTTAGGCACCCCTGGGGGGAGGCTAGGCTTAGACACTAGGGGGGGAGGTTAGGCACCACTAAGGGAGGGTTAGCTTTAGGGGGAGGGAGGGAAGGAGGGGGATGGGGGTGGGGAGAGAGGGGTAAGGATAAGGTTAATACTTACCCTGTCGGGATCTCCATCTGCTGGCCTTCCGGCATCAGTATTTCATACGCCAGGCTTCGGTCCGATGGTATAACATACAGATACCCCCTGATGCCTTCGATTTTATTAGATCACTGAGGTTTCATTGGATATATCCCAACATTATCGCTCCTTTGTCTACAATGTAACAACCTATTTTAAAAGGGTAACCATACTTAGTGGGCTTGAGTCAGACATGTACACACTGGAGTGATTATTGGTGGATCATATGTCTTAAGGTGCCCACACACATAGCGACATTTTAAACGATTTGGCCGATTTCGACGAATCGTGACGACAAATCGGGTAAAAAAAGTAAAAATTCCTGAGTTTATACTCACGAGCATGATGCGCGTCCCCGCTCGTCGTACATCGCATCTTCTGATCTGCCGTGCTGTAGGGCAGATTAGCCAATCTGAGATACAATGCATTGGCTGCAAGATAGATCTTTAGTCAGATTGGACATTTTTAACTCCAAATCGTGATCACGACAGCAAGGGAGCTCCCGTGAAAGTTCATGAGGAAATTGGCCATAAAATCGTACCGTGAGGACATCGGTATGTGTGTGGGCACCTTTAGAAGCAATGAGCAGACAGCGATAGGACTGCGATCAAATGTGCCTATGGTTGTAGTGAGGATTTATGCACAAGTGATTGACAATTTTGTGGAACTTAACAGGGAGCAGCGACAAAAATGTGGGCGCGTTGCAACAGTTTTCAGGGTGTGTATCTGCCTACAGTACATCTGCGCGACAATAGGATTACTCAGATGATCGATTGTCGAATCTGCCGCCAGCGCTGCGTGTCTGTATGCACTTGCTTGGATCTGCGAAGCCACCGGTGGGGGGTCTCAATAAATTTCAAGGCGGCTTCATGCATTAGCATTACTGGGCACGGCAGCTGTGTGCAATGTACAAACAGGAGCCAGAGATTCAAACAGAGACATTTCTGCAGCATAAAGCAAAAAAAAAAAAAAAACACTGTTCCAGAAACAAGTAACTGTTTACAGCTTCAAGCAAACACCAATGATTCCAACTAATAAAAGTCTTAATACACCCAGCTGGGCAGCCTGAGGTTATAATACATACGAGTCGCCCAAAGACGTATGGCACAACAATAAAACTGTATAAAAGGCAATAAGATACAGTATCGATTTAGTTTTGCTTTTATGTGTTGTGACAATACCCCAGAGGATTGAACGCAGCGGCTATGATATACAGCCTTGGTGTAAATTATCCACTCAGAAACGTGAAGAGAAGAGAGAGAACAGCTCTGCGACCTTAGCAAGAGAACACCTGATGGCTATAAGACCACTGAACTTCACAACGGAAAAGTTTTCATGTAAAATACACTGTTTACTGTTACCCTGGTATTCCACTGCAGCTATGCTAAAGTATTACCCCGCCACCATCCCAATACACACTCAACTCCTAATAGCAGACGTTCCTTCCACATTTGTAGGAGTGGGTCCTGGTGGGCTCCAAAGGCTGCACTTTTAGCAGCCCGTATTGGAGGAGTTAGGAGGACCCAGGTCCCGCCTTTGCGTGTGCACCAATTAACACGAAACATGAAAGTGGCCAGTCGCAGGACGACACAAACACGCTTGGAACAGCCCATGCAGCCTGGTTGATTCGTACAAGTGTACGCCTAGATATGAATTTGAGCACAAAGCAAATGGTTTGATTATGGAAGCAAGATAAAGGGTGGAGAAGGTGCATATTTAGGGGTGTTCCTTGCCGTGCCACTTCTCAAGAAAAATTTAATAAAAAAAACTTGCATTTTGCACCAGTTCTGAGCGGGCAAAGACTGGGTCTCACCCTATACTCACAATGGGATGCGTTTTGTGCAAATTTCTATGTGCAGCAAAAAAAACAAGCTGCCACATAATACACACAAAACAAAGCTGCCACATAATACACACAAAACATGGCTGCCACATAATACACACAAAACAAGGCTGCCACATAATACACACAAAACAAAGCTGCCACATAATACTCACAAAACAAAGCTGCCACATAATACACACAAAACAAAGCTGCCACATAATACACACAAAACAAAGCTGCCACATAATACACACAAAACAAAGCTGCCACATAATAGACACACAACAAAGCTGCCACATAATACTCACAAAACAAAGCTGCCACATAATACACACAAAACAAAGCTGCCACATAATACACACAAAACAAAGCTGCCACATAATACACACAAAACAAAGCTGCCACATAATAGACACACAACAAAGCTGCCACATAATACTCACAAAAAAAAGCTTTATACACACACACACACACACACACAACAAAGCTGCCACATAATACACACAAAACAAAGCTGCCACATAATACACACAAAACAAAGCTGCCACAATATACACACAAAACAAAGCTGCCACATAATACACACAAAACAAAGCTGCCACATAATACACACAAAACAAAGCTTTATACACACACAAAACAAAGCTGCCACATAATGCAGACAGTATCTATGTCTTCGCACTTATTATAAGCCATGAAGGTTACATTAAAATCAGTAACTTAAGTAGAAAAATTAGAGTTTAATTAATTTAAATGGGTATAATTACAGTGGTAGGAAGTTGGACCTTGATGTAATAATTAAATGTTTGCACTACAAAAAGATGTACCGACTCTCTCTGCATATTGACGTATTTAACATATAGAAGTGGCCCCGGGGACCAGAAATGCGGTGTGAAGACTGTTTATTTAGAGGGGCATCTCCTATCTGACCTCTAGCAGAGAGCGCACACACCAAACATATTTACCAACATAAAATACTTGTAGCTTAATAGCCAACAAGGACGGGAGACTGTTCCTATTTGATCGGGAGAAATTACAGCACTAATTACTCTGCAGAACAACCACCACAAATAAAATGACGACTAACATGATGGATGTGCGCAATTCCCACGTGACGCTTTAGTATCTCCAACAGAGGCACCGGAACCTCCAAAACCGGCTTCTGCACAGGCGTACACTAAGCAGGATCTTACAGCCGGTTCTAATTATACCAGTAACCTCTCAGCATTACATTTACTGTCTAAAAAGCAAATACTTCTTATTAAATGTCATACCCTCATGGAGAAGCAATGTAATGAATGCCTGAACAACCGGAATGAAATCACATTTCCTGAATTTCCATTATTCAGAATTATTGACTTAATGAAAGAGCTTCTCTTCTTCTTCTGCTTCCTGAGCATCCCACTAAGATCTGGCAATTCGTCATCTTCTATCTCCCTGACCCTATAACCTAACAGACAAAATCCGCACGGCCTAATATATCAGCGCTGCACCTTCACCAGGACACTGCTGACGATACCGTACAGCGCAGCTCAATCACGGAGCAGCGTTATGAATTATTCAACCTATGGCCGTCAGCAGAAAAATACAAACAGCTTAAAGTACAAGTTACACTGTGTCTTCTAATGTCTTTCCTCGCAGGCTGTTAAATACTAAATGGTCATATGGAATTATGGCAATAAAACATTTGGCTGAAAACAGGGATAAATAGTCACCAAGACACTGGGAATAACCAATTTTTCTTTTAGCCTATGGATCACAGAGATCACAGATCCAGTAATCATAACTGCCCAGAGCACACGGCTTACAGCCATTAAAATGTGTCCCCATGAGTAGCTACCTTATACGTCAAGTGTTCCCCTCACTTCTTAGATTGTAAGCTCAAATGGGCAGGGACATCTTCGGCTTCAGGTCACAGACTGTATCAAGATACTCCCAATATATAAACACTGCATAAGATGTTGGCACTTTATTTGAACATAAAAGCATTTTACAAAACTAACATGTTGCACTAAAGGGCCGTCTGGACAGCGAGATCTGTTGCGCTTTTTTTGATCTGCGTATCAGGAGATGTGGGAAGCAACAGGCTTTGGAGTTTGCAAAAGGGCGCAATGACTCATTGTGGAGTGAATAGCGTGACGCCATAGATAATATGGTGTAGTTGTTGGTGCAGGCTGGAAAGGTTGGCATTTTCAATCTGCTACAAATTGGGGAGGTTCCAGTCGATCAGGCTGCACATGAGGCTCTCAGGTCAGGACCCCAGGGATTGCCCAGTTATATTATCCTCGCTGTTATAGAGATCAGATGGTTAAATGGCTGCTAAAACCCCACATTAACTTGTTTAGAAATAAGAACAATGAAGATAAAACTATATCGAGAAAAATATATAATCTCGTGAAGTCCTAAGCTCCTCCCACACCCTTAGGACAAGGGCGGTCATTCAGACCCGGTCGCAAGCACCGAAGTGCTCGCAACCGGGTCGATGGGTGGCCCTGCGCACGTACAGCGGCCGCGCTGCGCGTGCGCAAACCCCCGGAGTGACAGAGAAACTCTGTCGCTCCGGAGCTCACTACAAAAGGGGCGGCTGTCGATGTTGATCGACAGCTCGCCCCATTTTGTAGGCGGGCCGGGGGGGATGGTTTCCAAAATGGAGGCGTTCCTTTAGGAACGCCTACCGTTTTGTGGGCGGCCGCACTGACATCAGTGATGTCAGTGGGGAGCTTCCTGCTCGATCAGAGCAGGAAGCTCCCTGGGGCTTGCGAGTGCCCAGACCCAACCTTAGGGACTGGTCGCAAGCCCCGATGGACGCGATGGGGATCACCATCGCGACCATCACCCTGGTCGCAAGCTAAGCTGTGGGTGGTAACCAACAGCTTAGCGTGCGACCAGGAGGCCGCCCCAAAACACTAGAAGCGGCCGCCCTCATTCAGAGAGAGCGATCGCTTCTTGCGACCGCCTCTGAATGAGGTCCAATGTCCTAAAAGGGTCTGTGGAATACCACAAGGTGAAGCTGTGACATCAGATGCCTTTATGTATCATTCCAGCAATCACAGTGCATTTTTTGCAAAGGAAGGATGTCCGGCGGTCAGTCATTCAGTGTCTGCTCAGTTAGAGAAGCTCCTCTTTCCTGACATGGTTGCAGGAGGTAAGGGGGCATGGCCCGGCATGCTGGGGACATATATAGTTCCACTCCAGTTATACAGTGTAAAGTATATTATTCAGCTCCGTCATACACAGCAGTTTATATATACTACTGATATATAGGGGCTTGATCTGTACTAAGGCAGTTTATGAATATTCAACCTTTATTCGTTTTTTTTTTTATTTCAAATTTTTGTGTTATTTAAGGGGCATATTCATTTAGCCGCGGGGCTTACCCCGCGACCAATTGCCGGCAAAAAATCCCCACGCCGCGGGGAAAAGCCATTCAATAAAATAGCCTTTTTACCGTGCCGAAAAATCGGGACTCACTCGCGGAAACACTGATTCCAAGTAAACTGCGGAATCAATGGGGTTTTTCCCCACGCGCTAGCCTGATTTGGCGGATTTTGCCGCACACCTCCATGAGCTGTGAGGTAAAGTCCAACTGCGGGGACTCGCGCACGGGGTATCCCCGCTAATTGAATAGGTCTGGAGCGGCAATTAGCGCTAATTGAATATGTCCCTTAGAGTCGAAAATCATAACTTATTCCCCAAATTTGGGGTGAAATTTGGGGGGAACATGGTAGCCCCCACCAAGGTTTTTAGTATGGGATTCTGTCCGATATATGCTACATAAGGAACTTTGGCCCTCATTCAGAGCCGTACGCTCTGAGCAGAGCGCACGCTCTGAATGAGGGCCGGCCTCCATGAAAATGGAGCGTCCTTCTGGACGCTCGTATAGCTGTGGGTCACCACCCACAGGCTATACGAGCGTGCATTTTGATGGCCGCGATGGTCGAGACCATCACGACCATCGAAATTGCGAGCCGGAGCCTGCGGTTGAGGTTTTCAACCGCAAGCTCCGGAGTGATTTTGGCTCTATCAGAGCCAAAATCACTCCCACTGACATCACTAGTGATGTCAGTGGGCCGGCTTCTGACGGGAGGCGTTCCCGTGGGAACGCCCCCGTCAGGGAGGCACGCCCCCGGCACGCCTACCAAAGGGGGCGTGCTGTCAATCAACATCGACAGCACGCCCCCTTTGATCAGACACAACGAGCGAAGGACTTTCCTTCGCTCGTCGCGTCTGGCGCATGCGCACGACGGAACTCCCTCCGTCGTGCGCATGCTCAGTGCAGAACATCGACCCACTTGCGAGCGGACAGCCGCTCGCGAGTGGGTCTGAATCAGGCCCTTTGTCTGCCCCTGGACTGAAACACAATTCAGCAAAGGTGAAGAAATCATCTCACAGCCACAATCTGTCCTAGGCCGTCGTTTATTTATAAAGCATGGTTTCCCATTTGGCAGGCCGTTCGCTGAATGCATCCCTCTAACACTTTTGTATAATACATCAGGTCTTTTAATGTGATCCAGCCCTGGAGCAAATAGACAAAACAAACATCCAAGGCCAGCTTATAAGGAACACAGCGCCACCATAAAGCACATCCTTTCCAGTGCAAGTATTCAATGCATAATCGTTTCAGGTCAATGGCAGCACGAACCACAGGTTTCACATCAAGACCTGGGGTGTAAATTAATGTGCTTATAAAATACTTGCACCATGTAATTAATACTTATAAATGTTATCAGAGACATCGATTTACAGCAGGTAAAAACATCTATTACGAAGTTATGTTTAAAGCTATTTGCGTCACTGAATCCACCATCAGGCACATCCAGGGGCATCAGAACGATTTTATAAAGGGGGAGGGGGCGGTGGGGGGAGGTTGAAGATATAATTTAATATTGCCAGGAAAAGGAAAATATTTGAGCAAAGCGCAACTCTGCTGCTATCAGAATTCCTAACTTTGAAAGCAGGGATGGGGAACCTCAGGCCCGGGGGCCGTATAAGGCCGGCGGAATCATTTTGGTCTGGCCCTCGGAGCTTTTCCTAGAATGGCACCCTGCAGCCAGAAGCTATGCAGCAGTGCCGCCTGGAAGCTTCAGACGGTCACACCGCTGCCCTTTCAGCTCCCCAGAGCATCCTCAGGATACTGCGGGCATTGCGGTAACCACCAGCGATTGCGACCCCGCCTCCATGTGACATCACGTGGAGGGGGCGTGAACTGCACCGAGCTTGAGAATAATGTTATATATATATCAAAATGGCCCTCGGCAGAAAAAAGTTTCCCCCCCCCCCCCCTGTTTTAAAGGTATGTTTGACTAGGGGAAGTGCAACGTTTATATCATATCCCCATCTGCTACATGTATGTGTGTCCAGCCTTCAAGTGTGTGGGATTAAACCAATTTATAGCCAAACAGATTAGAATGGTCACAAGGATGGAAATGGAGGCAGCAGGGAGCCACAGACAGAGTTATATAGTGGAAGGAGCGGGTCTCCCAGCAGCACAGAGTATATCAGGAGATAAGTAATCAACTCGTCTTTTCCTCTTAAGTTTAAACTAACCTTTCCATAAATGTTATATTACTGTCACCCTTGTATCCAGCCCATCTGTGTCACCCCTGTCTGTCTGACCCCTCCCTTTAGAATGTAAGGTCTCACGAGCAGGGCCCTCTTCCCTCATGTGCTTCTCCTTCACTTAAATATTCTTTAATGTACAACAGAACCCCACCCTTGGTTGCCGACACCATGCTACTTATCTAAGTGTTATGCAGCAATGTATTAATCATGTATCTGTCCTGCATTGTTTGTGCTGTTAATAACTGTTTTCTTGTGTGCTCATTTGTTTATGTACATTGTATGGCGCTGCGGAACCCTTGTGGCGCCATATAAATAAGGCATAATAATAATAAGTCAGTGAGGGCAGTGCTGCATGTGACAGGGGCAGTGACATGATGTGAGGAGGGGAATGGAGGCAGCAGGAAATCACAGACAGAGTTATATAGTGGGAGGAGCAGGGTCCCCCCAGCAGCACAGAGTATATCAGGAGATGAGTGATGTGTTAGTGAGGACAGGGCTGCATGTGACAGGGGCAGTGACATGATGTGAGGAGGGGAATGGAGGCACCAGGAAGCCTCACACAGAGTTATATAGTGGAAGGAGCAGGGTCCCCAGCAGCACAGAGTATATCAGGAGATGAGTGATGTGTCAGTGAGGACAGGGCTGCATGTGACAGGGGCAGTGACATGATGTGAGGAGAGGAATGGAGGCAGCAGGAAGCCACAGACTGAGATCCTGTTTGGAGAGTGAAAGTTATGAGAAGACAGTAAGCGTGTGTACATATCTAACCACTATGTTACTACAGCAGTCGCGCACAGAAGCTGTATCTCATTACATGTAATAGAGTATCTTGTCCCAATTCCTCACGGTGTCTAACTCAGGTGCTGTTACTTACATACAACAGGATCAGCTAATCAGAGCATAAAAGGTGACCTAACATTAATACTCAGGAAGATCTAACATGCGATATAACAGCTGCAATCTCCAACAAAACATAAACTGCAAGAATAAGACACTTCAGGTAAAGGTGACTGAATCAAGATTTACACATAAATGAAACACTATGAGCCCGAGTTGTACACTATTCCGATATTAATGCAATTGAGGGATTATCGGTGGACTGCGCATACGTCCCAGCCGCAGTGCGTGGGAGTGGTGTGCGCCGGACATTTATATACAAAACATATATAACATCTATAGATAATTATCTTATTGCATATCCAGGTGAGAACTATAGGAGACCTGTAGCCTGCCAACTATTTCCAATAATATATCAACGTATTACAAAACTGCACAGATTTACCAGGGTATTTAGAAGCAAATCCAAGTTGTGCTTAGGGCACAGGCTCTCAAAAGTTTGCCCTGTGTACTAGAACCCGATTATGTGGACCGGTTACAGGGATAAAGAATTCAAGCGGTTTGCACAAAGACTGACACAAGCTGGGTAAGCCCAGCACATCAATAAACTGTAATCATTCAGCGACTTGGCGTTTAATACGAAACTGCGCCTTTTGCGTGGGTGTATAACAAGTGTTGGGAAGATTCCATTTGTTTTTAGTACGGAAATAAAACAGCTTTATTTACAAGGTGCAGATCAATTCTCCAGCTGCAATGTGTGGAATAGGTGAACGTTGCAAATGAAAAAACACAGTATAAAAACTGGCAGGGGTAAAAAAGAAATTAAACAGCCAATCAATACCCTGTGAAGTGTGTTGTGTGTGTTGTGCCGAGGACTCGCTGGGTTTACGGCCTCGCAGCACTAAATCAATCAGAGCCAGGAGCCCAAACCAGGATTTCTGCAGAAAAGGTTCCATTTGTTTGCAGAGAGGAAACAAATTAGATTATACAGCAATCTGCATAATTCCATATGTAAATGTACAGATGCTTAACCTCAAAACAAAATGCAATCACAATAAATGCTTTAGTTGTGCCCAGAGCATAGCATGCTTTCTTTCAGACGGATTTAAAAATCGCCGAACAACAAAAAGTCTGATTAAAATTAACGACATATTAAAGAGTTCAAATGAAGCCTATCTAGCAAAATGGGCAGAATGATCCAGCATGAGATTTGATTGCTCGGTTCAATTGTGGCATCAGTATACTCCGTTGAAAATCAAAGCCATTTAAAAATTATAGGATACGTTTCATGTGGATGTAATTCCAGGAAATAGAATTATAGAAAGACAATCTGCGTGATACTCTCATTCAGAGAGGAGAGCGGCGCTGGACTTTTGCGGTCTTTGCCAAAACTAAACTTTACCTCTCTGAGTGGAGATGGTCTTCCATAGCGGTTGCAAAGAAATCCTGAAATATTTATAATTATTAGGTATTTTCACTAACCTCTCGTATCAATGGCCGATGGCTTCCCATTTAACCCGTTCATATTTGCGTTCACAACGTTTTTTTTACAGTTCAGCTTTTTTGCCAGGTAATCGAAGTTACTAAATTTGGTTTTGTTTAACAATTTCTAGCGAGAACCTGTTATTATGAGTGCAGACTATGCGTAACGCTGGCGCACATTCATGTTCCTGCCATTACAGATTATCAATATTACTAGCGGTAACAACAGATATATATTAGGCCACTGTCTGTCATGCAGCGGCGGTTGGTAAGCATTATATTACCGGAGTTATTACCCAATGATGTGCCAAATTTATTACTGATAAAAGGGGATCTGGAAAATGCTTCAGCGCTAGGAAAATAAGGCAGACTGACAGCGCTATCAGCAAACTAACTACATGTAAAATGGTCAGAGCAGGAGGGATTAGAGACACTTCTCTAATACACAGTTATAAGACAACAATAAAGGGTAATTCGGGACCAATGAAAGAATGTAAAGGACTAACTGTACTTACTGGAAAGTGCACATTTGTTCCAGTGTATACCTGGAATATATCCATGATTATGTGCATATAACTCAGGGCTTGACAAATTTTTCTAAAATCTAGGAGCCAGGATGAAAAAGTGTAGGAGCCAGATCACTGTCCCCTCCAAAAAAAATTGCAGGAGTGAGTGAGGAGCACAGCTCTGTGTGTTATACACACTATACTAGTCCACAAATGGTCACAGTTGAATGGATACAGTAACATGGAGGCCCCCTCACATCTCTGCACAGCTCCCCTGCTCCACCCCCCACCCTCCAGTAATAACGGACCACATTTCATATAAAATAATGGTGCCAGAAAGTACAACAGAACCCCCCTCCCCTCGTGGTCACACCACTATCCCTCCGATGCCGCTCCGCAATCCCTGGCCACGCATAGACCCTACTACCGGAGAGCTCTATGCAGCCGGAGATAGGAGACAGTAGACAGCCGGGACGTACAGGGGGATCAGCGTAGACTGGGACAGACAGCAGGGCTCAGAGAAGGACAGGAGGAGTCAGCGCAGGCCGGGACGGACACAGGCACAGCAGTCACCGCAGGCGACACACAGCACATGCACTCCTTCCTGTGCATGAAATGAACGCCGCAATACTATAGGCACGAATCTCCGCAGGGGCTAATGAGGATCTGCTTCCTCCTTCACTGCAAAATCTGGTAGCCATGGCGACCTGGCCCCTGGGATTTATCAAGCCCTGACATAGGTGCTCACTTATTTTATCCTGTATATGGGGGAAATTAGTCAGCACACTAGGGATCATTGGGCCTCATTCACTACCGTACTCAACTGCGATTACGCACGCAGTGGTCCGATTGTTGCGTACTGCGCATGCATCGCAGTGCCCGAACTAGCCGTTTGTGGGTGGTAACGAGAGGGTGGTCGGGCGAACGCAGCCGTGCCAGTGCGTTTCAACGCCATTGCAGGGGGGCGTGCATAAATTATCCACAGCAATAGCCTACGCAGCCTGAGCTCTGATAGCGTGCGTGGAAGTTAGCAATTTCTGAGTAAGGTCAGGGCTTGTGCAAGTGTGCGTGAGGCTGCCATGGTACTCGATTGTACCGATGGTTTCGCAGTCTTGCTAAACAATACGGATGTGTGTAAGAAAGTGGGCGTCCTTGTGTAGTGCTGCGAATGGCATTGCGATCGCAATGGATTAGCATACTATCACAGTTGAACTGCACGCGTAATCGCTTTTGCATTCGCAGTTGCATTCCGTAGTCAATCAGGCCCATTGTTTCCTGAAGAGCAAAACACCACTCGTGCACAGGGGTGTCAGTAAAGTGCAGCGATCCAGAGATCTACCCAAGGCCACTACAACGTCAGAGACTGGGGAGGATTATAATAAACACGGAAGAAGCGTTGCCTCCTTAAACGCCACGACAAAGCCCCGGACGTAGTTCTGGGCAGGAGAAACAACCCTTTGCAACTGAATTGCAAAATGTCCCAGGTAGACCCTCATGGACATATAAGGAGGGCGAGATAAGGGGGCAGCCAGGACTGTGCAAGTAAGGTGGTATAAAACCAGACAGTATAAATAACAGGACTAGTAGCCTAAGTAATGTGTGCATACTTGTGGCAAGAGTATATGTACTTGAAACCGCTGTCCTAAGAGCTAACTGAGCCAATAAATACAGTTACTGTGGCCACGCCTGTCCGTGCACAACCAATGACAAACAGAACAAAGCTCACACTCTAAACCATTCTCCGGCTGTTTTGTACTGAGCCCAGCGTTCCAGAGTCAGCACTCTTCCAGCAATTCAGGAATCCTGATCCGCGGTAAGCGTTCTGGGAGGATTCAGCCAGAGAAACCAACAAAAAGGTGCTGGAGCAGCTGCAAAATGCCCAAGAATCATAAGCGGCTCCAAGAGGACGCCACATTAAAGTGAGCGGCATCGCTGGGCAGCGCCGCCACTAGAAGTAGCCAATGATAACCTACTGTTGAAGACCAGCAAAATAAAGGGTGATGACACTGTACATCAGTCTACTGCGTTGTACAGGAGGGCTCTGCTGGAGATAAGGGGGATGGTTGTACAGGAGGGCTCTGCTGGAGATCAGGGGGATCGTTGTACAGGAGGGCTCTGCTGGAGATCAGGGGGATCGTTGTACAGGAGGGCTCTGCTGGAGATCAGGGGGGTGGTTGTACAGGAGGGCTCTGCTGGAGATCAGGGGGATCGTTGTACAGGAGGGCTCTGCTGGAGATCAGGGGGATCGTTGTACAGGAGGGCTCTGCTGGAGATCAGGGGGATCGTTGTACAGGAGGGCTCTGCTGGAGATCAGGGGGATCGTTGTACAGGAGGGCTCTGCTGGAGATCAGGGGGATCGTTGTACAGGAGGGCTCTGCTGGAGATCAGGGGGATCGTTGTACAGGAGGGCTCTGCTGGAGATCAGGGGGATGGTTGTATAGGAGGGCTCTGCTGGAGATCAGGGGGGTGGTTGTACAGGAGGGCTCTGCTGGAGATCAGGGGGGTGGTTGTACAGGAGGGCTCTGCTGGAGATCAGGGGGGTGGTTGTACAGGAGGGCTCTGCTGGAGATCAGGGGGGTGGTTGTACAGGAGGGCTCTGCTGGAGATCAGGGGGGTGGTTGTACAGGAGGGCTCTGCTGGAGATAAGGGGGGTGGTTGTACAGGAGGGCTCTGCTGGAGATAAGGGGGGTGGTTGTACAGGAGGGCTCTGCTGGAGATAAGGGGGATGGTTGTACAGGAGGGCTCTGCTGGAGATAAGGGGGGTGGTTGTACAGGAGGGCTCTGCTGGAGATCAGGGGGAACGTTGTACAGGAGGGCTCTGCTGGAGATCAGGGGGAACGTTGTACAGGAGGGCTCTGCTGGAGATAAGGGGAATGGTTGTACAGGAGGGCTCTGCTGGAGATAAGGGGAATGGTTGTACAGGAGGGCTCTGCTGGAGATAAGGGGGATGGTTGTACAGGAGGGCTCTGCTGGAGATCAGGGGGGTGGTTGTACAGGAGGGCTCTGCTGGAGATAAGGGGGATTGTTGTACAGGAGGGCTCTGCTGGAAATCAGGAGGATCGTTGTACAGGAGGGCTCTGCTGGAGACAAGGGGGATCGTTGTACAGGAGGGCTCTGCTGGAGATAAGGGGGAACGTTGTACAGGAGGGCTCTGCTGGAGATCAGGGGGATCGTTGTACAGGAGGGCTCTGCTGGAGATCAGGGGGATCGTTGTACAGGAGGGCTCTGCTGGAGATCAGGGGGATCGTTGTACAGGAGGGCTCTTTTGGAGATCAGGGGGATCAGGAGTGAGCCAAACAATGGAATGGATGCATGACACTATATGCTACGCTTTCATCACTTAACTCTTACATTAATGTTACAAATTAAACAACCACAAGAAGAAGATAAAAATAGGGTTACTGGCAGTCTCACCGGTGATGTTCTAGGTACAACGTGTCTAAGCCGCCTATTTCCCCCCCAAATATATGGGGAGAGGCCCATCCAGACTGCATGTGTCACACAGGGTGAAACCAGAAACCAGCGAGAGGCTCCAGGAGATCCTACTTTACAGGAGGCTTAATGGAAACCTGAAACGTCAGCATTGGTAATAAATAATGCACACAAATGTAAAGAGCTTCCACTGTAGAACGTGTTTCTTCCCCCAAAAGGCTGCGCGTAGGTATCTAAAGGCCGACATAAGAGAGGATAAATCACATACAGGGTCTCGGCTCCCAGCATAACTCTATCCCCAGAATGGCGAGACATCTGGAGGTTGCTAGAGCCGGAGAAACAATATGAGACGTAGGAGATTATCCCCTTTCATTGTGAGAAGTGATTATTAGATATGAAAGCAGGAGAGACAGACATACCTGGCAGCGACATAGGTTTTCACCAGCTCGTCCAATATGCGGTTATTTCGTAACTCGGGCTCTGTGACCGTCTATCAAAGAAGAGACACAACAATCAGACCTGGTACAGGGGGGAGGTGTTCAGTCAGTCAGTGTACGTTGGTTTTAAAGAATTACAGAAACAATAATGGAGTCCAGCATTAAAGAAAAGTCACACTCCGCACCCACATGGTTATTCCCAAGCGGTGATTTTTTTTTTTTTTCTCTTTTCTCTTTTATATACTTGGTTAAAACAAATGTAAAAATAATGTCAAAGGAGAGGTCTACCTGTATTTTCAGTCTTTGTGGAGTGTCTGAGAGACACAGCAACAGCTGACCAGAAGAGGTCATACAGTCAGGTGTCACCACCCCACCAGCACCATGGTCCGCCATCTTTAAAGATCCACCGGGTACTGTGCTTAGGCCTGTTACATTAGGGATAAATGTCCCCTTGAAGTGACTATATACTAAGAAGTGGGGGGTGATATTCCAAGGCTTCATAACCGCTCACAACTGTTGGCTTTTATATACACACAGATGCACAATCTTATTGGCGTGTTATAAAGCGTTGCATGCTCGACGCATAACTGGCTGCAAACTAAGATGATTCATCTTTTGCATTGGAGGTCGTGCTCTGATGGGCGATTCTGGACCTAGCACGAGACTGGTATAAGTTTAGATGGATGCAAATGATGGATGCATCTAAAGATACACCCAAGCTGTATTACAGCATCTAAAGGGCATCTCGATACTTCCACAATCAGAAGCAACACGGATGTACACCTGGGGAAGGGCTGATACCGGCATTAGCATAAAGTCACACAGACTACTACGGCAAAAAACACAACATGGACGACACTGTGTCCGACTTAGGCCCGTATTCAATTTGGAGCAGCAAGCCGGAATCGGTGAAAAAGTTTCGCCGATGACGTAATTTCGCCAGTCGGAAAAGTATCGCCGTATTCAATTTGAAAGACGTTCCGCCTAGGCGGAAAGTCAATGCAGTGAAATAGGCAAAAAAGTTTCGCCCATGAATAGCAGGCGGAAAAATAAAAGTGCAGAATTGGGGATTTTGGGTGCAACGTTGCGGGAACCCCCGTGCAGCCTTCAGACAGTCCCCCAAAGGTAAACTGCGTAAAAAAATTATAATAATAATAAAACACTTAACACCCACAAAAATCACTTTCAATTTGGGGGCGAAAAAAAAAAAAGGGGGGGACAAAGTTAAAAACTAGCGAAATAGACTCCAGGGGGGTCCCCAAGTACGCCCCAGGTGTTTTTTTCATTGCAGGTGATTGCGGCAGGTGGATTTTCACAATTTTTTTAAACTTAACTTTAGGAACTTGAAAGTATACTGACCCCCATTTTCAAGTACCCTAAATTTGCTGGGATAAGTTATTTTCTGCAAAAAAACCCTCCTGAATCCTATTCTGCACCACGTATAGAAAAACGCTATTTAGCCGCTATTGAGCCCGTTTAAAAACACCAAATACCTTCAACAAGCCAAATCGGGGGGTACCATAGGGAACCCCCATGTCAGAGCATCTTTTGGGGGGTGTCAGGCTGATTTCCCCAAATCTGACAGGACTTTCTGCTTGTTCAAGTTTCGTAGGGTCCCGTTTTCGCCTACTTTCAAATTGAATGCGGGGATACGCGGGCGATACTTTTCCGCCTGCAAAATAGACGGAAAGTCCGCTCAAATTGAATACGGCTTTTAGGCTCTTACTGCATTGATAGAAAGGCATAAATGAATATTGCTAATAAAGATTATGCCCAAGGACAAGTAACTCTTTCCTGCAGTTGCTCTTTGCACAGAAAAAGTTTCATATCCTTATATTATGGAGCGTTACTCACATAAGGAAGCAATTAACGTAGAAAAATTATTTCCGGAACATTTCCAAAATTTTCACGGAGACCCACACCGCTGCCCCCTGAGGCACGCAAGTAAATCAGTTGTAACCCATCGCAATCAATTCATACACGAAGAGACCGGGGGAAGGGGGAATGATCCGCGTCCATGGATAAGTACAGGCAGCAATATGCCCTGCGATGGATGCCCTATATCTGGATGAGGGGGAGAGTTATGGGACTCACCCGTCACCTGCAGGAAGTCTCCTCTGATAACTGACCGGCTGTGGCCCACAGCAGCTGAATCGCAGGGTTAAAACTACAGCAAGTTAGTTTAAAAGCTTCTGTGCTCTCGGCAATCAGCCGAATCTAAATGCAGGAAAAGTACAGTGTAGGTGGGAGGCTGGGAAGTTTATTTAACGAATTAAAAATAAAATCTGCAACCTGAAGGGAAAAAAAAGAGCACATTATAAAAAAATGAATGCACGCAAGAGCTGTATTTTTTTTTTTTACTTGATAACAAAACACCGTGGGTCCGATTCAGTGGCGAAGCTGCTGCAACTTTTGTCGCAGCCGGGTTATGCCATGGCCAATGGGAGTCCTATTGAAACTCCCGTAAATCTGTTGATGGGCGCACAAAGACTCGCTATCAGCCGCCTACGGCAGGAGCAGAATTGTCCGTGGAGCCGCAGTACCTGACACCGACACGTCCACTGCAGATAGCCATCCGCCATCTGCCACCCCCCCCAGCCGGCGTCCTGGATGCTGAGTGTAAGCTTGCGAGCAGGGCCTTCCTACCTATCTGTCTGTTATTACCCAGTTTTGTTCTATTAATGTTTCCAATTGTAAAGCGCAACGGAATATGTTGCGCTATATAACAAACTGTTAATAAATTAAATAAATAAAACCCGTGGCAGCTGCATGAATCTGTGTAATTTCAATAAACGTCACTCGGCGACAACCATCGGGACGCATGCGCAGAAGTAACCCATTGATTGCTTGCACCCAATGTTATACTAGCGTCCGCCTCGGAATCAGCCCTTGTGCCTGTACTTCAAAACAAATCTGCCCTGGCGCTATATTACCTACACTTTGATTCAAGTGTACTGTACATAATATTTACAAGTTTGCGACATTCTGAGGTTTATACTACCCAGGCTGCTTGGCGCAATCTAATGTGTTTACACCGTTCCCGTTTCTTCAGATAAACCGGTTTCATTAGATTTGATGTAATAATTCCTTCCATTGTCAGCAGTCCCTTTACCCTTAGCTGTATGGCGTATTTTGTACATCACTGAAAGCCTGGTATACACATCAGTCCCCTGAAATGAATGGTTTATGGCCACATAGCTGCACTCAGAGGCCGCCACTGGCATCCGGGCTCCTCGTACAGAATGCACAGACGACATGCAGGCGCAGTATGGACGAAAGACTAAGCTGGACGTAAGTGTGATGACTACCAACCAGGCTTCTGTCCTTCCCGGCCTAATAATGGCCCCACGGGCAGAGACACAGAAATCATCTGCAGATCCACTCTGTGTCATGCCTGATCCTATAATGTCAAATAGACCAAATAGAACCACCAAAACGGTCAGGTATGTGGGCAACAGAAAGGGAGGACGATAGTCTAAGGGCTAGAAAACTAGTGGTTTGTCAGAGTCGCCGATGACCTGCAGCTTTGACTGATGGATTTAAAGCAGCAACAGAAATAAATGCTTAACCAGGCTGGTTTCGCTTTCATTTCTGTTGCCGCTTTAAATCCATCGGTCAATGCTGCCGACCATCGCTGGCTTTCACAAACTGCACAATAGTAAAATCTAGCCCTAATTTTCTGTAAAGAAATACAAAGAAGTTTATTTATGTGATCTACATTTACCAAGTCGATACTTACAAGGATAAGATGAAGTATAGTCTCAAACTTTTGATGCAACTGTAACATAATCCCAAGTACAGGTCGGCCTTACATGACATTTCAGACAGTGTGCTGCTGGGATTACACCGCAACGCTAGAGATCGGCCATACCTACGGGACAATTTCTAGGGATAACTTTGCACATGAAGGTCTGTTGGGAACATCGTGTGTGTGACAGTCCATGGAAAGCCAGATTATTAATCCCTACAGTATACACAGAAATACACATTTAGCCTCCACCTGGCCTCCTAAGGTGGGTAACACACAGTACGATGTGTACCCACTGATGCGATCGACGATCCAAGGTCTGACATATCGGGCAGTCCCTACACACGGGGTGATCCGGTGCCCGATTACCTAATATGCCGCCACCTCCCCCATAGAGCTGCATGGGATCGTCAGTCGATTCGCCTAATCTTTTGAACAGGCAAGAAAAATCGGACGAAGCGACGGACGACCCCACGGTAGCGCACAATGCACGATATCGTGCATACACACGGAACTATATTGCTGATTTATCGCTCTAATCCATTGGATTGTTGGCAATATCGTTCCGTGTGTAGAGGCCTTTAGAATAAGCCAAATTAATAATGTCCTGTAGATTATATAATAATTCTCAGGGGACGGTTATTTTTTGCCAAATATCACCGAATAGGTAGTTAGGTGCTGAATGAGACGGAATCACAGCTCATCTACATGGCTGGAGAGAATACAGTGCAATGGCCGAGCCGCAGCTGCTGTTTTACGTCAATTAATATAAGCGTGACCGTGCGGTTAAGGGCTGTGTAACTCACAAGGGCTACGTCTTCACTCCAAGACTTGCGGCCAGACAGCCGAGCAGAAGCAACATTAACTAAACAAAAATTCAGAATAAGTATTGCCGTGGTGCGCGGTTAATGGCTGCATCGCCCACAGGTGATTAATCATCACTGGAGGTGGAAAAGAATCATTTAAACTTAAATAAAACTGTAGCATATTTTATTATATATATAGAATTATTTTTTTTTATTTTTGCAATAGTCTTAACTCTAAAAAAAAGTAAAAAATTATTCAGATTACACAACGCCCCTCAGCTCGGTGAGAAACTCGTTCTGCATCAGAACAAATTCTGCTCAAATGAACTCACCGAGGGATTGCAGCAAATTACAACTGCTGGGCAGCGGGGGACGGAAGACCGCAATTTATTATATGAATAATTGGGTTTTTCCCCTTAAGGTATAGAAAAAATTGCTCACATAGTTCTGCATGTCAGAAACATTAGTATTATTTTATGCAAGGAGAACTTATTAACCTTTAATGTGGACAGAGGCTGCAGGCAGCAACTTGGAGGCGAACCAATACCCAACCAAATTGTGTCACGTCTCAGTGGTGCCATTAAGTTCTAGTGAACAGAGAGCCTCAGGCCTCAGCAATGACAACAGTGCCTCATCCTCAGCGATGTCACTATTTCCCAGCGAACTGAGGACCCGATTCAGACCCGCTCGCTAGGCTGCGTTCGCATGTAGCCTGCCGATGTTTGCAATGTGCGCATGCGTATACTAGTCCATGCGATTGGGAAGCGTTCGCCTCGCTAGAATGAGTGACAGGTTGAGCCGTTTGTGGGTGGTGACAAGGGATGGTCGATGGACACGGGGGGTGTGGTGGTGCGAGCGCAGGCGTATCTGTGCGTTTTTATGCCGTTTCAGAGGCGTGCGCAATTAAGATGCAGCGTCGTAATACACGTGACATGGCTGAATTACACACTGTAGCGCTCGCAGTGTTTGCGGTAGGGTATGGTCAGCCAAAAGTGCTGCGAATGGGTCCAATGTTACCGATTGTTGCATACACTTCCTAGAGATGACGTGTATTACGAAGGGAAAGTGGGCGTCTTATGACTGGCTTGTGGGAGTCTATATACACACACTGCGATCGCACGCCAAGACATAGTGGGCGTGCTAATGTCTTGCCGTGCGATGGCGGGATTTGCATACTTTGGCTGCGTGCGAACGCATCTAGCAAGCGGGTATGAATCGGGCCCTAAAACCCCAATGATGTCACTAAGTCAGAGTCAACACAGTGCCTCGTAGCTCGGTAATGTCGCTAGTACCTGGTGAGGTGAAATCCTCATGTCTCAGTGATGCCATAAGTTCTTAGTGATCTGACGGCCTCGCACCTCAGAGATCCGATAGACTACAACATTATGGATTCAGCTCACAAAATGGCTGCCTCCACTGACAAGAGTGATGGCATAGAGGAGGAATGGGGCTGAGCTCATTGGGATCCCAGTAAGAAACAACATTATTCCTACAATTTAGGAACTTGAAAGGATGGCAAAATGTTGATTTTAATGTACTATTTATGCTGTACATGAGGGAAGGGGGTCATTAAAATCTGCTCTCTATAAGCCAGTATATTCTAATTATCTTAGGAGGAGGAAAACTTGGTTCTGAAAGAAACAGAACGTACCACACAACAGATGGGACATTGCGTCTTGTATGACAGGAACTTCCGTATGCACAGAGAACAGTCTGTGGACAGAAGAAAAAAACAAGTTATGGTACAGAATTATTACATTGTGCATCCATCAAAGAGAAGGAAACTTTACACAGCCCCGAGTGTCAGATAGCAACGACTTGCCTTCACTCCTCTCACACTACACACGCACAGCCATCCCAAAGGGACCTTACGCTAATTGCTGGAGGTTAATTGGGTGTCAAAGAAGTCAAACACCATAAAGCCTTTATATGTCCCCGGGTAAAGAAAACAGAGCCCCTCTCATCCTTTCATTAGTGGCAGCTCCGCTATAGAGAGAGAGGTGTTACAAGCATTGCAGCTATACATTACTGTTAGGTTTGTCATCATGTATTTCTACAGGGGAAAAAAATCAAAGCAGCCATTTTGTTCTCAGAACAGAAATTCAATCAAGTTGACGGAAGCCAAGAAAGAGCCGCAGTTGTACACGATGGTCTGTGCTTCCCCAAACTGATTTAGCAGCAGAAAAGTTCACGTTCAACCTTGACGCGGTTATGGACGGGAAGCTTAGACAGCATTACCGCAGGGGTTCATTAATGCAGCGCGGAGTCACCGCGAAGTGTTGAAATAACCATTAAAATTCATGGTAACGCCAGATAATAACTGTGAAAAGCTCTAAAGTAGCGGTATTCAACATTCAGCCCTCCAGCTGCTGTGGAACTACACATCCCAACATGCCCTGGCACAGTTTCAGCATGCCCTAATAGCAAAACTGTGGAAAAGCAGGCTGGGATGTGTAGTCCCACCACAGCTGGAAAGCTGCATGTTAACTCCTATCTAATGCCTTCTAATGGGGGCGATGTAATACTTCAGGAGTTGAATAGCGCGGGGAAGTTGGACCCCAAGCTATTCATTTCAGCTCGCTGTTTAGTCCGACACTTACAAGTTAAGTTGGAGAATTTTGTTTCTCGCAACTTAACTTGGGTGTTTAGTTGCAAAAGCCGACATTCTGCGACTAAAGTACCGGCCGCAAGGCTGTTAGCGCTTTGCTAAGCCGGAAAACAGCTTCCCGGTCGGCACTTTAGTCGGATTTCTCCTGACTGGTTGGGTACGGGATGCCGGCATTCTGGATCCCGGTTGTCAGAATCCCGACGTCGGCATCCCAACTAGGGTATCATCCAGACGGCTGTAGGTAAGTATCCTAACCTAACCCTACCCGGTGCCTAAATCTAACCTCCCCCTCAATGCACCATAAACCCCTCAATGCACCATAAACCTATCCCTCCCCCCTTAGTGCCTAACCCTAACCCACCCTGCCATTTACCTTCGGGATTACATCGGTCAGGATGCCGGGGACGGTATTCCGATAAGTCTCAGGACTCTGGCATCGGCATTCTGACCACCGGTATACCCACTGCCGGGATATTGAGTGTAACCCCTCCTGGCACCCGGACGGTGTGAGAAAAAATCATTTAGTCAACCAAACAGAGCGGTCAATTGAATAGCACCAGAAGGTCCCTCTCGGTGCTATTCAACTCCCGCTGAATTGACACACTTAACCCTAACAATTTTTTTTATATTAGAGATTGAGAGATAGATAAATATATAAATATATATATATATATATATATATCTCAATCAGTCAAAAGTTGGACACCTTCTCATTCAATGGTTTTTGTTTATATAAATTATTTTCAACATAGATTACTTCTGAATTAATCAAAACTATGAAAGAACACATATGGCATTCTCTCAATCAGCTTCATGAGGTAGTCTCTTGGAATGGTTTGAATTAACAGGTGTGCCTTATCAAGAGTCAATCTGTGGAATTACTTGCCTTCTTAATGTGTTTGAGACCATCAGTTGTGTTGTGCAGAGGTAGGGTTAGCACACAGTGGACACCACTATTTCACTACTAAGTTGAGTGGTTGGTGCCATAATATGGATTACAACAGTAAAGAGAAACGACAGTCTATCATTACTTTAAGACATGAAGGTCAGTCGATACGGAAAATTTCAAGAACTTTGAATGTATCCTCAAGTGCAGTTGCAAAAACCATCAAATGCTATGATGAAACTGGCTCTCATGAGGCCCGCCCCAGGAAAGGAAGACCAAGAGTTACCTCTGCTGCAGAGGATAAGTTCATTAGAGTTACCAGCCTCAGATACCGCTACTTAACAGAACCTCAGATTAGAGACCACATAAAGTCTTCACAGAGTTCAAGTAGCAGACAAATCTCAACATCAACTGTTCAGAGGAGACTGCGTGAATCAAGCCTTCATGGTCGTATTGCTGCGAAGAAGCCACTACTGAGGATGAACAACAAGAAGAAGAGAATTGTTTGAACCAAGAAACACAAGGAATGGACATTAGACCAGTGGAAATCTGTACTTTGGTCTGATGAGTCCAAATTTTAGATTTTTGGTTCCAACCGCCGTGTCTTTGTGAGACGCAGAGAAGGTGAGTGGATGGTTTCTGCATGTGTGGTTCACACTGTGAAGCATGGAGGAGGAGGTGTGATGGTGTGGGGGTGCTTTGCTGGTGACACTGTTGGTGATTTATTCAAAATTCAAGGCACGCATAACCAGCATGGCTACCACAGCATTCTGCAGCGCCATGCCATCCCATCTGGTTTGCGCTTACTGGGACCATCATTTGTTTTTCAACAAGACAATGACCCCAAACACACCTCCAGGCTATGTAAGGGCTACTTGACCAAGAAGGAAAGTGATGGAGTGCTGTGTCAGATGACCTGGCCTCCACAATCCCCCCGACCTAAACCTAATTGAGCTGGTTTGGGATGAGTTGGACCGCAGAGTGACGGAAATAGGCCAATACGTGCTCAGCACCTCTGGGAACTCCTTCAAGATAGTTGGAAAACCATTCCAGGAGACTACCTCATGAAGTTGATTGAGAGAATGCCAAGAGTGTACAAAGCTGTCATCCAAGCAAAAGGGGGCTACTTTGAGGAATCTAAAATATAACATTTTGATTTCTTTAACACTTCTTTGTTTATAACATAATTCCATATGTGCCCTTCCATAGTTTTGATGTCTTCAATATTAATTTACTATGTTGAAAACAATTGAAATAAACAAAAACCAAATGAATGAGAAGTTGTGTCCAAACTTTTAACGGGTGTGTGTGTTTGTGTATATATATATATATACACACACACACACACACACACATATATATATATATATATATATTTTCACACATATATTTTATTTTTTTTACCTTTTTTAATTATTTTTATAATTCTTAATATTTTTTATTTTTATTTTTTTTTACCTTAACTAAAAGCAAAATGTTTATTACTTTAATATCTCTTTTTCAAATTTAATATCACAAATTACCAAAATACAGGAGAAAAAAATTTACCAACTCAGTGTAAACGTAATTTTTTTTTAAAGTACTTCAAAGTATATATATTTTTAATTATTTTTCTATAAAACATCTTTTTATTGAAGCATGTCAACAAATCATATACACATGAAAACACTGCCAGTTACAGAAAACAGCAATGTAAGCTGTTGAAGAACTGCTCAGAGAGAAATCAATCAATCATGGAAAAAAAGAGTATAGGTTTAAATTCAGCAATATGTATTTTTTTTTAATTTAAGCACAAAACATAAACCTAACCCCCCTCCTCCCTAAACCTAACCTTTCGGGGGGGGGGGGGGTGCCTGACTCTAAGTCCAACCGGGAGTCCCTAAACCTAGATCCACAGGTGGAGCTAATTATATAATTTGTGATTCTGTGAGGAGACCTGGAAAACAGGCACCGTTATTAGCGTCGAGGACCAGGGTTGGCTACCGCTGGTCTAACTTATGTCTTAAATGAATTACAGGCGTTTCGATACAAAACGCATGAACACCTTACTGCGGCTTCTGGCACCTGTCACCCCCATCACTATCAGAATCATGCGGACACAAGAAGAACTGTAATCAGATTTCCTAATGCAATACAGTTCACATTTCAATAACAGCTGCAAAAAAAATAAAAAAAATTACGGCAGATTTAGGTTACTATATACATCAACACTCCAAAAAGGAAAGAAATCCAGAATATGCACAACTAAATTATTATAAAGTGCTGCTTATATTTACAGATTTTGTCATGTGAAAAGAACACTGTGGACCTGTGAGTAACTTACTAAATAATCTGAAAGTTCCTCCAGTGGAAGCATTAGGTGTGCGTGTGTGTATAAAATGATAAATATATATATATATATATATATATATATATACACACACACATATATATATATATATATATACACATACACACACACATATATATATACATTATATAACACCGCACACCTAGTCTACTTCCTACTGTCATCAAAACTTATCACAAAGTCACAGTTGTATCACCCCAGAAGTGTAGTACAGGATTTCTTCGTGCACCCCTCCTGAGGTGCGTGCAGAAATCCGATTTAAGTGTCGGACGCGATGCTGTTCTCCGGCTTATTGCCATCGCCGGCACTTTAGACGCTACAAGAAAAGTTAACCCACTAGTGTAATGTCGTTTAATAGTTAATGAAAACGTACCAATATAAATTATACCCGCACGCTTGCATGGCTAGATCAGCTTATAGGAGTGACAGAAGATCACATCACATGAACACTGCTACACCTCAAAAATCAGGTCCCAAGCATGTAGTATCAAATCCCTGGCCGGAGTGTGAGGAAGGCCAAACAACGCGTTTCGTCACAAAGACTTCGTTAGGGGCATTTTTTACATTAGAATCCAACGGAGAAGAGTAACAGACTTTATAGTGATCACTTATGCCATATATTCAGGACAAGCTTCTGTTTAAGCGTTTTTCCCTAATTTTACGGGCGTTTTACATGGCAGCACGAGGATCATAGAGAATGTGCTGGGTGACTGATCTAGTCAGGTGGTATCCTTACTGATTTTGGTAGAGGAGCAGCACTGGCCGCAAGTTAATGGGCTGCGTCTGCCCCTGGACTCTCCTCAGGTCAGTAAACAGCACAAAAGGTTTCAGCTAAACAATCCACAACTTCTGAAATAAAAATACGTATACAAAAAAAAAAAAAAAAATTCTCGTGATCAGCGGATTTATAGGAAATACCAGCGATTGGCCAGTGATTTTATGTTCAACCTTCGAAGCGCTGCAATAAAAATGTGGCAAATTTCTGGGCAAAACCGTGGGTGATATGCAAAGCTAAGTAACAACCATTTTCTCCAAGTATCTACAGGCGATTAAGATGATACAGATGCGTCCTCATTCGCCAAGCGTTTTAACGCCATTGGAGCGAGGCACTTGGCGCAGCTTATACGCCCCACCACAGGTAGCGATGTGTACTTTTCCTGCATTTTGCATCTTATTCGCATACAAAGTCGCTTACAGTGTATTAGGCGCACTATAGACTATTGCAATTCCTTTGTGACAAAAGTACTAAAGTCACAGATTAAGCACAACGATATATGGCGCGACTCATGGCACGGGTCACTCGTATCAGACATCAGACTTTTGTCTTTTTATCCAGATAAGTGACTGAGTCGCACCCAGAAGTACATGAAATGCCAGTGTCCGTAGTCATGTACTTGGTCACATTATTGATGAGAATAAAACACATTTTGATTAAAAGTCTCTAAAAGGACTATTGGCGCGGCTAAGCCGCAAAGACGGTGGTACGCCAGATGAAACTATTTGGCAAAATTTGAGAAAAGGTTTATGTGGGCACATCTGGGGCAGTTTTGTTACAATACAATCCCGCATTGACTATTGCAATAGTCTCCTTAATGGTCTTCCCAATAACAGACTCTCCCTACTACAATCCATTGTGAATGCAGCTGCGAGGCTGATCTTTCTCGCCAAACGTTCAGTGTCTGCTGATCCACTCTGTCAGTCCCTCCATTGGCTGCCGGACCTCTACTGTATTCAATATAAACTACTTACACTCACACATAAAGCTAGTAACCAAACCACACCAACATACATCTCTGCGTCTCTCCTCCTTACGCATTACTTGTGCCCAAGCAAGGTTACAGGACTTTTCTCGGGCTGTAACCACTCTGTGGAATGCCCTCCCATGTGCAATAAGACTTTCCACTAGTCTCCAAACATTCAAGCGTTCTCTGAAAACTCGCCTCTCCAGACAAGCTTATCTGATTCCAGCACCGCCCACATAACCTTCATAGCTTCCCTATCTAATTACATCCTTCCTAACAGTCCAAACATAACCTTTATAATTTCCCTATCTAACTCCCTTCTTATAGTGTACACATCACATTATCTCTCTCTATAGTGTAACATCCTCCTGACCCTAGGCCAACTTTCCTGTGTGACTGGATCATACAGCTCACCAATAACCTCTGCAATCGGGCTGGACCCATTTGCAATATGTAGCCCCTATCCTTGTGTATCAACACCTAATTCCCTATAGATTGTAAGCTTGCGAGCAGGGCCCTCCTACCTTTATGTCTGTCTTTTACAACCTAGTCTTGTTCTATAAATATTGATTCAAATTGTAAAGCGCAACGGAATATGTTGCGCTTTATAAGAAACTTAATAAATAAACATAGGTGGAAACCCCCATTAGAGCACAGTAGAGCTGCCAGATCTGCCACTAATAAAGAAAGCATTTTAAATGCATATATAGCTCCATTGCCGATCAATACAAATGTATAGGAGCAGCTGACAAAGCATTCGTCGTTAATTGCAATGCAATCAAGGACCATGTATTCTATACGTATCGGCCAGACGAAGAGCTGACATTAAAGGACTGTGGATATGACTGATGAAAATACAAAGGGACTACCATTACTGTGCAATCCATCATGCTATGTTTTTGTTGTGTTTTATTTATTTATTTCATCGTTGCGGTCACTGTTGTGTATGGAGAGATCTCGTCTTCAGCCTCATGTTGCTGTGGACGGTAACTGATATTTATATACTGACACAGTGGCACCTGCAGGATAAGAGTAGGAACTGCACATCATTACAGTATTTGTTTTACGGAGGATGGGTAAAACAAATAATTCACAAATACGTATTACAGGTTGAGTCTCCCATATCCAAAATGCTTGGGACCAGGGGTATTTTGGATATCGGAATATTCCGTATTTTGGAATAATTGCATACCATAATGAAATATCTTAGGAATAGGGCCCAAATCTAAACACAGAATGCATTTATGTATTATATACACCTTATACACACAGCCTGAAGGTAATTTTATACAATATTTTCAATAATATTGTGACTCAAACAAAGTTTGTGTAGATACATGAAATTTATTTATATGTCATATACACCTTATACACACAGCCTATAGGTCATTTTATACTTTATTTGTAATAATTTTGTGCCTTAAACAAAGATTTCACTATTTCAGTCATGTTAAAAATATTCCGTATTTCAGAATATTTGGATATGGGAGACGCAAACTGTATTTAAATGTATTACAAAGTGAAACTGTAGGACGTTGTATTTTAGAGCACTTAAACCTCCTATTGTAATGGCGACAACCCTTTTAAGTCGGAGGGCTTTCTACAACTCCTTATTTTATAGGGGTTACTGGGACATCTGTAAGGGAAGATGGGCCCACTAAGCGGCCGCACAGAGTAACAACTCACCCCCTCCTACAAGACAACACCCGTCTTATATGATTCCCTACCACACCCGATGAGACTCTCACGGGCCTCATTTTGAGTCAAACGCAATTGCCGCTTCTCCATTCAGCCACAGCAGCCTGCTTGTTACGTTGTGCTGATGGAAGCATCTAATGAAAAATATTTTAAATCAATTTGCGCTAATCCAAAGTGAATAAAAAATATACATATCTATACTCAGGCGGTCGGGTAAATTAATTAAAAGATATATATATTTATCTAATATAATGCGCACCAAAGATGATATCCATCTAACATACAACCAGCTGTATAACCTTGAGGAACGGTATGATTTACCGCCACAAGGCCGGCGGTTCAAACCCCGACTGTGGCAGCCCGACATGGGTGAAAATCCGGAACGGTGATTAAAGGTAAGTAACCCTAATCTTTTTCCCTCCTAACCTTCCCTTAGGGGTGCCTAACCCTAACCTCCCCCATCCTCCCCAGTGCCTAACCCTAATACCCCCTCTAAATGCCTAAACCTAACCGTCCCTTCCCCACTGCCTAAACATGTCTCCCGGGGGGATGCCTAACCCTACCTCCCACCCCCGGGGGTACCTAACCCCCCCTTCCCCTAGCCTAAACCTAACCCTCCCGGGGAGGGGTGGGGCTAACCCTAAGTCCCTCTCGGGATTTCGACGCCTGTCATTTAACCCTTGCCGGGATTAGACAGTCGGGATTCCGTCTGACTGCTTCCCACTCTTGCATATGTCATAGTCCAGAGAAATATACCAGCTTATCGCTCCTGGTTCAGTAAGACCAGCAAAGTGAAGCAAATCCATAGTCACCGCTCTCAGGATAAAATAACCACCAAAGTCCTGTGTAGTACACGGGTAAAGTAATCCTGTATGTCCACCGTGATGTAATCTGTGGCTGGGCAGCTGTAACCACAAACTGCCCTTACGTCCCACTGCAGAATCCTGCTTGGGTTATAAGCACTGATGTCCGCTGTGAGTGCTGGAAACCTCTATCTCCCAATCGGTTAGATGAACTGCCCGGGGAAACAGCAATGCGTTCGTGCAGGATAGAGCACCTGACAATGAGGTGATAAGCTTGCAAGCAAAATGTAATCCTGATCGTTCCGTATTTTCCTCCACATGGGCTCCTGGCTAACGCGTTTCGCTCCTGTGCATTTGGAGCTTTTTCAGAGAGTCTATTTGGAGCTAAAAACGTTAGCTGATCAGGAGCAAATGTGGAGGAAATCAGGATTACATTTTGCATACAAGATATCTCCTCATGGCCAGGTGTTCTATCCTGCACGAGTGCATTGCTGTTTCCCCCGGTGAGCTAATCTAACCAATAGGCCCTCTTTTTTTCTGCTAGCCTCATCTGGATAGCAGGGTGCCTAGAATGGCAGCATGCAGCCAGAATCTATGCAGCAGTGCCACCTGCAGACTGTCACACCGCTGCCCTTACAGCTCCCCGATGCATCCTGAGGCATTGCTGTAACCACCGGCTATTGTGGCCCCGCCCCTGTGCGACGTCACACGGAGTGGGCGTGGCCTGCACCACGCCCGAGTATAATGTTATATAGTGTGTATCAAAATGGCCCTCTGCATAAAAAAAAAAAAAAGGTTCCCAACCTCTGCTGTAGGAGACACAGTAGATGAAATATTTCAAGTACAAACACTCATTCACAACAACACGAATATAAAACAGAATAGAGAAGATTTCCCCTTAGTAATGTGAGGGTCAGACGTTCCCACTTATCTTTAGAAAACTAGAGGATACAGCAAAGATCAGAAAAGTGGATGCCAGGAACACACAGGTCTGAGAGTGGTCAGAGACTTACAACTAATTATTTTCATGTGTACGGAGTATTTCTCACATGACAGAGTCTTACTAACACTGTACTGTAAATGCCGGTCAGACATCTCTATAAAGATATGAATAATATTTTACATGAATTAAATCACATTTTAGCATCCTCACCTAAACACTGCTCAGTTAAGTGCCCTTCATAGCTTATGTCAGAGGTTCCCAAACACAGTCCTCAAGGCACCCCAACATTTCAGATTTTAAGGTGCATACGCGCGAGAAGATATCTTTGAACGATATGAACGATAACGTTCAACGATATATCGTTCAGTGTGTATGCAATGAACGACCAACGACGCGTGCTCCCACTGGATGATAACGAAATCTTTGGTCGTCCGTACATGCAGGCCAATTTGGACGATAATATCAAGAATTGCCTGTTCAGAGCTGGGGCAGGATATCAGATATCTTTCAGGGTGTACACCCAATATCGTTTGTCCTGCACTACAGGGAAATCGTTCAGCGATATCGTTGGTTGTGCAGATCGTCCCGTGTGTACCCAGCATTAGAGATATCCATGGCTGAGCACAGGTGGTTAAAATCAAATTGACTGAGGTACTAATTAAGTCACCTGTGCTCAACCATGGTTATCTCTAAAATCAGAACTGTCGGGGAGCCTTGAGGACCACGTTTGGGAACCTCTGGCTTATCTTAATCACGAGTGAGGGTACAACAGACCTGTCTATTGGATGTGGAACTTTATGGCCGAAGGCCCCTTGCACTCTAAGTACAGCACCATGATGCCCCTAATAAGTTTACCCCCCCCCCATTATCACATTGCAATAGTCTGCCTTCACAAAACAAAACGTCTTATTTGCACTGCTCTGCAAAGCTGTGTAAGGACGTTCTTTACCATCAACTGGTGCGAATTTCTGCTACTTGGCAGAGGCGGCCATTTTGCTTCACAAGTCAGAGCCCCTGGTGGACCAGCGCAAATCGAGGCAAAAAATAAACTAAGTAGAGGACCTTGTAATGCATCTCTGCGACGAGACTTGGGGATAAATTTACTAAGCGGCAACTTGCGAAAGCCGCTGTTTCTCTGCATGTTTAAGCAGGAAAGGTAAAACGGGCAATATTATTTAAAGCAAAAAAACAGGGTACATTTTACATTTTATGCTTAAACACATCGAGAAGCAGCGGCTATCGCAAGTCACCACTTTAGCAAAGTTACCCCTTGGGCACTCTGCAAACAAACAATGCAGGAGAGGGGGATATCCGATATCAACCAATAGAGTCTTTTGTAACAGCATCACATGATGAGGTTAAATTCTGCGGTTCACCACAAAATACATTTAGGATCGCTCAGACTTGGGAGGGGGGGGGATATTTTATCTGGAATAAATGAAATATTTTAAAAACAACCTTTTCTAACATTGCTCTATCCAGCTTAACATCCTATAACTCTCTATAATGTTCTAGAAGCTTGTTCAGCACAGGAATCATTTTTCCTCAGATGGAAGCAAATGTAAAAAAGATTTACAAATTGGGCAATTCTGCCTTTTACCGCCGCTGTAGAGATAGAGGGGTGAACGCCTGACGTAAAATTTATGGGCCAACTATGGGCCCCATATCTGCATTATACACTGCATTGATTATACAGACACAGCGAGTACCGTGCGCGATATAAATAAACATGAACAGAAAATGCACGAGATTAGTTGCTGCTTTCGCCAGCAGTTAGGAGGGATTTATAGAAAGCAGGAGCCATAAATCAGGATATATTCAGCAATAAAAGTCATTTAGACCTCTACATAGCGACTGGTGTGTAGATGGGCATTGCGGCTTGGTAGCTGCGCACCGCATAAATCAGTCCATGGACTATAACGCTCGGGGTACCTAGAGCAGAGATTCATAATCCCGCGTAACAAACGTATATTGCTAAACTGCACCATTACTTCCACTTTCTGATAGCCGGAGAAGCTCTGTGATTTAACCCATCAACCGAATGCATTGGAAGGGAAACAAATGAATCAGTTTGGCAGGGACGAGAAAACCAGTTTCCACTGAGCTCAACAAATTTGTTAAACCAGCAACATGTGAGGGCGACGTGTCCACTTCACAACACCCGACTCTGAACAGCAGAATCGCATTTCACCTGCAGGTCAGGAATTAACATTTAATCACTGAAAACAATAAGAAAAGAATTGACTAAGATTTCATAGTAAGGTGTAATTTTCTCTATAACTAACATTACTCTGACGTAAGCAGCTGCCCTAATTATATGTGCCCTAAACATCATCCTCTTCCTCACGTGTTTGCTGATGCAACAAATGTTTAATATCTCTAGTGATACACAAGTTTATTACTTTCCAATTACACAGAACATTGCACCTAAATAGGTAATTGCTACTTCTACCCTGGGCCTGGGTCTAGTCTAAGAACCACCCTGAGTTCTGCTATCACCGCCGGGCAGAATTTACGATTGTAATTACAAAAAGTTAAGAGAATTCAGTTCGGTAAATGTATAATAAAAATAATATAATATAATATAAATATATATATATATATATATATATATATACACATACACACAATAATTTATGTGTTATAGAAGTCTGTAGCCGAAGCATCTAATCCAGCAATAAGAAATCTTTGCTATCTCTGCATCTACACAAATAGACTTGTTAAAGATCAGGTATCAGCACCACGTGGACATGAATCTAATAATGGCTGTGCATTGCTGGGCTGAATAAGATGCATGAGATTATTGGAGATCTTATAATTCACTAACTGCCCGTCCACTTCGCTCAACAAATGCACGCCGCCTCTCTTGCCAACTGATTACTTCCTCCCACTCCCGCATCCAAGATTTTGCCCGTGCTGCTCCCTACCTTTGGAACTCTCTTCCTCTCCCTATCAGACTCTCCACCTCTCTACAAATCTTCAAACGGGCTCTCAAGACCCCCTACTTCATCAAGGCCTTCCAGCTCTCATCCTAACCCACCTCATGCTCTTTCCTCCCTATCTTCCCCTTCTGTGTCACGCCTGTCTGTCTGCCCCTCCCCTTCTGTGTCACGCCTGTCTGTCTGCCCCTCCCCTTCTGTGTCACGCCTGTCTGTCTGCCCCTCCCCTTCTGTGTCACGCCTGTCTGTCTGCCCCTCCCCTTCTGTGTCACGCCTGTCTGTCTGCCCCTCCCCTTCTGTGTCACGCCTGTCTGTCTGCCCCTCCCCTTCTGTGTCACGCCTGTCTGTCTGCCCCTCTCCTTCTGTGTCACGCCTGTCTGTCTGCCCCTCCCCTTCTGTGTCATGCCTGTCTGTCTGCCCCTCCCCTTCTGTGTCACGCCTGTCTGTCTGCCCCTCCCCTTCTGTGTCACGCCTGTCTGTCTGCCCCTCTCCTTCTGTGTCACGCCTGTCTGTCTGCCCCTCCCCTTCTGTGTCACTCCTGTCTGTTTGACCCTCCCCTTTAGAATGTAAGCTCTCATGAGCAGGGCCCTCTTCCCTCATGTGCTTCTCTTTACACTTTCTTCTACTCTCTACTCCCCATTAGGGCACCTAACACGTGACTGATAACTCCCGGCTGCTTACTGTGAGTGCTGTAATCGCTATTGCAGCAATGTATATACATCGTGTCCTTGTCCTGCACTGTAATGTACTGTAAGTTACTTGTTTCTTGTTCACTTTCTAGTTCTATGTACTATGTAAGGCGCTGCGGAACACTTGTGGCATATAAAGGATAATAATAATAATAATAATAAATAATAATTTGCCCCCATGTTCTGTCAAACCACTACAAGTTGCCATGTATTCGGTATGATTTACCGCCGGCAACGGCAGCCCGGCAGAGGAGGAAATCGCGATCGTCCTAAAGGTAAGTATAAACTAATCTAATTCTACCCCTGAACCCTAACTCTCCTTTAGGGTGCCTAACCCTAACCTCCCCCTCTCTGTGCCTAACCCTAAACCTAAGTTCCCCCTGGGGGGGTGCCTAACCCTAACCCTCCCTCTAGCCTAACCCTAATGCCTGTCATTTAACCCTCGCCGGGATTAAGTAGTTGTGAAGCCGGCTGGCTTCCTGAACGTATACCGTTGCCATGTTAGGAAGGAGGGGTCCATCTAACAACAGACGCAGAGGGGCTTATTCTGAGATACCCGCAAAGTGACAAAACCCAGACTTACTGCCTTATGCTAATGCGAGATTCCGTACAGCTAACGTGGGGGCACGTGCGCCTGGAACCGCCATCATTACAATCGGCACTTACACCAGGTACAAGAGATCCGTCAGAAACAGGCTTCCCTTCCCGTTATGCCCACAACGCTCTCATAACTCTCCCACAAGTCAGAACAGCTCCGTGCGATCGGATTGCCACCTCCTAGTTTCCTCCCCGAAACACCTATTTCATGGAAACACCGTTCCGGCCATCTCGGACACGTTGGGAGTAAGGCCATTTGCTCTGGTTGTCCCAAATGCGTAGAAAGTTATCCCGCAGCACAAACTAGTAACTTGGAAAATTGATCTTGTATCCGGTATGTTGGAAGCAACTTGCACATTGATTCCAGTACTCAGGCTCTGCGCCAGCCTAACAACAGTCCAGGCCAATCCAAATCCAGCAGTCACCTTCTTCTTTCAGCGTATCTCCCGAGGTGGGTGATCCGCGGCCTTACAGCTATAATAGTTCCTCAAGTTCCAGTACGCTGGGACATACAGTTCCAACAACAGCTGGAGGTTGACCATAATTGGTTTTGACCTATCTGGGATCCAAAAACCATACACAGAAAAGATCCTGTGGCTGCTGCCTCTATTATACAAGTGGCATTTTTTTTTCTACCATTAACTAATATACACCCCCCAAAGCTCAGCTCCCATTTCTCTGCAACGCTGAACACAGCCGTCAATCATCACAATAACTGACAGAGGTAATTTGTTACATGCCTCTGAAGGAACAAGCATTACCTTCATACTCTACGGTAATGAAGGTAAATATTACAGATGTATAATTGCACTACCATTTGGCACATGTTCATCACCGATGTTGTGCAATTCCTACAAATGCATATTATTCGGAGTAATCTGCTAACCCACGTAATTCCTTCTCCTCTGGCATTCAACGGGATTTAATGTGCAATACAGGAACTTACTGAGACGTTTCCCTTATCGTAAGTGGAGGATAAAGTGAAAGCTTTCTGCAAACCTCCCTAAACGGGGACAAAAACCACCGGCCGTGGCGAGCGAGCGGCGTGTACACTGGGGTGAAGGACAAAATATGATAAATAACTATAAGAATAAACGTTAAAGGTTGTCAGGATGTTCCTTATTTATGGATATTTGCAATCAGTCTGCAGCAGCAAAGAAGATTCACATGTGTTTGTTTTTTAAAGGGGAAGACAACAGATGTTTTATTTCATTGAACCTAATTAGTAATTGTAGTTTACATGGTAAATTCAACATGGTATTTATTAAGAACACTGGCCCTCATTCAGAGGCGCTGGTTCTGAATGTGGGCGGCCGCTTGTATTTTGAAGAGTGGCCTCCTGGTCGCTAGCTAAGCTGTGGGTTACCACCCACAGCTTTAGTGTCCGACCAGGTTGATGGTCGCGATGGTCAAGACCCCCCCCCCCCCCGCCACTCCTACAAAACGGGGCGAGCTGTCGATCAACATCGACAGCCACCCCTTTTGTAGTGAGCTCCGGAGCGAGAGAATTTCTCACTCGCTGCGGGGCTTGCGCAGGGCCTAAACATCGACCCACTTGCGAGCGGGTCTGAATGAGGTCCACTGTCCATATAGGAGACAATCTTACGTATTTGCTACTTCATTAAATGACTATATTGTGTATAAAATAAGTAAAGTACCATTAGCATTTCTCCATCACTCACTTCTCCAGGCATAAACCAGGCGCATATATTACTGTTGTCTTGTTGCATAAAACTTGTGTGTATACTATACTCACGTAGATAGACGCATCTCTAAATCTACGCAAAACGTATTTTTGCTTCGGCATTTTGGTGTAAATCAGTCCCATAAGGAATTATATCAGTGGTTCCCAAACTGGGTTGTAGGTCTGGGACAAAATCAAATTATTCACTGTCAATGCGATTGGTAGCAACCCACACTGGTTTGGCCTATCAGAATTCTCAATTAAAAAAAACTTTTGACTTAGGGGTGCCATGAAAAATATGCTGATACTCTAGGGCGCTGTAATTCAGGAAAGTTTGGGAACCCCTGTATTCTATAATATGCTAAGAGGTGTGTCCAGCAGCTGCGTAGTAAAGAGCTGGAGAGAGGCCCCGCCTCCTCCCTCCACTCACAACTCTCATTGGCTGTCTGGACCTCACAGCCTCTCCCCTTCTCCAGCTAAACCCCCCACCACTGTAGACCAAAACACTCACACGTGCGCCCCCTCACCCCCCTGCAAAACATCAATATACAAGAATAGTCTCCTTCAAGACCAACATTAAAGGCCATATCCAATTAGCCCCGAACACTGTTCGTGCGCTAATTGATCCCTGTTATCGGCAGAAAAACGTGGATTTTTTGCCGATTTTTTTTTCTCCCTATCTTATTATTTCAGACGAAACAATAAGATACTTCGCCCGTTAACACATAGGAGCCGCGATAAGCTAACGGACCTATGTGTTCTCGCCCTTTTTTGGGCGAAAAAACGGTACTTATCGTGGATTATTTTTCGGGACACATCAGGTCCCGAGAAAAAAAACCCTGATAAGTGCTGTTGTCAGGCTGACTTCGGGGCTAATTGGATAGCCCCGAGCGCGGTAATTTACCGCGGCTAATTGGATATGGCCCTAAATCTGCAAAAGAATTGATACAAGTCCGTGGAATAACGCAAAACTAAAACACTACTACCGCCCCTCCTTATACCACAAATCAATCAGCTGGGAAGGTCCCGTAAACCATAACCGTAACTAGGAGACTGCAGGAATGTATGGAAATGTAGAATATGCCCCCCTACCAGGGGGCTTCTGTTCCGGAGACCGAGCACTGACGTTTCTTATTAAACAAGCAGCATAGCTACAGTAGCTGGATACATACATTACATCCCGCACCATTGCACTCTGGTATTGTATTACAGAGGTCAGTGAACCTTTAATGCGGACTCTCATATTCCTCTCACAAATGTACACGTAAAGGTTCGGCAGCCGGCTAGAATGATTGATGTGCTCTGTGGGGGAAGCGTTTGTACTCCAAGTGCACCGGGATTTATGTCTGGCAGAATGATGCGACAACAATAGTGAAGGAGCAGATGATAAATGCATCGATTCACTTCATTAGTAATGCAATACCGATGGCAAACGTGTCCTAGTATCTGCATACACTGGTCACAAACTATCTTTTTGTACATTTATTTTGCACGCATGTTTGGCAGACTCCCATAGACCCAATAAAATGACAAAACGTGGCCCTGGACTAGGAGTCATATACCATGCCACCCAGCGGATCTTTTTTTAATGTGATATTTTATCATTTAAAAGAAGTTTAACCAATTCAGTCATTAACGAAGCGTACATGTAACAATGGAACCCCCCCATCACAGTACGTGACGACCCATTATACGAATGAGAATAAAGACTCTGGCCAAGCAACAAGACCTGCGCAAAGAGGAGGTGGACAATTTGTGGGCAGGACCAATATTCATGAAGTTATAGATGTTAATCAGTCGGGACGCGAGTAGATGTCCCGTTTTCTTACTGAAGTCTTCTCTAAACTGATGGGATCTTGTGTAGCAAATTCCATAATCTGAGGTTCTTCTGTATCCTCATCTGACGCATCCCCCGGAAAGATGATCATCTACTTCTGGCCGAACAGTCTTATGGGAACAAAGGGATATCTAAAAGCTGAGATGATGTTTTATCCAACAACACTATCAAGACATTTGCAAGATTGGTTGAAAGCGATTGTATACGATCGGCTAGTCTACAAGGCTTCTAACCAGCTGATCAAAGTGTGTGTGTGTGGGGGGGGGGGGGTGGTGTACATACATTGGTAATAATGGATTATGTGACCTATACAGAACACATTTTGACACAGTTATCTAGGGTAGACCATTACTGTCTGTTCTAATAATTGCAATTCATCGAGGTTGCTTAAGCCGCGAGCCCGAACGCTGAAGATCCCTAACCCTCCCCTCACCCCCTCCTAACCTTCCCTTAGTGGTGCCTAACCCTAACCTCCCCCAGGGGTGCCTAAACCTAATTTCCCCCCCCCTCCCCGTGGCTAAGCGCTAACACTGCCCGGCTTACCTTCGTTCGGGAAGCCATCAGTCTAGATTCCAGCATCGGTATATAGACGGGCATCGGGATTTCGATGCCTGCCTTTGTCCCGCATCGGTATTTAGACGCCAGGATTTAGTCAGACGGCTTCCCGGCCATCTGCATTTTGACTGTATCCCGACTAGACATATGGGTAGAAATACACAGCTATTGGCAGAAAGTTTCCACCCAGAAGATATTAAGATTACTTTACCCCTAGGACAACCACTTGGGGTAGAAGGATAGTTTACGGGAGAGCCCACAAAACTCAGATACCAAAGTGCCTAAGTACAACTTAAAACTAGTTGAAGAAGGAAGTAACTCGAAGGTAATCGCAATTGATCTCACAACCCGATAATTACTGGTCTGTAACTGTACTGACAATTATACTGGGCATTCTGAAATAATTAAGACCTATTCATTTCCTACAAGGAGCTTCTCATTTCACCGTCGTGATTTATGAAAAGGGAATTACAGGTTTGCTTAAAAAAATCTATGTAAAAACAGATTAGTGTTGGATGTCTGGTTAAACCAGGCAACATAATTCTAAAAACATTAATAAGAGAGGAATATGAAGTTCACTGACGTAACAAGAGAATAATGTCAGTATTCAGCCAGCTTCTATGAAAAGAAATGTAATATGATATCATACAAATTACTTGTCATATTACAGTGTACTTTAGATGTAAACGGCTCTTACTAATTACTGGTGTCGGCAGTAGAGATTTGCACCAATTAGAACTTATAAAAGTTACATAAAACTAGTTATCCAGGTAGAGTCTGCATTGTCCATGGTTTTATCTGCTTCCGTACACAGCAGACACAGGTAACGATGAAAAGAAATGAAAGCAAGGTTTCTAATACCTGATATCTATGAATCATTATTTCTATATAGTATATAGGGTATGCAGTCGGGAAGCCGGCGGACCTAATCCCGACAGCCGGTTTCCCAACTGCTTAATCCCGGCTAGGGGTAAATGACCGGCGTCTACATCTATACGCCTGTCATTTTACCGACGCCAGGAGACCGGCGCCCAGCATCCCGTTCGAAGTGATGCCGGTACAGGCTATTAAGCAGGAGGTTACAGTGGTGGAGGCGGCAGAATGGTGAGTGCGTGGACGAGGGGTGAGAAAGGACCTGATTCTAAAGAAGCTGCAAGGGTGGAAACGGCAGGGGTGAGAGACATTGTGAATGTGAGGAGTCATGGATGACACCCAGGCAGCAGACCTGAGGGACAGCAGGGGTGGAGATGTTATGGCCAGGAAGGGAGAGTGGTGAAGATGAGCAGGTCCTAGCTGCAAGGGGAAAAACAATAAGTTAGGTTCTGGTCGTGTTTAGTGTGTCCAGCAGATGGCAGAAATGCATGAAGTGACCTGAGTGGATGAAGGGAAAGCGGTTTGGGGAGGAAGAAGGTTTCAAGGGAGATGGTGTAAACGCAGAAGAGCAGGGGGCCAAGGAGGGACTCTTGCGGGACCCTGCCACGTAGAGGAAGGAAGTAGAGGGAGGTGGAATCGGAGGTAGATACACAATTGGGAGGGTTAGTGGCGCATGCGGTGACTCAGAGTGATGGAACGTAGATTTTGAAGGAGAAGTGTTGGATCAGCACTGTCGCAGGCGGCAGACAGATCCAAGTAGATGAGAAGTGACCATTGGCTTCGGCAGTGAGATGGTCACTGACCATAGTGAGGGCAGATATTGTGGAAGGGAGGGGATGGAAGCCAGATTGAAGAGGGTCAAAAATTGAGTAGGAGAAGGGGAATGTTTTGAGGTGGAGTAAGACCTGAGCTTGGAGAAGCAGAACGCAAAGGTGTGGGAGGGGCTATGACAACACATATTAGGTATTTGGTGAGTAAAGAAAATAAGAAAATGTTGACTAACCTTCGTTTTGCACAAAATATAAATGCATATTTCCATGTCCCCTATGGTGATGCAGAACAGTGTTTGCGTTGCTAGACATTAAGTCGTCTCTGCCCCTATGCTCAGCAGATTGCTTACATCGGTATGATGAAAGGATGTGTAAGAAGTGTGCTTGAACCCAGTATGTAGCGTGAACATCTGAGAAATGTCATATGACGGGTGGCTGAGGTGATGAAGCGAGGTTCTGCAGAACAGACATTTGCTCTGTGCAGACCACACACAGCTGAGAACTGCTCTGCGCTCACAGTGATTGGCTAAATCCGGCCTGATCAATAAACCTACAATCTGATCTCTCTGTGCTGCGCAATAAGTCTGATAAGCTCCTTACAACCAAAGCCCTGTGTGTGCGGATAGTGGTTTATAAGCCACTGAGGTGTGTAGTGATAGGCTGCATGCCGTGCTCCAGGGTTAAGTTCCATTAAATAAGACTCTGCGTTTGTCCACATTTTAGTATAGTATTATATAAACTAGTTATTTATGTGTCGATAAACCTTCATTAGCCTCTCATTGAGTAGTCTACAGACCAGTATTTCCCAACCTCGGTTCTCAAGGCACACTAACAGTCCAGGTTTTAGTTATAGCCATGCTTGAGCATAGATGGGTAAATCAAAATAACTGAGGTACTAATTAAGACACCTGTGCTCAAGGATGGTTAGCCTTAAAACCTGGACTGTTGGTGTGCCTTGAGGACCCGTGGTTGGGAACCCCTGCTATAGACAGATGCCTTAATTGGGTTGGGCTGAACTAGAGATCCTGAGGTTTCCTTGTTTCCCAGATGACGTGCCGTCAGCCCCTAATCAGGTATAAATGTGGTTCCCCCTGGCACACCCATCAAATTTGAATAACAACCAGATTTTTATTGAATTTAGGTCTGGGCAGTTTGGTACTAAACACCAAATGGCTTAGTGTAAGTCCATTATATAGCCGCTGCCTTGCATGAACTTCCATACAGCTTTCTACAGTATATCGGTTTTCCCAGTCATCTGGGCTATGTACTGTGGGCCTGATTCAGAGCCGAACGCTCTGACCAGAGCGCTCACTCTGAATCAGGGTCGTCCTATTTAAATGTGGAGCGGCCTTTTGGACGCTCGCATAGCTGTGGGTTACCCCAAAGGGGGCGTGCTGTCACTCACCATCGACAGCACGCCCCCTTTGGTGCGAGACCCCGAGCGACGTATTCCTCGTCGCTCGCCGGGTCTCGTGCATGCGCACGACGGAGCTCCCTCCGTCGTGCCCATGCGCATTCGCCCAACATCGACCCGCTAGCGAGCGACCTTCGCTCACGAGCGGGTCTGAATGACCCCCTTTATACGGAATCGGTATGATTTACCGCCAGACCCCTGGCCGGCGGTTCAAATCCCGACAGCGGCTGCCTGAACAGGATGAAAATCCCGATCGTCCCCAGGTAAGTATTCACCAACCTATTCCCCCACCCTAACCCTCCCCTAGGGGTGCCCAACCCTAACCTTCGCCTAACCCTAATCCCCCCCGCTAAGTGCCTAAACCTAACCCCCCCCTTCCCTGCCGCCTAAACCTAAGTCCCCCGATTCCAGTCATCAATATTTCCTAATTGCAGCTTATTTTCCACTCTTATCGCTCGGTGCTGACCCTCCACTCTCCAACCGGCTTCACTGGCTCCCCATCCCCCTCATTATCCAGTTCAAACTCCTCCCTCTCACATATGCCAATAAGCTCTCCCCCCTACATCTCCCACCTCATTTCAGTCCACACACTCCCGTCCCCTCCACTTCTTCACTGACGGCTGCCGCACCACCACCCTGGTTATCCCTGATGCCCACCTCCAGGACTTCCAGTGCTCTGTCCCCATTTTCTGGACATCATTCCCTCTGCGATTCAGACTTTCTAGCAGCCTCTAGATAGTTATGTATATTGTACTTAAATTCAAGGGGATCAAAGAGAGACAGCTGCTAGGGTATGGGGTGTTATACACACCCTAGATAGCAAATTAAAAAAGCAGTGGTATATCCAGCGGTAACGTATGTTATAGAATGAGCGTAAAGTCTGAATGAAATGGATGATAGTGAAAGTTACATATGCAAACAGGTGACAGGATTCCATGGTATAGTCGTCACTGGCACTGCTGTGTGGCGCCTTGTGGCGAGGAATGTCACCTTTATGGACCAATGATAAACATCCACAGAGGCACTTCCAGTTCCCCTTCTGTAAATGGCCCCTTCTCGTGCTGCATATGCACATGCGTTAATTGCGCTGGAAGCTTCCAGACACCCCCCTGTATTTGGAACATGAAGTAGCAGCTTGACGTGTCCCCTTTAGCAGACAAGTTGCAGCGCTACACAGAATAACCATGTAATTGTCATGTAATAAAAAAAATATATATATATATATTATAATAAAGGCTATCCTCCTCCCCCACTATCAGAGCTCTGGAACTTAGCTGGGATAAACTACCCTCCAGCTCCTGTACTATCACAACCCGGGAGTATAACTAATTACATTTATATTCCAGCTGCCCGCTGGGATACGTTTTCACTAAATAGCGGGTTACCAGAACATGAAGACCCCGGCAGTTATAGAGCCAATTCCAAAATAAAAAGTATTGTCCCCCAATACACTAGCGACGCATTGTTGCGATGCCGGGTTGGAGGATCGGTAAAATCCAACATGTTGGATTTCAGCGATTTGCAGATAACGACCAAAATATGATCATGATTAGCAAATCGGTGAAATTTAAAATGCATAATTTCACCGATCCTCCAATGCATCGCGAAACATGGATGGTCCGTCGGCATTTCTGAACAGCGCTTACAATCCGAACGCAGACTCAGGCAGTCAGTCGCCTAATGTACGGGGGCCTTTTTACAGTGCTCTCTCTAAGATTCAGCTGAATATAATATAGCAGCAGCTCAGTAGACCCGATTGTCTGCCCTTTACATTTTATAAGTTCCACAATACAGGCTGGAACAGATCCGCATCTGCCATACATGCCCGGCACGGAGATCCTTCCCGCACAAAGATGTCTCCCAACATGATAAATGGACAGAACATCTCTTATCGGAGGAATGAAATAGGGGACTTTTGAAGTGGAAATGGTCTGAGAGCAGAACGTTCCTCACAATCTCAGTACGGGAATGACACGAATACAGCGCTTTCTCATCAAAACATTATTTCTAAGTGCATTTTTGTATACTGAGGAGACAGGAGGCAGAATACAGCGGAAGAGAACATGTAGGGCTGAGACAGGGAGGCTGAAATTGTAACACAATAAATCAGTTTTTGTTCAGGGTATTTCCCATCTCAGCGACTTACTGAGCAGACCCGGGAGCCTCTCCTGGGATACTCACAGTTATGTGAACACTGCGGGATTATCATAGCGATGTTGAAGTAGTCAAAGCAGATTCCACAGTGCAGCAAGTCATCCAGGTCCTGCAAAACATGTCAGAGCATCCACCAATCAGACTACTGGACAGGAGAGCAGAACCCCCAACATGTGCCCGGCCCTGGTCACAGGCTTCAAAGCATTCCCCAACTATAGACCACAGCAGCTGTAACCCAAAGACTGGACACTTACACAGTCATATGCAATGCTCACTGTAAGTACAGCAGACGATGTGCATTCTTTCTGGATAATGAAATTCATATGGTACATTGTTACTATTCATTTTTAATAAGTTCAAGGGAAAGTACTTCTAGCTGAGCTGAATAGCTGATTGTGGTCAAGTCTAGAGTAATAAAAACATACCAAGAGCCCGCAAATTGTAGACAGACATAACCCCCTCACCTGACCCCCACCAGCCCCAACAAATAACCCACAGCGGGGGGGCGATTAATTTCTTTTATTGGGCACTTTAACTAATGGGCCACCGACAGAGCATTTCAATTTATGCTCCGTTCAGGCGCTGGTGCCACATGTGTGCGCACCAAAGCAGTGCTTGAGACGGGTTTAGTCGCTTTGCGAGGCTAAACCCGTCTCAAGCACTGCTTGGGGTGCCCAGAAGTTTGGGCACCAAAAGTGCTGACTTTTGGCACATTTGTGCTAGCCACAGGAGGCTGCGAGCAGAAACTAGTCTACCCACTGCTATGCGCGCCCAACGGAGCAACAATTGAATTGCTCCTTCTGAGGCCCATTAGTTAAGGCTGGCAATAAAAGAACTGAATCACCCCCAACCTGTCCAGGAAAAATGGCACCTGACAATCTAGCAGCGTATCCATACCCAGTTGGTTCATGAAGGTGTACGACCATATTGTTCCTACTAAAAAGCGGGCAGTGCAGGGTGCTGGGGTTGCCGGCCGGGAGAATCTGTGAACTCCCGAATAGGGGACTTGGCTGATCGGGGAGGGGCGTATCCTTGTGACACGCCCCCAATTCGTCACACTTTGGGGCGTACCCAGCACTTACGGTGGTGCTGGGCTTCCCCCAAGCTTTCCCCTCACGGCAAATAGATGCCGTGCGCATACGCACTGTCTATTCACCGGGCGGCGATCAGTCACCGCAACTTTTCCGCAGTGTCCCGAGGGTGGGGGAAGGCTCAGGGCACATTTTGACCTTTTAAAATTGGGCAGGGCGCAGCGCCCCGCTAAAACAGCCTAGCGGGAACACTACAACCAATTATGTATAATCTACGCACAGCACTGCTACCTACATCTCCATTTTTACACATATCAAAAAAGGGGGTAACAGTGACAATTTGTATTGACATACCAATTAACTAACACATTTAACATATGTTGGCTTCCAAGAATGAATCCAATAACATATACTGGAAATGAAGGTCTGTGTGTCTCAGACGATTGGCAGTAGCACTGGGCATACTTGGACAAAAATAGAATGCAGCCAACCCCGCGGCTCTCAGATAGAACCCTGGGACACTATACTCGGGGGCATCCATCCCCTTAAGTGTGTCATGGCACCTACTCCTAGTGAAGTCAGCAAGTTTGTGGGTTGAAATAATATTTGGCCTAAACGTTCACTGGGAACTAGCAGCAACATAGCTCCCAGTGGGCCGACAGGCTGTATTTTCATTCATAGCCGTGCTGCTCTATGATGTCACTAATTAGTAATGAATTGACAGATGAAGATTGGTTCAGTGCGCAATGAGGCCTATTCATTAAGCTGAATGGGCCCCATCTTTAGTGGCCCGTTGTGGACGTTTTCAGAGCTTGTTTGCGGGATCAGATTCAGGGCCTGATACAGCAAGAATCGCAGTTGCCTATACACACGCACTCAGCTGATAACGCAGTGCGCAAGCCAGACGCTGCGATCGCAGAGGATACACAGACCCATGGCAGAGTGTTTGATGGGAAGTGCCGTTTGCGGGTGGTGACGGGGGTAGAGTTCGGGCGAACACATGCGTGCTAGTGCAATGGAACTGCGTTGCACGAGTGTGCATAAATTAGCCACTGCGATACCAGACGCTGCCTGAGGCCTCATAGTGCGCACTGAAGTCAGCAACTCCTGAGTGAGGTCTGACCTGCCTTATCTGTGCATATGGGTCCGATGTTACCGATTGTTTCGCTATGTTATCAAAGTATACGGAGGTAAGAGGAAGTGGGCGTACTTATGTTAGGCTGCGATCGCAATGTGAAAGCATACAGTTACTTATCACCGCTGATATTACCAACTGCGTTGCGTGCGTATAAGTAGAATAGCGTTCCATGCTGAATCAGGCCCCCAGACCTCAGATCTAGTAGCGGGGGCTCCACTGCTTCCTATTATAAGGTGTACTGGAATGCGAAGCAGGATCCATTCAGAGACATGCACCTCCAGCAGACACCTTTGTGCAGACACCCCTGCTACTAAGTGTCAGTGTTAAGGCGCCAATCCACGACACGATTAAAATGAATGATAACGACATTGTTACCATTCATTAATCGTGCAGTAATAATGCCGGAACTGGCATTGGGGGGTAATCGGGGGTCGGATTATGACTAGACCCCTATATATCTAGTGCCATTCAAGTCTGGTAGATACATTGCAATTGTCAATGTTATTGCCTGAATGGTAGCTAGGTCTGATACTGCTATAGGGAAATAGAAAGACGGGGGAGATATTCTACCACTATACAATATCAGGAAGACCTTCATTATGCACAGATCAATACATGCATCCCGTCACTGAGGGTTACAATTATTATTATTATAATTTTCTTCCCACTGAAGGAATATACGGAAGAAGGGGTGTAGGAAGAAAGATACAGTTGAAAATAATTAGCACAAGGAACGGTTTTAAAAGAGTATGCAGAGGATTCACATAATTACAGAAAATAGTGTTACATAAACTATGTATCTACATAAGGGACCAGTATGTAATACTGCCGGCTGCATGATTTAGGCAAGTACCACTAACCCTACCTCCTACCCTAACTCTCCCTTAGGGGTGCCTAACCCTAAGCTCCCCCCTAGTGCCTAACCCCCCTCTAAATGCCTAAACCTAACCACCTCCTTCCCCGCACCCTAAAGTCTCCCGGGGGGATGCCTAACCCCCCTTCCCCTAGCCTAAACAGGAGCCATAAAACCTAACCCCCCCCCCCCCCCGCGCTTGTCCCTGCTCGGCTTACCTTCGTTCGTTATGCCGGGCGTCGGTCTAAATACAGGCGTCGGGATTTCAACGCCTGTCGTTAGTGCCTTGCCAGGATTTGACAGATGGGAAGCCGGCGGTCAGCATTCAACGTAGAGGTGGGGAACCTTTTTTCTGCCAGGGCCATTTTGATATATATAACATTATCTGCGGTCCCGGTGCAAACTACGCCCCCTTTGCGTGACATCACACGGGGCGGGGCCACAATCGCCAGTGCTCCGGCGAGCTATAAGGGCAGAGGTGTGACAGTCTGAAGCGTCCTAAGGGGGCAATTCAATTGTTTTATCGCACCCTATCTCCCGTCTAAAGGGACGGGAGATCACGGTGCAATATTCAATTGTGATATTGATATCTCGCCCAAAGAAACAGGATTTAGCCACGAACAGCGGATAAACCAGTCTAAAGTCTTGCTTTGGGTGCCCAACATGGCGATTTATCGCACATTTCTGCTCGAAGGCCGCGGGGGCTGTGAGCTGAAATGTGCGCTCCCGCGGCTCTACACGCCGGTGCCAACAGTTATATCGCCCTCTATGAATGCTCAAGGTGGCACCGCTGCATAGATTCTTGCTGCAGGGTGTCATTCTAGGCCAATGAGTAGCAGAAACAAGCTCGGAGGGCCAGACCAAATGATTCAACGGGCCTTATACGGCCCCTGGGCCTGGGGTTCCTCATCCCTGATCAAACGCCACAGTCCCATTACAAACTGTACACAGTGCCCAGCACACCGGAGTGCCATCTGTCTAACGCCACAGTCCTGACATATACACCACATCTACATAAACGCACACATATACATGATCCGCTAACTTCATAAACATATCCACCCACAGATACTCACACATACATACTGATACAACACATACATACATACTGATACATACATACAGTGGCGGTTCTAGGGGTGGGCTAACAGGGCCGGTGCCCGGGGCGCCACTGAGTCCCCAGAAGATAAAAAAAAAATAATCCCATAATAACAAAAAGAAAAAACAGCGCCGGACCCCCCCGTGTTGCCGGGCGCCCGCTGATATTTGTTATCAGCGGGCACCCGGCTCCCTCACTCCAGAGCTCCGGCTCCCCCATAGAGCACTATGGGAAAGACGTCATGACGTCTCTCCCATAGATCCGTGGTGATGCCGTGGTCGGACCGGACGGCAGCGGACGCAGGAGCGGGGTCTAAGGTAAGTATTGTGTTTGTATTTTTTATTTTTCAGAAGGGAGGCATGGGGGCATTACTACTGCACGAGTATACAGGGCATTACTGCGTGTGGCATAATGTGTTATACAGGGCATTACTGCGTGTGGCATGATGTGTTAATAAAGGGCATTACTGTGTAAGGCGCATTACTGCACATGGCAATTATTCGCACGAGGGGAGAGCTTGGGGGAAGCCCAGCACCCTCATAAGTGCTGGGCACACCCCACAGTGTGATGAATTGGGGGTGTTCCGCAAGGACACGCCCCCTTTCCGGAAGCGCGTGTGCTTTCAGCACGCGCAGAGAAACGTCATCTACAAAAAGTTGTGTTGTTTTGTTTTTGTTTTGTTTTTGTTTTTTGGGGGGGGGGGGGGGTGCAACTGTGAACTTTCGCCCTGAGCTCCACAATGTCTAGAACCGGCCCAGCATACATACTGATATATAGTCATGCATACATACTGATACATAGTCATACATACATACTGATACATAGTCATACATACATACATACTGATACATAGTCATACATACATACTGATACATAGTCATACATACATAGTCATACATACATACTGATACATAGTCATACATACATACTGATACATAGTCATACATACATACTGATACATAGTCATACATACACACTGATACATAGTCATACATACATACTGATACATAGTCATACATACATACTGATACATAGTCATACATACATACTGATACATAGTCATACATACATACTGATACATAGTCATACATACATACTGATACATAGTCATACATACACACTGATACATAGTCATACATACATACTGATACATAGTCATACATACATACTGATACATAGTCATACATACATACTGATACATAGTCATACATACATACTGATACATAGTCATACATACATACTGATACATAGTCATACATACACACTGATACATAGTCATACATACATACTGATACATAGTCATACATACACACCCACATACTGATACATACACATACATACATACACACCCACACACACATACATACCCACATACTGATAGTCATACATGCATACATACTGACACATAGTCATACATACATACATACATACATACACACCCACATACTGATATATAGTCATATATGTATACATACATACATACATAAATAACCATACACACAGTGCCCAGGGCTGCCCGGTGCCAGGGTCTCTTATACTGCTGGGGTAATGATAGGCAGAGGGGCAATCATCACCTGGAGGCGCAGATCCCTCAGGGACCGCTCCGGAGCTGATGACATGTTTGTTGTTGTTGTTGGTCGGTCAGTTATTTGCTTCTCGCAGCTGCACAACCGCAGCCAGATCCCGAATCTCCCGCGCTGCGTGTCCCGGCCGGGCACGCCCCCTCCCGCGCAGGGGACTCTGGGAGATGTAGTTGGAGGGGGCCAAGCAGTGTGTGCAGTCAGTGTGTGTGTATGAGCCTGTTGCAGTGCTGTGAGGGGAGGGAGCCCCGGGGGTAACAGTGAGCGGGGGTGTCACCGTCACACATTACTATCAGCTCACATACATGTCTGTCCGCTCACTGACAGCTGGGGAACTACAAGTCTCAGCATACCCTGCCACAGTTTTACCATGCCCTAACAGCAAACCAGTGGCAAGGTATGCTGGAACATGTAGTTCCATAGCAGCTGGGGTGTCACAGGTGGCCTATTCCTGGACTATATCACCTATACAGAGGGGACTATTATTAGTTATCAGGTTTTAGGGCTGATACTTCTAATTTCTTATCGCTGCAATAAGACATTAAGGGGCCATTTATCAAAGTGTGTTTGAGGTATAAACCCCCGAAAATGGGTTTACCTCAAATATTATGTATCCCGGATGTATTAAGGAGTATCTCCAATACCTGCTGTGATCCCTCCATTACCGCTGGCAGCCGCCTCCCCCATAGGTTTCTATGAGGGATGCGATGATGCCAAACTTACCAATATCTGGAATGTGATGCATTCCGGATATTGGCCCCAGCAGCTAACGTCATCTGAAGATGACGTTAACTGCTGTAGCCTATGGGCTACACCGCACATAATTAGCCGATACTCTCCCAAACTATGGCGGCTGTGCATGTGCAGTCCGCGGCACCCCCTGCACTGGCTGGCAGCTCTGCGGAGACATCGCAGGGACGGGCTCCAAAACTGCATGTCCCAGACGATACATCTATCTGGCCGGCATGATCACATTTTGCAATGCGATTATGGGCATTACTGGCATGCCCTGATCGCGTTGCAAAAGCCATCATTGATAAAGGGAGGCCTAAGTATAGACAGAATGTACCAATACATGCTGGGAAAGCGGCTCTGTGAGGAACCCAGACCATATCTCTGATACATACTGTGGTCTCCCCTAGATACATCCCAGGGATGCTTAATATATGAGGGTACACCGCAAAATTTTTTTGATAAATATGCCCTAAATTGAGGCGTGTATGCGTTTTTCTGCTATGCCCTGCACAAACACATAACCTGGGCATCATACTGTCCTCACACAAAGATGAGGCGCAGGATTATTTTGAAGGGGGATCTACTTGTTGAACGTCCAGTGTAATAGAAACATTATCTGTCCTTTTTTTTTCTTTTTTACGCAAAAGCCACATCATATTTTTTATGTGTACAGTATACATACAGTACATAGCCAAATGCACCCGGACACCTATATGTGCCATCCTTGAAGGCGCTCATGAAACGTCCGGGAGACACACAGATTTTGGGTAATTACCACAGACTTCTGGAAGACCTGTCCACCTTCCTGCCCACTTCCTAAATTCGCACCTGTTCAGTCACAAGAGTGAGGTCACGCATTTCTGTTGGGCAAGAATGCCGGAGTCGCATTTGGCGTTCCAATTCATCCCAGAGGTGTTTCATGGGGTTAAGGTCAGTGCTCTTTGTAGGCTTTGAAATTAATTTAAGGTAAAATTACTGTAAATGCAATGTTACCCAACGGGACTCAACCAGAGAGGAATATATGTATATAACAAATTACAATATATATTTATATACCAGAGCAGAATATATGTATATAAAAATATATATCAATACCAGAGCGGAATATATGTATATGACAATATATAGCTTTTCCGGAGCGGAACATATGTATATAACAATATATATCTATTCCAGTGCGGAACATATGTATATAACAATATATAGCTATTCAAGATCAGAATATATGTACTGTATATAACAATAATATATAGTGGGGATATATGTATATAACAATATATAGCTATTCCAGAGCGGAATATATTATGAATATAACAATATATAGCTATACCAGAGTGGAATGTATATAAATAACAATATATATCTATTCCAGAGCAGAACATATGTATATAACAATATATATCTATTCCAGAGCAGAACATATGTATATAACAATATATATATATTCCAGAGCAGAACATATGTATATAACAATATATAGTGTGATAGGATCACTGGTAAAGTGGTCTGTGGCAGGTACATTTGTCCCAGATTCCTGTCTTTTGTGTTTTAAACTCCCAGGAGAAAGTCTGCAGTGTAGCAGGCTTGAGTTTCGGCTTTTTGAAAAGCCGGTTTGGGACCTGGGGGTTGTGGGTGAGAGGAGAGGGAGGGCTCCACCCACGGCCACTCCAGGTTTTGGTTCTCGCAGCCTGGTAACAGGCTTGTTAGTTTTCCACCTGAGAGTGGCCAATATAAGCCTAGTGTGTTTAGGGCTGAGTGTCTCACCTGGGAGAGCAGGCAGGGAGTTTGCTCAGAGACACTTGAAAAACCTATTTGTGAGTACTGTGCTGTGCTTTGTTGCTGGCGAGAGCATTAGGCCCTGCCAGGTTCTGGTAGTGAGGGAACTACCTGTGAAGTTAGTGCCCCGACAGGGCTAGGATTTATATTTATGTTTTCTTTATATTTCTGTCATTGTACAATAAAAACTGGCGCCGACCAGCTTGTACTTGCATCCAGACTGGTGTGCTGCTTCCCTGCTACTGTGTGTGTGTGTAAGGAAGGAGTCCTCTACCCAGGAGAGGGACCCCCTAACCTAACTGTGTCACAATATGGTGGAGAATGCGGGCAACCACACACACTGAAGTTGCAGTGAGAGGAAAACTTTCCGTTTAAAAATTAAAGGGACAGACACCCAATTTGTGAATGTGGAAATAACACTGTGTCCTTGGAGTCCCATAGAGGAGGCGTCAGCCAATGCTCAGAGAGGCAAGGTTCAGCTTCCAACCTACACCCCAGGACAAAATGGAGGACATTATTAAGGCCTTGTTTCAAGCTACAGCAGCTCAGCAGGAGACAAACAAACTTCAGCAGGAGACTAACAGACTTAAACAGGTCACCATTGAGGAAACCCGCCAGGCCTTAGCGGAAAACAGCCAGGCCATAAGAGAGGTGGTACAGCACCTGGTCGCCCGGCCCAGAGATGTTAATACTGGTCCTCCCACCACCACTCACTCCGTACGAGCCAGTCACTTCCTCCAAAAGATGACTTCGGGCGATGATGTGGAGGCCTATCTCGCCGCATTTGAAAGAACGGCCGAGAGGGAGAGTTGGCCCAAGGAGCAGTGGGCAAGTCTGGTGGCACCTTTTTTGTCTGGGGAGCCACAAAAAGCATATTTCGACTTATGCCTGGCTGATGCCAAGGACTATAAAAAACTAAAACAGGAGATCCTAACTCGCTTGGGAGTCACCACCTTTGTTCGTGCCCAACGGTTCCACCGCTGGGAGTTCCATAAGGACAAGCCTCCACGTTCACAGATGCATGACCTCGTCCATCTGTCCTCAAAATGGCTACAGCCCGAGACGCTGACGGGACCACAGATCATGGAAAGGGTCGTGATGGACCGGTACCTGCGATCATTACCTGTGACTCTGCGCAAGTGGGTGAGCCATGCAGACCCTAAGTCCGCTGACCAGTTGGTCGAGCTGGTGGAGAGGTACGTGGCGGCTGAGGAGCTGATGAGTATGCCCCACCGAGCCCCGATGGCGCACCGGCGAACTCCCACAGACACTGTTCCAGGGGAGAAGGGTGCTGGGCGGTGGAATGTACCTAAGACTGAGGGTGTAGAACCTGGAGACAGGCCTGCCAGGCCGGGAAGGTTCTTGCCCCGTAAACGACTAGACATTAATATGACTCAGTGTTTCCGATGTGGTGGCTTCGGCCATATTGCCGCTAATTGTGCACTTACAACTGAACCTATGCAATGTGATACTGCTCATGTCTACCGCAGGGGGTCTTTCTTTGCACAGATAGCCTGTACGGCTGACCGGCAGGCTGTGACTGATAAGCACGTGTGTATACTCACTGTAGATGGCAACCGAGTAGAGGCACTGTTAGACTCTGGTAGCTTGGTGACACTTATAAAAGCTGAGCTGGTGAACCCCTTGCGGCGTGAGGGGAAAACTGTTGGTGTGACCTGCATACATGGGGATACTCGATATTATGTTACTGCCGAGGTGAACATCGAGACACTCTGTGGTTCTGCTATAGTTTCTGTAGGTTTGGTACATGGTCTGATGTACGATGCAATATTGGGGAGAGACTTTGCTCACTTCTGGAAGTTGTGGGAAAGCCGTTTTGTTCCAGAGGTGAACAACCCCGATCCATTTGAGAAGGTTGTCGATGTAGTGGAGGAGGGAGTTTCTTCTGAGTCAGAGTTATTCCCTTTTTCTACTATGATTGGCGAACTAGAGAATGCGGAGCGTGACGGTGGCCCGCCAACTGATGTGCCTCCCATTGAGGTGGGAAGTGTTGTTGGGCCAGGTGATCGTCTGCCTGATTTAGAGGTCAGAAGAGAGGTCTTTGCCGTGGAGCAGTTGAATGACCCTACTTTGGTAAAAGCCAGGGAGAATGTAAAAGTAGTTGATGGTAAACCCGTAGACCCTGATAGTCCTTTGTCCTATCCCCACATGGCAATGTGGCAGGATTTGTTATATCAGGTGACTAAGAAGGGGGAAGATGTTGTGGAACAACTAATAGCTCCCAAAGCCTACAGAAGAACAGTGTTGGATCTGGCCCATGGTCATATAACGGCAGGCCATCTAGGGGTAGAGAAAACCACTGAGCGAATAATGCAGAGGTTTTTCTGGCCCGGGCTTCATAAAGAGGTATCTGACTTTTGCGCATCCTGCCCTGAGTGTCAGTATCATGCTCCCAGGCCACATTTTAAGGGTCCACTAGTTCCATTGCCTATCATAGAGGTGCCGTTTGAAAGAATAGCGATGGATTTGGTTGGACCCTTAATGAAGTCTGCCAGGGGACACCAGTATATTCTGGTCATAATGGATTACGCTACCAGGTACCCGGAAGCGATCCCGTTGCGCAATACGTCAACCAAGACCATTGCCAGAGAGCTAGTTCATGTCTTTAGCAGGCTGGGTATACCTAAGGAGATACTAACTGACCAGGGTACACCGTTTATGTCCAAAGTCATGAAAGAGTTATGCCGCCTGTTTAAAATCGAACAGTTAAGAACTTCGGTTTATCACCCCCAAACCGATGGGCTGGTCAAGAGGTTTAACAAGACGTTAAAACACATGCTTAGGAAAGTGGTCGACAAGGATGGTAGGGATTGGGACTACTTATTGCCGTATTTATTGTTGGCCATAAGAGAAGTTCCCCAGTCCTCCACCGGGTTTTCACCCTTCGACTTGTTGTATGGGAGACACCCAAGGGGGTTACTAGACATTGCCAAAGAGACATGGGAGGGGCAGTCTAGTCCTTACAAAACGGTGATTGAGTATGTTTCTCAAATGCAGGAGAGAATTGCTGCGGTAGTGCCGATAGTGAGAGAGCACCTGGAACAGGCTCAACAGGCACAGCAGAGGGTATACAACCGCAATGCTCGGTTACGCAGCTTTGCTCCTGGGGACAGAGTGTTAGTATTGGTTCCCACTGTGGAAAATAAACTTTTGGCTAAATGGCAAGGGCCCTTTGAAATCTTAGAAAGAGTGGGGCAGGTCAATTACAAAGTTTACCAGCCGGGGAAAAGAAAGCCGGAACAGATATACCATATAAATCTGTTAAAGCCCTGGAAAGATAGAACGGTACTGTCGGCCGTCCGAGACCCTCCAGTAAGTCCAGGGCCCTTAGTTCCCGAAGTGACAGTGGCAAAAACCCTGTCGGCAATTCAACAACAAGAGGTCAAGGAGTTTCTGATTAGAAATAGGGTGCTGTTCTCTGACGTACCTGGGAAAACCTCGGTCATTAAACATGACATTATCACTGACCCAGGGGTTAAAGTTAATCTAAAGCCCTATAGGTTACCAGAAGCACAAAGAGAATCGGTGTCGAAAGAAATGAAAAATATGCTAGAGTTAGGGGTTATTGAAGAATCACATAGTGAATGGTCAAGTCCCATTGTGTTGATTCCAAAGCCCGACGGGAGTGTGCGTTTCTGCAATGACTTCCGAAAGTTGAACAGTGTTTCAAAATTCGATGCCTATCCGATGCCAAGAGTGGATGAACTGATTGAGAGACTAGGGACGGCAAGGTATTTAACCACTCTTGACCTAACCAAAGGGTATTGGCAAGTACCGTTAACCGAGAGCGCCAAACAAAAGACAGCTTTTTCAGCGCCAGAGGGCTTGTTTCAGTACAAGATGTTGCCCTTCGGGCTACATGGGGCACCTGCTACCTTCCAAAGATGATGGACAGGATTCTAAGGCCCCATAGACGGTATGCGGCTGCTTATCTGGATGACGTGGTCGTTCATAGTCCTGATTGGCAGTCTCACTTACCCAGGGTACAAGCAGTGTTGGACTCCATCTATAAGGCAGGTTTGACAGCCAACCCAAAAAAGTGTTGTCTAGGCATGGAGGAAGTAAAATATCTGGGATACACCATTGGCAGAGGCCTGATAAAGCCTCAGCTCAATAAAGTTGATGCCATACAAAACTGGCCACGGCCTCTGAATAAGAAGCAGGTGAGAGCCTTCTTGGGAATTACGGGGTACTACAGGAGGTTTATACCCAACTTTGCCACCATGGCAGTCCCACTGACTGACCTGACCAAAGGCAAACAAAAAGTCATTGTAGAATGGAGTCCTGAGGCAGAGAAAGCTTTTCAGGAGTTGAAAGTAGCGTTGTGTTCCCAACCAGTCCTGATGACTCCTAATTTTGAAAGGGAATTCATAGTACAAACCGATGCATCAGAAGTAGGTATAGGAGCGGTCCTGTCCCAGAACAAGGAGGGTGAGGAACACCCTATTTTCTATCTTAGCAGAAAGTTGAATGTACATGAGAGAAACTATGCCACAGTGGAGAAGGAGGCGTTGGCCATAAAGTGGGCGTTAGAGGCTCTCAGGTACTACTTGGTCAGAAGAAAGTTCAAATTGATCACTGACCATGCCCCTCTGAAGTGGATGTCTGAAAATAAGGACAGTAATGCGAGAATTACAAGATGGTTCTAGGCGTTACAAACTTTTAAATTTTCAGTGGAACACAGGCCAGGAAGCCAGCTGGCCAATGCTGACGCGTTGTCACGCGTTCATTGTTTGGGGGCTTCAGTTGTTCCGCCCCACAGGTCGAAACAAAGGGGGGGGGATATGTGATAGGATCACTGGTAAAGTGGTCTGTGGCAGGTACATTTGTCCCAGATTCCTGTCTTTTGTGTTTTAAACCCCCAGGAGAAAGTCTGCAGTGTAGCAGGCTTGAGTTTCGGCTTTTTGAGAAGCCGGTTTGGGACCTGGGGGTTGTGGGTGAGAGGAGAGGGAGGGCTCCACCCACGGCCACTCCAGGTTTTGGTTCTCGCAGCCTGGTAACAGGCTTGTTAGTTTTCCACCTGAGAGTGGCCAATATAAGCCTAGTGTGTTTAGGGCTGAGTGTCTCACCTGGGAGAGCAGGCAGGGAGTTTGCTCAGAGACACTTGAAAAACCTATTTGTGAGTACTGTGCTGTGCTTTGTTGCTGGCAAGGGCATTAGGCCCTGCCAGGTTCTGGTAGTGAGGGAACTACTTGTGAAGTTAGTGCCCCAACAGGGCTAGGATTTATATTTATGTTTTCTTTATATTTCTGTCATTGTACAATAAAAACTGGCGCCGACCAGCTTGTACTTGCATCCAGACTGGTGTGCTGCTTCCCTGCTACTGTGTGTGTGTGTAAGGAAGGAGTCCTCTACCCAGGAGAGGGACCCCCTAACCTAACTGTGTCACAATAGCTATTCCAGAGCAGAACATATGTATATAATAATATATAGCTATTCCAGAGCAGAAAATATATATATAACTTTATATATAAATGATGGCGGCATTCCATTGGAATACTGGAGCAGAAATGTAATTGGCCCGGGTGACACTGTACAGGATAAGTAGAACCCTGGTCACTGCAATTAATTCCAGCCATGTCTATTTAAAACATTAAAAAAAAACTTGAACTGGGCGCAGTCTCACTGATCGCATTTACAAGCAGCAATTACCAGAAAAATTATGAAGATGTAGCTAATAGGCTGCAATGCGCTAACGCCGTCTAACCTGGTTGCGAGTAACGGGGGCCGCGGTACCCTGCGTCAGTTTTCCTAAAGCACAAGATAGATCTCATATTTCCTGCTTTTGACATTTAGTAAATTGCCCTGGTACTAAAATCATGCGGAAACCACAGTTACCTCATGATGTTCTGGGGGAATTAACTTCAATAAACAGGGAAATCCAGTTATATTGCACCCAGTGTAAAGGGTTAATTTTGAGAGTTTTTGCATAATCCAGGCAAGTTATTTGTCACCAGTTATTATTGTCAGTGAAATCAAATCCTTGGGAAATGAATCTGGTGTCCCAATGCCAGCTAAGGTTGGCATCTTCTCCCCCCGGCTAAGTTCTCTGACGCGCTGCGTCTGTCCTGAGCTGCTCCTGCGTGGTAAGCCATTTACACTCCCTGGTAATGAGGCCTTGTGTTCCTTGGGGGACCATGAGCCGAGAAAGAGGCGTCATTGCAGAGAGCAAGTCAAGGTCTCACTCAGTACCCAGAACATGTTCCTGCTAATGTACTGTATGTGTGACTGACACAGGAGGGTTCTGCATTCTGACATACAGTAAAAGCTAATTATTGTTGTAGAACCTGGGAGTCAGGACACCTAGCGAGTGGCACAATCTGAATTTCGGAGTCCCTATGTTAGATGTGCAACTGATTCAGAGTCGTACGCAGTAACAATGTTTTTACAATTGCCTGATAATCGTCAATCTGCGCATGCGTCAAAGTACATTACCGTAGTTACTCGCAGCCACTTTTTACACGCAGTGTGATTGACAGACGGGGAGCGTTTCTGGCGGGTAATGGGGAGGAGTAACGACAAAGAACTCAGGCATATCACAGCCGTTTTGGGGGCATGTCACACCCTGCACCTGTGATCCCATGCGCGCATAAATTGCATATTCTGCATCAGTGTATGGCCTCCATTGTGAATTAAGCATCTGAGCTCGCGACCACTTTAGTGCCAAGTCCGCAGCATTCTAATTACGTATGATGGAACTTCTCCGTGCGTCCACTTAGTCACCTGCTTCTCACCGCCAGAGCTTAAAGTGGTCCTGGAGAGGTGGTGGAACTCATCTCTCCTGCCAGCATTTAACTAGCACCTTCTAGAAGATTAGCTAGAATCTGATTGGTCGCTATGGGCAACATCTCCACTTCTAAAAACCCGCACTTTAGTAAATATACCCCTAGGTGTCTTTCTTGCACAGGGCCTCTTCTGTACGTGTGTCACTTCCCCCCGCTTTGTGTTTGTGTGTCTGTCTTTAATTTTGTGGGGAGGTCTGAAGGTATGAGGGGGCTCTGATGGGTATTTGAAAGTCTCGGTGAAGTCTGAGGAGCATCTTATGGAGATTTAAGGGGCATGTGGGGAAAGCTGAGGTCATGTTATATGATCTGAAGGGGCACGTGGGGTGGTCTGTAGGCATGCCGTTTCTCTGACTGAATGGGCATGACTGGCTGGGCACACGCAGGTGACAGTCAGATTTTCCATAGGTGTGTTGTGGGCATTTATCTAGAATTATGACCTTTTTGTGCTATGACAAGTGGGCTCCAAATTCAATAGCATCTTCTGCACCTAGTATGGGGGTAGGTGTGGGCACTGATAATAGTGTGACTGTTACGCTTGCGGATGGGGCACATAGATGGGTGCAACTCAGAAGACGGGCATATAGTCACTGGAGCATTCCTTTCTTATTCCATTCCCCCCAGCCGCCCCGGAATTGCAGCTGCATTACATAACACCTTAGGGCCTGTATCAGCATTGCACGTCAGTGCACTGCTGATCGCAGCTTCACCGTTATTGGGACCCATTCTGCGCGTGTGCAGACCGGGTCGGCAATCCTGCACACTGGGCCTGATTCAGCAAGGAACACACAGGAGAGAACGTACGCACCCGTCCTCTGTGAGAATATGCTAATCAATGCATACGCACGGAGACCGCAGCACATGATGCAGACGCCCAGCGGCATATTCAGGCCCATCTCCCTTTACTCTCAGCCTGATCAGCACGCAAGATAGCGTAAACATCGGTAACATTGAGAACCATCGTACCCATTAGCATATTAGTGGTTGACCTGAGCTGTCGCAGGATTTTGGCCGCTTGCTGTGTAGAGCTTACGGTATGGCTGAGTATGCCACAGCACTGCCTTAATTATGCACGTTCCTATAACGGCGTCCCAACGCACAGGCACGCCTGCTTTTCGCCTGACCACCCCCGTCACCACCCACAAACAGCACTTCCTGTTAATCAATTTCTGAAGGGTCTGCGTACCCTAACCCGATCGCACTGGCTAGTTCGCGCACGCGCATTGCGATGCATGCGCAGTGCAAAAACATCGGCCAAGTGCGTGCGTTCTCTCCTTTGCGTTCCTTGCTGAATCAGGCCCACAATCCGGCAACAGACTGTCAGTGATTGATAGTCTGCGGCGGTTTCTGGGCCGGAAGGGGGCGGCGACAGTGGCCTCCGTTTTCCAAAACAGAGGCCCGTCGCCGCCGTTGGGGGAGAGTGGAAAGGCCAGGATCTCCGTTGGCTGACTTAGATTTCCTAGCCTCTTTTGTGCATCTGCAGCGGACAGCTTGCGTGACCCCATGGGTCACGCAAGCTGGCCGATGGACACGTAGATGATCCGATGCTGCGTCCAAGGACACAGCTCGGATCAGTAATACATGGAGGAGGCATTACAGCTCCAGCTGCGTTACCATATCAGAGCTATCGCCACTCCGTCCTCTGCTTAATCAGGCCCTTAGAAGCTACGGCTCAGAGGTAGATCAGCAGTCGTTTCTCAGGGGTAAATTTACTAAGCTGGGAGTTCTATTAAGAAGTGATGTTGCCCATAGCAACCAATCAGTTTCCAGTTATTATCTTCTAGAAGGTGCTAGATAAATGAGAAGAAGAATCTGATTGGTTGCTATGGGCGACATCACTTCTTAATAGAACTCCCATCTTAGTAAATTTACCCCTCAGTCTCACTTTGGCCGGGAGCTGAAGTTACATCAGGCATGCCCCTAGTGTGTAGTACAAATATGAGTTTTAAATAGAAAGTGATACGTTAAGTCTTTGGGGCTGATTAAGACCTGCATGCTAACTGCAGTAATGCTGTCATTCACTTACTGTAGCGATTATCTGCTACTGCACAGGCACAACACTTTCTGAAACCCCTATGACGCATGCAATACCCTGAGTGTTTTGCGCACGGGACCGATGGTATCAGAAATGGTGAGGGAAAACCATGGGTGTTAGCTGAGAGGGGGGTCTGAAGTGAACGCTAAAAGAAAAACTTACGTAAGTGTGTTATGAGATTGTCGCGGGCGTGTCAGTGAAAGCAGCTGCGTCCTCAGACCCAGAGCCGCAGCCACAGTGGTCAGACGGAGACACTGCGCCTGCCACAGGGCTGATGCAAGTGTCGGTGGTGCGCTGATAGTGGAGTGCGAAGAATCACCAGTGGCGTAACAGCGGGCAGAGACGCTGAAAGTGGGCGTTTCAGTGCTTGCACATTAATGTGTACGTTGGTACACAAGGGGTAGTCTGAAACTGGTACTCTGCAAACATACGCACAAGTGGCTGCAACTGCGTGCACTACTGAGTCAGGCCCTATCTTTGCTAAAATTAGGTATAGTGTGTTCTGTAAGCAGAATTGTACATATAGGGCCTCATTCAGAGCTGATCGCAATTAGCGCTCGCTCGTTCAGAAAAAGGGGGTGGCTATTCAAATGAACCGTTCGCTCCTTGCGGTCTGTTGATGCCTCCATGTCTGAACGAGTGAACAAAACATGCGTACTTTTATTTGAAAAAGACGCCTGCTGGCCGCTCGCATCATCCGTCATGTCCGCTATTTATTAGATTAATCGAGTACATCGAACAGCGTATGAACTGCTCGCTATTCTTGTGGCTGGCTTTTCCTACCACTATATTGCGAGCAGTTCTGACTATAAAACAACCAAGTGACGTGGTCAATGACGCTGCTGTTTTACTTATGCACACCCATAAAACGCCCGCTTTGACCTTTAAGCACGCCTGCGTTCTGATCTCCACTCCCCGTTTTCAAGCACCTTCCCCTGTTACCACCCACATACGCCTCATTCTGTCATTCAAAATAGCAGGCCTTCGCTATATAGTGAACAAACAATTTTCGGCCGCACTGACTGGTTTGCGCATGCGTACTAAAAACCGTACACATGCGCAGATGGGCGAACATCGCTCAGAACGAGCGTACTGCCGCTTACGAGCGGCTCTGAATCAGCCCCATAATCTTTTCATTAACATCTTGAATATGACTGTCTAGTCAGCTTGTGTGTATAATAGGAACACAAGGGGGAAATTCAGTTAACAGCAGGGTTTACGGCAGGCTCTTAGCTCCCGGGTTAAGTGCCCGGAGCTATTTAATTATACTCTGCATTAAGACCCGTGACTAATGCGTGGTATGGCATAGATTTCCGGAGCTATGCAATTACCGCGCACAGGAAGCCTGCAGTAACACCCGAGGGTGCACTTAAGGCAGATTTCGGTTTGCACCCTCCTGAGGTGTAAATGGAAGTCTGCAGGGGTTGATGAAAGGTTAGTAGCAAAATGGGCAAAACGTAAAAAAAAAAGTTATGGAAAAATTTGGAATGCCACATGTATGCAAAGTCGTACTAATGACAAGATGCATAGTTGTCACATCGGTAGCATATGTATCTAGTTTACAACCAGTCATTGTCAGAGTGTATTTGCACCTTCCCTGTATCAAGTGCCACCGGGGGGTAAATGTTAAATGGGTAAGAAGGACCTGTTCTCTAATGAGGCAGCGGTTTGTCATTTTTTTTTATTTTTTTTAAATCCTCCATGTAACATGGATGCGCAGCCCCCCAACAATCAGAGATGTACGCAAACCCGATGGTAATCAGGCCCTTTCTCTCTCTAGCGCCGCCCTTCTGCTCATCATCAGCTGTCACAGCTATTCCCAAAGCTCTACCCCTCTGAGAGCGCTGACACAGAGCAGCGATAGGCAGAGGTCAGACTTCCGCCCGGCTCTGTGATTAGCATGCTCAGCAATAGTCACTGTGATTACAATGCTAGACGCTCTCCTGGGTAATGACATAACCGCTCCTGTTTTAATGAACACTTGACAGATGAACAGATACTAAATCAATCTGAATGAGAAAACCAAGATGGTTTTATGAAAAATTCCTACTGCCTCTCTGAGACAACTAGAGATGGGTAAAGCGCTAATTTAATTTCGATACAGAATGTGTCGTATCACTGAGGTGTGAGGTTCAGGCGATATAACCGCCAGCTTCTGCTGTTGCTGCGCAATTCCACACCGTATATTGCTGAATTTGTAGGAGGGATGCTGGGCTGTATTCAGAGGCGGCCGTACGGTCTACGACCGCGCGGCCGCCTCGATGTTTGTCTAGTGCGCATGCGCACGAGGGAGCCGGCTCCTTCGTGCGCATGTGTGAGACCCGCTACGACCGACAGCGCTGGTCGTAGCGTGTCTCTTTCCAAAGGGGGCGAGCTGTCGATGTTGATTGACAGCTCGCCCCGTTTGGAAGGCGGGCCGGGGGGGTGGCAGCCCAAACGGAGGCGTTCCCATGGGAACGCCTACCGTTTGGGGGAGGCCCCACTGACATCTGTAGTGATGTCAGTGGAGAGCTTCCGGCTCTGACAGAGCCAGAAGCTCTCCGGGGCTTACGACAAGTGAGACCCTACCCTAGGGTCTCGTCGTAAGCCCCGATGGTCGCCATCACCCTAGCGGTCGTTAGAGCTGTGGGTGTTAACCCACAGCCTAACGACCGCAACAGAGGCGGGCGGTCAGGATGCAAGCGGCCGCCCAGTTTCTGAGCGACCGCTTGCATCCTCCGACCGCCTCTGAATGAGGCCCACAGAGTCATTATCATTATATATATATTTTTTATTCTGTTTTGTTTATATGACGCTACAATGATTCTGTGTTGCTGTACCTAGGGGTAGAATCTATATTTATATTACATAGTACAAGGTGAACACTTTAGACAGTTACAGGTAGATTCACAAATGAACAAATGACATCATTACACAGAGAAAATAAAAAGTCAGAGGGCCTGATTCAGAGACGGACGCTCTGAAAGAGCGCTCGCTCTGAATTAGGGCGTTTTTTTTTTTTGAGCGGCCTCCTGGCCGCTCGCATAGCTGTGGGTGACCACCCACAGCTATAGCGAGCGGCCATGATGATGTTGTGGTAGGGTCTCGTGGCCGCAAGCCCCAGAGAGCTTCTGGCTCTGTGTCAGCACTCTGTGTGAACCTCACACCTCAGTGATACGACACATTCTGTATCGAAATTAAATTAGTGCTTTACCCATCTCTAGTTGTCTCAGTGAGGCAGTAGGAATTTTTCATAAAACCATCTTGGTTTTCTCATTCAGATTGATTTAGTATCTGTTCATCTGTCAAGTGTTCATTAAAACGGCAGCGGTTATGTCATTACCCAGGAGAGCGTCTAGCATTCTAATCACAGTGACTATTGCTGAGCATGCTAATTACCCAGCTGGGCGGAAGTCTGACCTCTGCCTATCGCTGCTCTGTGTCAGCGCTCTCAGAGGGGTAGAGCTTTGGGAATAGCTGTGACAGCTGATGATGAGCAGAAGGGCGGCGCTAGAGAGAGAAAGGGCCTGATTACCACCGGGTTTGCGTACATCTGTGATTGTTGGGGGGCTGCGCATCCATGTTACATGGAGGATTTAAAAAAATAAATAAATGACAAACCGCTGCCTCTAATAGAGCCAGAAGCTCTCCCACTGACATCACTGGTGATGTTAGTGGGGCCGCCCCCAAACGGCAGGCCCCATGGGAACGCCTCCGTTTGTGAAGCCACCCCCCGCGCCACGCCTACAAAATGGGGCGAGCTGTCGATCAACATCGACAGCCGCCCCTTTTGTAGTGAGCCACGGAGCGAGTGCTTTTTGTGCTCGCTCCAGGGCTCGCGCGTGTGCACTGGGCCACCATCGACCCGCTTGCGAGCGCTATGCGCTTGCGAGCAGGTCAGAATCAGGCCCAGAGGCCCCTGCTCACAAGAAGCTTACATTCTAGAGGGGCAGGGGCATTTCTAGAGAGGAGGGGACCTGTGTGCAGTCTCCGATACAGACCCCCTCCTCTCCGCCCGGCGGCCGGCAGCACACTGAGCTGTGCGCGGCCAGGAGTTATAGAGTCTGGGCACTAGAGTGTGCAGAGTTAGGAGGAGGGTGGTAGGCTTCAGGGAAAGTGAGTTTTAAAGGCTGAGGGGCTTATGTCATAGGGTGCGAGCTGCAGCCGCTGCAGGAACTCCTGTGGGTCTTCCCCTATAATTAAAGCGGCAATCATTTAAAAGCAAAACCCGCTTGGTTTTGCATTTAAAATGTTTGCAGCTTTAAAAATATGGGAAGACTCGCAAGAGTTCCAGCAGCGATTGCAGCTCGCACCCTACTAGATAAGCCCCCGGGGAGTCCAGCTGAAAGCGCTATTAACTTGCACCCGGGGAAGGTGTACATGTGCAGGTGTAACGGCGGTAAAAGATGCACACAAAGACGCCGCTGTGTCCAATTCAGAATCAGCCCCTGTGGGCGATGCTGAGTAACACACTTTTCAGTCACCTCTCCACCATACTTACCTACTTTGCTGGGCAGCTTTCCGGGAGCAGCAGGAGGGGACCTGCTGCTCTCCTCTTCGGGGGGCGGGGCCAGACGATAGACTGCATTAGGCCCCGCCCCCTTTGCAGGAAACCCCCGTGATTCGCGGGTCCGTGAGGAGGGGGCGGGGCTAAATGACGTGATTTGCCTAATTTAGCCCCGCCCCTTCCCGACGGACCCGATAATTTCAGGTAAAATCTCCCCATCCTGCCCACTTCACTAGGAAGTGGGCGGGATGCGGGAGATATGCCTACTCTTCCGGGATCGCGGGGGGTTACCCGAAAAATCGGGAGCCTCCCGCGATTCCCGGGAGAGTAGGCATGTATGCTCTCCACTCGCCGGCAACTGAAGGGGCTACGCAGCGTTGGGAGTAAGCGTATATGCACCAATTTCCAAGGGTATCATTTGCACCAAGCACATACCTCCCAACATGACCCTCTCCAGGAGGGACAGTGCTCTGGACTTCCCTGGTAATTTATGATTGGTGGAGGCTCCAGGGGCGGGGCTGCAGTACAGTCCAAAATTCAAATAGGGGAGTCACACCAACTGCCAGTGAGTCCCAGCCAGTGATGTTGGCAGTGTGTGACATGAGAGTTGGTGACTCCCCTATTTGAATTTTGAACTGTGCTGCAGCCCCACCTCTTACCAGGGAAGACCAGGACCAGAGCATTGTGTCCCTCCTGGAGAGGGTCATGTTGGGAGGTATGCAAGCATAGTCTGCCGGAAGCGTGAACTGATGATGGTGACAGGCATCCGGATAAGTGCCGTCCGGTCGCAAAGAGGACTTCTGCATGCTAGTAAATAGGCGCACTGTTGTCTGTGCACACAAAAGAGGGAGCATATGCGGCAGACTTGCATTTATTTCTTAATCGTAACCCCAAGGCCTATAGATAGAGTTGGGAACGTGGTGTCAGTTTATTCCACTGTGAGGTTGAGTTGGAGGGGTAGTGCCAAAGACTGCTTGAAAACTTGGGGGGGTTCAAATGTTTTCTCCTATCTCTAAAAACGTCCGTCCCATACAAGTAACGCAGAAAGACGTGAATAAGGCCCAATCATTACGCATTGGTTACGTTTTTACTGCCAGAATATTTTTGCCTTTCTATCTTCTAAGGATACAACCAGGTATAGTACATAAGAAAAGTTGCCAAATAAACTTTACATTTTTAATAAATGTAAAATAAAATATGGATTTTTGCAGCTGTGTAGGTGAAATCTGCTGTTTATATTGCCAGGAATGAAGAATCTTTGGGGGTTTAATGATGCAGCTAAAGATAGGTCTCGCACCTGCAGCCTCCTCCAAACAAGCCGGTAATTAAAAGGCCTTCCACATAAATGCTTTCCGAGCCAATCAGATGCCGGAGAAGCGCGCAGCCAGGGAAAGGTCACGATTAAAGATTCATACAAAGTGCATGTGCTCCGGAGAAATATGTGTTTGATTCCGTGTTTAATACAATTTGCAAAACTACAAGTAAAGGCGATAACGAGCTGTCAGCTGCCTGAAAATATATTTAATTCTAATATATGACATAACGTAAATTTGATTCCTATGTAAAAAAAAAAAAAAAAGCCTCTGTACTACTATTGTAATGGGGCCAATTTATAGAAAGTAACATGAAGCAAAAATATACAATGGTCTAATACAGGGGTTCCCAACCACGGTCCTCAAGGCACACTAACAGTCCAGGTTTTAAGGATTACCATACTTGAGCACAGGTGATTTAATTAAGACCTCAGTTATTAACCATCTGTGCTGAAGCCTGGATATTACTTAAACCAGAACTGTTAGTGTGCCTTGAGGACCAAGGTTGGGAATCACTGGTCTAATAAATAACAAATAAATATGTAAACAGCCTCGTGTCAGTAGCACCCTTCTTCAGCCTGTGGTGTGCCTAGAATGGCAACCTGGTGAGGTGCTCTGCAGTATGTCCCAGCTACCTGGCTGCTGCTGACCCTACTGTTTAACATCATGACGTCACATGTCCTGGGGGTATCGGGCGTTGGATTCCGGCACAGGGGGGCGGAAGTGTTTTTGCAGCATAGGTAGAATATCGTGCTAGATTTAACTTTTCAGATTGAGGGGCCTATTCATCATTACTAAACTTTCCCTGGAGGTAATTAGGTTTAGAACTGGCATGGAGTTCTACCTAATTACCGGAGGAATTCATCATTCCTCCTCCCCATAACTATCTATTCCGAAAAGCTGCCATTTTTGTGATGACAGCTTTTCAGGAAATAGATAGTTATCCCTCTCTACTGTAACTTACCGCAGCTGGAAACAGTGCTGCGCATGTGCTGTTATGTCTGTAAAACCAGCGCATGCGCAGCACTGCCTACACATGCGGTAAGTTTGTGTCCCCCCCCCCCTTCAGCGCTTACCTGTCCGCGCAGCAGCCTCCGGCTCCGTCCTGCTGGTCTGTCACATGGTCTCCCAGCAGGCCACAGTACAGATTAGAAAAATAAAAAAAGTTTTTTTTTTTTTTTTTTTTTCTAATCTTTATTGTGTTCTGCTGGGAGAACACAGTGTCCGACCAGCCCCCGGAGCCAGAGGACGCACCAGAGCGCCGGAGGGAGTTGTCGGGGGACCTGTCCAGCTGGCAGTGGGTAAGTTTCACCTGCTATTCGCCAAATTCATAATTTTCGGAATTTGATGAATACCATAATTTCCAAATCCCCATACTAATGTACTAATGTATGGGGAGTGTGGAAATTAACGCAGGGGGACTTAGCAAGGAGATATCAGTGATATCTCCTGTGCAAAGTCTGTTCATGAATACTAAAATAACGTTATTTAAGGAAAATGTCCTTAAAAACGTTAATTTAGTGTTGATGAATAGGCCCCTGAGACTGTTAGCCGCGTGTGTTAAAGCTGTGTACAGGGAGCATTTTTAGGGGAGGTTCCTGCTTTCTTAAATGCTGGCGATTATCGTGTTTCTTCCCTTATTTCCTTTACTATAATGGGAGGCACTTTGCTATGTCCACTTGAATCTCTGCAGAGAAAAGCATTTCTAGAAGCATTTTGCCGAATGGAATAAAAAATTCCAAAATGCCTAATGTAATATAGACGGTCCTAATCTCCCCATTCAATTAAAGGTCTGTTCTACAGAGATAGCAGGGTTGACTTTGATGTAACATTAAGACTTTTGCCCAGTCCGTATCTGCAAAAGTTTCCACCTGCTCTCAAACCTGACGGTATATTTTACAAAGGTTCGATTTTGCATTCGATTTTGGTTTGATTTTTTTATGAAAGGATTTACTAAAGGCCTAATCAAATCGAACAGAAAAATGTATTTCAAGTGAAATCGAATTTCTGAAAAACATCAATGTTTTTCCATAGATGACTATAGGATTCCTTCATTTACTAACGTTCGATTTGTAAATCGAATGAAAAACGAACACCATATCGAACTGCAAATCCCCAAATGAATAGAACTGCTTCATGCTTTCAATTTCAGCATGAGCAGTTCGATTTGACACAGATACATACATACATAAATCAGTGAGATGCATGCATGTATCTTACTGTAAAAAGCTTGTTAAGTGTTAATTAAAAAAAAATGACGTGGGTTCCCCCCCTAAAAGCACAACCAGACCCAGATTTTTCATATCCAGTGCTGGTTGTGTAAATACAGGGGAAAAATTGCGTTGTGCTCCCCTGAACTTAGGGCCTGATTAAGAGCCGCTCGTAAGCGGCCGCTCGTTCGCTCTGAGCGATGTTCGCACAACTGCGCATGCGTATGGGTCGTAATGCGCATGCGCAAACCAGTCATTGCGGTCGGAAATCGTGCGCTTGTAAAACAACGAGTGGCTACTAATTTGATTGACAGAATGTACCGTTTGTGGGTGGTAACAGGAGAAGGTGCTTGAAAACGGGGGAGTGGAGAGCCGAAAGCAGGCGTGCCAAACGGTCAAAAGGGCGTTTAATGGGTGTGCATAATTAGTAAAGGAGCGTCATCGACCACGTCACTTGGTTGTCTTTTAGCCTGAACTGCTCGCAGTGATTGTGGGAAGTAAATCCTACCACAAGCACTGCGAGCAGTTCAGATGCCTTTTCGATGTTCCCGATTAATCTAATAAATAATGGATATGACGTGTGATGTGAACGGCAAACGGGCGTCTTTAAAAAATAGCGAGCGCATTTTTCAGACGCTCACTCAGACATAGAGGCGTCAACACACCGCAAAGAGCGAGCGCTCAATTTAAATATCCGGCCCCTTTTTAAGAATGAGCGTCCGCAAATAGCTTCCGGGTCTGAATCAGGCCCTTAGCGCAACCAGCACCAGGTGTCTGATCCGGTGCTGGTTCTGGAATCACAGGTGAAAAAAAGCGTAGGGTTCCCCTGTAATTTCCATAACCATCACCGGACCCTTTCTAGCGGGGGGTAATGTCACAGACAGGGAAACCCTATCACCGGGTTCCCCGATGAAACATTACCCCTGACCGCTAGTCAGCCCAGGCCGGGGATCCCTGGGGTGTTGGGACCCCCCTCAATAAAGGGGTTCACCCTCTCCATGGCACCCCAGTCCTACACTGATAACCCGGGGCTATCCCTGGCACCCATGGGCGGTGGGTGGCGGGTTGATAGTGTAAAATTGTAGTGTAAAAATAGAAGTAATAGAGTAAACATTGGCCCTCATTCAGAGCCGGACGCTCTGAGCAGAGCGCTCGCTCTGAATGAGGGCCGTCCTCCATAAAAATGGAGCGTCCTCCTGGACGCTCGTATAGCTGTGGGTCACCACCCACAGCACATACGAGCGTGCAGGATGATGGTCGCGATGGTCTTGACCATCGCGACCATCGCCAGTGCGACCAGAAGCCTGTGGTCGGGGTTTTCGACCACAAGCCCGGGAGTGATTTTGGCTCTATCAGAGCCAAAATCACTCCCACTGACATCACTAGTGATGTCAGTGGGGCCGGCTTCTGACGGTAGGCGTTCCCTTGGGAACGCCTCCGTCTGGGAGGCACGCCCCCGGCACGCCCACCAAAGGGGGCGTGCTGTCAATCAACATCGACAGCACGTCCCCTTTGATCAGACACAACGAGCGAAGGAAAGTCCTTCGCTCGTCGCGTCTGGCGCATGCGCACGACGGAGCTCCCTCCGTCGTGCGCATGCGCAGTGCACACCATCGACCCACTTGCGAGTGGACAGCCGCTTGCGAGTCGGTCTGAATGAGCCCCTTTGTCTTTACAAGTAGAACTGCAGGTCCCAGCAAGCCTCCCCCCGCATGCTCGTACTTGGAGAACCACAAGTACCAGCATGAGGGGCATTAAGGGCCCGCTGGTATCTGTAGTTCACCTGTAAAAGAAAAATTAAAAGATAGACAAGAAGCACACACCGTGACAGTATACGTTTAATACACACATACACACTCACACATACTCACCTACATTACCTGGACCGGTCCACTTCTCCCTGTAGGCATCCTTGGTCTTCGGAAAATAAAAAAACTAAAATACCGACCCACAAACTCAAGTACCATCCTTGAAGGATGGTACCTCCCGAATGACGGCATTTCCCTTTGAAGTGCTGCGGCTGAGCGTTCATTGGCTGAGAGAGGTCAGCCTCTGCCTCTCTCAGCCAATGAACGTCTCCCGCCATTGAAGTCAATGGTGAGAGCCGCAGGGTTACTAAAGGTTAGCCTGCGGCTTTGAAGGTCGTTTTGGAGTGGGATTTGGTGTTCGATTTGGACATGAACATGCAAAATCGAACAGCAAGTCCCTTCTTAAACTGAAACAAGATCGAATTCGATTTGAAAATCGAATGCAAAATTCATTATTAGTAAATGTAAGATTTGCTAAAGGATTTTGCTGTTCAATTTCAATTCGATCTCAGGATATTTCAGAGATAATAAAAATGAATCTCTAATCGAACGTTAGTAAATTTACCCCCTGGGGGAACTTTTAGTTTGCAGAGGTGTCTTCAAAGGCTGAAAAGTAGATGTTCACGTTAAAGGTCTAGATAGGGGCACTAGTGGAATAACCAGCGATTGGCGGTCTAATTCATATGTGTGTCGCAAATCATCGCCTCTTTTATGTTGTGTTAGAATTATACAAATCTTCCTGAAATAATAGATGGATAATTAGCTTATGCGATCTCTTTACTTCTGGATTCGGACCCGACCTACTTATTCATCTGACTGCGCACGTGCGAGCATCCCTTAATGGAGAGGAACAAATAATTTGTGAAAAATGTAGCCCACAAGCAGTGCCGTAACAGGGCTCCACTACGCCTTGTGCTGGTGCAGCCCCCCGAGCGCATGACGTCACACAGGGAGAGGGGCCCCCAGCACCGGTAAGTGCAGCACTGACCTCATCGTCTTCAGGTCACTTCAATCGGTTGTTCAGACTGCAGGGTGCCTGTCTGGATCACCCAGAGGATGCTCCATGCGGCGCTGCAGCCGCGATCCTGGCTGCCGGGTGCTGTTCCAGGCGGCGATCTAGCCAGAAGCAGGGGCCGTGGTGCAGCCATGGTGTTGTCCACACAGCCCTGTACTCTAGGCCTGATTTAGAGATATACGCAATGCCGATTTTTATGCAGATCGAGCGATCGTTTTCCGTTGCGCTAGGTAAACAGGCATGTCTGACCGGTTAAACGCCGTTTCAGGGCCGTGCATAGATTAGCCATTGCCATCAACTTCATAGCATGCGAGCTCTGTGTGTGTCAGGAGAGACGCAGCATTTGCGGCAGGTCAGGCGTGCTGCATGTCTGCCCCACCTGCATCGATGTTACCAATGTCTACGCTGTTGTACGGTGTCGGACGGGTATGAGAAGGCCGCAGCGGGCCTCGCTATGCTCTGCTATGCTTCGGGAGGCATTGGCAATATTTTAGCAACTGCGATCCGTGAGAGAATGCGGCTGCGATTAGCGTCCGTCTCTGAATCATGCCCTTTATGCAATATCACCGCTCAAACACACCTCTAGTTATGGCCCTGGCGAGAATGGCTCATGGCATCTGCAGATGGTGTTAGATATCGGGGCCAAGCTATGCTTTCCGGAGCATGGTACATGTCATAATTTAGCATCCCCCCTCCATAGCTTTTACAATAGAACCGGGACACCACAGCAGATATCCCTTATGTATTGTCATTGGGGTCTATTCATTATGAATCTACATTTAGGGTTTAATTCTCCACGAATTTTAAGTTAAAATTAAAATTGGAGTTAATTTCTTCTTATTAAAGTCTCACTTCCAAAAAATTTGCTCTTTTTTTGCAGGGCCAGCTTTTCAGAAGTGTGATACTTTTCCCCTAAAGCTGCAGCGTCTCCCTTGTCACGCAGAAGCCAGCCGCCAGCGCTCCCTGTAAGGTTGGGCACGGTCACTTACCTGCTGCTGTGTCGGGGGTGATGCCCTGGATCCCGAAGAGGACAGGCAGGAGGACGGGGAATGGGAGCAGACTGGGAGCTGCCGTCCGCCTACCCCCACACAATATTCATTTTCACCTGCTTTTGTAGAAATAAAGTGATGATGAATAGAGTTTGCATTCTGCTTTTTACACTCAGGGCCTGATTCAGAACCATTCGCTAAGGCATAAGCGCGTCCACCATGTCTTACCGTGCGGCCTCTTTGTGTATGTGTGCGCCCAATCGCACAGGCAGAGCCGCCCACCGGCAACACGACATCTCCAGGAAGTGTATTAAAACATTGTTACATCGAGCACTATCGGATGTGAACACAGTGCTTGAGGGAGCTTTACCTTACCGCAAGCTTTGCGAGGAAATCAGTGTAAAAAAAAGGCAAGTGACGTGTACTATGACACTGCCTGTTAATTATGTATGCCTCTAAAACGGCGTTGAAACACTCAGGCACGCCTGCGGTCGCATTTCCAACCCCCCGTTATTAGTGTCCTGCCCCTGTTACCACCCACAACGGCCTCTCCTGTCTCTCATTACACTGGGCCGTCTTTACTGGGCGAGCGAGAGGGTTGTGATCGCAGTGTGTAGTTTGTGGCGAGCGAGCGGCTCTGAATCAGGCCCTCAGTCAACTAGATACATCCAATTATGCCTGGAAGCCCCAATGCGGCTAACTGTGATATTATAATGGTCAATTAGATACCTGCAATATAAACTGCGGCAATATGAAGCTTATTTCTAACCCCAAGGGTCAATATTGCCGGGATAATGAAATAACGCGTCTCTCCCAATGGTGTGTGACAACGGCCCAGAGTCGAACGTACATCTGTGCCTGCATCTTTTACTGGTCTTGTATCTGCAACTTTATGCTAATTTACGCCAACATCGGTCGCACCATTGAAACTTGCCAGCAGGTGCTGTTTCTCCCATTCGCTGACTGATAGAGCCGTCTGTTGCAGCATATTGTCTGAGCATCGTTCTATGCCGAGCTTATTCTCCAAACCCTTCTCTGACATCACAACTATCAAACTCTGCAGCACATAAATCACTGTTATTTACATATGTTTCATATGAGTACAAATGAGAATTTCTGACCTTTTTTGATGTGGCAGAAGTTTGCTGTCCCCCATGAGGGCGAGAAAGCATTTGAAAACTTACCATTGGTGGTAAGAAGACATCGAATGTCAGAACCCAAACATCGATGTTCCGATGTTCATCATTCTAGTCCCATCCCTATTTCACACAGCAGAATGTATGGATTCTGCTCCTCACAACTCCTCCACGCTACAGTGCAATCACTTTCTCAGGGATACGTCCATCTGCCCAATTCCTGAACCATTTATTCACAATTAAATTCAATGAGCTGATATTTGTCCAGAAGATATTTGCTAATGTGCGGTAGTCAGCGTTTGGGGGTGGTAACAGGGGTTAGAAAAACGCAGGCGTGTTGGACCATTAAACGCTGTTTCATGGGCGTGCATAAATCAACCATTGTGATCTTTTTTTGCAGCATGAGAGCTCTCTGCGTGTCAGGAGAGCTGCAGTATTTTCGGCTGGTCAGACATGACTTACGCGCTGCGTGACTACCCGATGTGCGGCAATGTTTTCGATGTTTATGGTGTTGCATGTTGTCAGACAGATATGAGGTGGCAGCGGCGAGTGTCCCTATGCCCAGCTGGGCTTTGGAATGCATTAGCATATTTTAGCACCTGCGATCCGTGAGAGTATGCAGTTGTGATTGCATTAGTGTAAATCTCGGCATCAGGCCTAATGGTCATAAAAAGCTCTGCGACCTTCAGCACTACTTGATTTTAATGGGCCCTCGTGGTAATTGGTTACCGGTAAGCGCTCTGTAGAGTGTCAGCCGCTGGGGGAGCCTCAGCCGTACTTTGCTGCAAAATAAATACATTCTATAACAGAGCTATTGGTATAATTAGCTCCGGGTATATTTTTAGGCACAATTCATGGAGAAGTGGTCGCTTTGTCCTGTGAGGCTCTGCAGGTGCCGATCCGCAAATAGCTGGCTGACAAAGAGAATCCCAGCTACAGCTATGTCTCCCGCTCCTCTCTCTGCCTCCCATCAGCACAGATCCATCCGTCACCCGCGGCCAGATGCACGTGTGTTTGTCTCCATGCTGTTATCTAATGGACCCATTTAGCGGAGCCCGGCAGGGTGCAAAGTGGGTAGAAGGTAAGAGGAAGCGATACAAAGACATGTCAGGGATAGATGGGGTTGGGCCTCATTTCATTTAGATGTAACAAAAATAAATTGCTAGCACGGGATATGTGCACGACAAAGCATCGATGCAGCAATACGGCTGTAAGGAATATTGCGCCTGATACAGCAAGGATTGCAACCGCTAAAGCGTACGCAGGCGGCCAATTGTTGCGTACTGCGTATGCATCGCAGTGTGTGTGCGCGAACCAGCCACTGCGATCGGGACTGCGATCGCAGTGACTATGCAGACCCATCGCAGAGTGATTGACAGGAAGCACCGTTTGGGGGTGGTGACAGAGAGGTAGTCGGAGAAGCGCAGGTGTGTCAGTGCGTTTGAACGCTGTTGCAGGGGCGTGCATAAATCAGCCACTGCGATGGCGTATTCGAAGCCTGAGCTCTCACTACGTGCAGGAAAGTCAGCAATTTAGTGGTAGGGTCAGGCCTGCCTTAAACGTGCGAGTGGTTACGAAGTGTTTTGATGTTACCGATATTTTGGCTGGATTGCAAGGTAATACGGATGTACGAGAGGGGAAGTGGGTGCCTGCATGTAGTCAGTGAGAGTGCTTTGCCATTGCAATTATTAGCATACTTTCACAGCAGAACCGCGTGCGCGATTTCTACCGCCATCGCAATAGCGATCCTTGCTGAATCAGACCCATTGTCTAGTATATGTGTTTATTATTGCCATCTTGCAGGGCTCTAAGCACTGTGGGCCTGATTCAGAGCCGCTCGTAAGCGGCCGCTCGTTCGCTCCGAGCGATGTTCGCACATCTGCGCATGCAGTCAGTGTGGTCGGAAATCGTGTGTTCGCAAAATAGCGAGTGCCTGCTAATTTGAGTGACAGGATGAGGCGTTTGTGGGTGGTAACAGGGGAAGGTGCTTGAAAACGGGGAGTGGAGATACGAACGCAGGCGTGCCAAACGGTCAAAGCGGGCGTTTTAAGGGTGTGCATAATTAACAAAGCAGCGTCATCGACCACGTCACTTGGTTGTTTCTTAGCCTGAACTGTTTGCATGATTGTGGTAGGAAAATCCAACCACAAGCACTGCGAGCAGTTCAGATGCCTTTCGATGTACTCGATTAATCAAATAAATAGCAGAGATGACGTAGGATGCGAGCGGCCAGGGGGCGTCTTTACAAAATAGCGAGCGCATGTTTCGTTCGCTCGCTCAGACATAGAGGCGTCAACAGACCGCAAAGAGCGAGCGCTCAATTTAAATAGCCGGCCCATTTTTCTGACCGAGCGAGCGCAAATAGCGTCCGGCTCTGAATCAGGCCCTGTGGTCTTTAGATCATACTTGCTAACTCTCCCTCATTGTCAGGGAGACTCCCTGAAATAGTACCAATATCCCTGACTCCCTGAAGAGTCTAGCAATCTCCCTGATTGCACCTTACCCCCATTAAATAACTGTTATGTGCTTAGATATATACATTCAAATGGTATAATCCGTGCCATTTTCCTGCATTTGGTATAAGGCTATATGCATTTTCATATAAGGTTTCTCTTGGTCACGTATATGGAACCACTTGTAAAACACAATGGGCTCTATTTATTAACATTAGTTTTACTAAAATAAAGTGAAAAAGGATTTTTTTCACATTATTTTAGTATCACCTAAAGTTACTAAAGGGCAATTGGAGTAGAATTCATAAAATTCTACTCCAAGTCCTAATTATCACATATTTTTAGTAAGCAGATCGCATTTCCCATAATTGTAATGGGAAATGCAATTTGCCTGAGATTTACTAAAAATAAATTGTGAAAAAATCCAGGGGGAAGCTACCTGGAGGTGACGTTATGCAGGGTCTCCCCCGGTTCCCGGACTCCTGCTCTGCTCTAACAGGCAGAGTAGAGCCCTGGGCCGGCCCCAGTGATAAGCTGTGTGGTCTAAACAGACCGCAAGCTGATCACTGCTTAAAAAAAAAACGGAAAAAAAACTTACCTGCATCCAGGGACCGGAGATCGGTTCTCCGGTGATGTCCTCCATGGCTCCGGTCAGCTGGTTTCCCATGCTGCACTGTGACCTGGTCAGCTGCTGCACAGCTGACCGTGTTCCAGTACAGGATGGGAGACCAGCTGACCGGAGCCACGGAGGACATCACCGGAGCACCTATGACCTGACCGGAGGTAAGTGAAATTAACGTGGGGGTGAGGGGGGGTAGTGGCAGCCGGTCAGCACATGTGCGGCACCTCGTCACTGTAATTTTTCTGAAAAAAAATTGCGGACGCATCCTGACATAAGGACGCCCACTTCCCCTAACTCACATCCGTACACTTGCCCAACATAGCAAAACAATCTGTAACATCAAGTAACATCGAACCCAGACACAGAGTTAAGGAAGCCTAGACCTCACTCAGGAATTGCTATGAGTACTCAGGATGCATCTGGTATCGCCGTGGATAATTTATACATGCCCATGCATTGGCGTTGAAACACACTGGCACGCATGCGTTCGCAGGGCCACCCCCCTGTCACCACCCACAAACGGCACTTCCAGTCAATCACTCTGTCGTTCATCTGATAAGCCTCTTCTGACCGCAGCGCCTGGCTCGCACACTGCGATGCATACGCATGCGCAGTGCGAATTAATCGACCGATTGCGTGCGTAGACGCTACTGTGTTCCTTGCTGAATCAGGCCCATAGCTCTTTCCACTGCATGAATTTCACAAATGTACTGTACATACGAGGCTGATTGAAAACTAATGAGACTGCCTCTGTTTTTCTGTCCCATAGGTAGACGTGGCAAAGCTATGCTGGTTATTATGAAGCTCATACATCGATGTGCCTGAACCTGCGGTTGGACAGCCGTAGTCTTTGTTTGGTCACAGCGAGTGGAAGATCTTCGTGCATTTCATCATGACGGATGAGGAAGACGTGTCTGTGAGATCAGAGATGTGTGATTGAATTTTGTGTTAAACTTGGAAAAAGCGGAAATGAAACTCGTGAAATGTTACGGCAAACATACGGTGTGTACGGACAATATGCGCGCTCCCGCCGGCGCATGCGGCCCCGTTGCAGGTAATGAAGGACGGAACGAGGGATTATTCCATCGTTCTGATGTGTACCCAGGATCCAATATATCGGCTGGGTGCACATCGCTCAGTGTGTACCCAGCTAAACTCTCTGGGCCAGTGGGGGCCATACTCAGTTCTCAGGAACCCTTCACATTTCATGTGTTCCACATGTTCTAGGCTCACACTTACCAACTTTCCCGGAAGTTACAGAAGGCCCCCAAATTTTTGGGGAGCCCCATGCACCCCCGGGAAACAGTATCCGGACCTCTTACATCCCGTCAACTTAATGCGATTCACAGCAGTTTGCCGTGATGGGGCGGGACCTAATGACGTAGGAACCGTCCGCCAAAGTGGCCAGTTGTGTCTGCTCTTGGGGCATCTCCCGCGTAGCAGATTACAAAAGTTGATAAGTATGCCTAGGTGGTGCATACAGTGGCGTAACTAGGGGATTTGGCGTCCAAGGCAAGGAAATAAAAGGCACCTCCCCCAATTACCCCACGGGCCTAGTGCCCGACAACCTGGTGGTCTATTTATGAATTAATGATGTAGCCTACCTGTCCTCAGCCGCAGTCTGCTGCCGCTGGCACGTCCTGGCCAGTGGCACCGCCACCAGAGCTCTTCTGTGTTGAGCCCAGCGTCTTCTTGTCTCTTCCAGGGCCGCCAGAGCTCTTCCCACGGCGTCTGCCTCCTCCGCTCACCGCCGAATTGACTTCTCTGCCCAGTGGTGTCTGACGCTTTCTATTGGCTGCCGGTCCGCAAGCCATAATTGGCTAGAGGCCGGCACCAGATTCAAATGGCCGCTGATCCGCGAACCTCACCCAGCTCGCAGATGGCACAAAATGTCACCCGCCGCTGGGAACAGTCCAGTGAGATGTGTCCCACCGGGGACACTTCTCACTGGACTGCAAGACTTCCACCGTTGGGTTCAACAAGCTGGACATTGCAGAGGGGGCACCGGCGGGGTACCTTACACACATCCCCCTGGTTACGCCACGGGGTGCATGGATGTATTCATTACTGATCCACAGGTGGTGCATTCATTACTAGCTAACACATTTAATATGATCTGCAGGTGGTCTGGAAAACATGAACTGTTAAGGAGTTTTGCCACTATCGCTCTGGGCTTCATAACAATATTTAGAGGATGAAAACATTGAAAAGGCAAATAAATGAAGTTACATTCACACATAGTGGGGCTGATACAGAGGAGAACACTAATGCAGACGAGATTGTGTCTTTTGCCGTTTTTAACCATTTCTAAACATTTTAATTGAGTGAAGTCTGGGCCTGATTCAGACCCGAACGCTATTTGCGCTCGCTCGTTCAGAAAAAGGGGCCGGATATTTAAATAGAGCGCTCGCTCTTTGCGGTCCTTGACGCCTCTATGTCTGAACGAGCGAACGAAACATGCGCTCGCTATTTTTTAAATAGCATGTACTGGCGATGACAGATGGCAAAAACAACCAGCGGGCATGAGCATCGTTGGACGTTTTTGACATTTACATTTGAAGGCGATTAACAAGCGATTGCACTATAACGACGCCGTTATCGTGCAATCGCCTGTCAAAATCGCCTAGTGGATACACACCTTAAGTTTAAAAAGATGGACGCCTGAGCTCACAAGCCCCATATTTACAGTCAGAAACCACAAATGTTTTATTTTTCTTGAAATAATGTTGCAGCTTTGCTCAATGTTAACCCTTCACTGTTTATCCACAATCTGCACGTGTGCAATAGAACCGAGGACCTTATTCAGAGGCGGCCGTACGGTCTACGACCGCACGGCCGCCTCGATGTTTGGCCAGTGCGCATGCGTGAGACCCGCTACGACCAACAGCGCTGGTCGTAGCGGGTCTCTTTCCAAAGGGGGCGAGCTGTCGATGTTGATTGACAGCTCGCCCCATTTGGAAGGCGGGCCGGGGGGGTGGCCCCACTGACATCACTAGTGATGTCAGTGGAGAGCTTCCGGCTCTGACAGAGCCAGAAGCTCTCCGGGGCTTATGACAAGTGAGACCCAACCCTAGGGTCTCGTCGTAAGCCCCGATGGTCGCGATGGTCTCTGACCATCGCGACCATCACCCGAGCGGTCGTTAGAGCTGTGGGTGTAAACCCACAGCCTAACGACCGCAACAGAGGCGGGCGGTCAGGATGCAAGTGGCCGCCCAGTTTCTGAGCGACCGCTTGCATCCTCTGACCGCCCCTGAATGAGGTCCTGAATACTTGGTTAAAAATAGTTTGAATTCATTTAATCTATTGACATTTTTTTATTACACATAGCAAAAATGCTTTCATCAAAATACTGCCACAATGCTTATTAATTTCCCTGTTCTTTGCATGGGAAATTTATTGGTGCATCTTATCCTCTGCTAGCGATAGCTGTGCTTGATGAAAGCCCTTTGATAAATACACCCCCTAATGTTACAGGTGTTTTGTGAACATAACCTGAGTCAGACTGGGAGCAGCGGAGACAGGACGTGCTGGGAACAATGGACCTGACTCAGAGCCTCTCGCAAGCACTGTGGTATGCGAATGCACATGCGCATGCTTCGTTCTGCACGTGCGCGAACTACTCTGTGCGATCGCAAACCGCTCGCTCGCCAAGCAAAGACAGCCCAGTGAAATGAGTGACAGGAGAGGCCATTTGTGGGTGGTAACAGGGGCAGGACACTAATAACGGGGGTGTGGAGGTGCGAACGTAGGCGTGCCTGAGTGTTTAAACGCCGTTTCAAAGGCGTGCATAATTAACAGGCAGTGTCATAGTCCACGTCACATGCCTGTTTTTTACACTGAAGTCCTCGCAGTGCTTGCGGTAGGGTAAGGCAACCACAAGCACTGCGTTAGCTTCCGATGTTCCTCGATGTGCCAGTGTTTTAAAACACTTCCTGGAGATGACGTGCGCTAGTGGGCGTCTCAACATACGCTAATGGGTGTCTGCATACACAGAGTGATCGCTCGCACAGCCAAAGTCGGCGTGCTAATGCCTTTCCGAGCGAGCGCCTACCATGGCATCACTTTGCCGAATTTGCATACACTGGATGCGAGCGGCTCTGAGTGAGCTCCAATGTACCTGCTGATTGCTGTGTCTGTATGCGACAATCTACAGGGTACGTAATTACAAAGGTATACTGGGATAACTGTGCGTTACAGAACCCCGATGATGTCAGTTCAGCCGCACAGATAAGAAATGAATAGGACAAGGATGTTGGCGTCTCATTAAACACCGCATTCTGCTTCTGTCCTGCTTATATTGTACATGGGACAGGGCACATGTGAGACTGCAGTGACCCAGTTCATCAGGTGGGATGTAGTTTGGAAGCTGACAGTCTAAATGCCGACCGCCGGCTTCCAGACTTTCTAATCCCGTCGTGGTACTAATGACAGGCTCCCCCTCCCTCACAGCAGCCTAGCACACGGCGTGTGCTGAGCTGCAGTGGAGACTGCTCGTGGCTGCTGAGCAGCAGCCACGAGCAGTCTCCTAAGCCAGAGTGCCCCCCTCCCCAGCGTGCAGAGCCGCTTCGCGGCGCTGCAAATCTGTGTTTTTTTTTGGGAAGGGGGCGTGGCCATGATTAGGCCACGCCCCCTATTACCCGGGCCCGCCACGGCTCTCAGCGGGTCTGAGGGTTAGGCACCCCCCCGGGAGACTTAGGTTTAGGCTGCAGGGAAGGGGGCTTATGTTTAGGCACTTAGAGGGGGGATTAGGGTTAAGCACTTCGGGGGGAGGTTAGGTTTAGGCACCCATAAGGGAGGGTTAGGGGGGAATTAGGTTAGCGATACTTACCTTAGGGACGATCAGGATTTTCACCCTTGCCGGGCTGCCGCTGTCAGCACTTGAACCGCCGGCCCTGCGTCTGGCGGTAATACCTACTACACCCCATCAGATTGGTTTCTCATGCGGCTGATGGGAGATTGCGGTGTGCAGGGCTCATAATCCTCTGCTTCTGGTAGTGCCCGTCCCCGCTTTGGGCCTGGTTCCGACGTGGAAGCACTGCATATGGCGTACGTAGTTGAGCAATTTGTTTGCTACTGCGCATTGCGTCCTGATTGTGTTCATACCATACTTGCCTACCCTCCCTGGACTGCCGGGAGCCTCCCGAAAATCGAATGCCGTCACCAGCCCCCCGCAAGCGTAGGCAAGTCTCCCAGAATGGCCACCGTCCCCCCCTCTTAGCGAGCAAAAGTGGGCGGTCCAGGGAGCGACGATAGGATGATGCAATTTGGGCTGAATCGCGCCATCGTAGCCCCGTCCCCTGCTTTACAATGGTGGTAATATCGCAGGCCCCACAGCGCTCTGCAGAGGCAACCCGCCATCCTGGAGAGGCACCCCGCTGAACAGAAGAATGCATGATACGCCCAGCATGTTCTTACGCCAGTAATTGTTCCAACTGTGATGTGAGCAGATCCATTTCCATCCTCTGTCAACCAGGTTTTCAAACTTACACATGCAAGGGCCGCAGACTGTCCCACAGATCCAAGGAATGGGAAGAGTCCAAGCTGAATAGTTGTATTCTGGGCGGAAGCCGGAGAGCTCATAGAAAGTGCTACTGACCCCTGTAGAAATGGCGTCCGTATGATATTTTCCTTGTACAACCAACTTGTTGAAATATTGACCAACTGCACAGTACTACTTCCCTTGTTCTGCATAGCGGTTGTATTTTTGAATGAATGCCTATTACAGAGTAAGCTGATCACACCGTTTCCTCTGAAACGCAGTTTTGTGGGTGTTATTGTGTTGCAACCCGGGAGTGCACTTTGGTGGGGGTTTGCCAGAAACCCACCTGACACGTGAATGTTGACAGTTTTGTGATTTGGAAAGAGGAAACAGCTTCTAGGAACCTCGTGTCAAAGTCAGATATCATTAAAGACGTAGGGGCCCATTTATTAAGGATCGCATTTTGCAATGCGATCAGGGCATGCAGTACCGCCCCTGATCGCATTGCAAAATGCGATCATACCGGCCGAATGTATGATCCGGCACATGCAGGGAGAAGGGCTCCGAAAAGAGCCCGTCCCTGCGATGTGGCCGGAGCGCATTCCGGGATACTGCGCATGCGCAGTCCCGAGGACTGCACATGAGTGGCGCCCATTGCCGGCGGAGGGATCTGAAAGATCCCTCCGCCGGCTGAAATGCGGTGAGTGCCCATAGCACACAGCGGCTAATGCTATCTGCAGATGGCGTTAGCTGCTGGGGTCAATATCGGGAATGCTTAGCATTCCCGATATTGATACATTTGGCAGCATCGCATCCCCCATAGAAACCTATGGGGGAGGCGGCTGCCGGCGGCAATGGAGGGATCGCAGCAGGTCCCTCCTTCATCCATTCGGGGGATACTAAGTATTTGAGGTAAACCCCCGAAAACAGGTGTTTTCGGGGAATTTACCTCAAATGCACTTTGATAAATGGGCCCCGTAATCTCCCAGCTTTGTGCTATTGATCTGAGAACAGACACTAGTTTATAAATTGCTCCCAGTTTTCACAACAGGATTTACTGTACCTGAGCAGTGGAAGCTGAGATAGTGAAGATATCCTGCAGCTCTGATTGTATAAGTGTGAGTGATTGCTCACTTTACTTCTCGTGACCTCCTAATCCCCTACATGTTTTATCCACTATGGCTAATCCTTACCCCTGTGCCCTATGCCTTGTGTTTCAGAGGTGCCTGACCAATAGGAGAGAGGAGGGCATTGTGTAACTGTATCTTCCGGGGGGACCCAATACATTACATAAAGATCATCTTAAAATATGTGCAACTATAAAGCTACCATTTAAATTCATCAACTCACAAGCTTGGGCCATGCACAAGGACACACATCCTCATAGGTGTGTAACACCCTAAGACTAGTCACACCTATTATAAGAGTTAGGTTCCTAGGTTCTTTGGATTTGTATTTACAGAGAGGTAAAGAGGTAAGTATACAACAGTTTATAGGAAACTAATTATGTATTTTATTGCAGTGAAAGTAATTCAATTATGGAAACTGCACTTTTGTAGTGAGGATTACAAGTTCAATTACAATTATAATATTATTTACAATGCACAAAGAAATATAAACAACGGTCCAAGTTTTATTATTCCGGAACACAGCCTCCTTACTATCGATCAGTATAACGCTGCTCCTGCTAATTCAAAGATTATTGCATGCAATACAAGGTGAATACAGTTTACCTTAAACACTATAACCAAATAACAATGGCAATAAACAACAGTCTTTCAATTCTCTATCAATATGTTAATGATTCCCAAGCTTTTCTGGCCAGAAAACTAATAATTCAGGAATAATTATACCCTTAAAGTCCTGCAGGTGTACACTGCGTTGCCCGGGTTATTAGCTGGAAGGTCTGACTGTATCCTGCTTTAGCAGAAATAGCTCCACTGTGGGATAATATAAAGCTGCGTTGCTCCTAAGTGCAATTGTCTCTCTTTTTAATCCTGGCTGACAACAGACTCTGCAACAATGTTAATGTCAATAGTGCTGCAACCTTGTTGCTACAAACAGACTACAGTGACAGCTTGTTAGATGGCTCTGCCTCTCCTACTGCACACAAAGAGCTGCTCGGATGGGATTTATTATACGCAATTCCTGCAGCTCCTTACAGGGACTCTCCTGCCCACAAGTCCCAAGGACCAAGTCTAAGGCTCTGTGCGGCTTATGCGGCTAATAAAGTTTCAGGCTGTGTAGACACTTATTGTGACCGAACGCCTTTCTCCTAGGCCGTCCCTGGTCACGGGTTAGTGCTTTTGGACTCCCACTCACCGTCAGTGACCACCTGTCACTGACTCCGCCCACTGCGCCGTGGGCGTGTAACGATGCTGCCACCACCAAACTCTACCATCGGCGTTTGGAACCGCTTTTTACGTACAGTCAGGCTCCTATGTCGGCGCCTGGAACCTCTTCTGCTGCGTATGCGTTTGACTATCTGCGGACACACCTCCTGTTTGGTGTCGGCTGTTCCCACCTGATCCCTCGCAATGGACCAGGTCTGCACGGTAGCTGGCAGAGGGCTTGAACTTGGAGACACGGAGCTCTTACCCAGAACAGCAGGAGAGCGGAGTAGCGGTTTGCGCAATTCTGTTGGTCGCAGGATTGAGGCACAATTGAAGTCAGGCAAGGTGTTTATTGCTCAAAGTCTTAAAAAAGACCCTCCCTTCAGATTGAAGGGGAATATCAGCATACAAGATGTTACAGGAATCATACAGCAGGTCTCCTACACACAGAAGTTACAGGGTTGTACACCTACAGGGCTCACAGTCCCTCTTTTTATGTCATTCTTACACACAACATCACAGGGGGGCAAATCCACCCGGTGTTCCTTCTAGCTAATCAGGCTCTCTCACAAAACATAAATAAATACGTCTTACATTTCACAGAAATGAAATCAATTTCCTTGATACCACCCAAAAACATTTGGTTTCCTCAGCACAAACTGAGTTAGCATATACTGTTTCTGAAAAGGTAAATGTAATGCAAATTCCTATTGCATTCGTCTTTTCACATGTCTATGACTAAACCAGTTTGGGCTTTCTGAGTCTTACACCTTCTAAGTTCTTACACAACATAGACGCTTCCTAAACACAAACAATTTGTCTTTTACAAATTTGCTTGGTATACAGACACACAGGAGTCTCCCTAGCCCGCATTTCAAAGGAAAGGCTTCTTCAGTCACCACCTAACCCTCCACTGCCAGGCTAGGGTGATTACCATATCCATCCCCACTGCCAGGCTAGGGTAATTACCATATCCATCCCTAGGTGAGGACGTCTAACCAGCAGTTTGTCTCCAGAGGTCAAGACATTTGACATTTCTATAAGTGCATTTAAAAAACCCATATTACATACAAAAATATATTCAAACATGTCATAGACTATACTACTTTACTTTATACACCAATGCATTGCAGATGCAGTGCTCTACCGCAAAATGTGTATATTAATACAGTTTACTATGAACCATGTGCAGTGTGCTTTTATACTGTCCACTATAACGGTTTCATCGCTGGTCGCAGTGGGAGCTGGCTCTCCCTGTCCCGCAGCGGCCATGACACACTCTACCTACACTCCCCCAGTGCAGCAAGTCCAGGCCGCGGCATATAGAACATTAAAAACACTTATCAACACTCAGCGCGTAGCGCAGAGTATACATTTACAATGGGCGCCTGGCACCTTTTTGTCCTTTTAAAAATGGCGGCACAGCACTGGGGTTAACCCCTTCAGTGCTGTGGCAGCCATTAACCCCGTGTGGCCTGCCTCCGGCCACACTTATTAATTATAACTCCTTTTCTGCACTGGTGTCTGGGGAGGTATTGCTGGGCACTATACATAGGGCCGTAGCTGCCAGCTTGCTGCGGGCCACAGTTAGCGGGTAGTTGTAGAAGAGTGTCTGCGGCCAAGCCTCTTACCCCCCGCGATAACCACAACTCCTTTCTGTGCCTGCAGGGTCCGGTACAGCCTCCAGTCACTGTCAGCAAACTGTGGCTCCACCCAGGAACACCTCCGGCTGCTGCTCCTCACTAAGGGAGGCGGGTCAGAAGGCTCTAATGGCTGCCAGCACTCAGTGCACTGAGCTCCCGGCACTCTCCAGCAGCTCCATCAGCGGCCCTCCGCAGCGCAGCTTCCCCTTCACAGCTCACCTACCAACTGCCACCCAACTGTCAGCACAAGCCCCTCTGGTCACGGGGCACTGTTTCTCTATTGCATTGGAGGTCCAGTCTCTCCAGCCGCATGCCAGCTCCTGAAGCTGGCTACATTGTCCACTCTCACCAATGAATACATTCAAATGTCCAGCAACACATATATAAGGGTACACAACATGAGGTACTCCCAGGTTCTGGGGTACCACAGGTGTATCTGATAGATACGCGTAACTCAAAATCGGACAACTGTAAGGGTCATAGTTACTTTATGCCTCCATTTTCTAACTGTATTGAGCATGCACATGAACGCCCCTGACTCACTGTTAGGATCAGATGGTTAGTCAGGCAGATATAGGCATACTTGCCTACATCCTGGCTGCTTCCTCCGGGAGGAAGCAGCCAGGACGGTTTAGCAGGGAGGCGGGGCCTGTATAGAGGGCGTGGCTGGACACATTACCAGTGTTTAGGGCGGGATTTGGGGCGGAGCCACGTGATCACGTCATTTAAACTCCGCCCCCGCTACACAATGCCGATATTTCCGGCATTGCGAGGCAGAGGGCTGGGTTATGATGACGCGATTCAGCGCGAATCGCGTCATCAGCCCCTCCGCAGCGGGGGTTTAGCGCTACATTGTGGGGGGACTGGAGAGGTCGGGAGGCCTGCCTACTTTTCCGGGGGGCCGGGAGCGGCACTCGGTTTTCGGGAGACTCCTGGCCAAATCGGGAGAGTAGGCATGTATGGATATAGGCTGTACACAGTCTTAAGACACGATACTCTTGGCAGACACTGCCTAAAAGGTCTAAGCATGGTGCGGCTTTTGAGCCGTGTAGCAACCTTGAGGGTCGAACTCTTGGCAAGTAGCAGCCTGTGGCCATAAACAAGATGCAGCCTTTGGGCTGTGTGGCAGCCTTGAGGGCTGGAGTATCTCGGCTTGCTGCGGCCTGTGGGCCCAGAGCAAGATGCAGGCTTTGGGCTGTGCGGCAGCCTTGAGGGCTGGAGTATCTCGGCTTGCTGCGGCCTGTGGGCCAAGGACAAGATGCAGCCTTTGGGCTGTGTGGCAGCCTTGAGGGGTGGAATATCTTGGCTTGTTGCGGCCTGTGGGCCCAGAGCAAGATGCAGGCTTTGGGCTGTGCGGCAGCCTTGAGGGCTGGAGTATCTCAGCTTGCTGCGGCCTGTTGACCGAGGACAAGATGCAGCCTTTGGGCTATGTGGCAGTCTTGGGGGCTGGTATGTCTTGGCTGATTGCGGCCTGTGGGACGAAGAACAAGATGCAGCCTCTGGGCTGCAAAGTCTTTGATGATGATGCGCCGGATTGCACACTTATGAGGCTGAGATGTGACCAATGTTGCCGGGTTGACACTGGAGCTGGTACGCTGGATTGCATACTTAGGACGCTGAGGTGCGGCCAATGTCACCGGGTTGACACAAGCCGCTGATCGCTGGATTGTGCACTTAGGATGTGAGTGCACTCTGTGCCGTCGGGATAACACAAGCAGCAAAGGGCAGAGATGCACACTGTGCCACCTAAATGACATAAGCGGCAAACAGCAGGTGTTATGTGGACCATGCCGCCTGGATGTAACAAACGGCAGAGAATATATAAGGCAAACTGGAATCTGGAACTCGACTGAACAAACAGGAGACTGACCACAACCGGAAACACATGAGAACGTTATCACCGGCATCGGAGCAGCATTCACAGCAGCAGGATATGGACACAGGAGCCAATCCGGATCAGACCCAGAATAATGAACAGGAGGTAGGCGGAGTATCAACGAACACTGGTCCGGCATTCGCTTTGCACAGTCTTAGCAGTGCGGTGGCTTGTGACAGTACTTCCCCCCCCCTTGACGAGGGGTTAAGGAACCCCTAGACCCTGGCATGTCAGGAAAGTCTTCAAAGAGTCTTCCCTTCAGGGTAGGAGCACGTAATGACCTTTCAGGAATCCAGGAACGCTCCTCTGGTCCATACCCCTTCCAAAGTACTAGAAACTAAAGACCACCTCTAGAAATTCTGAAGTCCAAGATCTTTTAGAGGACAAATTCCTGGTGCCCCTGGACAAGCACTGGTGGAGGTCTAACTGAATAACCTGGTGGAGAGGAAAACCGGTTTCAGAAGAGAACAATGAAAAGTATTATTGATTTTGAGAGTCCAGGATAACTTCAAACTTCAAGCCACAGGTTTCACTTGAGAAATAATCCTGAACGGATCAATGAACTTGGGTCCCAACTTTTGTGACCTCTGACGTAGGTTAATATTTCTGGTGGACAGCCAGACCAAATACCCCACTTTGAGACCACAGGGCCTGCGATGTCTGTCTGCCCAGATCTTGGAATGACCAGATGCTTGCAGAAGGGACTGATGCACTTTCTTCCAGACTAAGCGTAACCTGGAGACAGACGACGGAGAAGGAGTGACGGAAGCCGAAGTCTCAAAGGAATTAGTCCTTGGATGAATTCCGAGGTTGCAAAAGAACGGAGACACTGAGGAGGTGGGATGGCAGGAGTTATTGTAGGCAAACTCAGCAAATGGCAACAGAGATACCCAGTTGTTTTGACACTTGGAAATAAAGCAACGGAGGTACTGCTCCAGAGTTTGAGTGACCCGCTCCATCTGTCCATTGGACTGTGGGTGATACCCTAATGACAGGCTGACATTAATGCCCAGCTCCTCACAAAAGCATCTCCAGAATCGGGCAACAAATTGGGTACCACAGTCAGAGACCATGACTACGGGAAGTCCATGAGGTCTAAATACATGCAGGACAAAAAGAACTTACTGAAGGCAACTTCCTGACAGGAACAAAATGTACCATATTGGAGAAACGGTCCACAATGGTCCAGATGACCGTGCAGCGGGAAGATTACGGCAGGTCTACCACAAAATCCATCGCAATATGTGTCCAGGGTCTGAGAGGAGTGGGTAATGTGCACAACAGACCAGAAGGAGTGGTTCGGAGTATCTTGTTTCTAGAGCAGACCTCACAAGCTGCCACAAATTAATGAACGTCACGAGACATGGATTGCCACCAGACAGAGCGAGATAGCAGTTCAAGAGTCTTGGAAACGCCTGGATGCCTAACAGCCTTGGACGAGTTGAACTCCTTAAGAACTGCCTTGCGAGACCTCTCCAGAATAAAAATTAATCCTAGGGGCATCTCAGGAGGAGTTTCAGACTGGCACCGCCTAAGAGAGTCCTGCCAAGGTTCTTGTCAAGGTGAAATTAATTTGAGAAGATGGGACGATGGTTCCCTCACTCTCAGTAGGACAATGGTCAACAGCAAAACTACGAGAGGCATCCGCTTTCACACTCTTAGACCCAGGCCGAAAAGAGATGGTAAAATTGAAGCGAGTGAAGAACAGGGCCCATCGTGCTTGTCTGGCATTCAATCTTTGGCCGACTCAATATAAGACAGATCTTTATGATCTGTCAACACAGACACCACATGGTTAGCCCCCTCTAACCAGTGTCGCCAATCCTCAAACCCACTTGATGGCTAGAAGCTCTCTGTTGCCCACATCGTAATTTCTCTCCGCTGAGTGAAACTTCCGAGAGAAAAAGGCGCAAGGATGCAATTTATTGTCTTCCAAATCTCTCTGGGACAGAATGGCCCCTACTCCAACCTCGGAAGCGTCTACTTCAACCACAAAAGGAAGGTCAGGAATTGGGATGTCGGAGGACAGGAGCAGACACAAATACCATTTTGAGATGCTTGAAAGCATGCACGGCTCTGGAAGGCCAATTACAGACATCCACCCCTTTCTTGGTCAAATCCACGATAGGCGAGACGATTGTGGAGAATGACTTGATGAATCGGCGGTAATAATTTGAGAATCCAAGAAACTGCTGAATGGCCTTTAAGGATGTGGGTTGTTCCCAATCTAAGACAGCCTTTACCTTACTCGGATTCATGGAGAATTCTCTGGAGGAAATTATGTAACCCAAGAAGGAGATCTCTACCACTTCGAATTCGCACTTCTCCAACTTGGCATACAAATTATTATCCAGGAGTCTTCGCAATACCAGTCTCACGTGTTGTTGATGTTGTTCCACGGACTTGGAGAAGATAAGAATGTCGTCCAAATAAACAATGGCGAAGACCCCCAGAAAATCCATCAAGATCTCATTAATAAAGTCCTGGAAGACGGCTGGGGCATTGGACAGACCGAACGGCATAACTAAATACTCAAAATGCCCAGAGTGGGTGTTGAAAGCTGTCTTCCACTCATCTCCTTTGCGGATGCGGATCAGGTTGTAGGCACCGTTGAAGTCGATTTTAGAAAAGATTGATGCAGGACAGAGATCATTGGCAAAGTCAATGCAAGGTCGAAGAGACCGATATTTTTTCTGAACGAAAAGGAAGCCGGCACATACCGGGGACCTAGATGGCTGAATTAATCCTTTCTTGAGAGCGTCCTGGATGTATTCCTGCATTGCCTTACTTTCAGGAACAGGTGTTTAGCCTACGTTTGGGAAGTCTGGTGTCAGGTAACAGATCGATGGCACACTCGAAGGTTTGATGAGGTGGTAACACATCAGCTTTCTTTTTAGAGAAAACTTCTGCCAGATCATGATACGGGACGGGAATCACAGGAGTTTATGCTGAGATGACTGCTGCAAGACGAACTTAACGAGATAAACAATGAACGAAACAGGAAGAATCCCACCGTAGAATCTCCCCAGTCTGCCACTGGATAACTGGGTTATGCTTCTTTAGCCACGGCAAACTCAGTAGAACAGGAGCCAATGGACACTAGAGGAGAAGAAATGAAAGTTCTTCTTGATGAAGAGCACCAACGGTCAACTGTATAGGTGGTGTCCGGGAAGAAATGGAAGAAAGAATCCTACCATCCAGACTAACTGTAACTGGGCTATCTGACCCCATACACTAGTATCACATATATCTTCTGCTTACCTTCCTCTCCCGGAATGGCCCGCTGTCCTCATACACTAGTATCACAGATATCTCCTACTTACCTTCCTCTCCCAGAATGGCCTGCTGTCCCCATAGACTAGTATCACAGATATCTCCTGCTTACCTTCATCTCCCGGAATGGCCCGCTGTCCCCATACACTAGTATCACATATATCTTCTGCTTACCTTCCTCTGGCGGAATGGCCCACTATCCCCATACACTATTATCACAGATATCTTGGTGTAATTGTTAGCATTACTGCCTCACAGCACTGAGGTCGTGGGTTCAATTCTCACCACGGCCCTAACTGTGTGGAGTTTGTATATTCTCCCTGTGCTTGCGTGGGTTTCCTCCGGGTGCTCCGGTTTCCTCCCACACTCAAAAAATATACTGGTAGGTTAATTGGCTCCCAACACAAATTAACCCTAGTGTGTGCGTGTACATGTGGTAGGAACCATAGATTGTAAGCTCCACTGGGGCAGGGACTGATGTGAGTGGTCATATATTCTCTGTAAAGCGCTGCGGAATATGTGTGCGCTATATAAATAACTGGTGATTAATAAAATAAAAAAATATCTCCTGCTTACCTTTCTCTCCCGGAATGGCCCACTGTCCCCATACACTAGTATCACAGATATCTCCTGCTTACCTCCCTCTCCCGGAATGGCCCGCTGTCCCCATACACTAGTATCACAGATATCTCCTACTTACCTTCCTCTCCCGGAATGGCCCACAGTCCCCATACACTAGTATCACAGATATCTCCTACTTACCTTCCTCTCCCGGAATGGCCCGCTGTCCCCATACACTAGTATCACAGATATCTCCTACTTACCTTCCTCTCCCGGAATGGCCCACAGTCCCCATACACTAGTATCACAGATATCTCCTACTTACCTTCCTCTCCCGGAATGGCCGGCTGTCCCCATACACTAGTATCACAGATATCTCCTGCTTACCTTTCTCTCCCGGAATGTCCCGCTGTCCCCATACACTAGTATCACAGATATCTCCTACTTACCTTCCTCTCCCGGAATGGCCCGCTGTCCCCATACACTAGTATCACAGATATCTCCTGCTTACCTTCCTCTCCCGGAATGGCCGGCTGTCCCCATACACTAGTATCACAGATATCTCCTGCTTACCTTCCTCTCCCGGAATGGCCCACTGTCCCCATACACTAGTATCACAGATATCTCCTACTTACCTTCCTCTCCCGGAATGGCCGCTGTCCCCATACACTAGTATCACAGATATCTCCTACTTACCTTCCTCTCCCGGAATGGCCCACTGTCCCCATACACTAGTATCACAGATATCTCCTGCTTACCTTCCTCTCCCGGAATGGCCCGCTGTCCCCATACACTAGTATCACAGATATCTCCTACTTACCTTCCTCTCCCGGAATGGCCGCTGTCCCCATACACTAGTATCACAGACATCTCCTACTTACCTTCCTCTCCCGGAATGGCTATGTTCACCTACAGCAGCAGCACCACCTGCTTACATGTATGGTGGATGAGCAGTTTAAAGGGAAACCACAAACACCCTAGGGCTTGAGCTTTTTAACAAAGGCACTTTAACTTTCAAAAAGAGACCATGGCCCCAGTCAAATCACCTTACAAAAGGTTCTGGTTTAAAAATTATTTTAATTCTTATTATTTTGCTGCTTTTCATAATAAAAAAACGTAAGTTTCCCTTTTAAAGTATAAAACCATCATAATAATAATAATAATAATAATAATAATAATAATAATAATAATAAAAAAAACAGTCAAAAAACCAGAAGACCCACACAGGCCTCTCATTAGCAAGGCATAGGGGAAAACGTGAGGGTAGATTTTGGAAGGCAGCCGTGTGGTTTGCTGCGAGGGGACTTTAATGTTGATTGGATAATGTCTTAGTCTACACGTTCGTCGCTGGAAAGTGATATGTAACCTCTAATACATTCATCCCCGTCATTTCCTACCATGCTGTCTCCTAATCCAAGGAAAGTGCTGCTGATTACATGGCCATGTGGTAATGACTACAGCAGCAGATGCCCTGCAGCCCTATCCAGAGATGGTCTGTGTCATTTTTGGATAAGACTCCAAATTGAATTTGTCGATGTGAGCCCTATGAGCAGAGGATGCTGGGATTTATTTGGCTGGCTTAGCCCTCAGCCTCGGTAGCACTTGTAACCAGAGTCCCACACGGAGCAACATACTCCGTGCCAACTGAAAGTGCCTGGTACTTCGCCACGGAACGGTGGTCAGGAAATGTTGGTTTGCGGTACAGCAAGTAGGGAAAATGGGCAGCAAGAGGGTGAAGTGATCTGACATGGAACTATGCATGACTCATAGAGAATTATATAAACCTGACCAGAATCCTTCTTCTGAAGAGGGAGATCCACCACAAACACAGTCAGTATGCCCGTCATTGATACACTGTGTCAGGTTTGCCGCGAAGGCCCTGGGGACTGCGCCAGTTCTAGTCGCATTTGCTGGGGAACTTGAGGTTGCCGCCTGGAAGTGGAACAGACGCTGTGTATGTACTCAGACAGGGACAGAGGGTTGGCATTTTCGCATAATATCAAGTGGTATTTTACTCGGGGATAGTGATATTTTAGCTGCACTGATACAGACGTATGAAGCGGAGAGACACAGATGCTCATAATACCAGTAAACACATTTAATTAGTTTTATTGTTAGTGACTGCAAAGAAATGCTGCTTAAAGGGGAAATGTAGCTAAATCGGAAGAGCTTTTAATGGGAGGAGACAATTCTTTAACTCAGATAGAGAATCATTTAAAACGTACGAAAAAGTGCTTTAGGCCCCTTCATCCTCTCTCAGCTTGAAAAAATAAAACCTACTTAAAGATGGGCTGGAGACTGAGCAGTGCTCTGGGGGTCTAGGGCCTAGTTTGTGTAATACATGATCCAGCTCTGTGCATAAGACCCCTACAACAAAAGTAACCAGGGGCGTTACAAGAGAGGAAGGGGCCCGTGTGCAGGCTCCATCCCTGGCCCCCTCCTCTCATCCCGACGGCCGGCAGCGCACTGAGGGCCTGATTCAGAGACGGACCCTCTGAATCAGGGCGTCTTTTTTTTTTTTAATGGAGCGGCCTCCTGGCCGCTCGCATTGCTGAGGGTTGCCACCCACAGCTAATGCGAGCGGCCAGGATGGTGGTCGCGATGCTCAAGACGATCGCGACCATTGTGCTTGCGATGAGACCCTTGTGGTAGGGTCTCGTGGCCGCAAGCCCCAGAGAGCTTTCGGCTCAAACAGAGCCGAAAGCTCTCCCACTGACATCACTTGTGATGTCAGTGGGGCCGCCCCAGACAGTAGGCGTTCTCATGGGAACGCTTTCATCTGGGCAGCCACCCCCACCGGTCCGCCCACCAAAGGGGGCGTGCTGTCACTCAACATCGACAGCACGCCCCCTTTGGTGTGAGACCCGGAGCGACGGATTACCCGTCGCTATCCGGGTCTCGCACATGCGCTCTGGGCCACCATCGACCCGGTTGCGAGCGCTCAATGCTTGCGACCGGGTCTGAATCCGGGCCTGAGCGCAGCGCCGCACTGATAGACTCTGGACACTAGAGTGTGCCCAGAGGCTACAGGAAAAATGTCTGGGATGGACATTTTCCCTTTGTTTTCCATACTGCGTATGCACAAAACGCCAGGAAAATGGCTGCGGCGGCTATTTTCCAGGCGGTTTTTACAGCGCTGACACCGGTGCTGACATGGGACTCCAGAGTCGTAAGTATAAATACGTCCCTGATAATAACGTCAACTGTGCAGCTTTCAGAGAAACTGGGGGCCACATAAATCTTCTGATTACTGCCCTAAGGCCACCAGTAGAACCGTCCGCATCTAGCTGATGCATTTTCATTCAGTAACATGTGCTCTAAATATCAATACATTCTCCCCAATACCACTCAGCATTGTCTAGTTATTCCCTTTGAAAAGCTAATAACATATGAAGATGAGTTTTATAAATGAGGGTGATTTTGGTCGTAAATTATGTTGCTACAAACAGTAACATTCTGTCAGTGACACTGAAGAGATGTAGTAAAAACGTTGAAAATAACAACATCGATATTTATAATTTTGACACCACAACATTAGTTTCGGCCGTGACCTGGAGGGCTAGGGTTTAGCTGCGGGGGCGGGAGATGTTAGGGTTAGACTGTGACCTGGAGGGCTAGGGTTTAGCTGCGGGGGGCGGGAGATGTTAGGGTTAGACTGTGACCTGGAGGGTTAGGGTTAGCTGCGGTTGGAGGTTAGGCTGTAGGGGGAGGGGAGTTTAGGGTTAAGCTGCGGGGGAAGGGGGGGTGTTATGGTTACGCTGGGAAGGGGGGAAGGGTTAGGTTGTAAGGGGCAGGACGTTAGGGTTAGGCCATGGGTGAGTTAGGCTGTGGGGGGAGAATTAGGCTGAGGGCAGGGGGGTTAGGGTGTAGGGTTAGGTTGTGGGGGGAGAATTAGGCTGAGGGCAGGAGGGTTGTGGTGTAGGGTTAGGCTGTGGGGGGGAGAGGGTTAGGCTGTGGGGGCAGAATTAGACTGTGAACGGGAGGGCTAGGGTGTAGGGGAGGAGGTTAGGGTAAGACAGTAGGAGGATAGGGTTAGACTGTAGTGTGGGAAGGTTAGGGTAAGGCTGTAGGGGGAAGGGTTAATCTAAGGCTGTGGAGGAAGATTAGGGTTAGGCTGTAGGGGGGAGGGTTAAGGTTAGCGTATTCGCGTATCATCAACCGCCCAGTGATTGTTCCCTATGGGACAATGGGTCTGATTCAGACCCGTTCGCTATCTGCGTACGCTCACTGGATGCGTATGCAAATTTGTCACAGGAAGCGAACGCTCGCCAAGGCATAAGCACGCCCACCATGTCTTAGCGAGCGGCCACTTTGTGCCTGCGTACACCCAATTGCACAGGCAGAGCCACCCACCAGCAACACGTCATCTCCAGGAAGTGTATTAAAACATTGGTACATCGAGCACCATCGGATGTGAACGCAGTACTTGAGGTAGCTTTACCCTACCGCAAACATTGCGAGGAAATCAGTGTAAAAAAAAGGCAAGTGACGTGTACTATGACGCTGCCTGTTAATTATGCGCGCCTCTAAAGTGGCGTTGAAACACTCAGGCACGCCTGCGTTCGCATCTCCAACCCCCCCATTACTAGTGTCCTGCCCCTGTAACCACCCACAAACGGCCTCTCCTGTCACTCATTACCCTGGGCTGCCTTTGCTGGGCGAGCGAGAGGGATGCGATCGCATTGTGTAGTTCGCGCACGTGCAGAACGAAGCGTGTGCATGCGCGTACGCAGAACATTGGGCCGCTTGCGAACGCACAGCGCGAGCGAGCGGCTCTAAATCAGGCCCTATGTACACAGGTCATTTCAGTTGCTCTGTGTTGGAAGCATCGCCTTTAATTGTGTAACTTCAAGCAGAGCATTTTATCCGCTGACTATGAAGGGTTAAGCAATTAATTGCTCACTCTTTCACTTTTAAGGGCATTTATGGGGAACGTTACTGTACGCTGAACTTTCAGAGAGAATAATCTCAGGCGATTAATCAGGCAAAATGCTAAAATGTAGAACAGTGTCTTCAAAGTCATTAATCTCATCAGCTAAAAGACTAAGGGGCCCATTTATCATTAACTATCTCGGCATATTCCCCGAAAAACACCCTTTCTGGTGGGATATCAGCAAATAATTAGTATCCCTGCAATGTATTGTGGAGGGTATCAGCTGCTGTCCTTCCATTTCCGGTCTGTATGGGGGATGCAATGCTGTCAGATATGCCAAGCTTCCGAGTGCTTCGTATTCCCGAGTTTGGCCCCTGCAGCTTACAACATTGCTCGGGGGGAGCAATGTTGTAAGCTGCGGGGGCCAAACTCGGCAACGGACACAGCACATGTGTGTGAGTTCGGCACAGGAGTGAAGAGATCGCTGATGTGGTGTCTTCACTCCGCGCACTGCGCAGGGACAAGCTTTCAGAGCTATTTCATACATGCCAGCACTACGATCGCATCTTGCAATGCAGTCATGGATGCTAGCAGTGGCATATCTAGGGGGGGTCGAGGACATTGGTTTCAAGTCAGTGAAGTGCAGACCGCAGTGAGTGAGTTCCGCACTACACAGTAACAAATACAGCGCTGCCAGTGGTGTGTTTGTTTTAGCAGCCAATGAGAGTCAGACAGACTCTCATTGGCTGCTGCACCCACGGCTAGAGCTGGGCTGGAGCTCACTCATGAGCTCCACCTTTCGGCTCCCGCAATGGGTGATGGGAGAGACGTCATGACGTCTCTCCCATAGTGCCAAGCAGGAGGTCGGGGGAGTGGATGGCGGCGGGCGCAGGAGCAGAGATTCAGGTAAGTGTTGTGGGTTTTTTTTGTGTTTGTCTTTGTTTTATATATGTAAAAGGCACTGCATAGGGGGGACTACTACTGGGGGCACTGTATAAGGGGCACTGCATAGGGGGGACTACTACTAGGGGCACTGCATAGGGGGACCACTACTGGGGCACTGTATAAGGGGTACTGCATAGGGGGACCACTACTGGGGCACTGTATAAGGGGCACTGCATAGGGGGGACTACTACTGGGGGCACTGTATAAGGGGCACTGCATAGGGGGGACTACTACTGGGGGCACTGTATAAGGGGCACTGCATAGGGGGACCACTACTAGGGGCACTGCATAGGGGGACCACTACTGGGGCACTGTATAAGGGGTACTGCATAGGGGGGACCACTACTGGGGCACTGTATAAGGGGCACTGCATAAGGGGGACCACTACTGGGGGCACTGCATAGGGAGGACCACTACTGGGGGCACTGTATAAGGGGCACTGCATAGGGGGTACTACTACTGGGGGCACTGTATAAGGGGCACTGCATAGGGGGGACCACTACTAGGGGCACTGCATAGGGAGGACCACTACTGGGGGCACTGTATAAGGGGCACTACTGGGATCACTGCATATGGGGGACCCAGGGCCGGATTAACAATGGGGCGGATGGAGCTACAGCTCCAGGCCTCCCATTGAAAATAGGCCCACAGGATACAAGGACTGCAGTGCAGACAGGAAAAAAAAAAGATTTTTTTTTTCCTGTCACCACCGACAGCCCAGCTGACTCACTTATCGGCTCACTCACCTCCCAGCTCACTCACTTACTGGCCGCCCGAAGCTGAGCCCATTGTCACCACCAACCCCTCCTCTCGGCTGCTCGACCTAAGCCCCGCCCACTACTGCACGCCGAAGCCCCGCCCCTATGTGCCTTAAGCCCCGCCTCCTGTACGTCCTACTGCAGAGCTGTGTCCTGTGACTGTGCACCAGACCAATCGCCTAGTTCAGGAGGGAAGGCCCTGCAGCCCAGCATGTCACATTCCACAGGTCAGTGTAATGTTTGGCCCCTGTGTACAATTTATGTATGTTTTGTATATATATTTATTTACATGGCTATATATATGTGTGTGTTAAATTAGGTGGGTACAGGAGCATATAATGTATAAATATGTATATGTATATACATATATATATATATATATATACAGTATGTGTATGTATATATACATACATACATACGTACAGTATGTGTATACATATATATATATATATATATATATATACATATATATATACACACAAAAACACACACACACAGTAGGTGCTTGCTCAATCCTAGGAAAGAAGAGGGGGCACTCCGGGACTTGAGTGCACAATGTATTTACTTGAAAATGACGAACGTTTCAGAGCCAACCTTGATAAAAGAGTTGGGTGGGCTCTGAAACGTCGGTAATTTTCAAGTAAATACTTTGTGCATTCAAGTCCCGGAGTGCCCCCTCTTCTTTCCTATGATTGAACAAGCACCTACTGTATGAATATTCCTTGGGAGGGCACCTGGGCACCCTGCCTTTAGTTTGGACTGTGAGTCCCGATTGATTTTGTGTGATATACTGTATATATAATATATATATATATATATATATATATATATAACACACACATTGGTAAATAGAGAGGGTACAGGAGCTTGAGGCACACTTATGGGGACTAAAGTGGGTGTGGTATTATATGTCGACATTCATCATGTAGACAGTGATGGAATGCCGACATATCATCCCTGTTGGCCCACTAACATGCTCCTGATGGCTGTAGCAGCTCCAGCGCGGCTTCCGAGTCCCAGCAGTCATGACCTCTGCTGCTCCTGCCTTCCGATGAGTATTACCCCCATCCCTAAACCTAATCCCTACCCCTCCCTGTAGTGCCTAACCCACTCCTCCCCCTGCAGCCTAACCCTAACCTTCCCCTAGTGCCTAACGCCCCGGCACAGCCTAACACTATCCCTACCTCTAACCCTCCCTATAGGGCCTAACCCAGCCCCCCCAATCTAACTGTAACCTCCCCTAATGCCTAACCCTCCGTGCAGTGTCTAAACCTATCCTCCTCCCCCGCAGCCTAGCCTTAACATTCCCCTAGGTCAGGGATGGGGAACCTCAGGTCTGGGGGCCATATAAGGCCCGCGGAGTCATTTGGTCTGGCCCTCTGAACTTTTCTCTGCTAGTCTCATCTGGCTACCAGGGTGCCTAGAATAGCACCCTGCAGCCAGAATCGATGCACCAGTGCCGCCAGGAGCCCTTACAGCTCCCTGGAAAATCCTTAGGATGCCCCGGGCATAGCTGTAATCGCCAGGGATTGTGGACCCGCCTCATGTAATGTCACATGGAGGGAGCGTGGCCTGCACCTGGCCTGCGAATAATGTTATAAAATGGCCCTTGGCGGAGAAAACGTTCCCCTGCCCTAGGGCCTAACCGGAATCGGTATGAAATACCGCCGGCCGCATGGACGGCGGTTCGATTCCCGGCAGCGCCTGGCCGACAAAAGCAGAATTCCCGGCAGCAGAAGCCCGTCAGCGCTGGAAATCCCGATTGTCGCTAAGGTAAATATAAACTAACCTAACCCTCCTTAGGCGTGCCTAACCCTAACCTCCACCCCAAAGTGCCTAACCCTAATCCCCCATCTAAGTGCCTAACCCTAACCCCCCCTTCCTCGCTGCCTAAACCTAAGTCCCCCGGGGGGGTGCCTAACCTTAAGTCCCCCCCGGGGGTGCCTAACCCTCCCTCTCCCTAGCCTAACCCTAACCCTCCCCCCCCCCTCCCCGTGGCTGTCCGCTCGCGGCGCCCGGCATCCCTACGATCGGGATGCCAGGGGCCTGTCTCCCGGCGTCGGGGAAATGACAGGCGTCTAGATATAGACGCCCGGCATTTCACCCTCGCCGGGATATGACAGTCGGGAAGCTGGCTGTCGGTATTAAGGCAGCCGGTTTCCCGAGTGTATACCCTCCTAACCCCCCCCCCCCCCACACACACACACAGTCATTTTTAAATTAACTTTAATGTCAACATAATGAATATTGACATTATGACTGTCGGCTTGTATAAAACACACTAGAATACATTTAAGTAATCAACGTCTCAGAACTTGTATTCATTATTTCGTCAGGATTAGCAAAATGACAAACACAAGTTCTGAAACATTGCTTACATAAACGGGTCAGTGTGTTTTATACAAGTCGTCCAGAGTGTCACACACATAATCAGCTGGCTCCAGAGTGTCTCACACAAACACACACACACAAACAGCTGGCTCCAGAGCACCCTGTGCCGGCACTGCCCCTTAACCACATGACGTCATGCTGTCGTGTAGAGGGGCCTGGGCCACCGGCACCTGGAAGTGCAACACTGCCCAGAGCATCCGGAGGAGGCTGCAAAGACTGCAGGGTGTCTGTCTGGGCAGTACTGCAGCAGTGATACTGGCTGCAGGGTGCAAGCACCCTGCAGCCAGTAACAAAGGCCATGGGGTAGCAATGGTGCTGCAAAAAGAGCCCTGCGCTCTGTGCAGCATCACCGGTCGCATACCTACGGTTATGGCACTGTATGCAGTCAAAACACACCCACAACACAGGCCACACCCCTATGTAAATCACAGCTACACCACACTAGTCACAACCCCACATCACCAGTCACACTGCTGCAGCGCTGGTCACACCCCCTGCAGCGGCACACAATAGGCCCTTCATAAATTTCAGCTCCAGGCCCATGTGGACATTAATCTGGCACTGGGGGGACCACTACTGGGGGCACTGTATAAGGGATACTGCTGGGATAACTGCATGGGAGGACCACTATTGGGGGCACTGCATAAGGGGCACTACTGGCGCACTGTATAAGGGGAACTACTGTGGGCACTGCATAAGGGGAACTACTTGGGCACTGCATAAGGTGCACTACTGGCCACTGTATAAGGGGCACTACTGGGGGCACTGTATAAGGGGAACTACTGTGGGCACTGCATAAGGGGCAGTACTGGCCACTGTATAAGGGGCACTGAATAAGGGGAACTACTGAGGGCACTGCATAAGGGGCACTACTGACCACTGTATAATGGGCACTACTGGTGGCACTGCATAAGAGGCACTACTGGCCACTGTATAAGGGGCACTACTGGGGGCACTGCATAAGGGGCACTACTACAAGGGGCACTGCTACTGGGGACATTGCATAAGGGGCACTACTACAGTGGGCATTGCAAGAGGGGCACTAATACTGGGGCATTAAGGTGCATATGGAATGGAAAGTAATGTTCCCAGAGTGACGAGAAATGGTGGTGTCATGTTGACACCCCCCCATTTTTAGTGGCCACGCCCCTTGTTCCATGTAGCCACGCCCTTTTTTGACGCGCACCTTTGGCACGTGCACATACTTGGGGGTGGGGGGGCGCTCCGTTTTTTTACTTGCACTGGGCACCAAATATATTAGTTACGCCACTGGGTGCTAGTAACATGCCCAGATCGCTGTAACTGATTTCTTTAAAACTGAGTCGCCCTCATGCAGCGCCTTGCGCCTGTGGAAATCCGTCTCAATGCGTCCTTAGACACCTCCATCAGATGCACCATCGAAACTTGCACCAGCCCTACGGCAGGCGCAATTTGTCTGTCTGAACATGGCGTCCTTTGTGAGCGGATGTGCGTCTTCAGACACAGCTGATGTCAGCGACATGCCGGTGACGGCCTAGCCACCCCCTTGTTACCTCCCAGGTATGCCCACTAAAATGCACACCCCCTGCACCCATATTTGTTCTGCGCCTTCCTGCGGTAACCATGACAACGCATGCGCATTGCAACACGGACTCATACACAGTACATAACATCTACCAACGCTGCCTGGATATCCGCATTGCATGCGTTTAGCGTCTACCTCTGAATCAGGCCCTAAGAATCACCTGTGTAGTTTAGGCCTGAACCATATTACAAATTAACATTAGATGTAAATTTCCTACTTAAATTTTATAAGACTATTGTTTCTATTTATACATTGAAAATGTTTCCTGGTGGCATGCATGAATACCTTGCCCAACAGGAACATATTATCTAAAAATGACCTCTCCGAGGCGTTGCGTCGCGTCTCTCAGCGCTGCTCTGCAAGCACTGTGAGGAAATCGCCTGGAAAATGGCGGCCGCTCCATTTCCCTGGCGATCTGCGCATGAGCAATAGACTCTGATTCTGCGGTTGCCGGCCAGCCACGTCAGCCGGCCACCCGGGTGAGAGGAGGGGGCCCGTGACGGGATGGGCACACGTGCCCCCTCCTCTCTAAAGACGCCCCTGTTTGGTTACATCAATATTAATTTACAAAAATAACTAAAAACATTTTTTTGTCATTAATAACAGACAGCGGTGACCAGAAAAATATGATTTTCTCCTACTGGCACTGTATAAATTTAACGTGCCCTCCCTGACCCCTAAGATTTTCCTGATTGGGCTTTTGTATATCCCAAGTGATCTTAATGATTATTATTTATTGAGTTTTATGATAGTACTTATTATCTCACATTTTATGCTATAAGATGTACATGTTGTCTTGTGTAATGTTATGGGGGTTTTTTTCTATTAAAAGTACATGTGGCCATGATTAATGTTTCCCTACTCAGAGCTGTCTGCAGCTCTATCCAATCGGCAGAAAGCCACCAAATTTAGTAAGTACAGGTTGAGTCTCCCATATCCAAAATGCTTGGGACCAGGGGTATTTTGGATATCGGAATATTTCCATATTTTGGAATATTTGCATACTGTAATGAAATAGCTTGGGAATGGGACACAAATCTAAACACAGGATGCATTTATGTTTCATATACACCTTATACACACAGCCTGTAGGTCATTTTATACAATATTTTCAATCATTTTGTGGCTCATACAAAGTTGTGTACATATGTACATGAAATTCATTTATGTTTCATATACACCTTATACACAAGCCTGAAGGTAATTTTATATATTTTTTAATAATTTTGTGCTTTAAACAAAGTTTGTGTACAATGAACCATCCAAAAAAACAAAGGTTTTACTGTCTGTCATGCTCAAAAAATTCTGTATTTTCGGAATATTCCAAATTTTGGAATATTTGGATATGGGAGACTCAACTTGTATACTATTCAAGGCATGGGGAGAAGGATTCAATAAACATTTAGTTCCACAACCTGCAGACAAGAGAAACCTAAAAATTACATTAACATTTTTTTCCCACTTTGTAAAAACTGAAGAGACCAATTTTTAACAGGAAATTTACAGAATACGCATGATATATTTACACAGTGCCTTTTATAGCTCTTTACTTTACATTTACTGTATGCAAATTTCCTTATCTCAAAACGCAATACCCACTTTTTTGATTTTGAAATTAAAATTTCAAGGCAGTTCAGTTTCTTTTTAAGTTTTGACAAAGAGTAAAAAAAAAAAAAAATATTTAATTTTAGTTTTTAGTTTTCATGCATATTTTCTTCCGATTTTCAAATGCAGAATCCTACCCCCCATGACTTGAGTAGTATACTTACTACATCTAGTGGCATTATGCCTATTAGTTAGAGTTACAGACAGCTCTGAATAGGGAAACTTTAATAATGCTGCTTTTTTTTTTTTGAAGACCCCACGGTCTAATATTACAGCGCAGATTTACATTTTTATATTTTTTTTTAGCTCTTTCTAGTAATGTACTGAGGTGTGCTTGCTCACGCCCTATTGGTGTATACAGCTATTTAGTATTTTCATTTGATAAGATATTATTATGTTACCAGTTATTTGGTAACCTATAAACTATTTCTGACACTTTAGTAAAGCGTCTGATTTAATTTTTTATTTTTCTCCATAATAATTATACTGGCCAGTCTAGTCTGACTTGCAGAGGGATGAAAATCATAGGGATAGGGGGCAGCTCTGCCTGATTTTGTGCACTGTGCTGCTTAGGCAGGTGATATTTTGCCTTCTTTTCAAATTAAACATGGACTTAAGCAGCTCTGGAAGTTTGGAACCCTGGATTATATGACAAAGGAAAATAGATATATTGGTGGGTTAGGACAGTCCTGTATAGATGAAGAACTCCAGAAGGAGAGACCTGGAACAACTCTAGATACTAATGTGGCTGTGACGGGAAAACTGAACATGGCGGCCAGAATTTAATTAGCAAATTATAATTCTTGAGCTAGTGGAGTTATCCTGTAAGAAAACAAACTTCTCTCATGTAGGAACTTTGCTCTGTGTCGCCTGAGAACCTGGGATGTTTATGTAGCTCTCCCACCGGGATTAATGAATTCTTTCCCTTCTTCTCTTTGCCACACCCAGGACTGTTATAATCGGGGCTTGATGTTCTACATGTATAAACAAGACACAGAGCCATGTGAAAATTCTCCAGTGATGTGTCTCTGGGGTGAAGAGAGGGTCTCCCACCCACACGGGCTCACCAACATCATAACTTCTTCTTTGTCCCTCAATGACAAACATTTAACAAGACATCCCAAGAGGCCCTCTGATTATTCCGGGCCCAGAGTCTCTGTTTAGCCGCAAGGTGCTAAAAATAAGGCCGATTTTTCCTTCCTCACAACAGAACTCCCACAGATGTCCTGATGTTCCGGGTTCATCCATTATCTCTCGGCCCATCTGAACATGATCCCTCTCCTTTTGCTACATCCTGCAATGAAAATACTATTTTCCACAACAGCAAAGACTAAGAATAAATAAAATCTATAATTCAGAAAATCCTCACACCAGACTAAATATAAGCAGGTGCCTGGTGATATTTTTTTCCTTCAGTTATATGGCTTTTAAACATAATTTTGTGTGACTCCTTCCTGCACCCTGTTTCCGATCTCCTCCATTATGGTATTGTATTGGAGACTGCTCCTTCCACCCCCGCACTCACCCTTCTTCCGCCTGCTGCATGTTGGGGCCATAGGCTCAGAAATATTGATCATGATAAAGTAATGAGGCTCAGAGGGGTTAGCAGGGCTGGCCTGTATAGATGGGCCTTCTGTGATGCCCGTTGTAGTTCTCCACATTCCCACACCTCATTGTCCATCAGTGATCATTCACCATTAACCCCTCATCCTCCATGAACTAACCTTCACCATTAATCCCTCCTGCATTGATCATTAACCATTTATTCTTCATTAACTCATTGTTTTCCATCAATAATGCTCTTTAGTCATCATCATCATCATAATTATCAGACACCAATAACCCCTCGTCCTCATCATTCAGCCTTCCCCTCTCTCACCTTGGCCATCCTGAGCCGCCATCCATACCCTCTCTCACTTTAACTGCCACCCTTTCCTCCTCTCACCTGGGTTTACAATCTGCCACTCTATCCCCTGGCCTACCCTGAGCCACCACCCTTCCCCTGTCTGAACTGGGTTGCCACCCTTCACCTATCTCACCTGGGTCACCACCTTTCCCCTCTCTCACCTTGTCTGCCACCCTTTCCCACTCTCATCTGGGTTTCCATCTTTCCCTTCTTACACTTGGGCCAATCTGTGCCACTACCCTTCCCCTATCCCACCGGGGCTTTCACCTATATCCGGTCTCATATGGACTGCCACCCTTCCCCTTTCTCACCTGGTCTGCCACCTTTCCCCTGTCTCACCTGGGCCATCACTCTACCCCTCTCACCTGGCCACCAGCCTAATCCTGTCTCACCTGGGCCACCCCCTTTCTCCTATCTCACCTGGGCCACCAACTTTCCCCTATCTCACTTGGGCCGCCAACTTTCCCCTATCTCACCTGGGCTGCCACCTTTCCCGTATCTCACCTGGGCTGCCACCCTTACCCTGTCTCAGCTGGGTCACTACCATTCCCCTCTCTCACCTGGGCCTCCACCCTTCCCCATCTCACCTGGGCCTCCGCTCTTCCCCATCTCACCTGGGCCACTGTCCTTCCCCATCTCACCTGGACATCCACCCCTTCCCTTGTCTGACCTGGGCCACCTCCCTTTCACTGTTTCAATACCATCAGTAATGTTGTAAATAGAAATACAGAATGTTGGCCTGAGTCTAGTTAATCAGGGTCCTGCACTGGTGGCCTCTCCCTCCTCTGATTATACTCCTTTTACTGCAAGACCTCATAAGTCTTAAAAGCCTATTTATCAAGTAATATTTGTGGGATAATCCCCAAAAACAGACGTTTTGGGGGGATACCAGTAAATATTAAGAACCCCCCTCGGATATCTGCTGTGGTTCCTCCAGTTCCGTCAGCAGCCGCAGCCCCCATAGGTTTCTATAGGGCTACGAAGCTGTCAGATTTACAAAGCTCCAGAAGGCAGAGGTCCTGAGCTTGTCCCCGATAGGATAATGCCATTTCCTGTGAGCTACTATTCTGCAAAAACAGCCCCGGCTACCCAATATAGAAGAGAAATTATTGTTGCGATTATTTCACTTCTTTACACATCGCAGGGACGGGCTGTGATTTCTGGCAAATGTGAATTTTTATCGCCGTGAATAATTAGTAAATAAGGGCCTGATTCAGAGCCAGACGCTCTGACCAGAGCGCTCGCTCTGAATCAGGGCCCTCATCCATGAAAATGGAGCATCCTCCTGGACGCTCATATAGCTGTGGGTGACCACCCACAGCTATAGTGAGCGTCCATGATGATGGTTGCGATGGTCTTGACCATCGCGACCATCGGGCTTGCGACGAGACCCTGCGGTAGGGTCTCGCTGCCGCAAGCCCTGGAGTGATTTTGGCTCCATCAGAGCCAAAATCACACCCACTGACATCACTATGTCAGTGGGGCCGGCTTCAGACGGTAGGCGTTCCCATGGGAACGCCTCCGTCTGGCAGCCACGCCCCCGGCACGCCCACCAAAGGGGGCGTGCTGTCAATCAACATCGACAGCATGCCCCTTTTGGTGCGAGACCCGGAGCGATGGAGAGCCCGTCGCTCGCCGGGTCTCGCGCATGCGCACGACGGAGCTCCCTCCATCGTGCGCATGCACAGTGGGGGAACATCGACCCGCTTGCGAGCATACTGCCGCTCACCAGCGGGTCTGAATGAGCCCCTTATCCATATCACCTATGTGACTGTGGGTGGTACTGGTTAATATTCATTAGAATGCAACCAATCTATTCACATTGAACCTGTGACATCACTATATGCAACTTATTTACTAGCATGTCCCTAATTTATTGGTAATCAGCATTCTCATGATTATTATATCATCCCAGAAGCTGTCTGCGTCCTCTGTGTATAGGCGATGGATACACTTTGGTATGAAACACACGGAATGATATATCATAACGATATGAATGATATTGTTCAATTATATACCATTTATATCGTACCATGTGTATACAATGAACGACCTACGATGCGCGCTCCCGCTGGACGATAACGATATCGTCCATCGGGCATGCATGCAGGCCAATCTGGACGATATCATTTATTTTCCATAGGGGTTTGCGATCGTTGGTGATATCTTTGGTGTGTGGAAGAACAATATCGTTCATCCAGCACACCAGGAATTTCAAGGGAAATCGTTCAGCGATATCGTTCGCTGAACAGATCGTCCCGTGTGTACCCAGCATAAGGGACTAATTCTATGCCACACGCAGTTGGTCGATGTTTCAAGACTGTACATGTGTCCAAGTCTCAACGCACATACGTCCCAATCGTCTGCACTTAGAAACCCAGTACAGAATCAGACGTAGGGTCTGTGATTGCAAGTGGACATTACTGGGAGATGACGGAGGTGGGTGGCTAAGTCCACACGGGCTTGTCCCTGAAAGCGCCTACATCCAATGAGGCCTAGCTGCTCATACAGTAGGCCATGCTCAGCCGTAGAAACTGCACCTCTCATAGGGTTGGTGCCAGGTGCAGCCCACCTGGTCTTTGGGGACCCCTAATAGATTTTCTGGACCACTAGTGGATCTTTAGAATGTGACAGTATGTAATGAATACACCTGTGCTCCAGCTAGGAGATCTGGAAAACATGAACTGTTAGGGGTCAATGGCTGATATAGAGTATACAGCCAGCAGAAGAACTGATGGCCTGATTCAGACCCGCTCGCGAGCGCTCGCAAGCAGGTCGACGTTGGGCCAGTGCGCATGCGCACGACGGACCCGGCTCCGTTGTGCGCATGTGCGAGACCCGGATAGCGACGGGCAAGCCGTCGCTATGGGTCTCGCTATAAAGGGGGCGTGCTGTCGATGGTGAGTGAGAGCACGCCCCCTTTGGTGGGCGTGCCAGGGGCGTGGCTGGCCAGACGGAGGCGTTCCCATGGGTACGCCTACCGTCTGGGGCCGGCCCCACTGACATCACAAGTAATGTGAGTGGGAGTGCTTTGGGGTCTGATAGAGCCAAAAGCACTCCAGGGCTTGCGGCAGACGAGACCCTACCACAAGGGTCTCGTCACAAGCCCGATGGTCGCGATGGTCTTGACCATCGCGACCATCTTTTTGGCCGCTCGCTATAGCTGTGGGTGGTCACCCACAGCTATGCGAGCGGCCAGGAGGCCTCTCTAAAAAAGAGAAGGAGGGCACTGATTCAGAACGAGCGCTCTGAATCAGGCCCTGAATCGTTTCCTTTCTCGTCTCTTCCCAGTAACAATCATTGCACTTGGCAGTAAAACACCTCAATTTTACCTAAAGAAAAAAAAAGACAAGACATTAAAAAAAAGAAAAAAAAATTTCAGGGAAGGATATGACTTTATATAGTAATACATGTGGAGAAAGACCATTTCTGAGATATGACAATAGACGATATTGTGTTTCAATTCCCTACCAGGATTGATAGCAAGAGAAGTGTAATGTTACAATGAATTAGGACTATTTAATAATTGTGTTGATTCCATCCTGGATCAGCAGACTACACACTCCTCACAGCTGTTACATATTCAGCGACCTGCAAACCCGAACAATCGCGGCGCTAATATTATATTGTGATGTCCTGGCAGGTAATAAGGACATGGGCACAGAGGGAAGTATTGCAGGATCGAAGTGGTTGTATTTCCAAAATGACCCTTAATACATTTCATCGCTTTGATGCGCCTCCTCTAACTTGCTTTTATTGGATTATATAAGCCAAATTTTCCTCTGCAAGCTCATTTATCATAGGGCAAAATAAACTGGTGGCAAATACATGTGTGTGTCTGTAAAAAGCTGATATAAATACAAACCTAGAAAAACTCAGATACTGCAATCTTTTCTCCACCGAGCGTGGAGAGGCGGCACGTGGGAACATTAATGTCCCATTAGTACATATTTCACTTCGCTTAAACAGATTCTTCTCTCATGTGAAGCACCAGTGAGTCTCGATGTTAAAGGCAATTACAGCATCTAAGTTTTTCTTGATTTCTATTTTAAACAGGTTAGTATGTGAGACTCGCCGTGCAACGTTCCTGCAATATATAACCTCTCACATTAGGGTCACCCCTCTCATTACAGAAACTTTGATGCTCTTCTCCTAAAAAATCCCATCATTCTAGGTTTGCCTCATTTCTGGCTTATATTATTCATGACAGTCATTACACCGGCTGGGTGGGTGGGCCTGAAAGAGGGAGACACTGTGCCATCATGCTTCCCCCCCCCCCTCCCCCTGATTGCAGCAATGGTGAATGGAACCATTACTTAAGAATGTGTAAATAACTGTTTAACTGACCCATTGATGGCTAAGGCCCTGATTCAGTAAGGATAGCGATTACGCACGCAGTCTTACCGCGAAGATATGCTAATGATTGCAATGGCAATGCTATACGCAGCCTAATTAAAGGAAGCCCCCTTTACCTTACACACATCCGTAATACATAGCAAGACTGCAAACCATCGGTACCATCGCAGCTTCACGCACACTTGCACATGGTCTGACCTTACTCAGGAATTGTGAACAAATAGGAGCGCTTGTAAAATGTGTAGTGTATAAAACTATAAATAACACCATAAAAGGAAAAAAAAAAAAATTAAAACCAATGCTGTTACACTAAAAAAAAAAAAAATCACAGTATGTGCAAGGAAACATAAATATATTGCACAGATAATGTTTAAAAGCTCTTTTGAGAGTAAGTGAGGGAGCCGGGCAGCGGGGTCCCGGATAAGAGCTGGAGAGAAGTCCCATGTGCCCGATGGTGAAGAGACACTGGTGGCGGCTGACAAAACTGTCCCTATGCTCACTTTAAGTCTTCTAGCAGTGGTTACCTCTTCCTTTCTCCTGGAAGGGTCCGGTCCTTCTTCCCCGCACCGCTCTCCAGCTCTTATTCAGAACCCCGCTACCCAGCTCCCTCACACAGGGCTCTATTTATCAACATTATTTTTACTAAAATAATGTGAAAAAGGGTGTTTTCACACCCTTTTCACACTATTTTAGTATCACCTATAGTTATTACAGGGCAATTGGAGTAGAATTCGTAAAATTCTATTCCAACCCCTAAGTATCACTTATTTTTAGTAAGCTGATCGCATTTCCCATAATTGTAATGGAAAATGTGATCTGACCATAGTTACTAAAAATAAATGTGAAAAAAATATTGGGGAAAGCCCTGTGATAATAACGCCACCTGGAGGTGGCGTTATCCAGGGTCTCCCCCGGTTACCGGCCTCCTGCCCTGCTCTAATGGGGAGAGCAGAGCCGGGAGTCGGTCCCTGTAATCAGCTGTGTGGTCTAAACAGACCGCAAGCTGATTACTGTAAAAAAAAAGAAAAAAAAAATAGTAAAAAAAAAATTGACTTACCTGACTCCAGGGACCGGTGATAGGGCCTCCGGTGATGACTCCCCTCCAGTCAGCTGGTCTCCCACACTGCACTGCTGCCCGGTCATCAGGTGATCGGGCAGCAGTGCAGTATGGGAGATCACCTGACCGGAGGAATGGAGAACATCACCGGAGGCCTGCAGCATGCAGGTAAGTGTAAGTAATGGAGAGGGGTGTCCGCGATCGCGGGGGGCGGGGCTTAGTGCCAGGGGCGGGGCTTAGCGCCAGAGGGGGGTAGCAGCGGCGACCGGTCGGCGCATGCGCGGGCACTTAATCACGGTATTTTTTGCGAAAATACCGTGATAAGGCTCCGAAGGGGATTAGCAGGGACAGAGCTTTATCGCAAGCTCTGTCCCTGCAAGGGATTTGTAGTAAATCCCTGTGATATTGCCTGAATTCACAATGCGAATTCACTCGGTAATATCACACTACAATCTGCATTACCAATGCGGATTGTTGTGGGCTCTATTTTCTACAATCCGCATTTTGAATGCAGATTGTAGAGTGATATTACCGACTGAATGTGCATTGCGAATATCACAGGGATTTACTAACAATCCCTTGCAGGGACAGAGCTTGCGATAAAGCTCTGTCCCTGCGAATACCCTCCGCACACTTATCACAGTATTTTTGCAAAAAATACAGTGACTAGTGCCCGCGCATGCGCCGACCGGCTGCTGCTTAGCCCCGCCCCCACAATCGCGACCCTACCCCTCCTCCCTGCATCCCCACTCCCTTAATTACATTTACCTCCGGTGATCGGTGCTCCGGTGATGTCCTCCATGGCTCCGGTCAGCTGACATCCCATCCTGCACTGGGACCCAGTCAGGTGATGACCGGGTCACAGTGCAGGATGGGAGATCAGCTGACCGGGGGAGGACATCACCGGATCCCCGATCTCCAGTCCCTGCACTCTGGTAAGTTTTTTTTTTTACTAATTTTTTTACTAACTTTTACTATTTTTATTTTTCTTAGGCGTGATCAGCTTGTGGTCTGTTTAGACCACACAGCTGATCACTGGGGCCGGCTATGGGCTCTGCTCTGCCTTTTAGAGTAGAGCAGGAGTCCGGTAACCGGGGGAGACCCTGGATAACGCCACCTCCAGGTGGCGTTATTATCACAGGGCTTCCCCCGGTATTTTTTCACAATTTATTTTTAGTAACTTTGGCCAGATCACATTTCCCATTACAATTATGGGAAATGCGATCTGCTTACTAAAAATAAGTGATAATTAGGGCTTGGAGTAGAATTTGACGAATTCTACTCCAATTGCCCTTTAGTAACTTTAGGTGATACTAAAATAATGTGAAAAGGGTGTGATAACATCCCTTTTCACTTTATTTTAGTAAAAATAATATTAACAAATAGAGCCCTAAGAGCTTTTAAACATTATCTGTGCAATACATTTATTATATTTCTTTACACATACTGTGATTTTTATTTTTAAGTGTATCAGCTCCTATTTGTCCACAATTCCTGAGTAACCATCAGGAGCAGGTCATAACAGCGCGGCACACATACCATTCTATACTTACTCGGGAATTGCTAACCACATCGCATGCAGTGAAAGCCCAAGCTGCATATCGCATCGCAATGGCTAATTTATGCACACCCCTGTAACGGCGTTCAAACTCACTGGCATGCCTGCATTTCACCAACCACCCCCCCTTCACCCACCCCAAACGGTACTTCCTGTCAATCACTCTGCGATGAGTCTGCGTAGTCACTGCGACCGCAGTCCCGCTCGCAGTGGAATGTTCACGCATGTGCACGGCAATGCATACACATGCACAAAACGCAACAATCGCCCAAGTGGGTGCGTAATCGCAGTTGCGATCGGTAGTGGATCAGGCCCTAAGCCCCCAAGTCTCAGACGATCAGATTCTGTGTCTGATACTCAGGAGCAATTCTCACCGGCACCTGCCCAGAATAGACTTTGGCATTGTTCCAAAGTCTACTGTGCATGCGCAAATCTCCGGGAAAATGGCATCTGTGTCACTTCACTAGTGTTCCCTCTACTGTGCATGAGCAGATCTCCGGGAAAATGGCGTCTGTGTCATTTTACAGTGTTTCCTCTACTGTGCATGAGTAGATCTCCGGGAAAATGGTGTCTGTGTATTTTCATCAGTGTTTTCTTTACTGTGCATGAGTAGATCTCCGGGAAAATGGCGTCTGTGTCACTTTACCTGTTTTTTATCTACTGTGCATGAGTAGATCTTACGGAAATTGACGCTGACACCACTTTACATGTGATTTCTGCAGTGCTCAGCGGAGAGAAAAGTATAATCTGTGGGTGCAGCATGTGCGGTGTGGGCCGCTGGACCCATTATGGATACATCTATTGCTGACGCTATTACTAAAGTGATTATAACCATTACAGAGCAGTATTGTTGTTATCACATTCTGCATTTTTAATAGTATACACTGTGTATATATATATATATATATATATATTATATATATATATATATATATATATATATATATACCTCCCAACGTGACCCTCTCCAGGAGGGACACAATGCTCTGGTCCTGGACTTCCCTGGTAATTTGTGATTGGTGGAGGCTCCAGAGGTGGGGCTGCAGGACAGTCCAAAATTTAAATAGGGGAGTCACACCAACTGCCAGTGAGTCCCAGCCAGTGATATTTGGCAGCGTGTGAAATGACAGTTGGTGTGACTCCCCTATTTGACTTTTGAACTGTGCTGCAGCCCCATCTCTTACCAGGGAAGTCCAGGACCAGAGCATTGTGTCCCTCCTGGAGAGGGTCATGTTGGGAGGTATGATATATATATATATATATATATATATTTATATATAAAATAGGAAAATATACTGGGGTTCGGGTGACATAAACGTGAACGGCTTTGCTTACCTTGCAGCAAATGGTTTCTACAAAGTCCTTGGAAGAGACCCCCCTCATTCACATAAACTGGGAATAATCAGTTTAGAAGTTTTTAGAAGTGAGTTTTAGAAGAGATGTTGCCCATAGCAACCAATCAGAGTCTAGCTATTATCTTCTAGATGGTGCTAGTTAAATGTTAAGTAGAATCTGATTGGTTGCTATGGGCAACATCTCCTCTAAAGCTCACTTCTAAAAACTCTCACTTTAGTAAATGTACCCCTAAGTGTCTTCACTGGAGTTGTGTACTGTAGGCCTGAGGTACACTTCCTAAGCATAAATACCTCATGATAATTCTATCAGGACCAGGCACAGGATGTGGTGGGACTTAGATGGATGGTGATCACAGCTGATGTTTGTTTTCCTTCTTACAAAGAGAATTCGGTCAGCAACCAACATAGAGGGAAAACAAAGAAGAGATTCACTATTTGTCCGCTCTCATTAATTTCACATTTCCGCGGTTTGGTGAGTTTTAAAGCAGCCATGTGAGTCACTCCCAGGGAGCTTTGTACATAAGACTTTAATCAGCAAAGCAGATATCATCTAGGGACTGAAATACCAGCGGGACCCCGGAGGTCTCTAAAGGCTGTCACAGGACAAAGGTGCCACATATATAATATAATGAGTCAATAAATGCTGCATTGATTGCATCTGATGTCATTGCTGACAGCTGTATAATGCGGTAACGCAAATTATCACCTTTTTCTATACAAACATCTATTATATTTGTAAACAATATACATTTGACTTATGAAGGGCAAACATTTCTCTCATGAAGTTTTCAGGTAGACTTCACTCATCTCTCTTGGTTATAAAGCAGTGACGACGTTTTCAGACCAGAATCATCCAGTAGACAACCTAGGCTCCCCTCCCACCTAGGGACCATGGGCAGTGAGTGGCCTGCATTACCCTAACCTGTTTTTATGTGGCTTTTATGAATAAAAGGAGGGAGAGAATGGGCCCCAAAACATACTTGCCAACCTCCCTCATTGTCAGGGAGACTCCCTGAAATAGCAGCAATCTCCCTGTCTCCCTGAAGAGTCCAGTAATCTCCCTCATTTCATCATACCCCCATTATGATACTGTTCTATAAAAGAAAAAACAGAGATATATACATTCAAATGGGATCATTAGTATAATTTCCCTGCATTGGTTATAAGGCACAATGATCCCTACTGCTACAGGCATTTTCTGAGAAGTACCAGTATATTTTCATCAACAAGTAGATCTTACTAACAGCTTTGGGGCTCATTTACATGTGGATGTAAATCAATTTTATGACACGCCCCCCAGATGTAGCAGTACACGCCCAGTTTAACGCGCGCTCGTAGGTGTTGCTTTCACAATCTCCCTGAAATACTTTTTCAAAAGTAGGCAAGTATGCCCCAAAACCAGTATTTCGCCTAGGGCCCCATGTCTTCTTAGTCAGCCTCCCAATGTTGTTGCCTGTCACACACAGGACAATCCTGTCATGAAACTCCAGGGAATGTCAAACATTTGACTAATTTTAGTGTGACAGTAATTTCACTTGCGGTTGACAAGGGACAGTGGGACGGAATTGCAAAGCTGCACGCAAGCAGTTTTGCAATTCCGTCCTTGCAAGTATGGTATAGCAGCAGGAGGTATCACGCCCCCTGCTGCATGCACTGGGTATCTTACACAAAATGCATGTGGCAGGCTCAGGTCCTGATTCAGACATGGGGCAATGGTGATATTTACGCGAATTGAGCGATTGTTTGCCAGTGCGCATGCATATAAGTCGCAATCCGCACGCGTCGCGATTGCTTTGCGATTACATTCGCTCAGAGAATTCACTCAAAAAGCGAATGACAGGTAGTCAGCGTTTGGGGGTGGTCAGAAAAACACAGGCGTGCTTGACGCTACATGTAAGTGATGTCGTACGCATATGAGAAGGCAGCGGTGGGCGTCCCTATGCTTGGGTGGGCTTTATCCTATTTTTGCAGCTGCATTCCGTGCAAAATGGCAGCTGCGATCGCATTAGCCTCCATCTCGGAAACAAACTTTTAGCACTTTAGGTAAAGCCGTATTGTTCACTATGTGAATAAAACCTCAAGGCAAAATAACATTATTATTGGAAGGCTTTTGTAAAAGGAAGGATACAGAGTACAGAGTAATGACTGCAATAGAGGAGAAGCCAGAATATAAAGTGATCCTCACATTCAGGTATGTTTCACATTCAATGGCTGCTATACAGGAGACTTTAATTATTCCAGGGAAATATATCAGTGTACATTATTCTGCACAGAGCTTTGTCTGTGTCACACTGGTGTCAGCACCTACTGTACTGGTTTTATAGCTCCCTGCTCTTTGTGTTTGAATAATTTTCATATTTATAGGTTTTCATGGCCACCTGGTGTTGATTGGGATTGTCAAATTGAAAGGGCATTGTAGTCCTTAGATGCGATCGTTATCAATGTGTTTAACAATACAAAACAAGCTCTGGATAATGGGCCTGAGTCATTACAGATCATAGCTGCAAATGCATTAGCGATTACAGCATGTAAAAAAATATGTTAATCCATTGCAAAACGCTATGCCGTCGCAGCAAAACATACGGACGCCCACGTTACCTAACACACATCCATAATACTTTGAGTACCACGCACACTAGCACAAGGCTTGACCCTACTCAGAAATTGCTAACCTCATTGATTGCACACAGTGAATACTCAGGCTGCGTATATAGCATCGCAGTGCCTAATTTATGCACGCCCCCGCAACCGTGTGCAAACGCACTGGCACGTCTTCATCTCTCCGACCGCCCCCCCCCTGTCACCACCCCCAAACGGTACTTCCCGTCAATCAATCTGCGATTGGTCTGCGTAGTCACTGCGATCGCGGTGGCTGGTTCGCGCATGCGCACATATACGCAGAACGCAGCAATCAGCCGCGTAATCGCAGTTGCGATCCTTGCTGAATCCTCCCCAGTGTTACTGATGGCACCGATTGTCTGTGGAAATGTAGAAATGTTATTGCAGGATACTTAGATACAAACCATCAGGTCCTTTATTTTAAAACTGGCAAAATATGTTTTCAGTCCAATTGGCCCTACCCACAGTGGCGTAAGTATAAAGCTTCCTGCTTCGCCTCTTTACCGAGGCGAGGCAGGAAGCACTAACGATGAGATGTATTTATTTATTTATTAACAGTTTCTTATATAGCGCAGCATATTCCGTTGCGCTTTACAATTGTAAACATTAATAGTACAAAACTGGGTAATAACACAAAGATATATAGGTAGGAAGGCCCTGCTCGGAAGCTTACAATCTATAGGGAAATAGGCATTGATACACAAGGATAGGTGCTATATATTGCATTTTGGTCCAGCCAGAACGCACAGTTTCTTGGTGGGCTGCATGATCCAGTCACACAGGAATGTTGGCCAAATGTCATGAGGATGTGAACGAAAGACAATGTGTGAGGTTATGTGTGGACTGTGAAAGGGAATGTAATTAGATATGGAAGCTATGAAGGTTATGTGGGAGGTTCTGGAATCTGATAAGCTTGTCTGAAGAGGTGAGTTTTCAGGGAACGCTTGAAGGATTGGAGACTAGAGGAAAGTCGTATTGTGCGTGGTAAGGCATTCCATAGAGTGGGTGCAGCCCGAAGAAAGTCCTGTAACCGTGAGTGGGAGCAAGTAATGCATGGGGATGAGAGATGCAGTTCTTGTGCTGAGTGGAGAGGTCGGCTTGGGAGATATTTTGAGATGAATGAAGAGATGTATGTTGGTGTGGTTTGGTCACTAGCCTTATGTGCAAGTGAAAGTATTTTGTATTGAATACGGTAAAAAAAATGGCAACCAATGGAGGGACTGACAGAGTGGGGGAGCAGACAATGAACGTTTCGCAAGGAAGATAAGCCTCGCAGCTGCATTCATAATGGATTTTAATGGCGATAGCCTGTTTTTGGAAAGACTAGTAAGGAGGCTATTGTAATAGTCAATGCGGGAAATAATAAGTGCATGGATTAGAGTTTTTGCAGTGTCTTGTGTGAGATATGGTCAAATTTTGGATATGTTTTTAGGTGGCACTGTGTGGCTGGGGCACTGTATGACAGTGGCACTGTGTGGCTGGGGCACTGTATGACAGTGGTGCTATAGGTGGCACTGTGTGGCTGGGGAGGTGTCTGACAGTGGTACTGTGTGGCTGGGGAGCATAAGAGGGACCACTACTGGGGGCATTGTATACTGGGGGTACTATATAAGGGGTACTACTGGCGGCCTGCATAAGGGGGACCACTACTAGGGGCACTGCATAGGGGGGACTGTATTGGGGGCACTGCATTAAGGTGCAAATGGAAAGAAATGTTCCCAGTGACAAGAAAGGGGTGTGTGTCATGTTGACAAGCCCCATTTTTCAGTGGCCACGCCCCTTGTGACCATGCCCATTTGCGCAAATAGTAGGGGGGCCTCCATTTTCAAATTTGCCCTGGGCTCCAAATACCCTAGTTACGCCACTGCACACGCCCAGTATTCAATAAAGACAGAGCAATACAAGTCCAATATTCTTAAAGAACTCTACTGAACTCAATAAATTTAACCCAACTCCCCACCACCTGTCACGTCTATGCTATGCCACCCAGCTGCATTTTAGGCACCCAGTGCGGGGAGGAATGATATGCTCACGGTGAAAAGGAGGCGTAGCTCCGCAAGAATGGGCTTGGCAACGTTAGAGGGGGCATGGCTACGCGGCCCAAACCCCTGTACCTATTACTTGGGGGGGGGGGAAGCAGGAGGTCCGTGTGTGGATTGCTGTCCGGTTCCCTCAGTGACAGGAGCCGAGTCCTGCACTGTAGCATCCAGTCACTGAGGAGGAGTCTGTACCTTAGTGTCACCCCTTGGCTGGTGACACCCGGGTGTGGAGCGCACCCACTACACCTCCCTTGTGACGCCACTGGCTATAGACATTGTATTGTACATGTTACAGGGCACACTAAAATGTCCTTACATGAAGTAAGAAAGCCCGTGGTATAGACGCACAGGAAGTTTTTCATAAAAACAGATAATTTCAGGTTCCTTTAGAATGTAAGCTCCTATGAGCAGGGCCCTCTCCCCTCTTGTGCTTCTCCTTACTCTACTTTCATCTACTTCGTACTCCCCACTAGGGCACCTAACACTTGGCTGCTTTGCTCTGTTGCTTATCTAGGTGTTATGGTTGCTAATGTAGCAATGTATATTATCCATGTCCTGGTCCTGTATTGTACTGTGAGTCACTGATCAACTTATTTGTTTATGTACTGTGTAAGGTTCTGCGGAAACTTCTGTCGCCATATAAATAAATTATGATAATAATAATACTCTTAAAACACTCAGCTCAACTTTACTCAGCTCAGCTCATTCAGCTCTGCATTTTCCAGCTACCTTCATCTCTAATTTACTGTATGTCACCCAGGTGAATTACGCTCTATTTACTACAATCCGCATTTGTAATGCAGATTGTAGTGTGATATTACCAACTGAATTCGCATTGCGAATTCAGGCAATATCACAGGGATTTACTACAAATCTCTTGCAGGGACAGAGCTTGCGATAAAGCTCTGGGCTTAATTCAGAGGCGGCCATACGGTCTACAGCCGCATGGCCGCCTCGATGTTTGGCCAGTGCGCATGCGCACGAGGGAGCCGGCTCCCTCGTGCGCATGCGTGAGACCCGCTACGACCGACAGCGACGGTCGTAGCGGGTCTCTTTCCAAAGGGGGCGAGCTGTCGATGTTGATTGCCCCGTTTGAAAGGCGGCCCCGTTTGAAAGGCGGGCCGGGGGGGTGGCAGCCCAAACGGAGGCGTTCCCATGGGAACGCCTACCGTTTGGGGGAGGCCCCACTGACATCACTAGTGATGTCAGTGGAGAGCTTCCGGCTCTGACAGAGCCAGAAGCTCTCTGGGGCTTACGACAAGTGAGACCCTACCCTAGGGTCTCGTCGTAAGCCCCGATGATCGCGATGGTCTCTGACAATCGCAACCATCACCCAAGCGGTCGTTAGAGCTGTGGGTGTAAACCCACAGCCTAACGACCGAAACAGAGGCGGGCGGTCAGGATGCAAGCGGCCGCCCAGTTTCTGAGCGACCGCTTGCATCCTCCGACCGCCTCTGAATGAGGCCCTCTGTCCCTGCAAATCCCCTCCGCACACTTATCACGGTATTTTAGCAAGAAATACAGTGACAAGTGCCCGCGCATGCGCCGACTGGCCGCTGCTAAGCCCCGCCCCTAATCCCCGTGATCGTGATCCCCCCAGATCCCCCCACCCCACGACTCACCTCACTTAATTGCACTTACCTGTCAGCTGATCTCCCGGGTCCCAGTGCAGGATGGGAGACCAGCTGACCGGAGGGAGGACATCACCGGAGCCTCGATTATGTTTTTTTTTTACTATTTTTTATTTATTTTACAGTGTATCAGCGTGTGCTCTGTTTAGACCACACAGCTGATCACTGGGGCCGGCTCCGGGCTCTGCTCTGCCTGTTAGCCCGGAGTCCACTAACCGGGGGACGCCCTGGATAACGTCACCTCCAGGTGGCATTATTATTACAGGGCTTCCCCCGGTATTTCTGTATTTTTTTCACAATTTATTTTTAGTAACTACCAGGCAGATCACATTTCCCATTACAATGATGGGAAATGCGTTCTGATTGCTAAAAATAAGTGATAATTAGGGGTCGGAGTAGAATTTTACGAATTCTACTCCAATTGCCCTTTAGTAACTTTAGGTGATACTACAATAATGTGAAACGGGTGTGAAAAATAAAAATAATGATAATAAATAGAGCCCCTAATCACTATTGACATTCACTGTACCTGGTGTAAAGTCGCACACTTAAACCGTGAAACTGCATCGGGATGTTTGTGGATTGAAGTGTAGCCACGTCCATGGTCTTGATTACCTGGCCACAGTAAGTAATTAAATTCACTTTGTGAGAGACGTTGATAGGTGCCTTGGGGTTTGGTCTGACAGAGGACTTCCCGTGACATGATGATGCACTTGGCGCCAGTGTCAATTTTTATTTTGATGACATTATTGGTTTCCCTGTCTGTTATGGTCTTAAATTGTTCACTCTTCTCAATCATACTTTCACAGTGGAAACTGACATCTAGTGTGGTTTATGCTGCAGCTTCCGCGGTGTTAACCCTGTACAGTGGGGTTACTGGAGCGTGCAGCATGAGGCTGCCTGTCTTCGTTCTTGGTCTTGGACCTGGCCCTGAACCGGCATGCAAAGTAGAGATGAGTGGTTCGGTTTTGCGGAACACCAAACACACCCGAACTATGCAGTTCCCGAGTTGAACCGTGTCCCAACTGGGGTCTTCTCAGCAAGTTCAGAATTCGGATCTACAAACTGGATCTTGCGTATTTTGGTTTGTATTTAAGTCCCCCCTTTGTGATGTCAGGTGCTGTGAGGTGGTCAAAATTGACTGCAAATTTCAAATGACTAGAAATTAATGTTAGTGATATTTTTTGTTTTTTGGATGGGGCGGAGATTAGCCCACCCCCCCGGTGGCCACTAAGCCATGCCTCCATTTTTTGATTGGCCTGGGGCCTGAAGTCGACCCCCCCAGTGGCCATCGAGGGTTGTAAACCATTGAAGGTTCACCATAGATGGTTATTTGTGTGTCCTCGATGGTAATCACCGATTGACCCATCGATGGTAACCTTCAATGGACACCCCTTGATGGCCATCCCTACCCAGAGCCTCTGAGACAGTGCCATCTTACAGAACATGTCCCAAATATACCATTCACACGCTGAGACAGGCTACACATATCACAAGGAAGTGACGGTACGCTTGCATTAGTCTCCACCGATAAGATTACCGCCAGTTTTTCTACAACATTCCTCATAGTGTTTATTATGGAGCCTTTCTCTCATGTGAACACTGCTGGGATTACAGCTCCGGCCTGAATCCCGGTCTTTGGATCCAGGCTTTTTGATGTAGCCAAAAAAAATTTGCATCTGTCACTTCTAAAGTAGAAATGTTTTGGCTAATGACTTTCCTGCCTTCATCGATAGAAAGATTGAGATCTGGGACCATATAAGGAGTGGACAGGTTATTGTTTGCAGAATATTTTATCGCTTGATGTTCTTGGCATTGATTTATGGACATTCTGCAGGAGGGAACAGGTATCAGGTCTCCAATACTCAATGCATTCTGAGAGAGAACTTGAGAAAAAAAAAAAATCAGTTGTTTGGATCTGTTTTTCTGATATCTTGGAACATGTATGGGGATGGGGGGGTCTCTTCCAAGCCCGTACATAACCGGTTGGGGGTGGGGGGGTCTCTTCCAGGCCCGTACCATAACCGTTCAGATCACATAATTGAATAACAATAATTTTTCCCCTTGACAGCATCAGAAATGAGGAGACAATACCCAGAGCTCCATGTTCTCCATAATGGGAACAAATCTGAAATACCAAATTAAATTCTGTAGTTGGAAATCTAAGTTTAAGGGGCACATTTATTATTTATCGGATTTCAGACCCAATAATTAGAATCTCGTATTGCCGCTATTCGTGGTGATAAGCAATTCACGTTTGCCCAAATTTACTTAAAATCACATGCAGGGATAGGGTCTCGAAAGCAATCAATTTGCGTCTGTATCGGGAACCGGAGCTGTTCTGCACACAAGCGGTCTGCTGACCATGCATGTACGGCGGCCATTACAGGGGAGGGTTCCGGTAATGTTTGCTAAATAGTAGCCGGTAGGCTACTATGGGTTAACACCATCTGGCGTTATCCTATGGAGGCTGCTGTGTAAATCTGACAGCATCGCATCCCCAGTACAACCCTAAGGAGGCTGCGGCTGGTGTCGGAAATGGACGGACCTCAGCAAACATCGAAGATATCTCCTGTGGTCCCTTCCTCATATTTGGGGGATTCTTAGTATCTGCAGTTATCCCCAAAAAACAGCTGTTATGGGGGGGGGGGCTTGGCATACACTGACTGACTGGGGGGGGGGCATTGTTTGAGGAAAGCACAAATCCGCGTCTTGCTTAGACGTCTTGCATAGTCTCACATGACTCTGACATGTCTGTCTGTTAATACCCAGCCTTGTTTCATTACTGTGGGGCATGTTTAATCAAACACTTTTTGCTGCAAATATCAGCAAATATAATCAGCAAATATAAATCATTTTGGAGCTTGTCTTCCTGATAGCTAACCCCATCTTTTTGCGATCGCCCCTCCAGTAATGAAGGCCTGCACGCACTGGCGCTACGCACTGACGCTCCGAGCCTGGAAGCAAAGATGGTCGCGTAAATGAAGACTTTACATTTTAGACTTTGCAGGGATGGGCTCCCTATGGGAGACTGTGGACCTCATTCAGAGTCGGTCGTTGCGGCCGCTCGGTCGTACGCAACCGATGTTCGCTAAACTGCGCATGCGTAAAATTCGCAATGCCCGTGCGCAAACTAGCTGTTACGATCAGAAATTGCTCTCTCCTTGAACACAGCCAGGTCGTTAGTTTGAGTGACAGGATGAGGTGTTTGTGGGTGGTAACAGGGGAAGGTGCTTGTGAACAGGGGAGAGGAGATCCGGACACAGGCGTGCCTGACTATGCAAACGGCGTTTTATGGGAGTGCATAATTAACTAAGTAGTGTCATGGCACATGTGACATGGGAGGATTTTACACTGACTAGATCGTAGTGCTTAAGAGAGGGTATGGTCAACCTTAAGGTCTATGACCAGCTCCGATGGTTCCCGATGGTCATGATTAATGCCCGGAGATGACGTGTAATGCGAACGAGAAGGGGGCGTGTTTTTAGTCTTACGGCCACATCCTCCCCTCGCTCATCCAGCTAACGATCCCATCTTAATGACGCAACTTGCGAGCACTTCATTTGCATATCCGGCCGCAACGATCAACTCTGAATGAGGTCCTGTGTCCCGGCTAGAACAGTTTGATACAGAGCCCTGTTGGGGCTAAAATGTGGTCCTTAAAAAATATGCCCCTGTGTTTCTTCCAAATTGTAACGTGCTATAGAATATGCTGTCGCTATATAAGTATCTGTAGAGTGTAAGCTTGCAAGCAGGGCATACATGCCTACACTCCCGGGACGGACGAGAGGCTCCCGGAAAATGTGTGGCGCTCCCAGCCGCATGGAAAAGAAGGTAAATCTGCCGGCCGGCCGCCACCCCCTTGCTTCCCACCGCATCGCCCCGGACCCCCCTCCACGCATCCCCATACATGCCCCCCGCAGCGGGAGGGGCTGATGACATGATTTGCGCTGAATCACATCATCGTGGCCCGCCCCCTGCGTCATAATTAATGTCGGCATTGTGAAAAAGGGACAGGTCGCAAAGACGCGATCGCACGGTCACGCCCCTGCTCCGCCCCATCACTACATCATCTCTCCACCACGTCCCCTTATGCCGCACCACGCCCCCTCCCGCCGAAGTAGCCTGGCTGCCCCCACCTGGAATGATGTACTGTAGCTGGGTGTCAGCAAGTATGAAGCAGGGCCCTCATACCTCTATATGTCTGTCTGTTATTACCCAGTCTTGTTCTGTTATGGCTTGCTCCCATTTGTAAAGCGCAATAGAAAATGCTGGCGCTATATAAGTAACTGATAATAAAAAATGAATACCATCGGGTTTGTGTACAAGCCTGAATTAGGCGCTAAAAGCATAAATAGTGCCCTGGATTTCGTGCGCTCTCCCAGGTGCTGAGGCCCTGTTGTGTTTTTTTGCTCAAAGCTCTGTATGATAAAGTAATACAATGATACAATAATACAATGATCAGATGAACTAATGACAAATCCCATTAGAAATGATGACTTGTGCAATGCAATAAGCGATAACAGATATCGGGGCCTGATACAGAGATGGAGGCAAAGCTGATGTTTACGCAGTTCAGCGATTATCGGTGGTCTCTGCTTCCGCCAAGTGTCATTACCATTGTTGCTCGCAGCAAGGAATTGTCGACAAAGTGATTGACAGGCAGGGAGTGGGCGACAATGGAGAGGTGACGACTCAAACACCGGCGAATGTGGGGAGTGTCTCAGCCTGCGACCGCGATCCCATACACCGTAAAAATGGCTCCGACGTCTTGGTTCTCGCTGCCATTCTGTGCAGAAGTCAGATAATTGGCTGATCTGCGTGCCCTGAGGAAATGCAGATACACTGGAATAGATGTAAAACTCTGTAAAACATCTAAAGAAAACATCATCAGTGAGTCCACTGAAAAACAAAGGGCCTCCTTCAGACCCACTCGCGAGCGGCTGTCCGCTCGCAAGTGGGTCGATGGTGTGCACTGCGCATGCGCACGACGGAGGGAGCTCCATCGTGCGCATGCGCGAGACGCGACGAGCGAAGGACTTTCCTTCGCTCGTTGTGTCTGATCAAAGGGGCGTGCTGTCGATGTTGATTGACAGCACGCCCCCTTTGGTGGGCGTGCCGGGGGCGTGCCAGCCAGATGGAGGCGTTCCCAAGGGAACGCTTACCATCAGAAGCCGGCCCCACTGACATCACTAGTGATGTCAGTGGGAGTGATTTTGGCTCTGATAGAGCCAAAATCACTCCGGGCCTTGCGGTTGAGAAACTCAACCGCAGGCTTCTGGTCGCACTGGCGATGGTCGCGATGGTCAAGACCATCGCGACCATCATCCTGCACGCTCGTATAGGCTGTGGGTGGTGACCCACAGCCTATACGAGCGTCCAGGAGGACGCTCCATATTTATGGAGGTGGGCCCTGATTCAGAGCGAGCGCTCTGGTCAGAGCGTTCGGCTCTGAATCAGGGGCAAAGACCCACAAATATAATAAACAAAGACTAAATGAATCTTAAAATAAAAACAATAACATCAAGACAATAGGGAAAGGAGAGGGGAGATGAGAGAAAAAAAAGAAAGAGAACAAGAAAAGAATAAAATCGCTCCGAATCAGATGGTATATATACTAGCAACCACCAAAACTAATATAAAAAGGGAGAAGGTTGAAAGCAGTGCTGTTATAGAGACAATAATCAGCAGCAGCCGGCGGGCCACACTCTCCGGCAATTTAGGTCAGACACAGACAGTCCTGGGAGGGTTGAAGAAAAGAATGTTTTTGAAGGCCGCTGAGTCTTTGAAGTCCATCCAGCGGAACCAGGTATCTCTGAAGGACGCATAGCCCCCATCTGCGGAAGTCAATATATCATCCATTTCCACATAGAAATCTATTTTATTAAACCAATCCATTACTGTTGGAGGAGAGGAGGAGCACCACCATACAGGGATAATGGATTTAGCAGCATGATACAAATGGCACAACAGGGATTTTTTCTATTTCTCGAGATGGGCCTGGATGACAGATGAAAAAAACAAAACATAGGGTCTGTAGGAACTGAGGGCCTGATTCAGCTTTGGAAATAGAGGGGTAGATGTATGAAAATGGCACGTTAAGTGACGCTATTTTACCGGGCGCAGCAGGAAGCACTACCGATGAGATGTAAGAACATCTCATCGGCCGGAGAGGAGGAGCGATAACTCCCCCCTCCGGCGCTACCCGCTAGAGACAGCAGCGCATCAGCCTAGTGCTGATGCGCTGTGTCTCTGTCCCGGTCGGCTCCACTGAGCATGCGCGGGATCTCGCAAGTATCGCGAGATCCCCGCGTGCAGCCCTGGAGCCGGCAGCAGGGACAGTGCTGTCCGTGCTGTGGGGATAGGCTAGCGCCAGGCTGTAGCTGTCGATAACCACAGCTACAGCCGGCCGAACGGTCATGCGGTATGACCGTTCGTACATGGCCCTGCCGCTCGGCGCTGCTATCTTGTAGATCGCAGCGCCGATAATGACAGGGGCGCTAAGCGCCCCTGTCATTTACCGCCCAAACCCCCGATCATACATCGGGGAGAAGCGGTATCAGCGCACATAACGTGCGCTTATACCGCTTCTGGGCTTCATACATCTACCCCAGAGTGAGATATCTCACTCAACTGATCATCTTGGTGAAACCATGCTGCACTGCAGGGGGGGCAGATATAAAATGTGCAGAGAGATTTAGATTTGGGAGGGAGGTGTCCAAACTGACATGTAAATTGTAGAGTAATAATAAAGCTGTGCAGTATTTGTATGTTACATCCAAAAGTAGCCAGCATTTACCCCACATGCAAAGATTTTTTATGTATTTACACCAGGGTTGCCTACCCTCCCGATTTGGGCGGTAGCCTCCCGATAAAGGGGTGCAGCTCCCGCCCCCCGGAAAGGCAGGCAAGCCTCCCGCCTGCCGCCGATCCCCCGTCTCCCCCCTGCCAGTACCTGTTAAACCCCCGCAGCGGGGGGGCTGTTGACGCGATTTGCTTCATTTTGGCCCCGCCCCCTGCTTCACAATGCCTGGTTTTCAGCATTGTGTAGCGGGGGCAGGGCCAAAATTACGCGATCGCGTGGCCCCGCCCCTTTCACATCCACAAACGGCCCTCGGCCCACCCCCTTTTGATGGCCACGCCCCCTGTTCTGCCGATCTGGCTGCTCCCTCCCGGAAGGAGCAGCCAGATAGTCAGCAAGTATGATTTACACCCCTTTGCAGTATGGTTTGTCCAGGTTCACAGTTAAGTGCTAATTCTCAAAGCTGAATCAGGCCCCGACTCCCCTAGAATTTTAGCTCTTTCTAAAGGGGTATTGCCACCAGATGTAAAGAGGTTTACCTGGGCCGTTGGAACAGTGCCAGCAAATGTTAGGCACACCGATCCCCATCTTAGAAAGGGTATCTGGGCATTCGATACCATATTGGGTCTCCACAACACAATCACTAGAGGGGCAGGCATGGGCTAATCGGAATAATATTTTCCCATTTGTCTTCACCCAATTTTTCACCAATCTCACAGCCCCACATTTTAGTAAAATGAGGGAGGGTTAAGCTAGTATCCGCCGACAGATGATACATCAGAGAAATGGGGTGTGTCGGGGTAGTCGGACTGCCGCATAATTGTTCGGGGTAAAGCTGATAAAAGCTATTTCGGGTATTCCCATCAATAATAGCCGGCTACTTCCAATGATAGTGTCTCCATGCAAAGCTTGGTTACACCTATGCAGGGCCGTAGCTAGGGTAGTGTGGCCGGCAGGCCCGCTGAGAGGCCCCACTGACATCACTAGTGATGTCAGTGGAGAGCTTCCGGCTCAGACAGAGCCAGAAGCTCTCCGGGGCTTACGACAAGTGAGACCCTACCCTAGGGTCTCGTTGTAAGCCCCGATGGTCGCGGTGGTCTCTGACCATCGCGACCATCACCTGAGCGGTCGTTAGAGCTGTGGGTGTAAACCCACAGCCTAACGACCGCAACAGAGGCGGGCGGTCAGGATGTAAGTGGCCGCCCAGTTTCTGAGCGACCGCTTGCATCCTCCGTCCACCTCTGAATGAGGTCCTGTGTCCCTTTGAAAAATGAGAGGGGCGCCAATGCTTTTTCTGGCACAGGGCACCAAAAAGTCTAGTTACGGCTCTGCACCTATGTATGAAGAACTGCTGCTGTACCTGTAACTGGTGATGTTCTCCAATAATGTTAGGCGAGCTTGTATCTCGCTTACCTGTGACTATTGCTGCTGAGTGGTTATAGCCATGTCAGTAAGTCTGCATACAAACCTCTTCTTATGTTGAAATTCTTTATTTCAAATATATGAGATATTATTGGGGGGGGGGGAATACACTAAGCATCTCGCGATGCGGTCCATCCTGCCTCTTTTCGGGTACATACCAGGGTTAATTACCCTGGTATGTACCCTTAGAAATGCGATTAAAATTGCAAAGGACAGCTCTTCCGATAAGCGCTGTCCTTTGAGATAGCCCTATATAGAGGGATCTGATTGAATCCCTCTCAGGGGCGTCCTGATAAGAAGTCCTGTTTAGTACATCCCACCCTTTATATTGTTAATTCCAGTCCCGTTCTCAGGCATATCTTTAGGCACATGAGAAAACAGCAACAGCTCGATTACCACAGTAACCACCTGTGAGGTATTTTCTTGTAACTACTGATGTAGTACTGATATCATAACTATCTCATTATACAGTATACATCCATATCTTAAATCGCCTTTGAACGCACAAAGGACGTATCATACTGACAGCCAGGTCATGCCATGCTAATACTAAATAAGCCAGTGCTTTTTCTGGATGGTGTATTTTATTTAATTGCAGTGGGAAAATAAAATATCTTTTTGATGTGACTTCTGAATTTTTGTAGAGGGCACTAATAAAGTTAAACTCTGCCATTGAGAAACAAGACAAGAAACAGACGGTCAGCGCTGACCGTGATCTGCTGAGGTTAATATGATAACAGCCAGAAAATGAATTGTTTAATAGCAATAAGAAGTGGTCTCACTAATAATATTTTTGATAAAAAAAACAACAATGTGACAATATTCACCAATCAGGTGATGCAACAGTAAATGCATGAAAAGTTGTTGCAATTGAAAGCACTAGTCTCAGTAAGTAACATACAAACACCCATCCAGCCTCGGCACCTGCCCCTTAGTTGTACGCGGTCGCAGGTCATGCATATGCACGAAAAAAGATGCACATTGTGAAAAATTCGCACATGCACATTGAAAACTAAAGCTGCAAATTGCGTTTCCGTTTGACTCTGAAGGCTTTTGCTCTGAATAAGGCTTTTGTTGTTAATGGTTATAGAGCTTAAAAAAGCATTTCTGACACTTGTTATCTAACTGTAGTTTTTGTATTTTAAGTACAATTAGAGACGTGCATAGATAGGGAAAAAAATGGTGCATCACCCACTCATCACAAATCTCAATTATTTGTAGATTGTTCCAATCTACACGTGTTTGCACTCACGTGTGTAGACCGGAATGGGATTGAAATACAGACAGCGGATGCACGATAGGATGAAGATCCTGACTGGGGTAGGTAAGTACCCTAACTCTCCCCTATAACCCCCTTAAATCTGTCAATCCCTTAGTGGTGCCTTACCCTAAAACTCTGGGCATGGCGCCTAGCCCTAAGTACCCCCCAGGGGTGTCTAAACCTAACCCTCCCTCCCCCGCACTCTAAACCTAAACCTCCCGGGTGGGTGCCTAACCCTAACCTCCCTCCAGTGTCGCCTAACCCTCCCTTCCCCTAGCCTAGCCCTCCCAGGGGGTGCCTAACCCTAAGTCCCTGTGGGGTTGGCTAAAGCTAGACCACCCCCCCACCCCCCGCGGCCTGGTGCTAAGGACAGCCGTGCTTACTTCGATCGGTTCGGCGTCGGGATTAAGATAGGCGCCAGTATTTCAACGCCTATCATAAGTCCCTTGTCGGGCATCTGGTGTCGAGATATAGACCGCAGGCATTTAGTCCGCCGGCGCCGGTCTATTAACTAAATCCCGTGTAGACTTTGCTAATAACTTTATAAAACTTTTTTTTGTGAGGATTTTTAAACATTTGTTACGTTATACTGTAGTTCGATTGTAGCTCGCACATATCTGCAAAGAGATATATGTCACAAAAACTTAAAAACAAGCTAAATAAACATTACAGTATATTGAACTGTGTGACAAAAACACAAAAACTGGAGAGGTTATCAAGGGGAGAAACTGTATGTATGCCCCAGGTTTTTAGCTTCTGCCTGGTAGACAGAAGCTGATTAGCAGCCTTGATTGCCAGACCACCTGTGCCAGGCTGATAAAGGGTGTGACAGTCTCTGTGGTCAGCCTCTCACTGCCTGGGGAACAGATCAGAGGCCTGTTGAGAGACACTGTGATTACTGAATGCAAGTGTTGTGCTAAAGGCTTCTGTTTTGTGCGAGGGACGCTTGGTCCTTCCACTCTGAGAGAGGGAATCATTTTGTTTAGTTACAGCCGGATAGGCCATTATTTACTTTCATGTTTTGTTTATTTTTGTGCTGCTATAAAGCTGTGGACATTTATACCAAGGCCCCGGACTGGTGTACTACTACTTGTCTGCTGCATGACATGTGTAACCGTTAACCCCAGGAGACGGCACCCTTGCCCGGATCTTGCCACAACTGTTGATGAAACCCCGGGCTGCATTCTCTATGCTGCGTGTTCATCATTCATAGAAATCATCTATAACCTGTGTTCAGCTCCTCAATTTTTTATTTTGTGTTACAGCAAAGACCCCTCTTATCTCTGAATCCTTTGGTTTATTGTTTTTCAGTCGCTGAAGTCTCTTACCGTGACCCCTACAGGCAGAATAAAGCTACGATGGGGACGTACCTACAGCCAGTGATATAATCTATTAACAAGCACGCTCCTGGGTTTCTAAAGGCTTCTTCTCTGGTGAGAGGAGCCTGAAATAAATGACTCTGCAATGCCTGCGGCCTCAGGGGCTTCTCTGCCTTAATCTCCTAAAAGACCTTTATCCCATCTTTCCCAGACAAGCAGCCGATGGCATCATAAAGCAGATGCTCAGCAACCAAGGTACTTATCCCTTTCTGTATAAGGAGTATGAGGAAGCTGTATAGGATTAAGATTGTGCCTGTCAGTCTGTTACAATGGATAAATGAAAGATCCGGAACCTTTACACTGTAGGAACCCATGTAATAAAGGGGGGGATGTATCAAAGCTTGGAGAGAGATAACGTATCAACTAATAAGCTTCTAACTGTTACTTTACAGGCTGTGGGGTCTATGGGGGTCATCCAGACCCGGTCGTTAGCGCCGATGTGCTCGGACTGGGTCGATGGCCCCCCACAGAGCATGCGCACGATGGCGCCGTCACCGTCGTGCGCATGCATGAGACCCGCTACGACCGACAGCGCCGGTCGTAGCGGGTCTCGATCCAAAGGGGGCGAGCTGTCGATGTTGATTGACAGCTCGCCCCGTTTGGAAGGCAGGCCGGGGGGGTGGCAGCCCAAACGGAGGCGTTCCCATGGGAACGCCTACCGTTTGGGGGAGGCCCCACTGACATCACTAGTGATGTCAGTGGAGAGCTTCCGGCTCAGACAGAGCCAGAAGTTCTCCGGGGCTTACGACAAGTGAGACCCTACCCTAGGGTCTCGTCGTAAGCCCCGATGGTCGCGATGGTCCCTGACCATCGCGACCATCACCGAGCGGTCGTTAGAGCTGTCGGTGTTAACCCACAGCCTAACGACCGCAACAGAGGCGGGCGGTCAGGATGCAAGTGGCCGCCCAGTTTCTGAGCGACCGCTTGCATCCTCCGACCGCCTCTGAATGAGGCCCAATGTCCTAAGCCTTGGAGAGATAAAGTGAACGTAGATAGAGTTCCAACCAATCAGCTGCTAACTGTCACTATACAGGCTGCGTTTGAAAAATTACAGTTAGGAGCTGCAGCGTTTTTAGAGAGGAGGGGGCCCGTGTGCATCCCCCCGTCACTGGCCCCCTCCTCTCACTCCGGTGGCCGGAAGCCGACTGGCACGGCTGGCCGGCCACCACAGAATCAATAGACTCTGGGCACTTGAGTGTGTCCCAAGTCTATTGCGCATGCGCAGATCGCTGGGGAAATGGCACGGCCGCCATTTTCTCGGTGACTTCCTCACAGTGTATGCGCAAAATGGCAGAAAAATGGCCACAGCTGCCATTTTCCGGCATATGAGCAGCGCTGGGAGACTGACGCAGGACGCCGGAAAGGTAAGTTTTACATAATATGGGTGCAGGGTGCACCCATTATAGTTAGGAGCTGATTGGCTGGTACTATATCTCCACCCACTTTATCTCTCTCCAAGACTTAGTACATCGATCCCTGTGTTTGAAAAATGACAGATAGGAGCTGATTGGTTGGTGCTTTATCTCTACTTTATCTCTCTCCATGGCTTAAATGTAGAGGACATGTGAAATTTGTCCGTAGCGGCAAATCGGCTTGTAGTGGGACCACCGATGATGCGGGCACCAACATCTATTACCAGGGCGAGCGGCAGGCATAAGGATCAGATCATTCTGAATATAAAATGACATAAGATCATTAATGGCAATAAAAGATTCCGAAAGAACAAAATTGCCATCAAGTTGACGTCAGCAGGGAAATGGTATCTGGAAATGTATCTGAATAATAATCTGATTCTGTTATTATTCTCCAAATGCTACAGTGTTATGCTGGGGAGAGGAATAAATACATGTCTCCTGTGGGTTGCATTAATAAGAGATAAATCTTGATCAATGTATGAAAGAGCTGGTGGGGTTAATGCAGTGGCACAGTGGTTAGCATTGCTGCCTCACAGCACTGGAGTCTTGGGTTCAATCTACTGTATGTTCTCCTTGTGTTTGTCTGCATTTTCTTTGAGTACCTTGGTTTCCGGTTTCCTCCTTCTCAGAAAGTTCATAAACCTATGGCAGGTCAATTGGCTTGTGACAAAAATTAACCTGTGTTAGCGTGTGTGTTAGCGCGATGGGCCGATACGGTGTAACAATATATTGTGCCCGCGTACACACTGCACGATCCGCCGTACGACAGCACAATATTCCGTTACAGTTTAATTGTAAGTGAACATCGGATGGGAAGATGCAACCACACAATTTATCAAACGATGAATTGTGTGGTCATTGCGATCCATAGCTGATAGCAAGATGGGCAGGGGCGTATCTATAATGGGTGCAGGGTGTGCGGGGAACACGGGCCCCTGGGTCCAGGGGGGCCCTGCACCGCACACCCTGCACCCATAATATTACTTACCTCTCCGGAGTCCCGCGTCGGCGCAGGGATATGGCGCTGTAAAACGACTGGAAAATGGCCGCGGTTGCGCACCATTTTCCCGGTGACCGGTGCATTCATTATAGACTCTGGGCACACTCTAGTGACCAGAGTTTATAACTCCGGCGCTGGCTACGCACAGCTCAGTGCGCTACCGGCCGCCGGGCAGAGAGGAGGGGGCCTGTGTCGGAGACTGCACACGGGCCCCCTCCTCTCTAGAATCGCCCCTGAAGATGGGCCAATATATTGTGTAGTGTGTGCCCTGCTTTCAGACCCTCCATCATGACCCCTTCCATCCGGTACAAATTGCTCTGCTCCTGTACTTCCTTCTTAATTGATGATTACAGCCATCTGTGGTGAAACACCTGTCTCATCTATTAACTAGTTCAACACAGGTGGCTGCAATCATTAATTAGGTGGGAAGTCCAGGAGCAGAGTGTTTTGTACCGGATGGAACGGGTCATGTTGGAGGGTAGGTGATTTATGCTACTGGCTCACAAACAATAATTACCGCAAGCGCCGCAGGACAGGTCCTGTAGGTCGCTGCAGTCTGGCGAACGGAGGACACTCAAGAAGGGGCTCACAGCCTGGAACACAGTATACAAGGGTTTCTGTGGCATTAAATGGTTTCAGTTTAAATGTTACTTTTCTGGGTATAAAACCCCTTTAAAACATACAGTGCATCCGGAAAGTGTTCACAGCGCTTCACTTTTTCCACATTTTGTTATGTTACAGCCTTTTTACCAAAATAGAATAAATACATTTTTATCTTCAAAATTCTACACACAATGGGCCTGATTCAGACCCGCTCGCAAGCGCATACCGCTCGCAAGCGGGTCGATGGCCAGGCAGTGCGCACATGCAGCGTGCACACTGCGCGTGCATGAGCCCTGGAGCGAGTGAGAGATTCACTCGCTCCCGGGTTCGCTACAAACGGGGCAGCTGTCGATGTTGATCAACAGCTCGCCCCGTTTTGTAGACGGGTCGGGGGGTGGCTTGCCAAACGGAGGAACGCCTGCCGTTTGGGGGCGGCCCTACTGACATCACGAGTGATGTCAGTAGTGAGCTTCCGGCTCTCTCACTGGGGCTTGCGGCAGACGAGACCCTACCACAAGGGTCTCGTCGCAAGCCCAATGGTCGCGACCATCGCGACCGTCACCTGGCCACTCGCAAAAGCTATGGGTGGTCACCCACAGCTTAGCAAGCAGCCAGAAGGCCAGGCAAAAAAAAAAAAAATGCCCTTCAGACCTGCGAGCGTGTCTGAATCAGGGCCAATATCCCATAATGACAACGTGTAAAAAGATTTTTTGAGATTTTGCAAATTTAATTAAAAAAAAAAAAACACCAAGAAATCACATGTACATAAGTATTCACAGGCTTTGCCATGAAGCTCAAAATTTAGCTCAGGTGCATCCTGTTCCCACTGATCATCCTTGAGATGTTCCTACAGGTTAATTGGAGTCCACCTGTGGTAAATTCAGTTGATTGGACATGATTTTGAAAAGGCATACACCTGTCTATATAAGGTCCCACACTTGACAGTGCATGTCAGCGCACAAACCAAGCATGAAGTCCAAGGAATTGTCTGTAGACCTCCGAGACAGGATTGTCTCTAGGCACAAATCTGGGGAAGGGTACAGAAAAATATCTGCTGCTTTGAAGGTCCTAATGAGCACAGTGGCCTCCATCATCCGTAAATGGAAGAAGTTCGGAACCACCAGGACTCTTCCTACAGTTGGCCGGCCGCCTAAACTGAGCGATCGGGGGAGAAGGGCCCTAGTCAGGGAGGTGACAAAGAACCCGATGGTCACTCTGTCAGAACTACAGCATTCCTCTGTGGAGAGAGCAGAACCTTCCAGAAGGACAACCATCTCTGCAGCAATCCACCAATCAGTCCTGTATGGTAGAGGGGCCAGACGGAAGCCACTCCTTAGTAAACAGCACATGGCAGTCCGACTGGAGTCTGCCAAAATGCACCTGAAGGACTCTCAGACCATGAGAAACAAAATTCTCTGGTCCGATGAGACAAAGATTGAACTCTTTGGCGTGAATCCCAGGAGTTATGTTTGGAGGAAACCAGGCACCGCTCATCACCAAGCCAATACCATCCCTACAGTGAAGGATGGTGGGGGCAGCATCATGCTGTGGGGATGTTTTTCAGCGGCAGGAACTGGGAGACTAGTCAGGATAGAGGGAAAGATAATGCAGCAATGTACAGAGACATCCTGGATGAAAACCTGCTCTAGAGCGTTCTTGACCTCAGACTGGGGCGACGGTTCATCTTTCAGCAAGACAACGATCCTAAGCCCACAGCCAAGATATCAAAGGAGTGGCTTCAGGACAACTCTGTGAATGTCCTCTGTGAGTGGCCCAGCCAGAGCCCAAACTTGATTCCGATTTAACATCTCTGGAGAGATCTGAAAATGGCTGTGCACCGACGCTTCCCATCCAACCTGATGGAGCTTGAGAGGTGCTGCAAGAGGAATGGGCAGAACTGCCCAGAGATAGGTGTGCCAGGCTTGTGGCATCATATTCAAAAAGACGAGGTTGTAATTGCTGCCAAAGGTGCATCAACAAAGTATTGAGCAAAGGCTGTGAATACTTATGTACATGTGATTTCTTAATTTTTTTTTATTCAATTTGCAAAAATCTCAAAAAAACTTTCTACACGTTGTCATTATGGGGTATTGCGTGTAGAATTTTGAGGACAAAAATAAATTTATTCCATTTTGGAATAAGGCTGTAACATAACAAAATGTTGAAAAAGTGAAGCGTTGTGAATACTTTCCGGATGCTCTGTACATAACAGCACGCGGGGTGGAACATTGCACTAAAATCTCGGGATATTATGTGCAAGATATATAACCCTGCTGACCTGGCCGCTTTTCATACCGTCTCGTGTGCCAATACCTCAGTTCCAGGACACCATGAATACGTTACCTTGGATGGAAAGAGGCAACAATTCATCTCCATGTCTTTATGGGGTCTGTGTATTACCACAGACTTGCATTCCTCTCCTCATTTGCCCTTAAAAAGAACCTTCTCCTGCCATCTTCAAGCGTAGATAGAGGTCCAATTGCCAAACGTCCTCATCCATTGCTGACGGTTGGATCAGGACTGTGTTTATCTGTCAGTGATTCATGGGCAGGCCTTTGCCAGTTCTCCTTCCAGGCTTGACAAATGGAAGGTTTCAGCCAGGGATCCCAACACTTAACCCTCAGTCCTGGGTCAACCCTCAGACCTGTGGTGGCCAAATGTCTCTCCAAACACCATCATCCATCTTCGAGGAAACTGAAATCAAACAATTGTTATGTTACCTAACTCATAGAGATATAGGTCCTGGCACAGGAATAACACCGTCCTGATCCCCTGCAGCTTATGCATAAACTCTGGGATTTCATGTGTCTCCAGTAAAACAGTTAGAAGTTTACAATGGAAGCCGACCAGAAGGATAAGAGCCGGATTGTCCTGGAACAATACGTGTATGAATCTATTATTTACAGCATCTATGACACGTTTATGACCAGCGCAGGCTCTGTATGCGCAGAGAGTCCGCAGACGCTGCTGTATTTTACTCCTTCCATATTTTATTTTTTAGAAAGTTGCAGAAAAACTTCAAATTAAATCTGAGAAACAACGGACTGAATTGTGCAAAGCACACTCACTGTATAATAAATGGCGTTCTGATCAAGCGAGCACCATTTATTATAGGTTCCTGCAGGTTTTATGCTCTTTGAAAAAAAAAAAATAATTATCTAACAAGCAAAATATCACTATCTTAATAATCTCTTACCCCATTTAATATTAAACAACCAAAGTTAATGTGCTGTAATGCAAAATGTACTTCAGGGCAATGAGTATTTAGTATTTACCCTTTCAGACAGTGCCCCCCCCCCTCTCTGAGTATGATGGCTGGTCCTGATACTTCTGGCCCTAACTTGCAAAGCACTAATGGATGGGATGATGTATCAAGCAGACCCTCCCCCTTCTCCCCCTAACCCTCCCTTCCTGCATCCTAACACTAGCCCTCCCTACCCTGCGCCCTAACCCTCCCAGTTAGTGCCTAAACTTAACCCTCCCCCTTAGTGCCTAAACCTAACCCTCCCCCATTAGTGCCTAAACCTAACCCTCCCCCCTTAGTGCCTAACCCTAAGCCCCCTCCCTGTGGTGCCTAACCCACCCCCGGGGATGCCTAACTGTATTGCGGTGGGTTTCGTTCTGATCAAAGTGACCCACGTGACCAGTTGAGTGAAAAATCAATTCACACTTTATTACATAATAATGTAAGACAGAATAAACAGGTTATACTTAGCTTCCGCTAGGTGTTCAAGCAATACAGGTTAATCAGCTTCTTCTTAACATGGGTTATGGTACCAGGGAGCCCTCGTTTCTTCAACGCCTGATTCAGCCAATATACATTGTAGGCACCCTATAGCAGTCTCAGGTCCACCACGAGCTAAAGGGCCTTTGTCTAAGTCATGATTTATATACCATAGTCTGGGTGTTTGGCTTTCCGGATATTAAACCCATATTAGTTACAAACTGGGTACCAAGCATTGATTGGCACAACAGAGCATGGACCATTCTCATCTCCTGCACATGCTCTGTAAGCACTGAGATAGACTCTGTTTCAAAGCCCCTTTGTGTAGAATATGGACAACACTGTCTGTGCCAACACCATATAAGGTCTTAAAGGCTCCATATACATCTATGTTACTGACAGGTACGAATAGGTCTCTCAATATATGGCTTGTCTGACCTGTAAAGGTGATCTAACCAGTCTATGCATAGACTACAACTGCATGAATACAATCTCTTGTTCAAACCTCAAAGGGGCCCCAACATACTGTAGATAGCACATAGAAATACCAATTATTAACCCACTGGCAACATCTCATAGAAAGAAGAATATGATCATCATTGCAAAACCAAACCTCCATTGTCTATATACTACTTATACATACACAAAATATAATACATTATAACAAGGTTAATAGTATGATTACATCATCCCACTAAATAGCTATATATGTAAAAGACAATATATAACAAAAATGGAGTCACTATGGATACACTAACCCTAACCTCCCACCCCCGCAGCCTAACCCTAAGCCCCCCGTGGTGCCGAATCCTAACCCTCCCCCCTGCTGATAACAGCTAACCCAGCGCACTATACTTACGACCGGGATGCCGGCTGTCGGGATTTCAATAGCCGGCATCCCGATCGTAAGTAAATTCACTACATTCTCTATAAAATGACAGGCAAAAGCTGATTGGTTGCTGTGGGCAACTTCTCTACTTCTCTAGTTGTCCTATTCTCCTCTCTATGTGCTGCTTGAAACATCTCCCACTTTAATCTCTCTGCTCCCTCATACATCTCTCACCACATTTCTGTCCACACTCCCTCCCGTCCGCCCTGCTCGTCCCGATTGCTGCCTTAACTTCGCCCTGGTTATCTCCTCTTATGCCCATCACAAAGAGTTCTCCCTCTCAGCCCCTCTCTACTGGAACTCGCTCCCTTCGCCATGTCAGACTTTCCCCCAACCGTGGCAGCTTCAAACAGGCCCTAAAAACGCTCCTCTTCATCAGGGCCTACCATCCCTCCTTCTAATTCTCTAGCACTTCCTCCTCCCCTTCTCACACAAGTTCACCCTCCAACTGTTCCGCCTTCCTCTTAGCATGTAAGCTCCCACAGGCAGGGCCCTCCTTCCTACTCTTCCATCCCTAGTACTATCCTTGTTTCCAGTGCTCATTAGGGAAGATGTATCAAATCGTGGATAGAGAGAGATAAAGGGGCCTATTTACTAAGCCTTGGATGTACATAAAATCTGATCACCGGCCAGGTACCACCACCCTCGCTGCGTAGTATGTCAGCGGTAACATCACGTTAGGGGGATAATTCCCAGCGGCGGTGTCACATACATCACTCATCAGAGTCAGCAAGATGTACGTGCAACAAAGGGTTAAACACAACCTAACCACCTGGTCCATCTAAAAATGATCTAAACTTCTATTTTTACCCTATATACTACGTATTATTCATCCAAATACTGCCACCATCAAAATGTAATCTTACAAGAAGTCTTCAGTGACTGCCAGGAATCCTACAATGTCAAAATAATCACAATCCTTGAGGTATATGAGTGGAAAGTCCACAAAAAAAAAAAACCACAGCCGCCCCAAACAGACTGCATTCACAAAACCATGTGTAACCGGTATGCGGTCAGGAAGCCTGCGGACCTAATCCCGACAGCCGGCTTCCCGACTGCTTAATCCCGGCGAGGGTTAAATGACAGGCGTCTAAATCTAGACGCCTGTCATTGTGCCGACGCCGGGAGACTGGCGCCCGGCATCCCGATAGGAGGGACGCCGGGTGCAGAGCGCGGAGTGCCGCGGGGGAGGGAGGGTTAGGTTTAGGGTTCCCGGGGGGGACTTAAGGTTAGGCTAGGGGCGAGGGAGGGTTAGGGTTAGGCACCCCCGGGGGACTTAGGTTTAGGCGGCGGGGAAGTGGGGGTTAGGTTTGGACACTTAAAGGGGGGATTAGGGTTAGGCACTGAGGGGAAGGTTAGGGTTAGGCACCCCTAAGGAGGGTTAGGGTTAGGGGAGGGAATTAGGTTAGTCAATACTTACCTTAGGGACGATCGGGATTTTCACCCATGTCGGGCAGCCGCTGTCGGGATTCTAGCTGCCAGACGGGCGAATCATAGCGATTCCGTGTAACCTACCTTCCTCCTTCCAGCCTTTCTAATATGCCCACAGAATGCTGAGTATACCAACACTTACACCAGATTCCAATCTACACCCCATTCAGGGGTGTAACTTGTCACTTGTGGGCCACATACAGTATACCCATGTACTACCCAATGGCAAAAAAAAACACACCTAGAAACATGGGACAGAGAAGGAAGACAGTCACCCCTCAACTGTGGGCCCTATAGCCAGAGACGCCAAGAGAGTAGGGGGCTGAGGGGACTACTGATTAAACAGGCTTGTTAGAGGGATTGGGCAGGGGTCCAGGTCAGGTGCTGAGCTGGACAAATGTGCATAGTATTTTTTTTTTTTTTTAAATATGGGGATGGGTGTGGCCATGCCTATCAGTACCCGGGCACCTATGATAGTTACCTATGGCAGTCCCCCCCCAGTAGCTGACCCAAGCCCCCGCTAGGTCCCTCCAACCAGCCCGGAATCGGGTAATCAGTATTCGCCCCCATCACGGCGCCCCTTCTGTCCTCTATCGCTGCTACAAAGTAGCTTGAAATCATGATTATTTTATGAAATAAACTCAGTAGTGATTAATGTACGTCCGCTCCAACAATCTTCTACTGAGCTGTACTAATATCCTTAATGTCTCTCAGCAATGTTACAGCGTTACCTCCCCCCTCTTTTCATGTAAAAGGATATGGCGCTGACAGAAAGATCCATATTTAAGTAGTAATGTGCATTAACATAGTGATATCAAGACAAGTGCATTTATCATCACACAGAGAACATGGGAGAGGGTTTGTATCATGAGACGTATCAGAGACACCAGAGAGACAGCTGGTACAGGAGTGTACTGGTGCTGTGGTGTACTGGTGCTGGAGAGTACTGGTGCTGGAGTGTACTGGTGCTGGAGAGTTCTGGTGCTGGAGTGTACTTGTGCTGGAGAGTTCTGGTGCTGGAGTGTACTGGTGCTGTGGTGTACTGGTGCTGGAGAGTACTGGTGCTGTGGTGTACTGGTGCTGGAGAGTTCTGGTGCTGGAGTGTACTGGTGCTGGAGAGTACTGGTGCTGTGGTGTACTGGTGCTGGAGTGTACTGGTGCTGGGGAGTACTGGTGCTGGGGAGTACTGGTGCTGGAGTGTACTGGTGCTGGGGAGTACTGGTGCTGGAGTGTACTGGTGCTGGAGAGTACTGGTGCTGGAGAGTTCTGGTGCTGGAGTGTACTGGTGCTGGAGAGTACTGGTGCTGGAGTGTACTGGTGCTGTGGTGTACTGGTGCTGGAGTGTACTGGTGCTGGGGAGTACTGGTGCTGGGGAGTACTGGTGCTGGAGTGTACTGGTGCTGGGGAGTACTGGTGCTGTGGTGTACTGGTGCTGGAGAGTTCTGGTGCTGGAGTGTACTGGTGCTGGAGAGTTCTGGTGCTGGAGTGTACTGGTGCTGGAGAGTTCTGGTGCTGGAGTGTACTGGTGCTGGAGAGTACTGGTGCTGGAGTGTACTGGTGCTGGAGAGTACTGGTGCTGGAGAGTACTGGTGCAGGAGTGTACTGGTGCTGGAGAGTACTGGTGCTGGAGAGTTCTGGTGCTGGAGAGTACTGGTGCTGGAGAGTTCTGGTGCTGGAGTGTACTGGTGCTGGAGAGTACTGGTGCTGGAGAGTTCTGGTGCTGGAGTGTACTGGTGCTGGAGAGTACTGGTGCTGGAGTGTACTGGTGCTGGAGAGTACTGGTGCTGGAGTGTACTGGTGCTGGAGTGTACTGGTGCTGGAGAGTACTGGTGCTGGAGTGTACTGGTGCTGGAGAGTACTGGTGCTGGAGAGTTCTGGTGCTGGAGTGTACTGGTGCTGGAGAGTACTGGTGCTGGAGTGTACTGGTGCTGGAGAGTTCTGGTGCTGGAGTGTACTGGTGCTGGAGTGTACTGGTGCTGGAGAGTACTGGTGCTGGAGTGTACTGGTGCTGGAGAGTACTGGTGCTGGAGTGTACTGGTGCTGGAGAGTACTGGTGCTGGAGAGTTCTGGTGCTGGAGTGTACTGGTGCTGGAGAGTACTGGTGCTGGAGTGTACTGTTGCTGGAGAGTACTGGTGCTGGAGTGTACTGGTGCTGGAGAGTTCTGGTGCTGGAGTGTACTGGTGCTGGAGAGTACTGGTGCTGGAGAGTACTGGTGCTGGAGTGTACTGGTGCTGGAGAGTTCTGGTGCTGGAGAGTACTGGTGCTGGAGAGTTCTGGTGCTGGAGTGTACTGGTGCTGGAGAGTACTGGTGCTGGAGTGTACTGGTGCTGGAGAGTACTGGTGCTGGAGTGTACTGGTGCTGGAGAGTACTGGTGCTGGAGTGTACTGGTGCTGGAGAGTACTTGTGCTGGAGAGTACTGGTGCTGGAGTGTACTGGTGCTGGAGTGTACTGGTGCTGGAGAGTTCTGGTGCTGGAGTGTACTGGTGCTGGAGTGTACTGGTGCTGGAGAGTACTGGTGCTGGAGTGTACTGGTGCTGGAGAGTTCTGGTGCTGGAGTGTACTGGTGCTGGAGTGTACTGGTGCTGTGGTGTACTGGTGCTGGAGTGTACTGGTGCTGGAGGTACTGGTGCTGGAGTGTACTGGTGCTGGAGAGTACTGGTGCTGGAGTGTACTGGTGCTGGAGTGTATGTACTGGTGCTGGAGTGTACTGGTGCTGGAGTGTACTGGTGCTGGAGTGTATGTACTGGTGCTGGAGTGTACTGGTGCTGTGGTGTACTGGTGCTGGAGTGTACTGGTGCTGGAGTGTACTGGTGCTGGAGGTACTGGTGTATTTCCAAATTTTCTGCAGCCATAACTCTGGTGGAGACAGGCCCCTAATCTGCAGCCAGCAAGTTCCATTTCTCTCTGTCCTGCTTCTAATCCTTCCCTGTAACATTAACGCTGCACTACAAATAAATCAGTAACCATGTGCTGCTAATTTCCTAACATGGGTGCAATGGTGACGACGAGGTGTGACCATAATAGAACAAATATCGAGAACACATAATAGGAATATATCATTGTCAGCAGGGCCGTAACTAGGGTAGTGTGACCAGTGCCATGGCACAGGGCACCGCAGGACAGGGGGCGCTGTTTGGGCCTGTCAATTTTCCTGTTTATTATCATTCTCACTTGTAGCTTCCTCTTCTTTTATCCCCAGCATCTCCTGGCCTCCCTTATCTCTTCCCTGGCCCTTCCCCATGAGGTCATGGCCCTCTCTCAAGTGCACTATATTATGTCCCTATTTATCCCCAGCATCTCCTGGCCTTCCCCATCTCTTCCCTGGCCCTTCCCCGTGAGGCCATGACCCTCTCTCAGGTGCACTATATTATGTCCGTATTTATCCCCAGCATCTCCTGACCTCCCCTATCTCTTCCCTGGCCCTTCCCCATGAGGCCATGGCCCTCTCTCAGGTGCACTATATTATGTCCGTATTTATCCCCAGCATCTCCTGGCCTCCCCTATCTCTTCCCTGGCCCTTCCCCATGAGGCCATGGCCCTCTCTCAGGTGCACTATATTATGTCCCTATTTATCCCCAGCATCTACTGGACTCCTCTATCTCGTCCCTGGCCCTTCCCCATGAGGCCATGGTCCTCTCTCAGGTGCACTATATTATGTCCCTATTTATCCCCAGCATCTCCTGGCCTCCCCTATCTCTTCCCTGGCCCTCCCCCATGAGGCCATGGCTCTTTTTCAGGTGCACTATCTTATGTCCCTATTTAAAAAATGGGGGAAGGGCGCCACTGCTTTCTCTGGTACAGGGCACCAAAAAGTCTAGTTACGGCTCTGATTGTCAGTAATTGTATATTTGCGATTGATGTTCAAAACTCACCAGTTAGAAGGGGGGAGCATTGTCATAGATGCTTCTCTGCTTAAGTGGTGAGTTTTGAACATCATAGACCATATGCCAATTGACCCTTAACGTAAATTACTGATACTAATATACTCATCCTTGGATAAAAATACTGCTTAAAACATGAAACTAGGAATAAGTTCACTCTGCCAAAATGCATGTAGTGCTACTATTGGTCACAGTTACCTGCCCTGATGGCGTCAGGATGCCGATTAGGGCTTGGTTCACTCAATAGTACTACTGGGAAGGGCCCCAAAATAATAATATTTCTGTATTCGGGCCTGTCTATTATATGTACTAAATTTGTAATAAAAAAATAAAATAAATAAATATAAAATTATGGGCACTGACTTCACCCTTTTAATCCGCAAAATTTCCGTCAGACACCGTGCTAGACAGCACTGGCCTCCACCTGCCGTAGTGAACACTGGCCCCAGGGAAGTCTCAGATCACAAAGCCGCCACCCAGGACCAGTACATCAGACTGGGAAACCTTACACCATAGTATAAAGGGCAGGGGGTCCTCAGGAGCTGTTGTGCTAACAATCCAAAAATTCATAAATGCAAAACACATGATGTTCACATAAACTTTAACTGGAGAAAAAAATCCCTATATTCCTTGTCCACTTCAAGATTTTATTTTTCAGCTATTAAAGTGGTGAACGTGTTTTTTTGGACGTTCATATCAGTTACTTTTCTAATGGGGAGGGATTTTAGAAATACCTGTCCCGTTTCCATTATACTCGCACCACTGGGTGGATTGTTGTTAATTGCCCACGTTTGGACAGACCAGGACATTTAGAGAATGGTACAAGAGACTTTCAGCAAGGGAATGGCAGCCTCATATTGTTTTTGCAGATTATGGGCCTGATTCAGAGCTATTTGCGAGCGCTCGTTCTGAATCAGGGCGGATATTTAAAAAAAAAAAAAAAATCCACCTCCAGGCCGCTCGCATAGCTGTGGGTGACCACCCACAGCTTTAGAGAGCGGCCTGGCGATGGTCGCGATTATCGCTACCATCGGGCTTGCGACGAGACCCTTGTGGTAGGGTCTCGGTTCCCGCAAGCCCGAGTGAACTTCCTGCTCTAACAGAGCAGGAAGTTCACTACTGACATCACGAATGATGTCATTAGGGCCGCCCACAAACGGCAGGCGTTCCTTCGGGAACGCCTCCGTTTGTCCAGCCACCCACCCCTCCCCGCCTACAAAACAGGGCGAGCTGTCGATCAACATCGACAGCCACCCCGTTTTGTAGCGAGCCTCGGGGCGAGTGAAGTTCTCACTCGCTCCGGGGCTCGCTCACGCGCATTGCGCACGCCGCGCGTGCACACTGGCCGACCATCGGTCTGAATCAGGCCCTATGTTTCTCCACTATAGCGCAGGGACCCGATACATGGGCTGCCTCAGAGTAGAATCCAGTCCATGCTGCCTGTTATTTAAGAATTTAAAGAAAATAATTATATTAATCATTTATTGTTAGACACATGCCCATTGCTGCCAGCACCCATAAACCATCACTGTGCCATCCAGAGAATCAGTGATTGGGAAGTACCGCCCAACATCCCCAGCCAATCAGTACAGTCTGTATGATGAATGAGCTTCTGAATTGTCCATATTCACTGTTCCTCTCTGTCACACGCCTATAGCTGAGCCCCAGCTTCCTAACGTCTTATACAGCAGTATTCATTAATTAGTGACAATGCTAAGCCGCAGTTATTTGCAATATGGTACAAAGTGAATACAGACTGAAGGCCAGGAAAAACCACAGAACACCTGCTGCAGCAATAAATGGTACACACATATAATATCTATGAATTATTCTCTTGTAAAGGTCACGTTTCAGCATGAATTGAAATGATACAGATTTGATGGGCATGTGCCCTTTGCTGTCTGACCACATTCTGCCTATCTCAGCTCTGTTCTTACCCGGGAGAGCTGTCACTGTGATTGTGCATTAGATGAGGATTCAGAATGACAGCCGATGATATTAAAAGCCAATGGGCCTGATTCAGACCCACTCGCGAGCGGCTGTCCGCTAGCAAGTGGGTCGATGTTATGGACTGAGCATGCGCACGACGGAGGGAGCTCCGTCGTGCGCATGCGCCAGACGCGACGAGCGAAGGAAAGTCCTTCGCTCGTTGTGTCCGATCAAAGGGGGCGTGCTGTCAATGTTGATTGACAGCACGCCCCCTTTGGTGGGCGTGCCGGGGGCGTGCCTCCCTGACGGGGGCGTTCCCACGGGAACGCCTCCCGTCAGAAGCCGGCCCACTGACATCACTAGTGATGTCAGTGGGAGTGATTTTGGCTCTGATAGAGCCAAAATCACTCCGGAGCTTGCGGTTGAAAACCTCAACCGCAGGCTCCGGCTCGCAATTTCGATGGTCGCGATGGTCTCGACCATCGCGGCCATCACAAAGCACGCTCGTATAGCCTGTGGGTGGTGACCCACAGCTATACGAGCGTCCAGGAGGACGCTCCATGAAAATGGAGCCCGGCCCTCATTCAGAGCGTGCGCTCTGCTCAGAGCGTACGGCTCTGAATGAGGGCCAATATTCCTTAAAACTGAAATGTATTCAATTTAAATCTATCCCCATAAATGCTCATATATTTATAATAAAGCAATATATATATGTGTATATATATATATATATATATATATTCAGGTGAAGCCACACAAAGCTGATGGAGAAATGCCTCGTTGGGGCCCCTATAGAGTGCAGCAGGTGTTTCAGGTTCTTTTTGCCATCCAGGACAGAAGAACCCCCCACATCCCAGTAAATTGGTAATAGTTTTGTTTGCAGTGCATGTTTTTGTTTTCTTTACCCCAGCAGTTTTACATTGTTTTCTTAAATTAGGTAGAACATTTGGAGGGACTCCTGCCAGTTGCCATGTTTGTCCCGGAAGTTGGGAGTCGGGACACTTATGGTGCGTACACACTGGGCGATTAAAGTGGAAGACTGAACGATAACGATATCGTTATCATTCAGTCGTCCACTTTATCGTCCATTTTTAACACAAAAAAGATGAACGATGACGACGACGCGCGTTCCCGCGGGTCGTTCGTCATCATCGTTCATCGCGCTGACATGCAGACCAACCTGACGACCTCGTCAGGTTGCTGCATGTCAGGGAATGGGTGAGAGAGCCCGGCGCTGAACGATATCGCTAATGATATCGTTCAGCGGCTGTGCTCAATGTCATGAACGACATTGAGCACAGCCTGCCGGGGACACACTAGACGATATCGCTCAGGGAGCATATCGTCTAGTGTGTATGCACCTTAACACCTGTCACTGGCGCATACAGCAATTTAAAGATGTTTTAGGGGAGGAGGGGTCAGCCTAGGACTTTGGAAGCTTCAGGATAAGTGGCACACTCTCAACATGGCATAAACGTGCCTACAACTTTTTACCAGCTCACTGCGCTCCATTTGCCCTGATTACCTCCTGGACAATGTTGGGAGATAGGATAATTCAGTCTTTAATATGTTGCAGCCGCTCTGGAAAGACCTCAGTGCTGTAGAAACTCTTCTGAATTCCAGACATTAAATAAATTCATGTGTTGTCTTCTATCTGAGGAATTCCAGATCCTCTCAATACCCAGGAAATAAATGTTCCTATTTCCCTTAGCAGTAAATGAAAAGCCAAGCCGTAGAGTAATGAAAAAAAAAAAACAATATAACATATAAAACATTTTGTAACTTAGGGGCCTATTCATTAAACCTAAAAATTCTCTGGAGATAATTAACTTTAGAACTGGCATGGAGTTCTAGCTAATTATAGGTGGAATTCGTCATTCCTCCTCTCCATAAGTATCTATTCCGGAAAGCTGTCATTTTTGCGATGACAGCTTTTCGGGAAATAGATACTTTTCCTGCCTACACTACCTTATCGCATCTGGAAACAGTGCTGCGCATGCGCTGTTACATCTGTAAAACCAGCGCATGCGCAGCACTGCCTACAGATGCGGTAAGTTTGTGAACCCCCCCGACCACTCCGCTCACCTCCCCCCCCGACTTACCTGTCCGCGCAGCAGCCTCCGGCTCCGTCCTGCTGGTCTGTCATGTGGTTTCCCAGCAGACCACATGACAGATTTGAAAAAAAAAAAACCTTTTTTTTTTTGTCTAAACTTTCTTGTGCTCTGCGGGGGAGCACACATGTCCGACCAGCCTCCGGAGCCTGAGGACGGAGCAGAGCGCCGGAGGGACTCGTCGGGGGACCTGCACACGCGGATACAGGTAAGTTTCACCTGCTATTCGCCACCTCACAGTGGCGAATAGTAACTGCATCAAATTCCGAAAATTTATAATTTTCGGAATTTGATGAATACCACAATTTCCACATCCCCATACTAATGTACTAATGTATGGGGAGTGTGGAAATTAACACAGGGGAACTTAGCAAGGAGATATCTGTGATATCTCCTGTGCTAAGTCTGTTCATGAATACCAAAATAACGTTATTTAAGGAAAATGTCCTTAAAAACGTTATTTTAGTGTTGATGAATAGGCCCCTTAAACTGGGTTTTAAAGAAACAAGCAGGTGCTGTAAAACTAATAAAAAGTTATTGTAGAAGTTAAAAAAAAAAAAAAAAGAACAACGATAAACATACTATTACAGATTATCCTGTAAATCGTACATATTGGCCCTGATTCAGACCCACTCGCGAGCGGCTGTCCGCTCGCAAGTGGGTCGATGTTATGCACTGAGCATGCGCATGACGGAGGGAGCTCCGTCGTGCGCATGCGCCAGACGCGACGAGCGAAGGAAAGTCCTTCGCTTGTTGTGTCCGATCAAAGGGGGCGTGCTGTCAATGTTGATTGACAGCACGCCCCCTTTGGTGGGCGTGCCGGGGGCGTGCCTCCCTGACGGGGGCGTTCCCACGGGAACGCCTCCCGTCAGAAGCCGGCCCACTGACATCACTAGTGATGTCAGTGGGAGTGATTTTGGCTCTGATAGAGCCAAAATCACTCCGGAGCTTGTGGTTGAAAACCTCAACCGCAGGCTCCGGCTCGCAATTTCGATGGTCGCGATGGTCTCGCCCATCGCGGCCATCAAAAAGCACGCTCGTATAGCCTGTGGGTGGTGACCCACAGCTATACGAGCGTCCAGGAGGACGCTCCATGAAAATGGAGCCCGGCCCTCATTCAGAGCGTGCGCTCTGCTCAGAGCGTACGGCTCTGAATGAGGGCCATTGTCTCCACCAAATGTATGCTAGATATTATAGTGGAACTTCACGCACAGTTAAAAACAAAATGTGCGGAGCAATAAATAATACAACACACACACACAAGTCGTTTCTATCCCATCTACCTGTGAGCTGGAGAGTTTAGCCAATGCAATAATTTTATTTTAAAAGTGTATTGTGACAGTAATGTTACAGGTCCCTGTAATACAGCTGGTCTTTAGTGCTCCAGAGAAGTTCATGATCTTATATCATCTTTAAGGAACATGATAAGTTTATAACAATGGGGATCAAGTAGAGTTGGACGCAACCTCTATACACCCCGAGAAATCAGCCATGCCGGCTAAAACGCATTTCACACTTATCAGCCCATTCTTTAAGAGGCAGGGCCTGGGGGAGAGAGGGGAGTGAGGTGTATACGCATGGCCAAAGTGCAAAATGTATCCCATGCAGACCACTAAACAAACACATATGCGTCCTCCCTATTTGGTGACAGATTACTTGCGTAAGTATAACCCTGGTGCAAAATACAAACTGATAATGATAATGACCGGCACACACATCTGATTAGCTGAATGCGTCTACATCCCTTCCCTTTATACTAATGGTATAGTAATATTGCCGCACTGATCTGGTTGCATTATCGTGGTGATATCGGCAATCTGTGCACAGTAATGAAGTATATTTCCATTCCAACTCTTAAAGCGGGGGGCAACTGTTGTGTGTAATGAGTAGACCATAATAAAAACATAAATTTTGTCTTTGTATGTTGTTCTAAAAAAGTATGCACAATGAGGATGCCCTATAGGTGACAGGAGGCGCGTTTCGCCATGAGGCTTGGTCATATATCGCTATGCTTTCTACAGCCCGCTTATTCGTTTGGGCTGTTACCATTTTCCTCTGTGCCACCAATGACGGAGGCTTTAGGCAGAACAACTCGAATTTTGCAATGCTGTTTCCTTATTCCCCTGATTGGGGTATTCAGTGGTATTCATGGTGTGTGTGTGTGTTGGGGGGGGGGGAGGCTGGTGTCTACACAGTGTATGGATAGTATACAACCCTGTACCCCATATAACCACCAACACTCCATGACAACTGGGAGGTGCGAGTGCCAGCCTAATATCCCACGCTCATGGCACCAGGGACAGCCTGCGTGGCCTTAACTCATCTCCTTGCAACAAATACCCCCATGCAGGGAGTCCACAGTTTTTAATCTCTTTTGTTTTCTTATGCAGATAAGGGGCCCCGGTCGCTATGGGGACAGCTGCTGCCAGAAGGGTCCTTCGCAGATTTGCTGTGTTTGGTTTCGGTGGTCAGTCGGGAAGCCAGCGGACCTAATCCCGACGACCGGCTTCCCGACTGCTTTATCCTAGCGAGGGTTAAATGACCGGCGTCTAAATCTAGACGCCTGTCATTTTACTGATGCCGGGAGACCGGCGCCCGGCATCGCTTCGATCGGGATGTCGGGCGCCGAGTGGGGGGAGGGTTAGGTTTAGGGCTCCCGGGGGGGACTTAGGGTTAGGCAACCCCGGGAGGTTAGGGTTAGGCTAGGGGGAGGAAGGGTTAGAGTTAGGCACCCCCCCGGGGGACTTAGGTTTAGGCGGCGGGGAAGGGGCATTAGGTTTAGGCACTTAGAGGGGGGATTAGGGTTAGGCACTGGGGGGAAGGTTAGGGTTAGGCACCCTTAAGGAGGGTTAGGGGGGGAATTAGGTTAGTGAATACTTACCTTAGGGACGATCAGGATTTTCACCCATGTCGGGCAGCCGCTGTCGGGATTCTAACCACAAAGTCCGGCGGTAAATCATACCGGTTTCGTTAGACCACATTACATTGCCACTCAACAGTGGAAGGTGGCACTCTCAGTAGTGGTAGTTGAACCACCCATCAGGTGCTGGGAGAGGCAGCCTCTGCCAAGCCGCAATGACCTGGGTTCAGGTCACTTTAATATAATGATTTACTGATGTTTTCTTTCTGAGCTGTTTCAGCAAATGGATGTTATTAAAAGCAGAAAATCGCAGAGCCAAAGGGACATAAATTGCCATCCGTATAGCAGTGGTATGAATTAGTGCTAATTGAGCGAGCTGGATAGCGAGGCTCTGCCAGGCTGCTCGCCCGCCTGTGTCCGTCTGTCTGGATGTGTGTCTGGGTTGCATTTGCTGTACAATAAGCAGTAACCAGATAACATCTGCTTCTCCTGCTGCTTTGTGCATAGAAACAGGGACATTTGTAGCAAATAGACGATATTGGAAATTGCCCTCAGCTCCCCAGAGTCTCCGTCATAATGTATTCCTAGTTTAAACAGCAAACATTGGGCCTGATTCAGACCCACTCGCGAGCGGCTGTCCGCTCGCAAGTGGGTCAATGTTATGGACTGAGCATGCGCACGACGGAGGGAGCTCCGTCGTGCGCATGTGCCAGACGCGACGAGCGAAGGAAAGTCCTTCGCTCGTTGTGTCCGATCAAAGGGGGCGTGCTGTCAATGTTGATTGACAGCACGCCCCCTTTGGTGGGCGTGCCGGGGGCGTGCCTCCCTGACGGGGGCGTTCCCACGGGAACGCCTCCCGTCAGAAGCCGGCCCACTGACATCACTAGTGATGTCAGTGGGAGTGATTTTGGCTCTGATAGAGCCAAAATCACTCCGGAGCTTGCGGTTGAAAACCTCAACCGCAGGCTCCGGCTCGCAATTTCGATGGTCGCGATGGTCTCGACCATCGCGGCCATCACAAAGCACGCTCGTATAGCCTGTCGGTGGTGACCCACAGCTATACGAGCGTCCAGGAGGACGCTCCATGAAAATGGAGCCCGGCCCTCATTCAGAGCGTGCGCTCTGCTCAGAGCGTACAGCTCTGAATGAGGGCCATACTCAACATTTTAAGGTCAACCTGTTCCACTGCCCTTATATCCCGTGATTAGGTCCCAGTGATTGATCATCAGTAATAATAACAAAACCTAGATCTACAGGAGTCCCAGGCTCTGGATAACCAAGGGTCCCCAGGCATCCATATGGAACAGTTGGACCTCTATGTATGACTGCGTACAGAATTCTGACTGCAAACTGAGCTTGCAGGCACCTCACAGAAGCAGACTGGACAGAGCTGAGGCTCCTTTGGCTAATTTCTGCCATTTGGGACGGATATTTAGTAGTTATCGCTTCCTCCAGTCTTTTAATGCTGAAGTTTTTCAGGCAGTCTCTCCTGGAAAAGAAAAAAATGCACCAAGTTCTGTAAGGGAGATGGAAGAGAAGGGATTAAGGGCTCTATTTACTACAATCCGCATATTGAATGCGGATTGTAGTGTGATATTACCGAGTGAATTCGCATTGCGAATTCAGGCAATATCACAGGGATTTACTATAAATCCCTTGCAGGGACAGAGCTTGCGATAAAGCTCTGTCCCTGCGGATCCCATCCGTACTCTAGTCATGGTATTTTCGGAAAAAATACTGCGACTAAGAGCCCGCGCATGCGCCGACCCACCATCGCTGCTACCCCCACCGATGCTAAGCCCCGCCCCCCGCGATCGCAGACCCCCGCGACCCTCCCTCCCTTCATTACACTTACCTGCATCCTCCTGGCCGATGATCTTCTCCGGGCTTCCCGATCAGGTGATCTCCCATACTGCACTGGGACCCGATCACCTGATGACCGGGCAGCAGTGCACTGTGGGAGACCAGCTGACCAGAGAGGAGCCATCACCGGAGGCCCGATCACCGGTCCCTGGATTCAGGTAAGTAAAAAAAAATGTTTCAATTTTTTTTTTCTTTTTTTTGCAGCAATCAGCTTGCGGTCTGTTTAGACCACACAGCTGATTACTGGTACCGGCTCCCGCCTCTGCTCTCCCCGTTAGAGCAGAGTGGGAGCCCAGTAACCGGGGGAGACCCTGGATAACGCCACCTCCAGGTGGCGTTATTATCACAGGGCTTTCCCCGGTATTTTTTTACAATTTATGTTTAGTATGGTCGGATCACATTTCCCATTACAGTTATGGGAAAAGCGATCTGCTTTACTAAAAATAAGTGATACCTAGGGCTCTATTTATTAACATTATTTTTACTAAAATAAAGTGAAAAAGGGTGTTTTCACACCCTTTTCACATTATTTTAGTTTCACCTGTAGTTATTACAGGGCAATTGGAGTAGAATTAGTAAAATTCTACTCCAACCCCTAAGTATCACTTATTTTTAGTAAAGCAGATCGCATTTCCCATAACTGTAATGGGAAATGTGATCCGACCATAGTTACTAAAAATAAATTGTAAAAAAATACCGGGGGAAGCCCTGTGATAATAACGCTACCTGGAGGTGGCGTTATCCAGGGTTTCCCCCGGTTACCGTGCTCCCACTCTGCTCTAATGGGGAGAGCAGAGGCGGGAGCCGGTACCAGTAATCAGCTGTGTGGTCTAATTCTACTCCAATTGCCCTGTAATAACTACAGGTGATACTAAAATAATGTGAAAAGGGTGTGAAAACACCCTTTTTCACTTTATTTTAGTAAAAATAATGTTAATAAATAGAGCCCTAAGAGCCCGCGCATGCGCCGACCGGCCACGGCTGCTAACCCCCACCGATGCTAAGCCCCGCCCCCCACGAAAAGTGAATGTGTTGCCTATAGCAGCCAATCAGATTGCAGCTGTCATTTGTTAGACTGTGCTTTATAAATAAAAGCTTTTGGGTCCTATTCATCAAAACATAATTATCACATCGGCTCCTAACTGTCATTTTTCAAACACAACCTGTAAAGTGACAGTTAGGAGCTGATTGGTTGGCACTTTATCTCCATCCACTTTATCTCTCTCCAAGGCTTAATACATAGGGGCTAATTCAGCAGTGAACGCAGATTCCCGATTACCGTGAATCTGGGCATGCGCAGGACCTATTCTGCGAGTGTGTAGAATGGCTCCTGCTAACACGCACGCTAGCCCTGATTGACAGGTAGAGGCATTTAAGGGGCGGAAGAGGCCGGCGTTCCCAGAAACGGGGCGTGTCCGCCCTATTTTCTGGGAGTGGCCAGCCCAGAGACTGCGTGGACGTACGAAGTCTGGTGGGCTCGCAAGCCGGCCAGCCTGAGTAATCTGAGGCTTACTCAGCTGGCCAGCGCCATCCACCATTGCGAGCATCGACCACCAATGTTCGTGATGGTAGCGATGTTGATCCCGGCACTGCAACCTCCGTCGCCGTGCTGGGATCGCAAATGCAGCAGGGAGTGTCATACACCTCCTGCTGTATTTGCATGAATACAAGGATCGCATTGCAGAGCTGCCTACGTGCATATATCATGTATCTATAGCCTGCATGCATATATCTATAGCCTGCGTGCATACATCATATATCTATAGCCTGTGTGCATACATCATATATCTCTAGCCTGAATGCATATATCATATATCCATAGCCTGCGTGCATACATCATATATCTATAGCCTGCGTGCATACATCATATATCTATTGCCTGCGTGCATATATCATATATCTATAGCCTGCGTGCATACATCATATATCTATAGCCTGCGTGCATACATCATATATCTATAGCCTGCGTGCATACATCATATATCTATAGCCTGCGTGCATACATCATATATCTATAGCCTGCGTGCATACATCATATATCTATAGCCTGCGTGCATACATCATATATCCATAGCCTGCGTGCATACATCATATATCTATAGCCTGCGTGCATACATCATATATCTATAGCCTGTGTGCATATATCATATATCTCTAGCCTGCGTGCATATATCATATATCCATAGCCTGTGTGCATACATCATATATCTATAGCCTGCGTGCATACATCATATATCTATAGCCTGTGTGCATACATCATATAACCATAGCCTGCGTGCATACATCATATATCCATAGCCTGCGTGCATATATCATATATCCATAGCCTGCGTGCATACATCATATATCTATAGCCTGCGTGCATACATCATATATCTATAGCCTGTGTGCATACATCATATATCTATAGCCTGCGTGCATACATCATATATCTCTAGCCTGCGTGCATATATCATATATCTATAGCCTGCGTGCATACATCATATATCTATTGCCTGCGTGCATATATCATATATCCATAGCCTGCGTGCATACATCATATATCTATAGCCTGCTTGCATACATCATATATCTATAGCCTGCGTGCATACATCATATATCTATTGCCTGCGTGCATACATCATATATCTATAGCCTGTGTGCAGCTTTGCAATTGCGATCCTTGCTGAATCTAGGCCCATAGACCCCTATGTAGCACCCAAATGTATTACATAGCAGACCATACCTGTGATGCGTTGCGGTGCCCAGTAATAGCTGGGAAGGTTTCCTACTAAACCTTCTCCTGGTAATTTCTGCATTGTGTAGCGCAGAGGCTGGCGCCACCTGAAGATGGCGTTGGCTGCTGGGGCCAAGTTGCGCAATGCTTTGCATTCTGGAGCTTGGTAAATCCGGCAGCCTGGCAGCCCCCATAGAAGCTTGTAGGGGCTTCATCTGCTGTCAGAACTGGAGAGACAGTGACAATTATTGGAAATATCTGCTGTAGTCCCTCCATGTAAAATCCCGGGGATCCTTAATATTTGCAGATACCGCCTGAAAACAACCGTATCCCGCAAATATGTCATGTCCGGGCAGAGAGAAGTCAGAGGCAGGCGTTAATCTAAACTAATACTAATTATAGAGGAGAGTTTATTTATATTGTCCCAGCTGTTAGTCACTTTCATCACCTAGATGGCTGTCCATTCTGCCGCCTCACGGAAACAGAATGACGAACGTTTCAAGCTGCTAAACATAGTACTAACGGGAAGAATTGCATCCTGTCTGTGTCACCGTGTCCCCAATTTAATTTGCAAATGAATTAAATTGATGTCTGTGTGACCTGTTGAGCTTAATTTAGAACTAATTAATTTGCATATTTATTACAGCTCTACGGGGAATAAATATCTGAAATTAAACAAATTTAAAGTTCATATTCACTGAATATATACTTTTAATTAGTTTCAATTAGTTGAGAAGTAAAAACGTAAACTCTTTTATAAGCGAATGTCATAAAAAAATACCTATAATTCCAAAATGCAGAATCCGCTCCACGGGAATTTTTCAAAGTTGGGCAAAATAAATGCCTGCAAACATCGCTATATTCTGGTATTTCTGCAAAACTTCCCACTCATCGACACTAGATATGTCTGACTCTCTTCAAAGCAGTTCTAGATCCAGTGTTATTCCCAAGATCTGTTGGTCAGTAATTATAGACTGTGCACAGTGCCACTTCCCTTGCTCTGTGTGATATACTCAGGTCTGTTCTTCATTAGTTATAGAGTGTACATAGTACCACTTCTCTTACTCTGTGTCATGTGTGCTATACTCAGGTCTGTTCTTCAGTAATTATAGACTGTACATAGTACCACTTCTCTTACTCTCTGTCCTGGGTGTTATACTCAGGTCTGTTCTCAGTAATTACAGACTGTGCATAGTACCACTTCTCTCACTCTGTGTCATGGGTGTTATACTCAGGTCTGTTCTACATTAGTTATAGTCTGTGCATAGTGCCACTTCACTTACTCTGTGTCTGTGTGATATACTCAGGTCTGTTCTTCATTAGTTATAGCCTGTGCATAGTGCCACTTCTCTTACTCTGTGTCTGTGTGATATACTCAGGTCTGTTCTTCATTAGTTATAGCCTGTGCATAGTGCCACTTCTCTTACTCTGTGTCTGTGTGATATACTCAGGTCTGTTCTACATTAGTTATATACTGTACATAGCGCCACTTCTTTTACTCTGTGTCTGTGTGATATACTCAGGTCTGTTCTTCATTAGTTATAGCCTGTGCATAGTGCCACCTCTCTTACTCTGTGTCTGTGTGATATACTCAGGTCTGTTCTACATTAGTTATATACTGTACATAGTGCCACTTCTTTTACTCTGTGTCTGTGTGATATACTCAGGTCTGTTCTACATTAGTTATAGCCTGTGCATAGCGCCACCTCTCTTACTCTGTGTCTGTGTGATATACTCAGGTCTGTTCTACATTAGTTATATACTGTACATAGTGCCACTTCTTTTACTCTGTGTCTGTGTGATATACTCAGGTCTATTCTACATTAGCTATAGCCTGTGCATAGTGCCACTTCTCTTACTCTGTGTCTGTGTGATATACTCAGGTCTGTTCTTCATTAGTTATAGCCTGTGCATAGTGCCACTTCTCTTACTCTGTGTCTGTGTGATATACTCAGGTCTGTTCTTCATTACTTATAGACTGTACATAGTGCCACCTCTCTTACTCTGTGTCTGTGTGATATACTCAGGTCTGTTCTTCATTACTTATAGACTGTACATAGTGCCACCTCTCTTACTCTGTGTCTGTGTGTTATACTCAGGTCTGTTCTTCAGTAATTATAGACTGTACATAGTACCACTTCTCTTACTCTGTGTCCTGGGGGGATCGGTATGAATGACTGCCGGACGAGAGTCTGGCGGTCGAAATCCTGACACCGGCAGGCCGAACAGTGATGAGTAAACTACCTAACCCTCCTTTAGGGGGTGCCTAACCCTAACCCCCCCTCCCCGCACCCTAAACCTAACCCTTCCAGGGGGGGGGGGTGCCTAACCATAACCATAACCTTCCTCCAAGGGTGCCTAGATTCCAGCATCGGGATTATGATAGGCGTCAGTATTTAGACGCCTATCAATAATCCCTGGCCAGCCTTCTGCCGTCGAGATTGTGACCAGCGGCCTTGCGGCTGCCGGTCACATAACTGCATCCCATCCTGGGAGTTATACTCTGGTCTGTTCTTCAGCAATTTCCTAGGAAATTAACTGTTCCCTAACATCACTATATAAGTAACGCGACCACCCAGGCGCCATCTTTATCCTCCCGGACCCACAATGAATGCGCCACTTTTTCCTGCGTGACGGTGCGACTGGGCTTAACCTGGCTTTGCTGCTGTACATATCCGCTCTTATTTTGTCTGGGTTGGTTTTTTTTAGGGGCATATATATGTACTAAAAATTATTGGGTTCTAGACCTGATAATTATAATTTGTTATGGTTGCTATATTTGCTCCCGTCCATAAGACAAATGTATAAAAAAATCACATCCAGGGACAGGGGGCTCCCTCGTCAGATCCTAGTTATCAGGATTTTACAGATATTGGCCCCCCAGGATTATGGACCTAACACCCCTTACTTCTCCTTCTGTAATGCCATTAAATAGCTCCATGTAAATGTTTTCTGGATAATGACATATTTCCCTGCAGGCGGACACTCTCCTGCGCACGTTCATCCATCACCAGCCTCCCTCATCGCGGGGATGGTAGGGGAACCTCATTCATGCAGCTTCATGCTCCTTGGATCACTCATCGCAGCGGACCTTTCCCGTCTGCTCCAATTAAGTCAGACAAGACTGTGACCTTATCTGTCAGAGCTAATATGAAGTGTGCCGGAAGCCGGGGCAGATACAGAGCGTTGCCGCGCGCCTGCCAGGTTAAGCTCTTCACTGCCGGGAGCATCAGCACGTGCCGGGGTTTCCCAGCAACTTGGGAGGTTGAGGCGGTCGGATCATTTCAAGTAAAACTAAAGTCATGGAAAATAGTGAAATGATTTATTAGTATATCACAGGCCCCCAGTGCAGAGATGGGCGCATTGGTGTCCAAAATGAACACTTAAAAAAAGGGTGGCACAAAAATGGTGGTCACAAGTCGCACGTAAATTCGAATGCAACTCCGGACGGCTGCTGCGAACGGACTAACTTTGTAAACGCAGCGCCCCACTGCTCCGTGCGCAAGAGCAGCCGTCGTCACTCGCGCTATGATCGCCACTAAAGGTGCGTACACACTGTGCGATCAGGAAAGACAGTACGATTATGACGTAATCGTACCGTCGTTCCTGATCCCCTGTAGTGCCTACACTGAGCTATCAGTCGTTCACTGCAGGCACCCTCCATCATTCCTGAACATGGGCAATCTGTCGTTATCGGCAGATTGGCCAGCATGTTCAGGCGATGGACAATGTCGGAAACGACCAGCGGGCGCGCGCATCGCTGGTCGTTTCCTACATTTTAGTGCACGATTTGTGCATGATTACTGAGCGATTGCACGATTACGATGTCGTAATCGTGCAATCGCTCAGTAATATCGCCCAGTGTGTACGCACCTTAACACCTACCCCATACTTTTGCCAGAAGTCCATCTGAATTTGGCGTCCAGAACGTCTACAAAGACACATCCGTGAAGCACATCCCTTGCGTGCTGACCCATACGGAAAAGCTCATGCCTCATGCCTTAATGCAGCTACTGGTTATTACTGGGTGCCCATCCCACCCTCTAATGTTTCATTTCCTCCTGCTCCCCTGCCAGCAATGTGTGGAAAGTTGTGTGTGCGTATAAAGGACTCCTGATGCCAGCTCCCCGCAGGGGGACGGAGACTGGAAGCAGCTGAAATTAATTCCATATTCTTCTGAAAATATATCGTGGTGCGAGCAGTCAGGGGCCACTCACACAACGCCTGGAACCCTTGTAAACTTGAAACTGCAGAGGTTCCGGAGCACGATGGTTACTGGACCAAAACTTCTCCATGCAAATATCTACATGAAAATACAGGAAAACACACAGGAACCAGGACAGACTTGTGTCTAAAACAACTCGCCAATGTCCTGTCCCGTCACTGTACCGCAGATTTTATTATATGTAAATACTTTAGATATTTCCAGTCATTAACGTGATATATTTAGGGGCTTATTTCCCCGATGAGTAAGTATCCAACTCGCTGCGAGTTGCGGCGCTGGATGCTTAATAGCCGGAGCTGGGACAGCTTCCCCGAAAGGCAACTGTTCCCGTGATCATTAACATTGCTGCCAAAGCAACAGTGATACCAGGGCCAGATTAACGAGGGGGCGACAGGAGCGGTCGTCCCTAGGCCCCCACACATGAAGGGTCCCCACACACATCGGGGTTAAAGTGGGCCAGAGGAGACGGAACCAGTTCCGCCTCCTCCGGCAAACTAACCCCCGCACTGCAGGGAGGCTCCATTTGCCAGGCGCCCACTGTGAGTTTGTAACCAGCTGGCGCCCAGCTCCCTCCCCGCAGCGGTAGGGTTGCTGCTATTTCCTACGTAGACACCACGTGACCGCTGCAGGAGGCTGGACCGCTCCTGTGTTACCATCCACGTGGGCATAGAGGGGGAATAAATATTTTCCCAAAGCGCGGCGAGCGTAGCGAGCCCGCGAGGGGCCACTTTTGGTCCCCCGTTAGCATCACCGCCCCTCCCCCTTTCAGGCCGGGTCACGTGGGTGTGACGTCACAGGTCCATCAGCGCTGTATAGTCTAGACCTAACCGCAGCGGTAGCCGGAGACCCGAGCTCACTCGTGAGCTCCGGTTTCCGGCTCACTCAGTGCACTATGGGAGAGACGTCATGACATCTCTCCCATGGTGCAAAGGAGTAGCCGAGCGGACTGGACGTGGACGGCAGCGGACGCAGGAGCTGGGCTTAAGGTAAGTATTAGCTGTTTTTCTTTTTTTTGTGCAAATGGCTTTTCTACTGGGGCATTACTCGGGGGAGGGGCATTGCTACTGGGGACAGTACTTGATGGGTGGGCATTACTACTAGGGGCATTACTCGTAAGGGGGCATTACTCAGGGGCACTACAGAGGGAGCATTACTATTGGGGGTACAAATACAGGGGCATTAGTACTGGGGGCATTTATACAGAGGGTACTACTAAAGGGGGCATTACTACTGGGGCCAATACCACAGGGAGCATGACTACTGGGGGCACAACTACAGGGGTATTACTACTGTGGGCATTTATACAGGGGGCATTACTATTGGGCACACAGGGGGCATGACTACTGGGGGCATTATTACTAGAGGGCATTACTATTGGGGGCACAACTACAGGGGTATTACTACTGCGGGCATTTACTGTATACAGGGGGCATTACTATTGGGGACACTACCACAGGGGGCATTACTACTGGGGGCATAACTACAGGGGGCACTACTACTGGGTGCACTGCATAAAGGGCACCACTACTGTGGGCTCTGCATACGGGGCACTACCACTGTGGGCACTGACACTACTGGGGGCTCTGCATAAGGTCCCCATTGAACATACGTTTGTCACATTTAATGGGGCCCCCACAGACTTTAATCGTGCCCTGAGTGATACTTAGCGGTGATGTGCAGGCCTTGTGTGTATGCGTGGTCATAATTCACGTATGCGCACGGTCACAGGGCATTCATTAAAAACGTTTAGTTTTCCGAGTTTTCTAAATACTAGGCGGCCCTCTCAGGCCCCTAATAATAACTGGGCCCGTTACTTATTAAAACATATTGAAACTAGCATTTCTGCATGGGTAAAGGGCTGATTTATGATAATGAATAGGCCCCTAAAGCTTTTATTAATCTGTTAATAAATATATTAATCTCTTTCCATGAAATCTGCTACAGCTTCTCTTCACTAGGGGAGAATAAATGACAGGGAATAATAAATAACTAAATTACAATCATATGGCGCCATCTGGTGGTCATTATGTCAAAATGCAAGTTCAGCTCAGAAGCAATCAACATAATCACACTATGGGGTTTATTAATCCAGGGCTGTAACTAGGGTAGTGCGACCTGTGCCATGGTACAGGGCACCGCAGGGCAAGGGGCGCTGTTTGGGGCTGTCAATTTTCCTGTTTATTATCATTCTCACTTGTAGCTTCCTCTTCTTTTATCCCCAACATCTCCTGGTCTCCCCTATCTCTTCCCTGGCCCTTCCCCAGGTGCACTAATTTAAAAAAATGGGGGGCGCCAATGCTCTCTCTGGCACAGGGCACCAAAAAGTCTAGTTACGGCTCTGTATTAGTCATCACTTAATTTCTACAAAAGCAAGTGGAATGTAACATTTGTATCTACTTTTGTAGAAATGAAGTATCAGGGCCATTCATTATAAAGCTAATGGAGGAGATGTCATGGATACTTCCTGCTGACCCTTCAGCCCCGATCTGGCCCGCTGTCCCCATACACTAGTACAGGCATGTCAAACTCAAAATACCAACCTGGCCGAATATGTGTGGTCCGCAACAAAAAAAAAGGTCTTGTATGCAATTTTAAAAGGTTTATTATTAACCAATGCAGTGCCCCCTGTAGTAGTGCCTCTTATTCAATGCCCCCCTGAATTTGTGCCCATTATGCAATGCCCCTTATGAAGTGCCCTAGTAGTGCCCATTATGCAATGCCCCAGTAATGCCCCTTATGTTGTGCCCCCAGTAATACCCCTAGTAGTGCCCCTTAAGCAGAGCCCCCAGTACTGTCCTTAGTAGTGCCCCCAGTAATTCCCCTTATGCAGAGCCCCCAGTAATGCCCCTTATGCAGAGCCCCCAGTAATGCCCCTTATGCAGAGCCCCCAGTAATGTCCTTAGTAGTGCGCCCAGTAATTCCCCTTATGCAGAGCCCCCAGTAATGTCCCTTATGCAGAGCCCCTAGTAATGCCCCTCATGCAGAGCCCCCAGTAAAGCCCCTCATGCAGAGCCCCCAGTAGTGCCCCTTATGCAGAGCCCCAGTAATGCCTCTTATGCAGTGCCCCAGTAATGCCCCTCATGCAGAGCCCCCAGTAATGCCCCTTATGCAGAGCCCCCAGTAGTGCCCCTTATGCAGTGCCCCCAGTAATTCCCCTTATGTTGTGCCCCAGTAATATCCTTAGTAGTGCCCCTTTTGCAGTGCCCTCAGTAATGCCCCTTATGCAGAGCCCCTTATGTTGTGCCCCTTATGCTGTGCCCCCTCCCAGTATAGAACAGGCCCCACTCACCTGTCTGTGCAGTACATATTTACCTTTCTTCACGATGGCCGCTGGGCACCGCTCCAGTCCACGCCGTCTTCACTCCCACCGGCCTGCGTAGACGCTGCCGCTGACTGAATCTAACTAGATCCAGAGCGGCAGTCGCAGGCTCCTCTCAATGTGGGAGAAGCGGTTGTTATGACGTCACCCACGTTCTGCATCACAGGGAACGCTGGCCTCTAAAGCGATCAGAGGCTTCTGATCACTTTAGAGACCAGCCTTGCCAGCTTTAAGCTGAGCTCCGATCGTTGCAGGGGTGTATATGTGAGCCCACACTGTCAGGTCTCAAAATGTTTATTCGGGCCGCATGTTTGACATGCCTGCACTAGTATAATGTTCCCTTTCACTTGACATCGTTAAAGACAGGTTCAGCCACCACTTCAGACCAACTGTCAAGGTTGCACAGAATAAACTTGCACACAAGGCTCGCTGCTGCTGGGCATCCCACCACCCTGAGCTATATTCTCGCCTCCCAACGCCACAGGTGTTGTTGCCAATTCCGAAGCTTATTATCTACGCACGTCCTTTGATCAGACAATTAAGAAGATTGATGGTGAGAACGAGAATGCTCCAACACTCACCCAGGTTTGGAAAGATTTCAGTGGCAACATTTGCAGGTCTTGGGGTGAAGCTATGGCCAAGACTATGAATGAAGTGTAGCTAAAGGCAACTATGAGCGCAATATCTCTGGCTGTGAAGCAGTTGACAGTATTGTGCAAGAACGATAGAAATAATTGTTGACCGGAACTAGGCTTCACTGCATTAGAGACATCTGATATTACAGATGTGCTAGAACCCCGCAGTGGAGATCTCATAGACCTGGAACAGTAGCGAGCACTTCAGTATCATTTACCATAGCAAGCCGTAATGAGATTTTGAAACTTCTGAATAATTTAATTGCTTGCATAATAAAGCATCACCTAAAATGGAACATAGCTCTATGGTAGCCCAAAACATAGAAACAGATTTTGTTTAAAAAAAATTTTTTTATTTTTTTTTTGGAGGGGAATTCTCAAATATGTTCTGTTCATTTTGATCGAACTGCCATGCCTTGCACATCTTCTAAATCTTTTCAACATCTACAAAACCAAGGGGTACCCTAGGGGGGTTTCATGTTGCCCAGAAAGCCTGGATTCTGCAAAACAATTGTTTAATTTCCCTATAATACTGGAGCTTTGGGAGTTCCGGAAGCAGCAGAACAGACTAACCGTGTGCTGCATGTCTCGTCAGGTCTCAGCGCCTGCGCAATGGATCACGAAGGCACCGGGAGCCATGTATGCGCACAAGCTGCGGTGGCGCCACACATGCTCAAAACACAGGCTTCTAGGGACTGCATTGCCTGCAATACCTAGTAGCTGGCTAGGGCTGCCTGAAGGGAGAGGAGTGATTCCACTGGAAGGACTCTCTCTGCTAATCGTGCCCCGAGCTGCCCATCCCAGGGGGATAAAGACTGCCTCTCCTGTGTGTGACTGGCATGTAGGGCTTCCAAAGCCACTGCCAGTCACAGTGTAGCCAGTGCAGTCACAGTGTAGCCAGTGCAGTCACAGTGTAGCCAGTGCAGTCACGGACTGCTGGTTCACTGAGGTGTCAGATATTACTGGTGAGCACTATCAGAGTGCCTATCTGACCAGGGAGCCTGTCTTCTAACAGTCAGTGTGTCCTGGTTGTGCCTCTGTATATCCTATAAATGTTCGTGACTCTCTGAGCTTGTCATCCACCACTGTCATAGTGTCTCCTTGTGTTTCCGTCTGTCCTGTCAGTGAGTCTGTGTCACACAGTCCTGTCTGTGTGTCCTCCAGTCCTGTCTGTGTGTCCTCCAGTCCTGTCAGCAGCCCTGTGCTTTTATGACGCAGAGTGGCAGTCAGCCCCAAAGCATCGGTCTGTGTAATATATATACTGTGATTGTATACTTGAGAGCACACAGCATTTATTCATAGCATCTATTCTCACCATGATAATATAGAACGATTGCATTTTAGGTGCAGTCCATTCAGCAGCAGCGACCACATGGAGGAAGCAGCAAGAACTCCTGTCTCTATGGTAAATGTATCATCTAGCTGCATAGTATAGTACTGCCGGCCTGCCCATATCTGATACATACTGTTAGTCCTGTGGTTAATGCAGCTAACATCATTTATAGAATGAGAAGAAGCATTTTATCCTTTTAAATATACATTAATCCCACTAGAAGATAGACTGTGTGATCAGCACTTTAGGACTGCGCCATAAGTATACGGTACGCAACAAAACTACAGGGGATAAAGTGTCTGCTTCAGGCTTCTGGCAGCAATTTTTCTCTACTTTGAATCAGATTCAGGGATGGACACAGGGCCTAATTCAGACCCGCTCGCGAGCGCTGAGCACTCGCAAGCGGGTCGATGGTGCCCTAATGCGCACGACGGAGGGAGCTCCGTCGTGCGCATGCGCGAGACCCACATAGCGACAGCCAAGCTGTCGCTATGGGTCTCGCACCAAAGGGGGCGTGCTGCCCAGACGGAGGCGTTCCCATGGAGCGGCCAGGAGGCCGCTACATTTTTAGGTAGGAGGGCCCTGATTCAGAGTGAGCACTCTGGTCAGAGCGTCCGGCTCTGAATCAGGGCCTGATTCAGAGCCGGACGCTATTTGCGGTCGTTCGTTCAGAAAAAAGGGGTGGCTATTCAAATGAACCATTCGCTCTTTGCGGTCTGTTCACGCCTCTAGGTCTGAACGAGCGAACAAAACATGCGGTCGTTTTTTGGAAAAATACGCCCCCTGGCCGCTCGCATCCTACGTCATGTCCGCTATTAGATTAATCGAGTACATCGACCAGCGTATGAACTGCTCGCTATTCTTGTGGTTGGTTTTTCCTATCGCAATCTTGCGAGCAGTTCTGGCTATAAAATAACCAAGTGACGTGGTCAATGACGCTGCTGTATTAATTATGCACACCCATAAAACGCCCGTTTTGACCTTTAAGCACGCCTGCGTTCTGATCTCCACTCCCCGTTTTCAAGCACCTTCCCATTACCACCCACATACGCCTCCTCCTGTCACTCAAAATAGCAGGCATTCGCTATTTAGTGAGCACACAATTTTCGGCCGCACTGACTGGTTCGCGCATGCGTATTACGATCCATACGCATGCGCAGTTGTGCAAACATCGCTCGGAACGAACGAGCGGCCGCTTACGTGCGGCTCTGAATCAGGCCCTCAGGCCCACGGTTCCGATGTTTTCTCAGTTGAGTGATGTTTTGCTGCTACGCATGCGCGTAACGTCACTGCACCTACAAACGTTGCTGTGCGATAGCGGTAGCTTATGCAGACTGAAAAGGAAACTGCAAATTATGAGCGTTTCTGGGAGTGGGCGTTGCTGCAACCGATGGTGCGTCGATGGTGAGGTGTTCTTAACCACCAGCGGATTTGCACTGTGCTCAGATAATAGAAAATGGGCGTCTCAGGGTTACTCAGCCTGCCGTACGCTATTACAGAAGGTGAATGCTGAAACTGCTAGTTTTGCTATTGCGAATCCGTAAGAAAACTCTGCTGCGCATTATATTATATTCTGTTATATCTTTTTGTAAGCACATTACAGTACATACGTCTGTTTTATATGTCTGATAAGTATGTTTTAGTAGGTAATAAATGCTGTCAGCTACTATTTATTTTTTTGTGTTTTATCATTTTTATTTTTTGCTGCGTTTCCAGGACCTTGAGGGCAAAATAATTCAATTTAAATTAATTCTTATGGGAAATCAATTTTCATTGAGCGCTCTTCCTGACTCAGCAAATGGTTCCGATGATCTTACTGCGGAGAGCGCCACGTGCCATCTGGTCCTATCTTCCTGGTTCTCTTTAGTGTGTACGGAAAGGTAAATGTCTCACTGGGCATTTTCGTAGGTACATCATACATACCCGGTGTCAGCTGATAGGGGTGAGCCTGGAATATTTAGGTCCCGGGAATAGTGGCTCTACGAGGGGGTGGGACCTAATGATGCGATTATTATAGAATGACGTCATATTGGCCCCGCCCCCTTCCAATAGACCCGCAATTTCCTGCGTTATTCTTCCCATCTTGCCCATTTCACTAGGAAGTGGGCAGAATGAGGACGGGTGGCCAATAAGTAGCAACAACCTTCGTATTCCTATTGGTCCATGCAATCACGCAACCCATTTGCGCACATTTTGTGTCTAACTCATTTTGTGGCATCGGAGACAAGGTGGACAACAAATTTAAGGAAATAAATAAAATAATGCCAATTGCCCTGATACAAGCTCCTATATTAGTGGTATTTACCTTGTGGTAGGTGTAGTGACGTGTGAACGGGTTGGGTACGGGATGCCAGCAGTCAGAATCCACAACCTAAACCTAACCCTCCCCCCTTCCGCAGCCTAAACCTAACTGTCCCCCTAGTGCCTAACTCTAACCTATAATGGCTGGTACACACTTGGCGATGCCAGCAGCGACCAAGCGACGGCGGGCGCCATGCTGCATCCAGCAGCATGGCCCTTGCTAACGATGTCGCCTGTCGGACCTGCATGCAGGTCCGACGGGCAATGTCGCTGACGACGCACTGGAGCGCTCATCATGTGACATTGTCCGCACACACTAGACGATGTGCCCGATATCATCTAGTGTGTACCTGACTTACCTCTAACCCCACTACTTACCTTCAGTATGTCAGCATCGGGATTCTGACTGGTGTCGGGATTCCAGCTCCGGCATCCCGACAGCCAGGATGGTGACTATGGACCTGATTGAGACCCGGACGCTATTTGCAGTCGCTCGCTGGCTAAAAGGGGCCGGCTATTTAAATCATGTGCTCGCACTGCGTTGCGTAAAGCTGCCCACTAAGTAATAGCGAGCGGCCGCACTATGCGCTCGCACCTGTATAAAGACGCCCCTTTGCCACTCGCAACACACATCATCTCCGGCAGTTGTAGGATTAATCGGGAACATGGAGAGCCATCGGAGCTGCTCGCAGCGCTTGTGGTAGCCTTTTCCCACCACAACATTGCGAGCAGTTCAGGCTAAATGCAACCCAGTCACGTGTGTAATGACGCTACTTTGCTAATTATGCACACCCATTAAACGCCGTTCTGACGGTCGGGCACGCCTGCGTTCGCACATCCACACCCCCGTTTACAAGCTCCTTCCCCTGTTACCACCCACAAACGGCACAATCTGTCACTCAAAATAGCGGCCCGACTGCGGGCTACGGGCGAGCACTTTCCCATCGCAATGACTGGTTCGCACACGCGCATTGCGAATCATACGCATGCGCAGATTGCGAAAAATCGCTCAATGCGAGCGAGCGCAGCATAGCGTCCGGGTCTGAATCAGGCCCTATATCCCATTTGAACAGTACAATATTTGTGCTCGCAATTCAAATGGTTATTGCAGTAAGTATAAGGGATGAGTAGGAGCCATCTCAGGTGGCGGAAGGGCCTGGCACTCCTCTGGGTTATTACAGGAGAGGGACTATAACATTATAACGCAGTATATAATGATATAAGGTTGTGAGCTGTACATTTTCCCCTTTATATGTTTGGAGCTGGTTGTGGTTTATTCTCTCCTCCTTAAGTAGATATGCCCTTATACTGTATATAGAGAAAATGACTCTAGGGATAACTCAGGAAAACACCAAACACATTCTACAAAAAACACCACCATTTATTCCAGAATCCAGTCAAGATATTTATTATACATCAGTTTCATTAGCATATATTAGCATATCAGATCAGACGCTCAGCCAGAGAGGGGAGTTTCCATAAACAATGTTAATATTAATATTGAAGAGGATAACATTAGCTATGCAGGGTTCAGCCAATCAGCAGCTCCTTTAATGTTACCTGGAGCCAACAAATACAAACAGCCAATCAGAGGTGGCCGACCAGCCACGCATTTCTCCCAAAAATGGACTCATGAGGCATAGAATAGGCCCGAGAGATATGTACATTGGCCAGAGAGAGACGGAAATGAGACCGGGGAGGGGGGAGGATTTGACACTTAGAGTGGACCTGTCCTCCAAAGACTTTGGGGCCCATTCAGCAACAAGTTTTATTGTTGCGTATGATAAATGGTGCTCCAGCCAATCAGCTCCCAACTGCCATTTTTCAAACAGATGAAGTCAGGAGCTGATTGGCCGGGGCACCATTACCATACGCAACGAGTTTTAAAACCCGTTGCGTATGATAAAACTCGTTGATAAATGAGGCCCTTTGTTGGCTAAAACTATAGGCATTCTGTCAGCAATCGCCAATATTCATGAGGTGGTTACTAGTGGATGAATAGGATAATGCTCATGATCATCCACAAAATGGCTGCCTTCTTTGGAAATGATTCAGAGATGCACACAATGTCGGCCTTGGAGTCTTAGGAGAGCCGATCTGAGACAGCACAGGCTTGCCCAGACGTTTACGTTAAGGGGAGCACTAAAGGCAAAATACAGATATGACAGACTACACGTGGAAGTGCTTGTAACCATGTCCTCCCGCCCAGTAATTACGACCGGATAGGGAATTGCTCCTGCTGTCACTCTATGGGCGGAACGTACTAAGCATTGTATCCGTCATGTGGTACATCCCGTCTGTCTTCGTGTACATACCGCGGTTGATTATCGCGGTATGTACCGAAAATATCGCAGAGCACAGCTCTCCCGATAAGAGCTGTCCTTTGCGATGGCTCCGGGGAGAGGGCCTTCCGGGTTTAACAGAGCCGCGGGGGGTGATGGGAGAGATCCGATTGGATACCTCTCAGGATAGGCGCCCCGAAAAGAAGCCCATAGGCTTCTATTGGGTAACGCCACCTGAAGATGGCATTACCCATCGGAACGAAGCACCGGAATGCGATTAGCTACACAGAGCCTCACAAGCCCTGAAAATGATCTTTACAGATATCCATCACTTTATTTCCTGATGCACTCTTTATCTCGTTTTAAACTGTATTACAAAGTGATATTCGTAAGATCCCGAGAAGAAAGGGTCCAGAGACAGTAAGTAGGGTGCTGTACACGTGACGCAATGACACACACGCAACTAGAATACTGCGACTTCAGCCTCCGACCCCGGGATACAAGAACAGCTTCAGCCAGCCCTGCTCCTCAGGGGACGGCAGGGTGACATGTGGGTGTGGCCTAAAGGCCCAATGACAAACTCTGAGCCCAGGGCACAAAGTGGGGCGGAGCACTCAGTTAGGAGAATATACTTTTATATATCACAACAATTTCATCATGTTGGGGAGATTGGATCCAGCTGCCTAGGAGCAGTAACATGATGGATACAGGACGTAAGATGCCAGCAGATATCTCTAATTTCAAACAGATGATAAAATAAACATGAGTAATGAGCTATTTTAAAACAAGGAACATCTGCAGCAGAAGTGCAGACAGGCTGCTGGGGCAGCTGAACAGTCACAAATTGCCCAAAGAATGCCATTAATTCTCTCCAAGCACCTTTGAGTGTACCCGTCGCCTACGCACATCAGCGCCAACCATTTTATAAAGTGTGCCAATATCAAGCTTAGAACTTCACTTGGAATAGTGCTATCACTGAGGCACGAGGCACATAGGCGAGGTCACTAGTGAACGGCAAGCTGCGTTTTCACTGATATATTGCTTCAGCCTTCAAACAATGAAAACACAGTTGATGGGATTATGGACCTCATTCAGAGGCGCTCGCAAAAAACGAGCGCTCGCTCTAAATCAGGACGGCCGCTTTTTTTTTTAACCCGGCCTCCTGGCCACTCGCTAAGCTGTGGGTGACCACGCACAGCTTTTGCGAGCGGCCAGGTGATGGTTGCGATTATCGCGACCATCGGGCTTGCGACAAGACCCTTGTGGTAGAGTCTCGTCTGTCGCAAGCCCCAGTGAGCTTCCTGCTCAAATAGAGCAGGAAGCTCACTACTGACATCACAAGTGATGTCAGTAGGGCCGCCCACAAACGGCAGGCGTTCCTTCAGAAACACCTGTTTGTCCAGCCACCCCCCCTCCCCGCCTACAAAACGGGGCGAGCTGTCGATCAACATCGACAGCCGCCCCGTTTGTAGCGAGCAGCGGAGCGAGTGAATTTCTCACTTGCTGCGGGGCTTGCACACGTGCGCGGCGTTTGCGCAGTGCCCAACCATCAACCCGCTTGCGAGCGGGTCTGAATGAGGTCCTATATGTGAAGTACAGGGTTATACTGTGCCAATCAGTACCCACTGACGTGCTAATTGCTTGGGCATGTGTAGAGGTCGATAAACAAGAGATGACAGTGATATTATTTATGTTTAACCACTGGGTGTAACGCGAACTTCACTGGGCGTTGTGGCGCACCCCGTCTGTAGTATTCGGACGTAAGGTTAATTTTCCAACTTAAGTCTTAAGAAGTATTTTCTTTTCAGAAGGGACAAAGGAGTCCTAAATTGCAATTTCTAAAATCAAAGGGTTCTCCCTGGTTTTGAAGCAGTCCCTGCTATAACTCCATCCCATAGCTCATACCCACCAACACCAAGAGTCCTACCCAACAACTCAATGCAGTTTTGACACAGGTTCTCTGGATCCAATGGGCACCAGACAGCTAAGACTATGTATCTGCGCCCTTGTGCTCTGCTCTTTAATTGAAGCCCTTATTTGATATACATTACAAACGGAATGTTCATTTCACAGCCATTGTATTAGAAAAATAAAACTAAAAGATATTCCTAGTGCAAACAGCTCCGGCCGGAGATATCGGGAGCTGGAGAGTCTCCTTGTCGTGTGCTTCTGCTGGAGGAACCCTGACTGCCCGTGTCCGACACGCGATCACATATGTACAAATGTGTGTATATATATAATGATACAGCATGTGTATGGCTGAACTTAACTGTGTGTAATGTACAGGATCGGCTGCAGGGGGAGCCGTTTGTCATGCTAACACTATGGTATGTGCTTCATTCGTTGGGTAGATTACGTTACTCAGTAATCCAGGCACCAATGTACCTGGCACACGATGCAAAGTACATTGGTTCTTATAGTTCAGTCTATGACACAGGCAAAGTCTCATGCTCCATTTCTTGTCATTGACTTGCCTCTGAACACATGGAAGCAGCCATTTTGTGTCCCCTCCTATGGCCACATTTTAATTACCAATCTGTCCTCCTAGGCCGCTCCTCCTCCCCCTCATAACATTGAAGCCCATATCCATGACTCTACCCAGCCCGTAGTGTCATTCGTATAAAATAAATGAGTAATTAAGGAAGTACCAGTAACAGAAACGATCATTGTTACTGTCATGCTGGCAGGATTGTGCAACAAACGTGAGGCAGCCTGTGGCCCCTGCTGTTCTGCCCGTGTAACCCCTGGGTCTGTGTGGCCTACTTACACCAGTGATGTGGGGTCCTTATCAGGCTATGGGGGGGGACGCATAAAAATAACCTGGCCCCTGCAGTGTTCAGCTCAGTTTATTGTCCATGTAGCGTATCGTACATTTCAATAATGGGGTTTGTTTCCCTTTTACTGACTATACACGGCTGGCTTATTCCTGTTGTGCACACACGAGAGATCAAAAAGTTGGTGTCAAAATCAATTTTTTTAGCTTTTAAAACTGTAAAACACTGGAATATTGTGAGAATGCAGTCTCTTGGCTCTGTAGTCATTGCAATTACTGTTTGCTAAAAGGTTTATTTAATAACATGAAGAAAGAATACACTTGTGCTGTAACCCATAGTAACCAATCAGATATTGGCTTCCATCATTTTACTGCAAGTCTGACAAATGAAAGTAACTGACTGATTGGTTGTTACAGGTTACATGATACGTCAGCATGCCGCACAATGTTACTCAAAAGCCTGCATGCGCCAATACTGTATTCCAGATCGCTCTAGAGCAGCCACGACACACTGGTGTGTAGAGGGTTATTCGCTATAATCCCGTCGCCTATGTTTGGATATATGCGCGTAGGCAACCAAATAAAACAAATGTTTTACAAGTGTTGACTAGAATCATTTTGTATTTAAAATGATATGAGCCAATTTGGTATCATAACATAGTCAGAACGATGAATCATTTTGTCAAAATGACCCATATTAGGTCTACTCTGATGTGGATGCAATGAATGTCTGACAAGTGTCTCCTTCAAAATGGCCGCTCAGTGCAGACGTTTTCTGAAATTTGCGCTGCTGCACTTCATAATGGGATGAGCATGTTATACTAGGATACGTTCAGCTTTGAATAAATGGCTCAGTGTTTAGTGATGTATATTACACAGGTTTCGTTGGCCTGACGCAGCCCCAGCAGTTTTTGAACTGTGACTCCCAGCCGGCCCGGGGTCCCTCAAATTATGTTCCCCACTTATGTTTTCCTTGGTCCAGCTTAAATCCCAGAGTACGGTGGTTAAAGTTAGAATAAAGCCACTGAGGTAAAATCTAAGGGCTTTCCTTAATGTATATTCATATATATACATATAGATCTCCTTTCCAGTGACAGAACAAACAGCCTTTCTGTGGTTTAAAGTTCAAGCATAATTCACATTTTCCTACATAGGTTGAACTACTATATAGATGTACGTATATATATTTATAAATGCTAGGCCTGTGGCCTACACAGGGTTGACAACATGACTAACATTTCGGAGTAATTATATACAAAGTTATATATTGCTCTAGGTATATGGAGCAGGCTCCCATATATTTGCCCTTGACAATGAAGCCCGGTACAGCATATGCGTAAACCAAGTAACTATCTCTAGGGCCTGGGAAGCCATAGTTGAGTTCCACAACTAAAGCAGCAGGGTACTGACAGAGAGGTGCAGAGGACAAGTGTGGGTCTTCCTTCAGGAAAATCAATGTCTCTAGTCCGTCCACCAGCATTTCCCTCCAAAGGCCCAATAAACGTCATGAATCCAGACTGCATCAAACAAGATCCTTAGACACCCCACAGTGCCACCAGCTCTGCACTCCCATTAGCTCTGGATGAGGTACAGAAGACTGAGGTAACACCAAGCAACGAGGCAGCTAAAAATGGAAAATTAAGACAGGATTTACCAAATTGTGCCGACTCGGAATGCATTTTAAGGCAATCTGATGGGCAGATGCGAATATAACCATGGCCTGTTTTGTTTGGAAGGTTGATGGGGTGAGCAATGTAGAGGTGACTGAAGGACTGGATCCTGTGTGAGATGTTTGGCTCTGGACAATGTCCACGTGGGATGTGCGTTTCCGAGAGGAGCCTCTGTGACATGTATGGAAAAGGTCTAATAGTGTAAACTCTAGAGCTCCTCTCCCATCCACCTTCTCACCGACCTTTGCCAGTGCGGCACATTACCATGGAACAGTATCTGAAGCCTGAGACAGTTACATGGTCCCCGACTTCTCCGAGGAGTTGTTGGGAAGAGCCTTCTCTGTAGGGGTGAGAGCTGGACTTCCCATTCCAGAGCTACTACTGCTGCTGGACCGATGCTGGACCATTGGCCGGGCCGGCCTCACGGGTGGTGGTCTAAGTTGAGCACCAGCCAGGCGGGCCGACAATGCCGGTTTGAATGTAGTCATCATTTCAGTGTTTGAGGAATTGCTTCTCCGCATGGCCGCATCGGGGTCTCGTATCATAATAGTGTGCAGGGGGCTGACTGGCTCAGAATTCGGGGTGCCGAGAGCTGGGTTCTTCATAGGTTCCAAAGTGTCCAGCACAACATCGGGGGCCTGTTTAGATGTATTTTGTCGTTCAAGTTCTCGCAACTCATTAAGGGCTGTGCTCATGGTCTTCTCAATGTCCTGCGATAGAGAATGAGACTGAGGTTAGGAAACGCCTAAATGTCCTAAATTTGCAATCAATTTTTCTAAACATAATTGTGCTTAAGGTCTCATTCAGACCCGCTCGCGAGCGCTGTACACTCGCAAGCGGGTCGATGGTGCCCAAGTGCGCATGCACACGACGGAGGGAGCTCCGTCGTGCGCATGCGCGTGACCCGGCGAGCAACGGGGAAGCCGTCTCTCCAGGTCTTGCACCAAAGGGGGCGTGCTGTCGATGGTGAGTCCGGGGTCCGACGCCCCACTGACATCACTAGTGATGTCAGTGGGAGTGATTTTGGCTCTGACAGAGCCCAAATCACTCCAGGGCTTACGGCAACGAGACCCTACCACAAGGGTCTCGTCGCAAGCCCGATGGTCGCGATGGTCTTGACCAGCGCGACCATCATCATGGACACTCGCATAAGCTGTGGGTGGTAACCCACAGCTATGCGAGCGTCCAAAAGGCCGCTTCGCAATTAAAAAAAACACGCCCTGATTCAGAGTGGGCGCTCGTTCAGAGCGTCCGGCTCTGATTCAGGCCCTTAGTTCTATGCTAAATGTATTGTTATGTTATCCTGCTGTGAGGTCTGTCAGTAAATTTAGTGAGTTCTGTCTGGCACCTCATTTCAGATCTTCCTGGATCTTTAAAAAAAAAGAAAATATTATCCTTTACTTGTAAAATCAGACTGGTATATACAGTACTGTGCAAACGTTTTAGGCAGGTGTGGAAAAACTGCTGCAAAGTAAGAATGCTTTCAAAAATAGCGGTGTTAATAGTTTATTTTTATAAATTCACAAAATGCAAAGTGAATGAACAGTAGATAAATCTAAATCAAATCAATATTTGGTGTGACCACCCTTTGCCTTAGAAACAGCATCAATTCTTCTAGGTACACTTGCACACAGTTTTTGAAGGAACATGGCAGGGAGGTTGTTCCAAACATCTTTGAGAACTAACCACAGATCTTCTGGGGATGTAGCTTGCTCAGATCCTTCTGTCTCTTCATGTAATCCCAGACAGACTCAGTGATGGTGAGATCAGGGTTCTGTGGGGGCCATATCATCACTTCCAGGACTCCTTGTTTTTCTTTAAGGTGAAGATAGTTCATAATGACATTGGCTGTATGTCTGGGATCGTTGTCCTGCTGCAGAATACATTTTTTAGCCAGTCAGACGCCTCCCTGATGTTACTGAATGATGAATAAGCACCTGCCTGTATTTCTCGGCATTGAGGACACCATAAATCCTGACCAAATACCCAACTCCATTTGCTGAAATGCAGCCCCAAACTTGCAAGGAACCTCCCCCATGCTTCACTGTGTCACACTCATTATTGTACCGCTCTCCAGCCCCTCGGCGAACAAACTCCCTTCTGTTGCAGACAAATAAATCAAATTTTGACTAATCAGTCCAGAGGGCCTGCTGCCATTTTTCTGCACCCCAGTTCCTATGTTTTCGTGCATAGTTGAGTCGCTTGGCCTTGTTTGATGGTAAGTCTTTTGACCGCAATTCTTCCATGAAGACCACTTCTGGCCAGACTTCTCCGAACAGTAGATGGGTGTACCTGGGTCCCACTGGTTTCTGCCAGTTCTGAGCTGGACATCTTCCGATTTCAAAGAGAAGTAAGTATGATGCACTAGGCTTCCTTGGCCGACCACTGCATCTACGGTCCTCATCGTTGTCCATTTCTTTGTGCTTCTTCAAAAGAGCTTGAAGAGCACATCTTGAAACCCCGGTCTGCTTTGAAATCTTTGCCTGGGAGAGACCTTGCTGATGCAATAGAACTACCTTGTGTCTTGTTGCTGTGCTCAGTCTTGCCATGGTGTATAACATGAAACTATATTCCACAACCTCACCTTTGTAGCAGAGTTTGGCTGTTCCTCACCCAATTTTAAGCCTCCTACACAGCTCTTTCTGTTTCAGTTAATTACTGTTTTTCAACCTACATATGAAGACGATGATCATTATCGCCTGTTTGGTATAATTGGTTAATCATACACCTGACTATAATCCTACGAAATCCCTGACTGTGTGCAAGTGTACCTAGAAGAATTGATGCTGTTTTGAAGGCAAAGGGTGGTCACACCAAATATTGATTTGATTTAGATTTCTCTTCTGTTCATTCACTTTGCGTTTTGCTAATTGATAAAAATAAACCGTTACTTCTGTTTTTTAAATTATTTTTACTTTGCAGCATTTTTTTCACACCTGCCTAAGGGCCGTATTTAATTTGGGGCAAATAAACTTCATTTTCGCCTATTTCAATTATTCCCATATTCAATTACAAAGACGTTTCGCCTGTGCGAAAAGTCTTTGTTAAAAAAAATGGGGATAAGTTTTCTCCAGTGTTTTGCTGGCGAAAAAAAGTGCAGAATTGGGGTTTAGGGACTTAAAAAAAATAGCCTGCACCCCTGGGAGTGTCCCCTAAAAATAATCTGTGTAAAAAAAATCGGGACACCCCAAAAAATTAACTTTAATTTTGGGGTTAAAAAATAAATAAATTAGGGAACACACTTGTAAAATAGCGAAATTGAATCCAGAGGGGTTCCAAAGTATGTGGCAGGTGTTCTCATCATTGCCGGTCGTAGCTGTAGGTGCATTTTTGAAGAATTAAAAAAAATCATTTTAGGGACTTAAAAATACGCTTGCACCCATTTCCATGTACCCCAAATTTGATGGGCATAGTAATTTTGCCCCCCCCCCCAAAAAAAATTCCTAAATGCTATTCTTCATCACCTTCTTCAAAGCCGCATTTATGCACCTGCTGTGACTATTTAAAAACCCGACTTCCCTTCAGCAGGCAAAAACGGGGGTACCCATAGTGATCCCCCATGTCAAGACATCTTTAGGGGGGGTCCAAGGATGATTTCCCGAAAATTGACAAAAATTTTTCGCCGATTCCAGTTTCGCCGAGTCCCGTTTTTGCGTCCATGGAAATTAAATACGGGGATAAGCGGGCACGCGCGTGATACTTTTCCGTCTGGAAAACAGGCGAAGGAGGCGAAAAGTCCAGCAGGTGAAAAGTCTGCACTTTTCGCCTCAAATTGGATACGGGCCTAAAACTTTTGCACAATACTTGTCAATACTTTTAAAGACACCAGTATGATTTAAGGGCTGTTGACCAGGATACACCAAGAGTTAAGCAGGGTACGCACGGGGACGATGTCGGCACGATATCTAATTTCTGGCTTAATCGGAAAGACAAATCAGCCGGATTGTACAGTACACGCCCAATCCGGGGTTCCATGCGATACCGTCCGACCAGTTGTGCTGCACGGCCGACGACGATATAGCATGCCGCGCCCTTGTGGGTAATCAAGGACAAAACGAGGGATCATTCTGTCATTCATTACATCGCTCTAATGTGTGCTAGTGAAACGATATGTCAGCCTGTCGTGCCGACACATCGTCCGGTGTGTACCCAAACTTACACTTGTAAATGTCAGTTATTTCTGTCATTATTAATCTGTTCCATCCATAACATTACATTGACAACAAATGTTAATGGATCTCGTTCTTATAATGACAATATAGGGTTTATATTGCCGTGTACAGACAAATCCGTTATATACACGGGGTGGTGCACTCCCTACTGTAAATAATAAGGCTATTATAGATCACTGACAGAGGGCCTGATTCGGACCCGCTCGCGAGCGAAGGACGCTTGCAAGCGGGTCGATGGTGCCCGAATGCGCATGCGCACGACGGAGGGAGCTCCGTTGTGCGCATGCGCGAGACCCGGGCGAGCGATGAGGAATACGTCGCTCGGGGTCTTGCACCAAAGGGGGCGTGCTGTTGATGGTGAGTGACAGCACGCCCCCTTTGGTGGGCGTGCCGGGGGCGTGGCTGCCAGACGGAGGCATTCCCATGGGAACGCCTACCATATGGGGCCGGCCCCACTGACATCAGTAATGATGTCAGTGGGAGTGATTTTGGCTCTGATAAGAGCCAAAATCACTCCTGGGCTTGCGGCATCGAGACCCTACCGCAGGGTCTCGTCGCAAGCCTGATGGTCGCGATGGTCTTGACCATCGCGACCATCATCATGGACGCTCGCTATAGCTGTGGGTGATAACCCACAGCTATGCGAGCGTCCAAGAGGCCTCTCCATTTTTAGGGAGGAGGGCCCTGATTCAGAGCGAGCGCTCTGCTCAGAGTGTCCGGCTCTGAATCAGGCCCAGAGTTCTATGACCTAGTCTATGCACAGTATTGCTGGAAGAGAGCTTCCGTAGTCACATACCGACAAGACCTATTATATCTGTACCACAGCAAGGGGCACAGGGTTCCTAGTGACATGTTGCTCATGAACATTAAGGCGATGACATCAGAGCTGACTGATTATACAGATATTATGTGCATGAATGTATCTGTATAGCAGCATCGCAGTGGTAATGGCTGAGCCGTGTGTAGTTACCTCAGCCAGAGCTTCTGCCTCCAACGACTTGTGGTCTCCCAGGCTGCTGTGCCTGGTCCCCCCAGTCACAGAGCGCAGCGATATCACATCGTGTAGCCCCTTCCTCTCCGGGTAATTAATGCTTCCAGCGCTTCCAAATGTCGCCAGTCTTCGCTTTTCAGGGCTGTCCACCCGTCCTCTGTTCAGCGAGAGCTTATGGGGGCTACTTGGACAGGCAGCAGCTCGTGGTGGGGTGTCAATACAGGGGCCCAGGGGTCGCGGAGGACTGTGGTTGTCCCCCCCACTCCTCCTGCGTGGTATGGCAGCCCCGTCAGATCTTAGCCTAACCCTGGAATAAAAGAGGTAACGAGAGAAGTGCTGAGTACAGACGATGATCCTCGAGGTTCAGGCTACATCTGCTGCTGATCATCAGCACAAGTCACCACATACTGGATACAGACAGCGCGGGCAACAACTGGGATCCCCCCCTTGGTGCGCACTTGTCATAAGGGCGGTAACTAGGGGGAGGTTAATGAAACCTAAAGAGGACAAGTGGACGTGTGTCCCACAGCAACCTATCAGATACTACTTATCATATATCTAGTACAGTCTATAAAACAATAGCTGTATTCTGATTGGTTACTATGGGAAACACCACTATTTGTCCTTTTCAGAAAGTAAATACTTTAGAATAGCAACCTTTATTTATACAGGCACCATTGTATAGCACACACTGGGGTGATTCAGCAGTGCACGCAGGCAGCTTGGCAATTCCGTTCTTACAAATGTGTGTATGAGACCCCCGGCTGCATTTGCAATTCCAGCACTGCGACTAAGGTCTGACCGAGCCGCCATCGCCTCTTCCCGAGTGAACAATGATGGCAGTCCCTAGATTGGTAGTCTGTACTTTACCGATTTCAATATAAAATACTTCTACTAATGTACAAGGCCGTATACAAGACTAAACCAACCTACATCTGTTCTCTATCTAATAATCTCCAACTTCTCCCCTTCACTCTGTATAACATCTCGTATCTCATCTACACTCATTACCAGCTCACATTCCCGGCCACAGGAGTTTTATCAGCTGTCACCCACAATGTGGAACGCCCTCCCTCACACAACTCTCCGCCAGCCTCCAAACTCTTCTCTTCAGACAAGCCTACCAAAGTCCTGAACCACCCTTTTACCTCCCTCTTTAACCTACCGGATTACCTCCCTCTACTCTACCCGATTACCTCCCTCTATTCTACCCGATTACCTCCCTCTATTCTACCCGATTACCTCCCCTCTATTCTACCCGATTACCTCCCTCTATTCTACCCGACTACCTCCATCTATTCTACCCGATTACCTCCCTCTATTCTACCCGATTACCTCCCCTCTATTCTACCCGATTACCTCCCTCTATTCTACCCGATTACCTCCCTCTATTCTACCCGATTACCTCCCCTCTATTCTACCCGATTACCTCCCCTCTATTCTACCCGATTACCTCCCTCTATTCTACCCGATTACCTCTCCTCTATTCTACCCGATTACCTCCCTCTATTCTACCAGATTACCTCCCATCTATTCTACCCGATTACCTCCCTCTATTCTACCAGATTATCTCCCCTCTATTCTAACCGATTACCTCCCTCTATTCTACCCGATTACCTCCCCTCTATTCTACCCGATTACCTCCCTCTATTCTACCAGATTACCTCTCCTCTATTCTACCCGATTACCTCCCTCTATTCTACCCGATTACCTCCCTCTATTCTACCCGATTACCTCTCCTCTATTCTACCCGATTACCTCCCCTCTATTCTACCAGATTACCTCTCCTCTATTCTACCCGATTACCTCCCTCTATTCTACCAGATTACCTCCCATCTATTCTACCCGATTACCTCCCCTCTATTCTACCCGATTACCTCCCCTCTATTCTACCCGATTACCTCCCCTCTATTCTACCCGATTACCTCCCCTCTATTCTACCAGATTACCTCCCCTCTAGTCTACCCGATTACCTCCCCTCTATTCTACCCGATTACCTCTCCTCTATTCTACCCGATTACCTCCCCTCTATTCTACCCGATTACCTTGCTCTATTCTACCCGATTACCTCCCCTCTATTCTACCCGATTACCTCCCCTCTATTCTACCAGATTACCTCTCCTCTATTCTACCCGATTACCTCCCTCTATTCTACCAGATTACCTCCCCTCTATTCTACCCGATTACCTCCCCTCTATTCTACCCGATTACCTCCCCTCTATTCTACCCGATTACCTCCCTCTATTCTACCCGATTACCTCCCCTCTATTCTACCAGATTACCTCCCCTCTATTCTACCAGATTACCTCCCCTCTATTCTACCAGATTACCTCCCCTCTATTCTACCCGATTACCTTCCTCTATTCTACCCGATTACCTCCCCTCTATTCTACCCGATTACCTCCCTCTATTCTACCCGATTACCTCCCTCTATTCTACCCTATTACCTCCCTCTATTCTACCCGATTACCTCCCTCTATTCTACCCGATTACCTCCCCTCTATTCTACCCGATTACCTCCCCTCTATTCTACCCGATTACCTCCCCTCTATTCTACCCGATTACCTCCCTCTATTCTACCCGATTACCTCCCCTCTATTCTACCAGATTACCTCCCCTCTATTCTACCAGATTACCTCCCCTCTATTCTACCAGATTACCTCCCCTCTATTCTACCCGATTACCTTCCTCTATTCTACCCGATTACCTCCCCTCTATTCTACCCGATTACCTCCCTCTATTCTACCCGATTACCTCCCTCTATTCTACCCTATTACCTCCCTCTATTCTACCCGATTACCTCCCTCTATTCTACCCGATTACCTCCCCTCTATTCTACCCGATTACCTCTCCTCTATTCTACCCGATTACCTCCCTCTATTCTACCCGATTACCTCCCTCTATTCTACCCGATTACCTCCCCTCTATTCTACCCGATTACCTTCCTCTATTCTACCCGATTACCTCCCCTCTATTCTACCCGATTACCTCCCTCTATTCTACCCGATTACCTCCCTCTATTCTACCCTATTACCTTCCTCTATTCTACCCGATTACCTCCCTCTATTCTACCCCTGACACTTTGGACTTCATTCAGAGGCGGCCGTACGGTCTACGACCGCACGGCCGCCTCGATGTTTGTCCAGTGTGCATGCGCACGAGGGAGCCGGCTACTTCGTGCGCATGCGTGAGACCCGCTACGACCGACAGTGCCGGTCGTAGCGGGTCTCTTTCCAAAGGGGGCGAGCTGTCGAGGTTGATTGACAGCTCGCCCCGTTTGTAAGGTGGGCCGGGGGGGTGGCAGCCCAAACGGAGGCATTCCCATGGGAACGCCTATCGTTTGGGGGAGGCCCCACTGACATCTGTAGTGATGTCAGTGGAGAGCTTCCGGCTCTGACAGAGCCAGAAGCTCTCCGGGGCTTACGACAAGTGAGACCCTACCCTAGGGTCTCGTCGTAAGCCCCGATGGTCGCGATGGTCTCTGACCATCGCGACCATCACCCTAGCGGTCGTTAGAGCTGTGGGTGTAAACCCACAGCCTAACGACCGAAACAGAGGCGGCCGGTCAGGATGCAAGCGGCCGCCCAGAGTCTGAGCGACCGCTTGCATCCTCCGACCGCCTCTGAATGAGGGCCTTAGTTTTTCGTGTATAGGAGGAGAATAAAAGTGACTACCCCCAGACTGACCCCGCTGAGCGTCTGGATCACTGATCCTCACTAACCACATTCTCTCAATGCAATCTGTCTGAGCCAATATGTATCATACTCCTATCTTCCTACAGATTGTCAGCTTGCGAGCAGCGCCCTCGTGCCTACACACGGTCAGATTTTTCTTCAGATCTGAACGATAACGATTTTAAAAATTGTTCAATCGTTCATATCTGAAGGAAAATCTGACATATCTGACATGTCTGAAGGATGAACGATGCGCGTTCCCGATGGTCAGATAACAATATCTGATATCTGATGTGCTTGCAGTCAGATTTGGACGATTCCATTCATTTTAATGCAGTCAAAAATCGTTCAATCGTTCATCTGACACATCTGACCGTGTGTATGCTCCATTACACCTTTCTCTAACCTGTCTAATAATAGTAAGTAGTAATACCCAGCCGTATGTAATTACCGAGTCCTCCTCAATTATACAGCGCTGCAGAGTATTCTGGCATTTTATAGCTAGATGTTATTAATAAATAAGTGGCATACAGTACCTGCCCAATACCCCAGCAAAGCTGTATTCCTGCAGGTGCTCGGTGGGTGACTGGATATCATTCTTAGAGGAGGCTTTGTCGTCCAGAAGGGGTCCGCTGCTGGCCTCGCTGTCCGCTTTCTGGCTCAGGCTGTCTGAGAAGGCATCGTCGCTATAGTATGAGAGAGCACAGCGCCAGCGTCAGGGAGGGATTAGCGTGAGGTGAGAGTTGCAGGGGGACGCGGGGCGGCTCATGAAGAGGACGGAGGGTTACAGACCATACCTCCCAACATGACCCTCTCCAGGAGAGACACAATGGTCTGGTCCTGGACTTCCCTGGTAAGAGGCGGGGCTGCAGCACAGTTCAAAATTCAAATAGGGAAGTCACCAACTGTCATCTCACACACTGCCAACATCACTGGCTGGGACTCACTAGCAGTTGGTGTAACTCCCCTATTTGAATGTTGGACTGTGCTGCAGCCCCGCCCCTGGAGCCGCCACCAATCATACATTACCAGGGAAGTCCAGGACCAGAGCATTGTGTCCCTCCTGGAGAGGGTCATGTTGGGAGGTATGCAGACCGATGACAATGGGCAGGAGCAGGTTTATATCCTCGGACAAGACCAATGCCTTTGCTAGGATCATGTACTCACAGATCTTGTACCACAATGTACTGATGTGGAATTAGGCCATCCACTCCATTGTGCCGTCCCTCCCACCAGTCCTCCGACGCTCGGTGGTACAGGAGCAGCGACGCCCCCTTCTTAAAGGACAGTTCCCGGGGAGTGCGACCCATGTAGTCAAACTTTGCGATGGCTTCAATCTGCTCCACCTCTAGGAGCACAGGGTACAAAAGTGTCATTATTAGTGATTATAGGTACAAGTGGGGCTTACACACCCCAACAATACATGTAACAGCGTAATGCTCTCCAAAGGACCGATGTGACCTATGTGGGAAGAGCCTGTTTACTTATTATATAGTAAAATGGAGATATGAAGCTCGGCCTGCATGATACAATATAACCACTAGAGCAGAGGTTTTCAACAGCTGTGCCGCGGCACACGAGTGTGCCGCAGACAGATGTGTAGTGTGCCGCGCCACGAGAGCCACCAGTCCCATTATAGAATGGACCAGGCAGCACTGCTGCTGAGCTCCTCTGGGAAGCTCAGACGTGCCCGGGCCGTGCCTAGACGCCAGGCCGCCCCGACAGTCACCGAGTCCCGCGAACGTGCGAAGACCCGCGTAGAGGACTCTGACAGTGGAGGAGGAGCCGGGAAGACGGGAACATGTGCAGAGAGAAGAAGCTGGTAAGGTAAGTGACGGGGGGAGGCAACACACAATAATGGACACTGATGGTTACGAGGGTGGGGAGGAGGGGGGGGGAGCAGAACAGACACCGATGGGGAGGAGGGGGGGGGAGCAGAACAGATACCGATGGGGAGGAGGAGGGGGGGGAGCAGAACAGACACCGATGTGGAGGAGGAGGGGGGGGAGCAGAACAGATACCGATGTGGAGGAGGGAGTGCATATAAAAACAGATGGAAAGAAAAGGGGGAGACACACAATCACACAGATGGGGAAAAGGGACAATAACACAGATGAGGAGGGGGGGAAGCAGAATAACACAGATGGGGAGGAGGGGGGAGCAGAATAACACAGGCAGGGAAGTGAACCAGAGCAGGGACTGTACGGCTGCACCCAGTGACCCCTTCCCCTTCACAGAGTGTAATTATTCTGAAAATATGGGGGGGGGGACGCCAGTCCCTTTCTTTGCCAGGGGCGCTCAGACCCCTAGATACACCCCTGGGGCCAATGTACTGTGTTTTATTCCTGTGGAGGCCAATGTAGTGTGTGTTATTCCTGTGGAGGCCAATGTAGTGTGTTTTATTCCTGTGGGGGCCAATGTAGTGTGTATTATTCCTGTGGAGACCAATGTAGTGTGTGTTATTCCTGTGGAGGCCAATGTAGTGTGTTTTATTCCTGTGGAGGCCAATGTAGTGTGTGTTATTCCTGTGGAGACCAATGTACTGTGTTTTATTCCTGTGGAGGCCAATGTAGTGTGCATTATTCCTGTGGAGGCCAATGTAGTGTGTATTATTCCTGTGGAGGCCAATGTAGTGTGTTTTATTCCTGCAGGAGCCAATATAACAAGAGATATGGTAAGAACTTACCTTTGTTATCTCTGTTTCTACGAAGTCCATAGGGTCCACAGGGTTGACCTTGGGGTATAGGTTGGGAACCAAATCCGGGCACCACGCAGTTAAAGCTTTTAGCTCCCAGGATGCACTTGGGTCCACTCTCCCTATAACCCCGCCCCCCAGCCAGAGGCACCTCAGATTGTAAGTAGCCAAAGGCCGGAGGAGGAGAGAAAAAGAGAGAGAAAACTGGAACACTCTAGAACCATACTCACAGAAAAGGAGACGGGAAACCGGTGACCAGTAACACAGCCCATATGAAGCCAGGTGCGTCAGGGCGGGCGCCCTGTGGACCCTATGGACTTCGTAGAAACAGAGATAACAAAGGTAAGTTCTTACCATATCTCTTGTTTTCTACTTCAGGGTCCATAGGGGGTCCACAGGGTTGACCTTGGGGATGTCCCAAAGCAGTTCAACCAAGGGTGGGGACGCTCCTGTGCTGAGAGGAGAATCCGTCGCCAAAAAGGAAGCATCCTGAGAGGCAAAGGAAACCAATGCCTAGAACCTTAAAAAGGTATGGACAGAAGACCACGTGGACACCTAGTAAGGCAAAACAGCCGAGGCGCCACGACGAGCTGCCCACGAGGGTTACACGGCCCGAGAAAAAAACAAGCCTCAACGACAGAAATGCCCACCCATGGGTAGGCCCCTGAGGAAGACATGCGAGGCCATCCAGCCAACATTTCATTATAGGCCGGCCATCGTTTCCTGTTAAAACCAGAAACCGCAGACCACCAATAAGGAGTCCGATTACCATAAGGAACTTGAACGGATCACATAAAGCCAAAGAGGCCGGACCACAGTCCATGAGGCCACAACAGCCGAGAGGACTGGGAACTGAATGGCCATACCATAAGTTCCAGAATAATATGGAACCTAAAAACCACTTTAAGAAGAAACACAGGGCGAGAGCAACTCACACCCTGACATGATGCCCTCCAGAAGAGGGAGCCACATGAGAACGCTCCCCATTCAGACACTCTCCTGGTTGATTTAAACACCCTGAGAGAGAGAGAGAGAGAGAGAGAGAGCTTAAACAATAGACCATGTAATGGCTATCACAACCAGCGGTTCCATTGACTGTCCCCGGAGGGAACAAAGAACCACTACTAACTCCCCAGGAGTCCCTAGGGAGGACAAGTGGAGACATAATCCAGAAAACACTCCAAAGGATGAACTGGATACCAGAGCGGAGCAATTCCATATCTTAACCATACCGACAGTGTAGAGATCCGCACTGTCAGGAAGGCCAGGCCAAGGGTGAAACCCAAGCCAGCTGGAAGGAATGCCAGAATATCTGGAAATCCTGGACACCGGAGGATCGTATCGACAGGTACGATACCATAAGAATTATGTATGCCACAGTCCGTGGCAGATCCCAGCAAAGTCTGGCCTATCTGCTCTAAACATCTCAATGAAGACAGAGCCAGGGAAGCCCGAGGACCACAGTAGGGGCGCAGTTAAAGACAAGCGATCCAGATCCAGGGAAAAACAAGGACCCTGAGACAACAGGTCCAGATAGTGAAGCAGTAGGAACGGAGCATCGAGGAGGAGACTCCGAAAATCTTAGTACCAGTGATGTCTGGGACGACCTGGAGCCCCCAGAAGGAAAGCCCCTCCGTCTCGAATTAAACTTCCGAAGACCTCGAGGAAGAAGGGAGACCGGAGGACACAGGTACACAAAGTGGAAGGACCACTTCACTGACAAAGAGTCACTGAAGGTAGCTTCAGTACTCCTAGAGCTGGACTGTAACACCGGTAATGTGTGATCGAGTCAGAAGGCCATGGGGATCAATCCCCTCAGGGAGGCCCCCTCTGCTCACCAGGAGTTGAAACCTCTCTTGGAGAAGAGACTAGTCCCCGGGATGCACGCCGTGACGGCTGAGGAAGCCCGCTTCCCAATGGAGAGCTCCGGGAATAAACACTGCAGAGTTGGCCAGGAGAAGACCCTTGGACTATGTCAGAATGGGTGACATTCCTAACATTGCCACCCAACTACCAGTGTTGCCTAGATGGAAGCCACTGTTGTGACACTGTCGGACTGAACCTATTCAGGTTTACCGTGACAAATGGGTTAGGCCAGAGTGAAAGTCCAAGACAGCTTAAAGTATCAACAAGTTAAGTGGCAGGGCAGAAGCGACAGACGTCCAACTGCCCCGAAACGAATGCGGACCAGACACTGTCTCTAGCAAAGAACACCCTGGACGAGATGGCCATAGCCACCCGGACAGAGACCAACTCGCCTCCGGAGAAAGTATCATCGTTCGAACAGCGATCCGATGGAAAAAACTCGATCCATCTGGAGGGGAGTCAATTATGGCAAGGCCTGGAATGGAACTGAGCACATTCCACCCTACCAAAAGGTAGACACTCTGGTAGACCGCGCATCACAAAGAGTAATGACATATGTCGACTGCGTAGATATCCGCACACTCGAAGTTGAAGAGTGGAGATCTTGTCTTACGCCAGAAAAATTCTCAGATTCTGAGAATCCAGCAGTGCTCCCAGATGAAGAAAACCCTGTGAGGGATGCAGGGAGGACTTTGCCTCCGTTGACTAATTATCTGTGCCGAGAAGAAGCCCTGCTAAAAGCAGGAGACCGTCCAGAGAAAGGAGCATTCGGATACACTGAACAGGTGAACTGTCAGAAAATCCATAAAGCTGGTAAACCCCGGTGGAGTTGAGGACAGCCCCAAAAGGCAGAGCCCGAAACTTACAAGTGTTGCTGTGGCACAGCAAACCTGAACCCATGCTGATGAGAGGGCTCTGTATGTACCCGTAGGTACGTATCCTGAATACTCGGATAAACCATAAAATCCCCAGGTTCCAAACATCGGATGATGGAGCATGGACGATTCCACCTGAGTCAAGGCACCGTTGGAATCTGATTCAGGGATTTGAGACAGAGTATAGGCAAAGGAGGACCAGTCGGTCACCGCCCCAAAAAGAAAGTAGAACAACCAGTCCCTCACTGAGATAGTGAGGTTGGCCGAAATAGCTCTGCTTACCACAAAGACTGTATAGCTTTCTGGGATTGTAAGGCCCTGATCAGTTCTGAAGAAGGGCCCGTGTAACAATGCCTGTGAGGGGGGCTGCATGAGCAATGAGAGGCCGTTGAGAATCAGTACCTCACTCTGGAAATTCCCCAGATGTAGACCTGTCCCGTCAGGCTGAGGGTATATCCTCAGGTGTAGAAACAGGGTCGTCCGGAAGTCCAGGACTGCTCGGTACTGGATATGGTGGCCCCCGTGGAGGCCGACAGCCTAGGAAAAAACAGGCCTTTAGGCTGACCCTGAGGACAAAAAGACTTAACAGAGTTAGTCCGAATGTAGTGGGAGTAGCTAAAGACGGTATCTCCCCATTAGTGATACTGCCAATGATGCAACGATCTTGTCAAGGTCAGGACCAAACAAGAACTTCCCCCTGGAAGGAGTGTGCACCTCTGCTTTCCCATAACGCAGCCATAGGGTACTGCGGCGGATACAAACGCCGCCGAAACCCTGAAAGTTAGAAGACCGGCATCCCATGAGGTAATCCCACATATGACCACTGCATATTTTGTGAGCGGCAAAAAGATATTTGAACCTCAGACGTGTTGGAGGGGAAAAACGTCACAAAAGCATCACCATGCGATGGCCATGGTAGGACGGGCAACAGGCCCTGAAAACGAGTACATTGATTTCAGGCAAAGTTACCACCTACGGATCCGTAAAATTCGTCCAGGCCGGGATGGGAGGCGTATTAATGCCTGTAACCCGATGATTAACATACAAATCCATCCCAGAAGGGGATTTCCATTACTTGTGAGGACCCTCAGGGAATGGGAAACAGGAGGCCTTTGTGACTCCTCGTATCTGGGGACAGCCAGACTCCCGCTATGAGATCCACCCGCTGGGCAGAAAACGGGAGATGTATGATACTGGTGCAGGATCGACATTCTCTATATCCAGAATGAGCCTGGCTACCAGCCCCAAAGCAGGGATAATAATACTTGAGATCGGCTCCCCCCATGTGAGAGGGAAAGAGCCGAATATACCATCCAGTTCATGGCAGAGCCACTGGTCAGTAACCACAGGGCGTATATCACGCCAATTAGTATTTCGTATAAAACGACATCCACCAGGGTGGCCGTTGTGGTAATCCCTGCAAGGGGAATGACAGACCGATGTGGTATCGGAGGTAATTCATGTACTGTGAAAAACCCCAGCGGGGAGCGACAGTCTGTTGCACAGGGGTAAATTGCAAGAAATTGCGAGATACCCCGAGTTCCAAAGGGCAGTATGGTGAAGTAACTCCAAGCGAGTGACGACAATGGGGCCCGCCCGGCGATCCTCAAAGGAGAGGATCCTGAGAAACAACGCCCTTTAAGGGGGTCGTGCAAGGGGCCCGGCACCAGATGGTGCCGCATACGTAAACCTTTCTGAGTTAAAATCCTCCGCACTAATTCCTGCAGGCTATGACTTGCAGGATAGCAATAATGGGTGCAGTATCGTGTGCAATCTCCTGGTCAGATATATCTGACTATCTTGACGGAAATATTAAGCAGCGCCATACCGGTCCTGACTGACGCTAAGATTAGCTGCAGGAACCCATTATCAGCGTATGCAACTCACAGTTCCATCTAAAATATGGCAACGTGCAGCACGCAACAGTATGTGACAAACCTCACAGATATTAACAAATATATATATGTGAGGTCTCAGAACCACCCCAGGTACACCTGTATTAGGGCAGATAAAGAAAAGGGATAGATATACACTGACAGGTGAGAGAAAAAGCAGACAGTCAGCACTAGCATAAGTCACATACAATGCAGAAAAATATATATACATACATAAGCATGACATATAATATACTGCACAATGTCGCTACATTCAACTGCCCAGATTCAGTGTCTGGGAAGGCTATAGCGCTGTGTACACTCACCCAAATGGCCAGGTACGCAGGGGGACTGGGCTCACTGACATCCTAAGAGTTCTGCAGCACCACAGAGAGAAAATGGCCACTGGAGACCTCAGAAGAAGCGTGGCCCGCGGAGGAAGCAGCTCAGCGACGCCAGACTGTATTATTGAAAGGCGCGCTGAGCTGAGGGGAGGAGCCGCTAGACAGGGAAGGCTTCCTCCCCTGGCTAGCAATTAACCCCCCGGGATGCCGGCTCCCGCTGCCGCTATAATCCCTGGTGGGCTGTGGACACGCGGGGTATGCCTCCATGGAGGGGGAGCCCGCCGCCACCGCTAGCGCCTCCGGTCTGTCCCCAGAGACCGGAGGCATAAGGCTGCATATTCACACGTGGATCACCGCAAGCGGTGACCACGCGACTTACCTGTCCCCGTCGATCCGGCAGCAGCCCAGGGATTCCTCCAGAGCCCGGCTAGTACAGACTCTGGGGTCCCGCTGCGATCCCCAGATCTGTACTGGCGTCGCAGCGCCGGCGGGGTGTAGGAGCGGCAGCTCAGACGTCCATTGGACAGTCTGATGCTGCCGCTCTGAAGAGTAGTAAAAAATAATAAAACAAAACTCTTTTAAGCTTAGAGGCTGCTAAGCAGCCCCCCTGCAGTAACGGTGACCCGACTCCGGCCGGGCACCAACTTAAACTGAGGTGCCTCTGGCTGGGGGGCGGGGTTATAGGGAGAGTGGACCCAAGTGCATCCTGGGAGCTAAAAGCTTTAACTGCGTGGTGCCCGGATTTGGTTCCCAACCTATACCCCAAGGTCAACCCTGTGGACCCCCTATGGACCCTGAAGTAGAAAGTGTGTGTTCTTCCTGTGGAGGCCAATGTAGTGTGTTTTATTCCTGTGGAGGCCAATGTAGTGTGTATTATTCCTGTGGAGGCCAATGTAGTGTGTATTATTCCTGTGGAGGCCAATGTAGTGTGTATTATTCCTGTGGAGGCCAATGTAGTGTGTGTTATTCCTGTGGAGGCCAATGTAGTGTATATTATTCCTGTGGAGGCCAATGTAGTGTATATTATTCCTGTGGAGGCCAATGTAGTGTGTTTTATTCCCGTGGAGGCCAATGTAGTGCGTGTTCTTCCTGTGGAGGCCAATGTAGTGTGTTTTATTCCTGTGGAGGCCAATGTAGTGTGTATTATTCCTGTGGAGGCCAATGTAGTGTGTATTATTCCTGTGGAGGCCAATGTAGTGTGTATTATTCCTGTAGAGGCCAATGTAGTGTGTATTATTCCTGTGGAGGCCAATGTAGTGTGTGTTATTCCTGTGGAGGCCAATGTAGTGTATATTATTCCTGTGGAGGCCAATGTAGTGTATATTATTCCTGTGGAGGCCAATGTAGTGTGTTTTATTCCTGTGGAGGCCAATGTAGTGTGTATTATTCCTGTGGAGGCCAATGTAGTGTGTATTATTCCTGTGGAGGCCAATGTAGTGTGTTTTATTCCTGTGGAGGCCAATGTAGTGTGTTTTATTCCTGTGGAGGCCAATGTACTGTGTTTTATGCCTGTGGAGGCCAATGTAGTGTGTATTATTCCTGTGGAGGCCAATGTAGTGTGTTTTATTCCTGTGGAGGCCAATGTATTGTGTTTTATTCCTGTGGAGGCCAATGTAGTGTGTTTTATTCCTGTGGAGACCAATGTACTGTGTTTTATTCCTGTGGAGACCAATGTAGTGTGTGTTATTCCTGTGGAGGCCAATGTAGTGTGTTTTATTCCTGTGGAGGCCTATGTAGTGTGTTTTATTCCTGTGGAGACCAATGTAGTGTGTGTTATTCCTGTGGAGACCAATGTAGTGTGTTTTTATTCCTGTGGAGGCCAATGTAGTGTGTGTTATTCCTGTGGAGGCCAATGTAGTGTGTTTTATTCCTGTGGAGAACAATGTACTGTGTTTTATTCCTGTGGAGGCCAATGTAGTGTGTATTATTCCTGTGGAGGCCAATGTAGTGTGTATTATTCCTGTGGAGGCCAATGTAGTGTGTTTTATTCCTGCAGGAGCCAATATAGTGTGTGTTATTCCTGTGGAGGCCAATGTAGTGTGTTTTATTCCTGTGGAGGCCAATGTAGTGTGTATTATTCCTGTGGAGGCCAATGTAGTGTGTACTATTCCTGTGGAGGCCAATGTAGTGTGTATTATTCCTGTGGAGGCCAATGTAGTGTGTTTTATTCCTGTGGAGGCCAATGTAGTGTGTATTATTCCTGTGGAGGCCAATGTACTGTGTATTATTCCTGTGGAGGCAATGTAGTGTGTGTTATTCCTGTGGAGGCCAATGTAGTGTGTTTTATTCCTGTGGAGGCCAATGGGTGTGGTTTTTTATGTGGGAGCCAATATGTATGTTTTTTCATTGATCACGCACGCCGTATCGCCGGATGGTGTGCCGCCTTGGCAATATTAAAATTTTGCGTAGTGTGCCTCGAGTTGATAAAGGTTGGAAATCACTGCACTAGAGGATCTCAGTCACTCACCTTAGTGTGGAAACAGGGATTTCATGCACTATGGGGCGATTACAGACCACACACCATCAAGGGGCTCATTCACAGTTACATACAACTCCAGATTTAGCGATTTGTAGACGTTTTTCACCATTATTACCTGTGAGAGGCGGATTTGCCCGTTTCTGTTACTCACCCTCATCGCTTGTGTGGGGCTCTGTGCCATTATCATGCTCAACCTCGTCAATAGCGCCCGGCTCGCTGTGCGGACTATCACTGTATTGGAGACACGAAGAAAAACAATTCATCTGCTGCAAAACCCAGATTTCCGTAACGTGATACGAGAGACCTGATCCCAGCGTACAAACTAGAACATATATATATGTCTCTACATATAATGTATATGTTATAGTATGGAGGAGAGTGTAATATAAGGTGCAGTGTAATATAAGGTGTAGTATAGGGGACAGTGTAATATAAGGTGTAGTATAGGGGACAGTGTAATATAAGGTGTAGTATTGGGGTCAGTGTAATATAAGGTGCAGTATAGGGGACAGTGTAATATAAGGTGCAGTATAGGGGACAGTGTAATATAAGGTGTAGTATAGGGGACAGTGTAATATAAGGTGCAGTATAGGGGACAGTGTAATATAAGGTGCAGTATAGGGGACAGTGTAATATAAGGTGCAGTATAGGGTTCAGTGTAATATAAAGTGCAGTATAGGGGACAGTGTAATATAAGGTGCAGTATAGGGGACAGTGTAATATAAGGTGCAGTATAGGGGACAGTGTAATATAAAGTGCAGTATAGGGGACAGTGTAATATAAGGTGCAGTATAGGGGACAGTGTAATATAAGGTGCAGTATAGGGGACAGTGTAATATAAGGTGTAGTATAGGGGACAGTGTAATATAAGGTGTAGTATTGGGGTCAGTGTAATATAAGGTGTAGTATAGGGGACAGTGTAATATAAGGTGCAGTATAGGGGACAGTGTAATATAAGGTGCAGTATAGGGGACAGTGTAATATAAGGTGCAGTATAGGGGACAGTGTAATATAAGGTGTAGTATTGGGGTCAGTGTAATATAAGGTGCAGTATAGGAGACAGTGTAATATAAGGTGTAGTATAGGGGACAGTGTAATATAAGGTGCAGTATAGGGGTCAGTGTAATATAAGGTGCAGTATAGGAGACAGTGTAATGTAAGGTGTAGTATAGGGGACAGTGTAATATAAGGTGCAGTATAGGGGACAGTGTAATATAAGGTGTAGTATTGGGGTCAGTGTAATATAAGGTGTAGTATAGGGGACAGTGTAATATAAGGTGCAGTATAGGGGACAGTGTAATATAAGGTGTAGTATAGGGGACAGTGTAATATAAGGTGTAGTTTAGGGGTCAGTGTAATATAAGGTGTTGTATAGGGGACAGTGTAATATAAGGTGCAGTATAGGGGTCAGTGTAATATACGGTATAGTATAGGAGACAGTGTAATATAAGGTTTAGTGTAGGAGACAGTGTAATATAAGGTTTAGTGTAGGGCACAGTGTAATATAAGGTGTAGTATAGGGGACAGTGTAATATAAGGTGTAGTACGGGGGACAGTGTAATATAAGGTGTAGTATAGGGGACAGTGTAATATAAGGTGTAGTACGGGGGACAGTGTAATATAAGGTGCAGTGTAGGGGACAGTGTAATATAATGTTTAGTGTAGGGCACAGTGTAATATAAGGTGTAGTACGGAGGCCAGTGTACTATAAGGTGTAGTATAGGGCACAGTGTAATATAAGGTGTAATATAAGGGCTATATTTACCAGTACTCCTCACCCCCGGTCATGCACTTCTCATACACAGGCCCGTCCAGCTCTCGGTGAGTAGGGAAGATTGATTCGTGGTTAATGATGATGCTTTTGATGACCTCATTGACGTGTGCCTGGCAGGACACCGGATCTTGTCCATCCGGGATGGGCATTAGGGTTGGTCCGAAACAGATCGCCAAGTTATACGGGTCCATCATGTTCTCATCACTGTACTGGGACATGCTGGAATATGGTGCATTGTATACGTTAGTGGCGGCCACTAGTGGTAGCTACATATAATTACCAGCTATTGCCATAGAGGAGTAAAACGCGTTAAGTACATAGGAATAACTACAGTGCTGTGTGTAGCCCGTGTGGTTGGGCAAAAAAGAACAATTGTAATACAATTATCTGCAGATCAGTTCTGTGACCTGTTCTGATGTCCTCTAACGTCATCTTCTATTTACTTACTGTTACTGCCTTATACTTGGCATGGTACAATGCAGGCATCCCTGGAACCCATTTTCCCGAGAGAGGGCATTTTATCCAGCTGGCTAATTCTACTCCGGGGCCACCTTCATCCAAGCCTCACTGTTTCTTTAGCTGTGCCAGCTGGCGAATGCCTGGCAGAGAGCGTGGCACGCTGACAAAATGCCCCTCACCCTCCCTCTACAAGGACAATACAGCAATGTGATTTATCAACTATAAAACAGATAAAATATGAATAACAGCCTCTGATTATCAGCAGCGAGGGAATATAAATGTACGAAATATGATTGGACACTTAATCCAACCAATCAAAAATACAGTTATCCAAATGTGGAATTGCTACTAGTATATATATGTAATATTGAAGTTCATGGTGTACCCTTGTTATGTAGCAGTTTTGGGAAGACACAGAAAAGTGTACAGTGACAGATGGAGGAGTTTATTGCAGCGAACAATTCACCATTTAAAGCCTAAAAAAAGATAATGAACTATCCCATGACAAATAACTTTACCTGTTCATAGTTTGGGATATTAGTGTTATGTGACGTAACAAAACTGAAAAGCCCGGCATGGTGGCCATACACTGCAATAAATACTACTCCATCTGTTACTGCCTAGTTGAATTCAATAATTCAAAAAGGAGCTATTATATGTTTTGCCCAGCAGGGGGCAGTAATATTACAGCAATGTTCTATGCAACTCATCTCTCAGCCGAGCTACATAATCATATAAATCAGAAGGCTATAAATTCAAGCTCATGTCCTCCCATAGTGCTTCCGCCCATTGCAGCCAGCCAGTGACCAATACCTCTCCTCACCACCGGTAACAACCTTACACTGGCGCCTCCAAGACTTCTCTCGTGCTGCCCCTAATCTGTACAGTGTAAGTTCTCACTAGCTCCGCACTGCATGGCAATCCGGCAGCTCAGCACAGCGCCTGATCAACTGGGACAGCACAACAGGATCATCCAAACATGCAGTGATAGCTCCCTGGGGCGGTGGTTGTGGTAAGTACAGATGGTCAGCTAATATACACGATCCAGCCGTAGTCAATGCGGGCTGGCAGCTTCACAACAGAGCCAGTCTAATATAAAGTGCCCCACGTCCGAACCCAGCTTTACAGACTCACTGGTTGAGGAAGGCGAATAGATATCTCATGACCACCAGGACGGCTCGGGACAAAGTGATGAGGATCTGACGGATGTGATGGACCCGCTCTGGGGAGCTCTCTATCTCTGGAAGAATGGAGAAAGGTGTTAGCAGGTTCCAGGACGTGATTCACGTACAGCGCACACGAGACTCAGTGATACTTACTGATTGTAGAAATCAAGTCATGGAACCTTTCCTTAGGAAAGAGTGGGTTCTCCAGACCTCGGAAATACAGCTTCAATACGCCGGCTACGGAATTAATATCTCGCTCACAGTGGTCCTCTACCAGCGGGTCCTCTCCTGGGGAGATCACATTAAGACACGGGACAGATTTATTTCACATACTCAACCAGCTTTAAAGGAAAATGATAGTTAATAGTCACAGAAATGCATCGGTTTTGCTCTTATGGGCTTAAACAATGTAAAAATGGCAGCTCCAAAAATTCATGTTTTACACATCCACAAAATGTATGTTTTACACACCCACAAAAGGTATGTTTTACACACCCACAAAATGTGTGTTTTACACACCCACAAAATGTATGTTTTACACACCCATAAAAGGTATGTTTTACACATCCACAAAATGTATGTTTTACACACCCACAAAAGGTATGTTTTACACCCCCATAAAATGTATGTTTTACACACCCATAAAATGTTTGTTTTACACCCCCATAAAATGTATGTTTTACACACCCATAAAATGTGTGTTTTACACACCCACAAAATGTGTGTTTTACACACCCACAAAATGTATGTTTTACACACCCATAAAATGTATGTTTTACACACCCACAATATGTATGTTTTACACACCCATAAAATGTATGTTTTACACACCCACAAAATGTATGTTTTACACACCCATAAAATGTTTGTTTTACACACCCATAAAATGTATGTTTTACACATCCACAAAATGTATGTTTTACACACCCACAAAAGGTATGTTTTACACCCCCATAAAATGTATGTTTTACACACCCATAAAATGTGTGTTTTACACACCCACAAAATGTGTGTTTTACACACCCACAAAATGTATGTTTTACACACCCATAAAATGTATGTTTTACACACCCACAATATGTATGTTTTACACACCCATAAAATGTATGTTTTACACACCCACAAAATGTATGTTTTACACACCCATAAAATGTTTGTTTTACACACCCATAAAATGTATGTTTTAGACACCCATAAAATGTATATTTTACACACCCACAAAATGTGTGTTTTACACACCCATAAAATGTATGTTTTCCACACCCACAAAATGTGTTTTACACACCCACAAAATGTATGTTTTACACCCCCATAAAATGTATGTTTTACACACCCACAAAATGTATGTTTTACACACCCATAAAATATATGTTTTACACACCCATAAAATGTATGTTTTACACATAAAATGAGTTTTACACACCCATAAAATGTGTTTTACACACCCATAAAATGTATGTTTTACACATAAAATGTGTTTTACACACCCACAAAATGTATGTTTTACGCACCCACAAAATGTATGTTTTACACATAAAATGTGTGTTTTACACACCCACAAAATGTATGTTTTACACATAAAATGTATGTTTACACATAAAATGTATGTTTTACACACCCATAAAATGTATGTTTTACACACCCACAAAATGTGTGTTTTACACACCCACAAAATGTGTTTTACACACCCACAAAATGTATGTTTTACACACCCACAAAATGTGTGTTTTACACACCCACAAAATGTGTGTTTTACACACCCACAAAATGTATGTTTTACACACCCATAAAATGTATGTTTTACACACCCACAAAATGTATGTTTTACACACCCATAAAATGTATGTTTTACACACCCACAAAATGTGTGTTTTACACACCCACAAAATGTATGTTTTACACACCCACAAAATGTTTGTTTTACACACCCATAAAATGTATGTTTTATACACCCATAAAATGTATATTTTACACACCCACAAAATGTGTGTTTTACACACCCATAAAATGTATGTTTTACACACCCATAAAATGTATGTTTTACACACCCACAAAATGTGTGTTTTACACACCCATAAAATGTATGTTTTACACACCCACAAAATGTGTGTTTTACACACCCATAAAATGTATGTTTTACACACCCATAAAATGTATGTTTTACACACCCACAAAATGTGTGTTTTACACACCCACAAAATGTATGTTTTACACACCCATAAAATGTATGTTTTACACACATAATTATTAATGTAATGCGATTATTTAATCATATAGCACCAGCCTATTACACAGTGCTACACAATATTTACTAATTCACATTAGTCACAGGTCTAATGATTCAATAATTCCAGTAAATGACATTATAGGGTTCCCCCAGCAGGTGGCAGTAGCCAATCACCGCCACCTCTCCTCCCCACCGATTACCATTTCTCACTCCCATCTCCAAGACCTCTCTGGCCCCGCCCCTAATCTATAAAAGGAATATTTAGTCACTGCCCCAGCAGAGCTAGTAATCTGATTTTCCTATCACAGGCACGTTAGGAACAATTTGGTCAGAGGCCAACTGACCTACCACCCAGGGAAGACCCACAGGAACATGGAATCCATGCACTTAGCACCCTGGTTGGATTTAAACCCCGGGTCCTATGGCAATGCTAACCACTGCGACTCAATGCCCACCACCCCACCCAATGCATTTATTGTTTTACTCCACTAACCGGTGGATTTAGTTTTCCAGTGACACAGGGTCTGATTCAGCAAGGAACGCACGCACTCGGCCGATGGTTTTACACCGCGCATGCATCGCGCTGCGCGTGACCGAACTGTGGGTGGTTGACAGGGGGGGGGGGTGGTCGGGCGAACGCAGGCGTGCATAATTAAGGCATAATTATGGCATACGCAGCCAGACGACTCGATGCACGCAGGAAGTGGCCAAAATCCCGCACGACATCAGGTCAACCTCTATTGTGCGTATGGTTCCGATGGTTCACGATGTTACCGATGTTTCCGCTATCTTGCGGACTACTCAGGCTTTGAGTAAAGGGAAGTGAGCGGCATTGTGTAGTGCTGGGCGTCTGTATCTTATGCTGTGGTTGCTGTACATATACATTGATTAGCATATACACGCAGTGGCCGAGTGCGTGCGCACATTTTGCGTTCCTTGCTGAATCAGGCCCTCAGTTCCTTTGTATTATCAGACGCTACTAGTTACTGTCTGGCGCCTGTTGTCTCTTTATTATTATATTAATATTACATGGGGTAGAACACTTTGGGGTCTATTTACTAAGCAGTGTTAGGAGACAGAGTGAAAAGTGATAAGGTGCCAGCCAATCAGCTCCCAACTGTCATCTCACAGGCTGTGTTTGAAAAATGACAGTTGGGATCTCATTGGCTGGTACCCTATCACTTTCTTATCACTTTTCACTCTGTCTCCTAACACTGCTTAGTAAATAGACCCCTTTATGTTAGATGGCATTTTGGGTCTTTACATCCCTTCGGGGTCACTCACCTCTTTCAAATGAATTCTTGATGTCATTGACTTCCACTTGGGATCCGGGAACTCGGAATATACCCTGTTGCTGAAGACCTGCACCCAGAACACAGATTATTTACTTATTATATGTGGAAATTAAAACCTACAGTAAAACTGGAAACAGCTGGAACAATATAATATACCACCAATTTCTAGGCGGAAACTATCTCAGTGAAGGGATAAATCACAGGGATAAACCATAACAGCGGGGGCACCGCACTGACACATTGCCACTGGTTATATAGGCGCAATAAGGCAGACGCTACTTTGTAGGTTTAGTTGATGGAGATTTTTGTGTTTGGTAAAAGTGGTATTATTAAACATTGTTTAAGTGTAATCTAGCTATGTCAGTAGGTACTTTTTAATGCGCTTTTATATATCTAATGTATGCAGATGTGTGTGTGTGTATATATATATATATATATATATATATATAAATGATGCTGCAGCTTAATCTTGGTTCTGTTCCTCATTGTCTTTCTTACGTGCTGATCCTACCCATAGGCATGGCGCTGGTGCTTTCTCTCTGCACTAATTAACAAAATGGCCGCTCCTCCCATAGGCCAATTGTTCAGTCTCTACCCACCACAATCTCCATGGGCAGCCTGGTCGCCTCGGTAACGAGTCAAACTTCAAAACAATTTAATCTCACATGGGCACTTTTATGTCACTATAATAAAGTATTAATAAAATAGTCCATTGCTTATGTAAGTTGTGATAAGCTCTTATTACTCCCCTCAAAGGAGCGGCTCTCAGTATCTCAGAGAGGCTTATGGTTTAGTGAATATAGACAAGAGAAATGTACAGATGGCGCTCCCCTGATGAATCCATGAGGAACGAAACGCGTTGGGGCTGTTGATTGAAGCCACTGGACATTTATTATTTTCTAAGCACACTCCAGTTCCAGGACCAGGTTTGAAAACCAATATATGAATTATTCATATTAGCGCAGTTCATCATCCATTCACCTTGTTTATAATTTGTATTTTGGAGACTGAGGAGTTTATTCAAAGTCGGTCGTGAGCGCTGAGCGCTCGCGACCAACTCGATGTTGCCCCACAGCGCATGCACACGACGGAGCCGGCTCTGTCGTGCGCATGCGCGAGACCTGGCTAATGACGGGCACTCTGTCGTTAGGGGTCTCGTAGCAGACGGGGCGAGCTGTCGATGTTGAGTGACAGCTCGCCCTGTTTGCTGGGCGGGCCGGGGGCGTGCCCGGCCAAACGGAGGCGTTCCAGTTGATGTCAGTGGGGAACTTCTTGCTCGAACAGAACAGGAAGCTCTCTGGGACTTACGAGTGCCCAGACCCTACCCTAGGGTCTGGTCGTAACCCACAGCTTAACGATCGACAAGGAGGCGGCCGTTCAGGATGCAAGCGGCCTCCCTGATTCAGAGCGACCGCTTGCATCTAACGACCGCCTCTGAATGAGGCCCTGACACCCTCCACTGAATAGCAGCTTTTTCTGACAGCGCCGACCCGTCACGTTTACTATTTATTTATTGAAAACCACAGTGCACTAATTGGAGAGAAGCAATTATTTCATTGTATTGAATGTACGCATAATATATATATATATGTGTTTGTGTGTATGTGTTTTCCTTGTCTTGGGTTTATATCTATTCGGGAAAGAGAAAACTGCATAGAAGCTCCATCGATACACACCTGTACAGACAAGAAATCATTCTATATCTGGTATGAGATCATTTCTTTTGAAATAATAATGGTCAACATTTTCTGAATATACAGTAAAACACCATATAATAATCTTTTAATTTTTATGTGAAATCTGGGACAGACCGGTCCATATGCGAAATCTGGGACAGACCGGTCCATATACAAGTGAGAAGGTCCAAAAGGGATGTGAGGACAAGTAACAGATGAGCATATTTTGATTTATTTTTTGGTACGAGGCCACCTGATTGCTTATTGCTTTATGAACTGTATTTCCCTATTGCCGCACCAGATGGCGCCATCTCTACATTTCTCTTGTTATAGATCATCTTCCCTATGTACAATGTTCTGAGTGATTTCAGACACGACATTAACATGCATCATATAAATCATGAGACAGTAACAGATTTGGGTTATTACTCACCATATAAATTAATGTACCGGACGCAGCTCTCGACCACCAATGGGATGGCCTGACCAGTATCCTGAAACAAGATGGACAATTAAATGTATTTGTCTTAATGTATAGGTAATTGTAGAATGTAACAGGAGAGGATAAGGGCGTTCCCCTCCCAAACTATTGTTTGTTTGCTTTTTGTTACCAAACCGCCAAGAACCAATCACTGCTCGAGGTTTCACGCTCTCACTAAACAGGCCCCACCCACTTTTGGGCCATTTAACAATCCACTAACGTGTTCTGCAATGGATCCGAGTACGTAACTGATGGGAAAATATACCTGGCTATGAGGATCCTATGGGGGGACCGGGAGGGGAAATTATTTTTTAACATTTTTCTCTGTCCAATGTATTTTCTCACGTTCATTGTTCCATTATTTAAAATCCCAGAAATAAAATGTTAAGGGTACAGCAAAGATACTCTAGTATACTTGGCATTGGAAATATTGTGTTATACTATAATTTGAAGTCATTTGAGCAAACCACTAGGGAGGGCTGTAAACAGGACATGCTGGGACTTGTAGTTTCGCAGCAGTTGGAGACTCACTGGTTATCTAGGTCTGACTAATAACCAACATATTTGCTGCTAAACGTGAAAAAATGACAAATACTACACATATTCCCTTTAATGCTGGCCAAACACGCTGCGTATATCACGCCATATCTCGTGCCTTGTCACTTCGGACAATGATTGTTCCGTAAAAGACGCGAGTCAAGCAGTCGGATCGCAGCGTCCGTGGACAGACTTTGGGCCTCATTTATTCAATGAGCGATATTCTTGTTATCACTCGTTGCTAATCTTAAACGGCGCTCCAACCAATCAGCTGTCATTTTTTTAAACACATGACAGGAGCTGATTGGTTGGAGCAGCATTTAAATTCAGTAACGAGGGATAACGAGAAGGTCACTGGTTGATAATGAGGCCCTTTGGTTTTATGGAGAAATGCTTTAATACCTGGATCCTGCTCCGAGTATTTCTTCGTCCTCTGATGAGAGTAACAAACACAAACACACAGCAACATCATCATCAGCAGCGACAGTCGCAGAGAGACATAGAAAGGAGAAGCGAGAATCAGCGAGAGCTCCGAGCCACAGAAAAACAGGACACAGAGGTGGTAACCCATCACCCGGGCAGCACAGGCCGTTCCTCCCGCACCGTCACAAGTTACTGCACTATATGAACTTAGGACACAATCATATAACACTGGATGCCCAATTAAGTACACTGCAAAATTGCTGCAACCCCTGTTTGTAGGTGGAAGGTACCGTTAACCTGGCCTGGAGTACTAATCCTAAAAACAGATATTTTGACATGGTCTACTGGATATTGCCCTCCTATTAAAGTTAGAACCGTTCTGTTTAGAAGTTGCTCAACCCATGATGCCATAAGCCAATGAAAGTCAATCACATATATCGAGACACTGATCTGAATCAAAAAATAACCAGGCTGATCCAGAGTCGCCTGTAACTGCGCCTGCTCTGTGTGTGCGGGAATAAATGTGTATATTCGCCGTGTGCAGAGTTGCAGCCATCTTTGCGGTGGGACCGCCTCTATCCCTACGTTTGGCTACATATCCGTCACCAATATCAGTGTGCACCTCTCCACCAGCCCAGACCCTGGTGCGAACGTTCCATCGGAACAGAGGCCTAATAATGCGCAACTCTGGAGAGCCCAGTTACGCCCCTTCGGCGGCAAATGTAGATGTGTCCGGCTTGCGTACAACTTCGCATCACCCATAGCTAAGCGCGCTTTGTGTCGGCTTGTGCGCAGGGCGAAAGCATGGAACGTACACTCAGCAAATGTACTACGGTGCTACAAGGCCTATGTCGTATGCAGGAGTACATGTCTGTATCTGGATGACTTATATTTGACCACCAACCTTTGCATGTCTTTTATTTTACTGTGTTTTTGTGCTTTACTAGCATTATGTAATTTGGGAGCCAAAATGAAAAGCGACCGACAACCATAAAAAGATAGAGCTGGGCGTACGGTGTCCTCAACAGGCACTGGGACATGAGTTCTCCGGTTTCTGCTGAAGTTATTTGTACCACCACAACATGCGTGTGTACAGCGTCACAGGGGAGACGCGGCTTCCTCCTCCGGCTGCGGAGAGCAGGGGGGACCCACACCTGGCGGAATCTAGGTCATTACAGTCTGTCTCCCAGTGACGTCGCAGAACCCGCTGCTGTCTGTCATGCAGATTATAAATGCGTTTCACTATGCCGTCGTAGTGCTCAGAAGTGAGTCTAGTCACCATCACAACTATGGGAGGTGATGTCTGCCCCCAACAGATTAGATAGAGACTGAATATAGTTTTGCGATAGCCACCCATGAATATTTCATGATTTCTTTAAAAATTAATTTGCAGACTTTAATTTCCTTTTCCTAGAGGTTCCTCACTCCTAACATGCCGCCACATTCAGGGAACGCTGAGACCAAGGCTGGAGGAAATTATAACGGATATTAAAAGCTCCCACAAAGTGTAAAATGACAATTTAGGACTTTTATACAGAATGGTGCACAGAAAAAAAAAATGGTGCCGTAACCCATAGTAACAAAACAGACCTTTCTATGCTAAACTATGTTGCTACGGTTACAGCACATTGTATTTCTCCGCGCTTGGTAAATAGACCTCATGATTTGAGTTGCATCTTGAATCTCTAAAGGAACATCATCGAGTCCTGTTTTTGTGCTAGCCGGGAAAAAAAAACGTCTGCTCCAGAAGAATTAAGGAAAGATGTCCTCAGGGACCAGAAACTCGCAGAGCGATGTCAGAATTAAGGGAGCAAAGGAGATGAGCAGAGGCTGAGGGTGGAGCACAGAGCGGGAGGTGAGGAGGAGGCCGTGCTGAGAGAGTCACAGGCAGCGGAGCAGAGTCCCCACACAGCAACCACCAGTACCTTTATAAACAGCTCCATATCCCCATTAAAGAGCAAATGGTTATAAAGGGAGCGAGGTCTGGGCTTCTTCATTTTCTGGGGCTTAGGGGGAAGAGTCGGGGGCCTGGTGAAATGGAACAAGTTGTCATAATAATACCATGGTAAAATGTGCAGAGAAATGGCTTCAACAAAATGGGAGACAGGGCTTCAACAAAATGGGAGACTCTACTCTAACAAAATGTTGAAGCGGTCAAGAGGGCAATTATTAGGTCAGTGCTGGTAGAACACAAAATAAATAGCAATGATAAAATAATTTAGACTAGCTACAATGGGACAAAATCTATGCCTAGCATGGTGTCTGGTAGACAAGCGAGAACTGGGGACCTTCCCCATTTATCTTGTGTTTGATGCATCTCATTCCCTGGTGCTAGAATGGCCACTCCTGTCAGTGTAACAGTATAAAATCCAAATGTTCCTATCTTCATACAATAATGCCAGTGAGTAATTCTCTATAACACCAAGGCTGCATGACATGAAAATGTGACAGAATTGCGTAAGGTATGATCAGTAAAAAACCAGTCGCCTACGCTACAACAATTAAAAATAAAGTAGCCCAAAGGGGCAACTTATTTGGTAAGTTTACTGGCCCCAAATCTCTATGGGGCAGATGTACTAAGCTCTAAAAAGTGATAAATTGGAAAGTGATAAACCACCGGCCACTCAGCTCCTAACTGTCATTTTTAAACACAGCCTGTAACATGACAGATGGGAGCAGAGTGGCTGGTAGTTTATCACTTTCCAGAGCTTAGTACATCCCCCCCCTATGTGTTTAGACCGACAATGACAAGCCATCCTGTACAACTTCAGATAATAATCGGGCCTGACTAATCGGCTAATGTCCTACAGATGTGGGGTCATTCTCAGTTGCACTCTCGCGGCCCCTGTAGGACTCAGAATGAGCCTGGAACAAACAGATCTTTCTAATATGGTAGGTGGGCCGCCACATCGGAGCTGGGTACGACTGCCCAGTGCTAGAGACTGAGAGCCTCATTTATCAACGAGTTTTATCACTCACAGCGAGGGATAAAAATTGTTGCGTATGATAAATTGTGTCCCAACCAATCAGCTCCCAACTGTCATTTTTCAAACAGATGACAGTTGGAAGCTGATTGGCTGAAGCACCATAATCGTACACAACGAGTTTTAAAACTCGTTGATAAATGAGTCCCTGATTCTGCCCCAAGCATGGGCAGCCTTAGTAACGGAAGGGGATCTGGGAAATGTTCCATACTGTATGCAGATGGAGTAAGCTTTGGGGTAGATTTACTAACTGGTGGCTTTGAACAATAGTTTTAAAAAAGAATTAGGAATAAATGCTAAGCAAGCCTGACTAAGCATTCATTCCTATTGCCATTGTTAGTACATTGTGTGATTCCAGATTTTTACAGAAGTACATTCCCCAGACTTCAGATCATCGTATTTAAAAGAACCCAGATAACATGGTAGAACAGTAAACAGGTTGTGTAATACTAAATATAACTGAGCTTTATTCTATTAGAACAAAACATAACCAGTTGTGTATATATTTAAGTTTGTTTAGTTATTTCTCGTTTTGCCATTATGTCTATACAGTAAACTCAGAGGCATCCCCCAATATCCCCACAGGAAAATAGGCTGCAGGCTCACCTTGTGGTTCCGTAGTCAGATCTCTCACCTGGAAGCAAAAAGAGAATGAGATCAAAGATAGCATCAATATGTTACTTCCAGACCCCGAAGCCATCACTGCAGCTGGGACACTAGTGTGGGTATTCGGGAAGGCTACAGAGAGGGCGTAATGATTACTGATTACCAGACTCCATACCCACTACCAACAGCGACATGATGGATTCAACGGACGTTCCTATAATTATTGTGCAGGAAATAGGGGATTATCCATGTTTTTATATCCATCCTGAGTTTCCATAAGGACTTCCCTAGAGTCCTGCACCCTAACCAGCTTCAGGTAGGCGACCACCTGCTTGCCATGAGTGGTTGGCATATTTAATTAACATACACTCCATAAAAGGTAGTGTTCTCCTGTAAGAGGACCATCTGTAATGAAGCGCTCATGCTGATAAGTTACTTACCTTCTCCCAGGGTCTGCTTTAGAAGGTCATGCTTGGCCTGGAGCTTGGTGATGAGGTTACTGCCATTCAAATACTCCTTAAACTTCTAGGAGAGAGAACAGAGAGGGTGAGGGTGACATATACTGAGGGGCATTTAGGCTCACACACATATATATATATATATATATATATATATATATATACTGTATATATATATATATATATATAGGAGCTCCCTTCAGCGATGTGTCGGATCAGATTGAAAAATGGAGATAATAGCCTATGTTCTAGCTTTCCCGACAGCAGCCTCAATTCATGGATCTAAAATAGGCATGGCTCACAGGGAAGTAGGAGGGCCATCACCAGAAAGTGGGAGTGGTTTGCCAATTTAGGGTGTGTCTTGAACGAAGCAGAGCAGGGCGCCTCCGCACCGCCTGACGTCACTGCGTGTGACGTCACATAGAGGCCGCCCTCCACCAGCACGGCACCCTGGTCTGAACTTGGAGAAGCCCGCCCGAGCCAGCAGAAGGATCAGCACTACAGACACAGCAGCTCCGTGAAGGCGGCCTTGCAGTGGTGTCTGATCTACCTAGTCCTGACTGAGGTGAGATGCTGGTCAGTCCTGCTGGCCAGGCAGCCTGGCTGCTGCTGATAGTGTAGAATAAATGGTATGCATAATGCAGGGCATGCCACTTATCCGAATAAATATTTTCAGAGTATAATCTATATTATATACTGTCTGTGTATATATAGTGTGTATATATGCTGTGTATATATATATATGTGTGTGTATGTGTATATATATATATATGTGTGTGTATGTATATATATATATATATATATATATATCTATGTACCAACACAGAGCCGGCACTTCACAATCAAAATTTTAACTTTCCCTGGTGCCCTCAAAATTATACAATACTTAATATGTACTAGAAGCAAAGCATCGGCATTCACGGGCCTTGAAATGAAGTATGCACCACACGGTAGTTTGTTTGAACGAACTACCTTGTGTGATGCTAAACTTCATTTCAAGACCCGCCGATGCTTGGATGCTAGTGTGTGTGTGCATATCGTTTTATATTTATATATATATACATATATATATATATATATATATATATATATAATACACACACACACTGCAAATATATAATATATACACAGTGTATAAATATAATACATATGCACAGTCTATAATATATGTATTTATATATATACACATATATTTAGAGTATATATATATGTGTGTGTATAGCTATATATATATACTGTATGTATGCATATCTATATAGAGTATGATTGATTTTTGGATGTCTGAAACAATGACAAATAAAAGCGCAATATTTAAATGAGATCGGAAGGGGTAGGTGTGAGTTTAACATTTTTGTCAGGGTGCATACAAACATAACAATTACAAAGATAAATACCCAGACTGGACCAGCAATGGAGCAGCATGATCCCAATCACATTCTTTATTACAGCCTACTTGTGGTATGGATGCTCTGGGACAATCAATCTCGTGAGACCTATGACATCCTCACTTGCGATGAAACAGCGCCATGAGGAAAGGGTCCTACGCACATTTGCCGACATTCAGCTTCCTCCTTCCAGGAGGGAGCTGAATGTCTGTATACAGCAGGGGGGCATGGCATTGGGGTGATAAAGTAATGGAGGCGGGGGCGTGACCTTGCGATCGTGTCATCGTGGCCCTGCCCCCTCTTCACAATGCCAAAATGAACGGCATTGTGAAACGGGACGGGGCCACGATGACGCAAATCACATCACCGCCCCCCTCCGCTGCGGGGGTTTCTATCAATACTGCGGGGGCGGCCGCAAGGAGGCTTGCCTGCCTTTCCAGGGGGCCGGGAGCGGCACGCAATATTCGGGAGGCTCCCGGCCAAATCGGGAGAGTAGACAAGCCTGGTCCTGCGTGTTCCTGGAACATCGTTGAAACATCGCACCCCCTGTCACAGCACACAATAGGCCCTTCTTAAATTTCAGCTCCAAGCACATGAGAACCTTAATCTGGCACTGGTCACGGGATGTAAGACACTAGGCCTCGCTGGTGGAACATCTGGAGAAACAGGTGAAATGCGTCGGGCCCGATGTAATTGTAGTTTCTACAGGGTGATTATCTTGTGCGGCGTTATTACTGGCATATTACATATTGTTGCAGTGTTTCTGGCACACTATATCTTGCTGGATACTATTACTGGCATATTACATCTTGCTGGATACTATAACTGGCATATTACATTGTGTTGGATACTATAATTGGCATATTACATCTTGCTGGATACTATCATTGGCATATTACATCTTGCTGGGTACTATTACTGGCATATTACATCTTGCTGGATACTGTGATTGGCATATTACATCTTGCTGGATACTATAATTAGCATATTACATCTCGCTGGATACTATAATTAGCATATTACATCGTGTTGGATAGTATAATTGGCATATTACATTGTGTTGGATAATATAATTGGCATATTACATCTTGCTGGATACTATAATTGGCATATTACATCTTGCTGGATACTATAATTTGCATATTACATTGTGTTGGATACTATAATTGGCATATTACATTGTGTTGGATAATATAATTGGCATATTACATCTTGCTGGATACTATAATTGGCATATTACATCTTGCTGGATACTATAATTGGCATATTACATCTTGCTGGATACTATAATTAGCATATTACATTGTGTTGGATACTATAATTAGCATATTACATTGTGTTGGATACTATAATTAGCATATTACATCTTGCTGGATACTATAATTGGCATATTACATCTTCCTGGATACTATAATTGCCATATTACATCATGTTGGGTATTATTACATGCGGCAAATTCCATCCTGATACTAAATATTATTGGGCGGGTTGAGATATGTTGACATTTACTTTTCAGTCAACAAAGAACCAAGCCAGGGGATCGCAGTGAATATTTTTTAAAGATAAATGGAGGTACAGATGTAACGACATAACATCCTAGCTGCCTGCGGAACCCTGACCCCCGAGAAGCGCTGCTGCTGGATGTCATATAGTAATAACTACTACACTCTGCCTGTTGCAGGAGGAATGAATTAGGATGTGGCTGATAATAGGGACTAATACCGAGAAGTAGAAACTTTCAGTCTCCTGCTGGTTGGATCTGCGCTTAGAGATGTTATGTTTGCTCATATAGGTCTCTGAGGCAGCGGATTTGATGGACTCGGTGGAACGGCTGTGCTGGAAGGCGTCAGACACGTCAAAGTCCTCTACGGTCAGCATATCCTGCAGGGTCTGCATGGTGGCATCCAGGGTCTTCCTCACCTGCACCGACAGACACACAGTTAGCACTTTGGCAACTATTTTGTGAGTGGAACAAAAATTCATGTGAACGCAAGGTATCTCTTTGTGCCTCATGCCTCAGTGATGCCACTGATTCATAGCGAACTGATGCGCAGCGCAGCGGCCTCACCTCCTCGTTTTCTATCTTCAGGGTGGTGAGGCGGGACTGCAGCTGGTGGTAACGTACCAGCAGTTCCATCTGCACGGGCTGCTGGGCGCTCACCTGGCACACCTGCAAGGGGCATAATAGGTCATGAATACAGTCGGAAGCCAGGCTATAAGCCTTGCCGAGGGCATCACACGTGGGCAGACGTACCTCATCGCCCATATGGGGCTGGAAGTCAAATTTGAGAGGAGGACAGAAGACCTGGTTGCACAAGTCCATGACCTTGTGCTTGTCGCTGCGGGCGTCCAGGTTATCCACGGCATTCTCCATGATGTCCAGACCTTCGTGGCGGGAGGTCTCCAGGTTATACTCAGCAGAGAGGTATGTGCGGAAAGTGCGGGCAAGACTGGCATGGAAGCCCAGGTCACAGCACTGGGCAAATGAGAGAAGCCAGAGACACTGGTGTGACTGCAAGTTTTATGCTTCACCTACATAAAAATACGTATATAAACATGCGATATAATAATGGCCTTCTAATCCTAGGTTACAAGTTGCTGGTAACATCTCACATACAGTATTTAGGTAAAAGTTTCAGAAATGCGTCAGAACAAAAGGAATTTGAGCTCCAGGTGTTTGAACGACGCATTTTCCTAACCGAATATTTGTAAGGTCCAAAGCCAACAGATTGTGCTAAAGATAACAGGGGCTGCTATAATGTAAAAATCTCAATATACAGATATATAAAAGTGAAAATCCCTTTTATATTACATTATAATTAGGTACAGAAGCCCTGTAAAGGAAATAAAAATACTATATGGCATGTTTTTCTTTGGAACCCTCTTACAGTTACTTCAAAGAAAACTTTTACACAAATTAATGAGTGGGTAATTTAATACGTATCATGATTACACTAACAGTCCTTCCTCCTACAGTCACTGTGAGGAGCTCTACTTCACAAAGTAATGATGTGGGTACAGTACTTCCTCCTACAGTCACTGTGAGGAGCTCTAGTAATGATGTGGGTACAGTACTTCCTCCTACAGTCACTGTGAGGAGCTCTACGGCGCAAAGTAATGATGTGGGTACAGTACTTCCTCCTACAGTCACTGTGAGGAGCTCTACTTCACAAAGTAATGATGTGAGTACAGTACTTCCTCCTACAGTCACTGTGAGGAGCTCTACGGCGCAAAGTAATGATGTGGGTACAGTACTTCCTCCTACAGTCACTGTGAGGAGCTCTACTTCACAAAGTAATGATGTGGGTACAGTACTTCCTCCTACAGTCACTGTGAGGAGCTCTACTGCGCAAAGTAATGATGTGGGTACAGTACTTCCTCCTACAGTCACTGTGAGGAGCTCTTCTGCACAAAGTAATGATGTGGGTACAGTACTTCCTCCTACAGCCACTGTGAGGAGCTCTTCTGCACAAAGTAATGATGTTGGTACAGTACTTCCTCCTACAGTCACTGTGAGGAGCTCTAGTAATGATGTGGGTACAGTACTTCCTCCTACAGTCACTGTGAGGAGCTCTACTGCACTAAGTAATGATGTGGGTACAGTCCTTCCTCCTACAGTCACTGTGAGGAGCTCTACTGCATAAAGTAATGATGTGGGTACAGTACTTCCTCCTACAGTCACTGTGAGGAGCTCTTCTGCACAAAGTAATGATGTGGGTACAGTACTTCCTCCTACAGTCACTGTGAGGAGCTCTTCTGCACAAAGTAATGATGTGGGTACAGTACTTCCTCCTACAGTCACTGTGAGGAGCTCTTCTGCACAAAGTAATGATGTGGGTACAGTACTTCCTCCTACAGTCACTGTGAGGAGCTCTAGTAATGATGTGGGTACAGTACTTCCTCCTACAGTCACTGTGAGGAGCTCTACTTCACTAAGTAATGATGTGGGTACAGTACTTCCTCCTACAGTCACTGTGAGGAGCTCTACTTCACTAAGTAATGATGTGGGTACAGTACTTCCTCCTACAGTCACTGTGAGGAGCTCTACTTCACTAAGTAATGATGTGGGTACAGTACTTCCTCCTACAGTCACTGTGAGGAGCTCTACTGCACAAAGTAATGATGTGGGTACAGTACTTAATCCTACAGTCACTGTGAGGAGCTCTAGTAATGATGTGGGTACAGTACTTCCTCCTACAGTCACTGTGAGGAGCTCTACTGCACTAAGTAATGATGTGGGTACAGTCCTTCCTCCTACAGTCACTGTGAGAAGCTCTACTGCACAAAGTAATGATGTGGGTACAGTACTTAATCCTACAGTCACTGTGAGGAGCTCTACTGCACAAAGTAATGATGTGGTTACAGTACTTCCTCCTACAGTCACTGCGAGGAGCTCTACTGCACAAAGTAATGATGTGGGTACAGTACTTCCTCCTACAGTCACTGTGAGGAGCTCTACTGCACAAAGTAATGATGTGGGTACAGTACTTAATCCTACAGTCACTGTGAGGAGCTCTTCTGCACAAAGTAATGATGTGGGTACAGTACTTCCTCCTACAGTCACTGTGAGGAGCTCTACTGCATAAAGTAATGATGTGGGTACAGTACTTCCTCTTACAGTCACTGCGTGGAGCTCTACTGCACAAAGGAATGAGAGGAATGCCATACATATGATTCACTGAGAGCCCACTCTCACATTCACCACAATGAGCTCTGCTACACGAGATGATGGGAATATTATACACACAGAGCACTTCCTTCTACAGTCACTGTGAGGAGCACTGCTACACAAGGGAATGAGAGGAATGCCATACATAAGAACACTGAGAGCCTCCTCTCACATTCACCATGATAATCTCTGCTACACAAGCAAAGAGGATGTAAGGACCTCATTCAGAGGTGGTCGTTAGTTGCAAGCAGTCGCTCTGAATCAGGGCGGCTGCTTGCATGCTGAACGACCGCCTCCTTGTCGATCACTAACCCACAGCTCTAGCGACCGACATTGGTGATGGTCGCGATGGTCAAGACCATCGCGACCATTGGGGCTTACGACCAGACCCTACGGTTGGATCTAGGCACTCGTAAGCCCCAGGGAGCTTCCTGCTCTGACCGAGCAGGAAGCTCCCCACTGACATCAGCAACGATGTCAGTGGGGCCATCCCCAAACGGCAAGCGTTCTAGTGGGAACGCCTCAGTTTGGGCAGGCACGCCCCCTGCCCGCCTCCCAAACGGGGCGAGCTGTCACTCACCATCGACAGCTCGCCCCGTCTGCTGCGAGACCCCTAACAATGGAGCGTCCATCGCTAGCCGGGTCTTGCGCATGAGCACGACGGAGCCGGCTCCGTCGTGCGTATGCCCAGTGGGGCAACATTGAGTCGGTTGCGAGCGCTCAGCGCTTGCGACCGACTCTGAATGACCCCTAAGTGCCTTCTACACAGTGATGGCGACTGAGCACTTATTCCTATAGTCACTGTGAGGAGCTCTGCTACACGAGATGATGGGAATATCATACACACAGAGCCATGATCACGGAGCACTTCCTCCTATAGTCACTGAGAGGAGCACTGCTGCACAGGCTAATTAATTCTGGGGCTCTATAAGGAAAGACAATGGTAATTTCTGAACAGTGTAATAGATGTCAGGCGCGGTTCTCTAAATGACCAAAAATCCCAATTTCCAGTCATCACTGATTAGTGCTTCCACCTCTGTGATGCTGATACAACCAAATGAGCCACGTAGTTCTATGCAATACAAAAACATACTGGTAGGTTAATGGGCTTCTGACAAAACATTACCCTAACATGTCTGTGTGACCATGTGATAGGGAATTTAGGGCCTGATTCAGAGCTGAACGCTCTGACCAGAGCGCTCGCTCTGAATCAGGGCCCTCCTACCTGTTTTTGGAGCGTCCTCATGGACGCTCGCATAGCTGTGGGTTACCACCCACAGCTTATGCGAGCGTCCATGATGATGGTCGCGATGGTCAAAGACCATCGCGACCATCGGCTTGCGACGAGACCCTGCGGTAGGGTCTCGCTGCTGCAAGCCCAGGAGTGATTTTGACTCTATCAGAGCCAAAGTCACTCCCACTGACGCCGGACTCAGACGGTAGGCGTTCCCATGGGAACGCCTCCGTCTGGCCGGCACGCCCACCAAAGGGGGCATGCTGTCAGTCACCATCAACAGCACGCCCCCTTTGGTGCGAGACCCCGAGCGACGTATTTCTCGTCACTCGCCGAGTCTCGCGCATGCGCCAAACATCGACCCGCTTGCGAGCGAACTTCCCTCGCGAGCGGGTCTGAATGACCCCCATAGATTGTAAGCTCCACTGGGGCAGGGACTGATATGACTGATATATATATATCTTCTGTAAAGTGCTTCACAATATGTGTGCACTACATGAACAATCAGCTATTAGTTATATCTAGCACAGTCTATAAAATGTCAGTTAGAAGCTGGCTGGTTGCTATGGGCAACTTCTCCCCGATATCTCTCTCCAAGGTTTGATACATCTCCCCCATATATCCCGTACCGCCAGGATCACTCTCTCATTTTTCTACTTTTTCTTATAAAATGAAAGCAAATAAAAGCGTCCGTTTGCCGCGGTCACAGCACATTGCCACACACTGTACCGTGTTATTAAATACGCACTTATGTGTGACAATTAGGTCGCCAATGATCGGCTAGAGGCTGTGAGGTCGGAAATGCTGCTGTAATGATGCACTCAGAGAGACAAACAGCAGAGACAGGTTCATGTCTGCATTACCCTCCTGCCATGAATATAAATCAGGCAGCCAGGCCTGCTCCCCATGGCCCCCTGCCTCATATGCCCTGATATCAGCTCCCCACGCGGGAATCATACGGACACCTGGGCCCTCACCGCCGGCAATCCTCTCAGATAGAGGAGGTAATTGGAGCAGCAGAGCGGAGGGCTAGCCCTCATCAGACAGCTGAGAAATGAAGCCATCTGCTCTCCCCAGCAGGGACGGAACGAGCACCGGGAAGGAGGGGGGCTGAGGTGTTTTCTAAAACCTCTCATCTGTAACGGCCATTTGCCTCTAAGTCCAGCAGAGAAGGCTCAGTAGACACTGCGTGGGTTACACATATGCAGAAAAGCCAGGTATTCTAAGTAACTATTTATTCAGTGGATTTTATCTAAGGAATCCCTACTACACTTGGCCATATTTAAGTAGAAACTCTGCTCTCATTGCCTAACTAAAGGTCTATTCTCCCCTGGCTGCAGGGGGGAGGAGGGGGTGTGAAACATAGAATACATTACAATGTCTGACTTTTAAAACAACCGAACTCCACTCATCTGTGCAACCGATGCGTGCTATCGTTGCCGTTTAGAAAGGGGGACTCAGGAAGCGTCTGCCCACTAGCCACGCTCCACTACCATCAAATTTGGCCCCTCCTCCTCTTCATTTACACTTATGCCAAGGATGGCCATCGATGGGTAACCACCGATGGTCATAAGTGGTTATCATCAATGGTATAAAACCATTCAAGAAGAAACCATCGGTGGTTTCAAGCACAGATGGTCATCATTGCTCTTTGACACACTGGGCTGTCAGCCAATCAGAACTTATGGGTGGGGCTACATGGGGCGGAGCAAGGCTCCATGTCCTGGCATTAAGTTAAAAAATAAAATACATTTTGGTCTCTCACCATCGATGGTGGAGAACCATTGGTTCTCCGACATTGATGGCATCTTTCTGACATCGGCTGTTAACCATCGATGTTCTGGAAGCATTTATGGTCGATGGCCATCCCTAACTTATGCATTACTAAACTGAACAAGTCACCCTCAGATGTCTCTCGAGTTGTTCCTGACAGTACAAGATGGGGACTTCTGTATGAATCTAACTTTTTCTTTAAATGAACTGGTTTACAGGCAGCCAATAAGCATCACAGTAGCCAGTCTGGAAGGACCGGATTTTCCCTCATCAAATTCAATGTTTCTACTTGACGATAAGTTAGAGAAAGATAGAAATACTCACATCGATTAAATCGGACACATCGTGGATGTAGTATTTGCTGATGCAGCCGTTGGTGGCCGCCAGGTTCAGCAGATATTCATTCCTGGCCTTTGTGCATTTTAACTTGTTCTCTGAGTATTTGGCTTGTCTCTAGAACCCATGGGAGAAATATGACATATAATGCACTGAGATGACTGAGAAAACAACGTCAGCCGTAGATCCTGCCCAGCATTATCTGTCACCGACCACCGACCATTCTGCAGGACGGCCCTTGTAAGTGCTGTTCAATACTTTGCTGTACACCAGGCATGTCAAACTCACGGCCCAAATAAACATATTATGCGGCCCAACAGTGTGGGCATAAAATACATATATTATGTGGCCCAGTTACCCCTTCCACGATCGGAGCTGACTGGAACACATAATATTTGTGTTTACTCTTATTTAAAACTTGGAACGCTGGTCTCTGAAGCGATCAGAGACTAAAGTAACCTCTGATTGTTCAGAGGTCAGCGTTCCCAGTGATGCAGTTCGTGGATGCGCGGGTGACGTCATGACATCACCGGCGATGAGAAGAGCCTGCCCTACTGAATCTAGTTAGATCCAGTCAGTGGCAGCATCTAGGCAGGAGCGGTACCCAGCGGCCAGCGTGAAGAGAGGTAAGTGCTGCACAGGGGAGTGGGACCTGTTCTATACTGGGAGGGGGCACAGCATAAGGGGCATTACTGGGGGGCTCTACTAGGGGCATTACTGGGGGCACAACATAAGGGGCACTACTAGGGGCATTACTGGGGGCACAGCATAAGGAGCACTATTAGGGGCATTACTGGGGGCACTGCATAAGGGGCACTACTAGGGGCATAACTGGGGGCACAGCATAAGGGGCACTACTAGGGGCATTACTGGGGGCACAGCATAAGGAGCACTATTAGGGGCATTACTGGGGGCACAACATAAGGGGCACTACTAGGGGCATTACTGGGGGCACAGCATAAGGAGCACTATTAGGGTCATTACTGGGGGCACAGCATAAGGGGCATTAATGGGGGCACAACATAAGGGGCACTACTAGGGGCATTACTGGGGGCACAGAATAAGGAGCACTATTAGGAGCATTGCTGGGGGCACTGCATAAGGGGATCTAATAGAGGGGGCATTGCATAAGGGGCACTACTGGGGGAACTGCATAAAGGGTATTAATAGGGGCACTGCATAAGAGGCACTTCTAGGGGTACTGCATAATGGGCACTACTGGGGTACTGCGTAAGGGGCTCTATTACACGGGGCATTGAATAAGGGGCACTACTGGGCACACTGCATAAGGGACACTACTGGGTGGCACTGCATAAGGGGCTCTTATAAAGGGGGCATTGCATAAGGGGCTCTAATACAGGGGGCATTGCATAACGGGCACAACTACAGTGGCATTGCATAAGGGGGCATTGTATTGGTTTTTATTAAAATAATAACCTTTTCCAAATTGCATATAAGACTTTTTTCTTGCGACCCACACACTCTAAAGCTGGCCACACACTCTAAAGCTGGCCACACACTCTTAGACCTTGAACAATCAACCCGGTTGGTATTTTGAGTTTGACATGCCTGATGTACACAAATCACTACACAAGTGATCAGGACGCCCTTTCAGATACGCTTTATATATAAAAGGGAATAATGTCACGTCCTCTCTACGGCTCATCTAAACACCAGATTTAAGGCTGCGCGGGTCTTAAGATACAGGCGTGGAAACACGAGTGTACATACGTATATTTGCTCAGGCGCCATGTTTACACTCAACTCTAAATCTGTATAGATTATGTCGGAGCTCCTGAGTTAACCCCGACAGCCCCAGTGATAATCCGTTCCCACCTTTTCCTTCATCTTTTCAATCTTTTTCACGGAGCTGCGCCTTTGCTGCCGGTCTTCGTGGCGCAGAGCATTGGAGCCGAGCTCGGCGGATTTACTGAACTGTTTCTCTTCCTGCTTCTCTGCGTCCTTCAGCTTGCTCTCCGCATTAATGCTCTCCGCGTGGTACATGTGATAAGTCTTCATTACCTGAACGCAATTAGGGCACAGATATAACAGGAGGAATCAGTAATCATCCAGGAAAACGTCACATTATATGGGGGAAGAGAGAGGTGACAAGATAGGACCATATATTACAGTGTCATTATTTGTGTTACCTAATGGCGTTACATTCCACATCACTGTCCTATTAAACAGATAGGGGGGGGGGTCTCCAATTAAAAGACGTTGCGTGGCCACAAAGTACTCCAGTATCCTTTTGCATGTGACTTTCCCTGGCACGAAGGAGAGACAGAGTGTAGCTAGAGCGACCTCTGGCGGTGTTTTTGCACATGTCCGCTGTACCGCTAATTATTGTGTGAACACGCTGTAGTGTGGACAGAGAAAAACACACACACACTAGGTCCTCTGGTAAACCCTGCTTCCACTGGGAAATCACTGGCACTATGGCCCTGATTCAGAGGCTCTCGCTATTTGCGAGCGCTCACTCTGAATCAGGGTGGGACGTTTTGTTTTGTTTTTTTACCCCGGCCTCCAGGCCGCTCGCTAAGCTGTGAGTGACCACCCACAGCTTCAGCGAGCGGGCAGCCTGGCGATGGTCGCGATTATCGCGACCATCGGGCTTGCGACGAGACCCTTGTGGTAGGTTCTCGTCCACCGCAAGCCCCAGTGAAGTTCACTACTGACATCACGTGTGATGTCAGTAGGGCCGCCCACAAACGGGAACGCCTCCATTTGTGCAGCCACCCCCCCCCCGACCCGCCTACAAAACGGGGCAAGCTGTCGATCAACATCGATAGCCGCCAGGTCTTGTAGCGAGCCCCGGAGCACTGCCCGCCCATGCGCTCGCGAGCGGGTCTGAATCAGGCTCTATGTTTAAATCTGTTCCTTTTGGGGCTCCATGCCTGGACCAAAATTCCCAGGGGATGTCTCTGCATATCCCTTGTGTTCTCCTACTTATCAGATGTCCTTGTCCCAGGTATGAGCCTAACGTTCCTTGCCTGCTAGTCACCCTGACCTGTAGGCACTCATCATTGGAGTACAATTTGCCTTATGGAACTTCTGGTGACTGGATCCTTGGTAGATCCCTTCCCTGTTTAGTGCTTATAACAAGCGGTTATTGTATCACTCTCATCTCTGGAGGGTGGGAGAGAGTTGTACTGTAGGGGGCACGGAACTGGGCAGGTGGGAGGAAAGGTGCTGAGGGTATGTCAGAGAAGGGCAGGAACTAAAGGGGCTCCTCTAATACTCACTGTATACAGCTCATTAGTGACCTTGGCCAACTCCTCATGCATCTGAAGACCGATATCTTTACTCTGTAACAGACACAAATACATTATTTATTTTTTTTTCAAAAATGTTTTTATTGAAGTCAACAAATACACTCTAGTACACAAGTAAATATGACAAGAAACAATGACATAATCACAATATATAGCATACAGTTCGCTTGTGGTTTGAGGTAATAGACTTGCCACAATTTTCTCTTTTTACCGATCAATTGAAAATTAAACAGTAATATATTATAATGACTTCAACCATAATAGAAGAAATGAAGGGGGAAGAAAGTAGATGGGTGATGGGGGGGTGGGGAGGTGTGGGGGGGATAAGTATAAGAAGAGAGAGATGAAAAAAAAAAAAAAGGAGAAAATAAATAAATAAAAAAAACAGAGAAGAAGAGGAAATAAAGTGGGATGGGGGTTATGAGCCGTGCACTCCCAGGGTCAATCCCTCACTACTCTACTTTTATTTATGTGGGGTTTTTTTTTTGTTTTTTGTTTTTTTTTGTTTTCTCTTAAGCGTAAGTTATTGGGGGATCTTGTAGCAGTATTCTAGTTTCATACCATTGTGTTGATTTGAAACACTGTTGTATTTGTCTTTTAATCTCAGGATTTAAAGCCTCAATAAAGCTTTCCCAAATTAAGAAGAATTGTTCTGCTTTCTTTTCCTTGTTGATAGAAGAGTTGACCCAAACCATTTTGAAAATATAAAATAATTTCTCTTTGAACATGGATAATGAAGGAGGGGTAGGAGCAATCCATTGTTGCAGGATACATTTTTTAGCTACAGCCGAAATAATTAATAATAATTTTTTACAACCCTTGGAAACTCTAGTTATTCCTGGAATATAACCCAATATTGCCCATTCTGGTGTTAATGGAAGATAATTGATTAGGTCAGCTAGCACATATTGTTTCACTTCCATCCAAAATTTCTTGATGACCCCACAGTCCCATAGGCAGTGGTATAAAGATGCCTCTAAATGGGCGCATTTTGGACACGCAGAGGAGGTTGCAATACCAATCAAGTGACAACGTTTGGGAGAAAGATCACAAATACATTATTAATATAACACCCGTGTAATGCATCAGAGATATTCTGCAGCGATATAATAAACTGAGAAACCATCACAGGTTGCGCACCATCAAATGAATGGGAAATTCTCTCCTAGGCTCAGGATTTATTACGGAGCAGCGAGAATACGGAGGTGATTCAGAGGCTGCGGCCGAAGTGCGTACATAAAAGCACTATCGCTGTACCATCGGACATTCTGTGGCAGACGCAGAATGTCCGAGTAGCCATGGTCGCCAGTGTCAGTGCAACTGCGTATTTAGACGTAGTCGCTGACACCGACAAACCCGCGACACGGCGGCTACTGTTACCCCCACGCCTCCCCAGATAACGCCAGAAATTCCCATCGAAATTGCAGTTTTGATCTACGTCTCCTGGCAGTAAAGTTTAGGACGCGTGCACAGTGCGTTTCGGACAAATGCGCATAGGTAAAATAGTTCAGGGTCTTATATGGGGCGATTCAATTCAACCTGATGGGCGCGATGTGTCATTTCATAACAGCACGTCGCGACTGTGCGCAGTCAAAGGTGCGTAGGAAAAGTTGGCAATACCGGTGGTTCTGTAACTGACCGATATGTGTGCAGCTGAGCATCGCGGCGATGCATGGAGGTACATCGCCAGTTATTGAATAGTTCCCTATGGAGCAAGCATAAGATAACAATTTGGGGAGTGGGTCATGTGGAGCAATGTAGGGAATCCATAGAAGACCCACCACATTTACATATCCTATAATGATTCAAATCAATTGTGTTGATACTGGATCAACTGCAAGATATCACTGCACTGGGCCTTGAGAGTTTTGGGAGATAAGAAGTTGGGGGAGAGTCTGGTGGTGTGAGGTAGTGATTCTATAGGTAGGGTGCAGCAGGAGAGAAGTCTTGCAAGAATGACTGTGGAGCAGCTATACAACAGTTTTACAAGATAAGAAGTTGGGGGAGAGTCTGGTGGTGTGAGGTAGTGAGTCTCTAGATAAGGTGCAGCAGGAGAGAAGTCTTGCAGGAATAACTTAGTAGCAGCTATAGGTGAGAAGGCGAGTAGTAGTTATCTGTATTGATCTGTATCTACATATCAGATCAGTGACTACAGGGCCTGAAGCTAGGATCTATGTTCCGATGATGCCAGAACAGACACACTGAGAGAGCCGGCTCGCACATCCAGCCTGACATTCACAGCTGGCGTAAACCAGTGAATCTCACACGCGCTTCCAGCGATTCTGACAACACGTCCCAGAATGACTGCTGTGTGAGACTGCCCTGCGGGTTAGGGAATGACAGCCGACAGTAACTCACAAATAGACTGGAAAGAACCCCGCAGGCGCTCTCACCTTTTTGAAGAGCCTAATGACATCCTCGCTGATGTGTGACAGCCTCACGATGACATTGTTAAGGAAGATGTCATTCATGGTGGCATGGTCCTTACTCTCACGCCGGGTCTGGGACAGAACCAAATACCAGCAGTTCACGGGTGACAGAAGGTGCTGATCCTTCCTAGAAGAACACAGTGATTAGTGCAAACTCCAGCAGTAATAGCAGAATACCTGTAAATTCACCCGATAGTGGGGCACAGAAAGACGGGAATAGAGTTCCATAACTGATTTACTGTATTCGATACAAGAATGGGTCACCCTGCACTGTTCTGTAATAAGATTACTGCAGGAAGTCTGATATGCATAGGGAAACATAACTTCCCCCTCAATCACATCTTTATATATATATATATATATACAGTATATATATATTCAGATCTGATGAGCTGCTGATAACACCTGTATTTGTGATTTATTTATTTTTTTACAGTAATAATCTCTTAGGCCCTGATTCAGAGCTGGTCGCTCTGAATCAGTGCCCACCTCCATTAATATGGAGCGTCCTCCTGGACGCTCGTATAGCTGTGGGTCACCACCCACAGCATATACGAGCGTGCAGGATGATGGTCGCGATGGTCTTGACCATCGCGACCATCGAAACTGCGAGCAAAAGCCTGCGGTTGAGTTTTTCAACCGCAAGGCCAGGAGTGATTTTGGCTCTATCAGAGCCAAAATCACTCCCACTGACATCACTAGTGATGTCAGTGGGGCCGGCTTCAGACGGTAGGCGTTCCCTTGGGAACGCCTCCGTCTGGCAGGCACGCCCACCAAAGGGAGCGTGCTATCAGTCACCATCGACAGCACGCCCCCTTTGATGAGACACTCCGAGCGAAGGAAAGTCCTTCGCTCGTCGGGTCTCGCGCATGCGCACGACGGAGCTCCCTCCGTCGTGCGCATGCGCAGTGGGGACCATCGACCCACTTGCGAGCGGACAGCCGCTCGCGAGTGGGTCTGAATGAGGGCCTTAATCTTTTAAATAAATCTCCCTGCCTGTATTCGCATGTTATATCCAAGCATTGGGAATGATGTCATAGACTCACTTCTGGCCCCTTATTTGCAGACCGCTTGCAAGCATTTAAGCAACGACATTTTCCTACAGAAACTATTCTGTCATTACAAGGACCTCTGGTAACACATGGAAACAATGTTATTTTTAGACCATTATAAGCCTTGGATGAAGCATAAGATAATTAAATGTATCACATGGCAGTTATCTGGGTTACAATGAGAACATTCTCATAGATCACAGGAGAGAGGGCAGGGACCTATGTCTCAGCCGTGTTATTAGACCAGCAGGAAAGAGGCATCAGGGCCCATCTGCGTGTCCCTATTAGGTACGACCGGGCGCTGCGCCCTCGCCGTGTGGCAGAACATTAACCCCCATCGGCCCCCCCACGTCGCCCTGCCACAACTTACTTGAAGTGATGTTGCTCCCGGGAGCTTCGGACCTTGGAGGAGAACCTCTCGGCCAGTTTCTCCAAGCTGCGGGAATACTCCAGCTCAATCTCTGCCTTCCTGCGGAAGAACTCCTGCAGGTCCTGGAGGAGCGCCAGCCGGGATTCGCACTGTTGCTCCAGGCACTTAAACTGTTCTACCAGCTGGCATCGGATCTCTGCAAAGGAATCACATAGAGGGGACATTACACTGCGGTCCCTCCAGGCAGATCATTAATATAGTTAGTGACGGGGGAAGGCGCCTGGGGAAAGAGGTCGTGTAATTAGACAGTACGTGAAGTTTCATGTGATCTGTGCAGAACAAAGAATTTCAATGTCACTTTAAAGTTCTTCTTCCCATCTTGTTTTATAGGTGATTGCAGACAAGGGAAGCGTCCGACTCGCCTGAGAGGTCAGGTGCTACCTTCAGACGACTGTAATTTGCGGGCTTGTAAGTGCCCACCTGCAGATTTGTACTAAATATGTTTATGGTTAGATTACAGGCTTTGATCTGTGCTTTTCAATCATGTATTTATATCATCAGACAGAGATGATCATTTCTTACCGTCCTGGCATACAACACAACGGTGTACTTTGGACATAGTTGTATTTAATGCAGTGAGCACAGCGGAGCTGTGCGGTGTCCAAGGGCAATAGAAATAAACAATTTTGCCTAGTGATATAAATACATAAGGCACAGAAATATATGAGAAGGGCACAAATTAAGGTTCTCTGAATAGGGGTAACTGCTCTAAAGAAAACACAGGCCCTGATTCAGAGCCGGTCGCTCTGACAGAGCGCACGCTCTGAATCAGGGCCATTTTTTTTTTTTTAGAACGGCTTCCTGGCCGCTCGCATAGCTGTGGTTGACCACCCACAGCTATAGCGAGCGGCCATGATGATGGTCACGATGGTCAAGACCATCGCGACACCATCAGGCTTGCGACGAGACCCTTGTGGTAGGGTCTCGTGGCCGCAAACCCCAGAGAGATTTCGGCTCTAACAGAGCCGGAATCTCTCCACTGACATCACTTGTGATGTTAGTGGGGCCGACCCCAGACGGTAGGCATTCTCATGGGAACGCCTCAAATCAACATCGACAGCACGCCCCCTATGATGCGAGACCCGGAGCGACGGATTGCCCGTCGCTATCCGGGTCTCGCGCATGCGCACGACGGAGCCGGCTTCGTCGTGCACATGCGCTCTGGGCCACCATCGACCCAGTTGCAAGCGCATAGCGCTTGCGACCGGGTCTGAATCAGGCCCACTGTATGGGTTATTCCAATGCTGGTGAGGTATAGAAGATAAACAGTGAACAGATAGACGCTTAATATATCGACAACAGATGGTATACAGACTATAGGTCAAAAGGGACAAAAGGTCTACACACACGTATAGTCGACACTGCAAATGATCAACACACATATGGTTGACACATATTTTTTGTAATTTAAGCCTAATCTTCACTCTAACCCTCCCCCTAGTGCCTATATCTAACCATAGCTCTCCCCCAAGTGCCTAATCCTAACTCTCCCCCAAGTACCTAACCTTAACCGTCCCCTTCCACAGTCTACCATAACCCTCTGGCAAGAGCCCCTAACTCTCCCCCAAGTGTCTAACACTAACCCTCCCCCTAGTGCCTAACCCTAACCCTCTTCCTAGTGCCTAACCCTCCCAGTGCCTAACCCTAAACCTCCCCCTAGTGCCTAACCCTCCCCCTAGTGCCTAACCCTCCCAGTGCCTAACCCTAAACCTCCCCCTAGTGCCTAACCCTCTCCCTAGTGCCTAACCCTCCCAGTGCCTAACCCTAACCCTTCTCCCTAGTGCCTAACCCTCCCCCTAGTGCCTAACCCTAACCCTCCCAGTGCCGAACCATAACCCTCCCCCTAGTGCCTAACCCTAACCCTCCCAGTGCCGAACCCTAACCCTCTCCCTAGTGCCTAACCCTCCCAGTTGTCTAACCCTAACCCTTCTCCCTAGTGCCTAACCCTCCCAGTGCCTATCTCTAACCTTCCCCCTAGTGCCTAACCCTCCCCCTAGTGCCTAACCCTCCCAGTGCCTAACCCTCCCCCTAGTGCCAAACTCTCCCAGTGCCTAACCCTCCCCCTAGTGCCTAACCCTCCCAGTGCCTAACCCTCCCCCTAGTGCCAAACTCTCCCAGTGCCTAACCCTAACCCTCCCCCTAGTGCTAAACTCTCCCAGTGCCTAACCCTAACCCTCCCCCTTAGTACCTAACCCTCCCCCTTAGTGCCTAACCCTAACCCTCCCCCTAGTGCCTAACCCTCCCAGTGCCGAACCCTAACCCTCCCCCTAGTGCCTAACCCTCCCAGTGCCTAACCCTAACCCTTCTCCCTAGTGCCTAACCCTCCCAGTGCCTAACCCTAACCCTCCCCCTAGTGCCTAACCCTAACCCTCCCAGTGCCGAACCCTAACCCTCCCCCTAGTGCCTAACCCTCCCAGTGCCTAACCCTCCCCCTAGTGCCAAACTCTCCCAGTGCCTAACCCTAACCCTCCCCCTCAGTACCTAACCCTCCCCCTTAGTGTCTAACCCTAACCGACCCCTTCCACAGCTTAACCCTAACCCTCCGGCAGGTGCCTAACCCTAATCTTAAAAATGTTGAAAAAAATCATAAAAAAATGTGACGACCATTTCGTGTCAACCATTTGCATTGTCGACCAATTGTCAGTCAACCTTTTGTCCCTGTCGACCTATTGAGTGTCTATCTAGACACTGATCTTTATTCCAGGTACCTTATAACATATGAGTGAAATGATAGGAAAGCGCACTCGTGATTAAAATGGTAACAATTAACTTTACTTAAATCAGTGCTCACATACATGTAAGTTTAAAACAGCGATCTTTCCCCATGGACGGTCCTCCGGCTCCTCCTAATACAGGACACCGCGCTTGTGGATAGCAGTCTCACGGACCAACGCCGGCTCTGGAACTGTGACGCACCCTGACGAAGTCATCAAGTGACGAAACGCGTTGGGCGTGGCCTGTGACGTGGACGTACTTGACGTCATCCGGCAGTTCCAGAGCCGGCGGTGGTCCATGAGACTGTTTTAAACTTACATGTACAGTATGTGAGAATTGATTTAAGTAAAGTCAATTGTTACCTTTTTAATCACGACTCATCCCAGAATCGTACGCTCCGTGGCTCGGAGCTGGGATGTAGCCGCACTTCATTGAGTTGAACTGAATACATCTGGAATATTTCAAAGGACCTCATGCGCATATACTGGATGTTTTCTCTGACCTTATAACATATATGTACACTTCTATATACTGTACTGATGGATCAATGGCTCAAAGAGCAGCCAGGATTTAGTTCCTGCCTTCCCCATCACCGTTATGTGGGAGGCAGCGGATTCCTTTAAGCTTGATGAACCCCTCTGGGGTGTTGGTGAGGACCAGGCTGGATCTGGTCTGACACTATATTAGATTAGAGACAGGTCACATTGGGAGATACCAGTACTAGTGAATAGGGGAGGATCCACCAGATCCTCACCTTACCCTAAAAGGGTCTCGTATAAAAAAAAATGTACTGGGGCAGCCTACGAATCAATAAGGTGATTCAAACAGGCGCTCACCGAACTCTGCAGTACCCACTAGTTATAAATCACATTATTTAAAAATAATAACACACAGATTCTAAGTAAATATCTAAGAAGGGGGTCTAAGCAATTAGCAAGTAACTTTCCAGCTCTTGAGGAACTGCAAGTCCCAGCATGACCAAATCTAAGCAATTAGTTGCTTAACTCTGTCTGGCACAGAGGATTGCATATGCTAGGCAGGGTTGGGTATGGGATGCTGGCACCCATAATCCCAATGCTGGCATCCCGACTGGGTTACCATGCCGACACCTACTGGTAAGTAGGCTAACCCTAACTCTACAGCTAAACCTAACTCTCCCCCCTGCAGCCTAACCCTTCTCATAGTGCCTAACACTAACCACTAACCAGCACCGGCATTCTGAGCACCAGAATCCCGATCACCGGGATCATAGCTGTATCCTGCTATACATGGGACCTCATTCAGACCCGGTCGCTGAGCGCTCGCAACCGGGTAGAGGTTTAGGCACTGCGCACGCAATTCTCTCGCTCCGGAGCTCACTACAAAAGGGGTGGCTGTTGATGGTGATCTTGACCATCGCGACCATCAACCTGGTCGGTCGCTAAAGCTGTGGGTTGAAAAGGCAAGTGGACGCCCTCATTCAGAGCGAGCGCTCACTTCTTGCGACCGACTCTGAATGAGGGCAATGCTGTCCCTGTGTGTATACATGGTCTCATGCTGTCCCTGTATGTATACATGGTCTCATGCTGTCCCTGTGTGTATACACGGTCTCATGCTGTCGCTGTGTGTATACATGGTCTCATGCTGTCACTATGTGTATACATGGTCTGGCACTGTGTGTATACATGATCTCATGCTGTCCCTGTGTGTATACATGGTCTCATGCTGTCCCTGTGTGTATACATGGTCTCATGCTGTCCCTGTGTGTATACATGGTCTCATGCTGTCACTATGTGTATACATGGTCTGGCACTGTGTGTATACATGATGTCATGCTGTCCCTGTGTGTATACATGGTCTCATGCTGTCACTATGTGAATACATGGTCTCATGCTGTCCCTGTGTGTATACATGGTCTCATGCTGTGGCTGTGTGTATACATGGTATCATGCTGTCGCTGTGTGTATACATGGTATCATGCTGTCGCTGTGTGTATACATGGTCTCATGCTGTGGCTGTGTGTATATATATATGGTCTCATGCTGTCACTGTGTACATACGGTCTCATGCTGTCTCTGTGTGTATACACGGTCTCATGCTGTCGCTGTGTGTATACACGGTCTCATGCTGTCCCTGTGTGTATACACGGTCTCATGCTGTCGCTGTGTGTATACACGGTCTCATGCTGTCCCTGTGTGTATACATGGTCTCATGCTGTCGCTTTGTGTATACATGGTCTTATGCTGTCCCTGTGTGTATACATGGTCTCATGCTGTGGCTGTGTGTATACATGGTCTCATGCTGTCGCTGTGTGTATACATGGTCTCATGCTGTCGCTGTCACTGTGTGTATACATGGTCTCATCCTGTCACTGTGTGTATACATGGTCTCATGCTGTCCCTGTGTGTATACATGGTCTCATGCTGTCGCTGTGTGTATACATGGTCTCATGCTGTCCCTGTGTGTATACATGGTCTCATGCTGTCCCTGTGTGTATACATGGTCTCATGCTGTCCCTGTGTGTATACATGGTCTCATGCTATCACTGTGTGTATACATAGTCTCATGCTGTCGCTGTGTGTATACATGGTCTCATGTTATCACTGTGTGTATATATATATGGTCTCATGCTATCACTGTGTGTATACATAGTCTCATGCTGTCCCTGTTTGTATACATGGTCTCATGTTGTCGCTGTCACTGTGCATCGCTGTCGCTGTCACTGTGCGTCGCTGTCGCTGTACATCGTCTCATGCTGTTGCTGTGTGTATACATAGTCTGTCGCTGTGTGTATACATGGTCTGTCGCTGTGTGTATACATAGTCTGTCGCTGTGTGTATACATGGTCTGTCGCTGTGTGTATACATGGTCTGTCGCTGTGTGTATACATGGTCTGTCGCTGTGTGTACACATGGTCTGTCGCTGTGTGTACACATGGTCTGTCGCTGTGTGTACACATGGTCTGTCGCTGTGTGTATACATGGTCTGTCGCTGTGTGTATACATGGTCTGTCGCTGTGTGTATACATGGTCTGTCGATGTGTGTATACATGGTCTGTCGCTGTGTGTATACATGGTCTGTCGATGTGTGTATACATGGTCTGTCGCTGTGTGTATACATGGTCTGTCGCTGTGTGTGTACATGGTCTCATGCTGTCACTATGTGTATACATGGTCTGTCGCTGTGTGTATACATGGTCGCATGCTGTCGCTGTCACTGTGTGTATACATGGTCTCATGCTGTCGCTGTCACTGTGTATACATGGTCTTATGCTATCACTGTGGACATACATGGTCTTATACTGTGTGTATACATGGTCTGTCGCTGTGTGTATACATGGTCTGTCGCTGTCTGTATACATGGTCTGTCGCTGTGTGTATATATGGTCTGTCGATGTCTGTATACATGGTCTGTCGCTGTGTATACATGGTCTGTCGCTGTGTGTATACATGGTCGCATGCTGTCGCTGTCACTGTGTGTATACATGGTCTCATGCTGTCGCTGTCACTGTGTATACATGGTCTTATGCTATCACTGTGGACATACATGGTCTTATACTGTGTGTATACATGGTCTGTCGCTGTGTGTATACATGGTCTGTCGCTGTCTGTATACATGGTCTGTCGCTGTGTATACATGGTCTGTCGCTGTGTGTATACATGGTCTGTCGCTGTCTGTATACATGGTCTGTCGCTGTGTATACATGGTCTGTCGCTGTCTGTATACATGGTCTGTCGCTGTCTGTATACATGGTCTGTCGCTGTGTATACATGGTCTGTCGCTGTGTGTATACATGGTCTGTCGCTGTCTGTATACATGGTCTGTCGCTGTGTGTATACATGGTCTGTCGCTGTCTGTATACATGGTCTGTCGCTGTCTGTATACATGGTCTGTCGCTGTGTGTATACATGGTCTGTCGCTGTCTGTATACATGGTCTGTCGCTGTGTGTACACATGGTCTGTCGCTGTGTGTACACATGGTCTGTCGCTGTGTGTACACATGGTCTGTCGCTGTGTGTATACATGGTCTGTCGCTGTGTGTATACATGGTCTGTCGCTGTGTGTATACATGGTCTGTCGCTGTGTGTATACATGGTTTGTCGCTGTGTGTATACATGGTCTGTCGCTGTGTGTGTACATGGTCTCATGCTGTCACTATGTGTATACATGGTCTGTCGCTGTGTGTATACATGGTCGCATGCTGTCGCTGTCACTGTGTGTATACATGGTCTCATGCTGTCGCTGTCACTGTGTATACATGGTCTTATGCTATCACTGTGGACATACATGGTCTTATACTGTGTGTATACATGGTCTGTCGCTGTGTGTATACATGGTCTGTCGCTGTCTGTATACATGGTCTGTCGCTGTGTGTATACATGGTCTGTCGATGTCTGTATACATGGTCTGTCGCTGTGTATACATGGTCTGTCGCTGTGTGTATACATGGTCGCATGCTGTCGCTGTCACTGTGTGTATACATGGTCTCATGCTGTCGCTGTCACTGTGTATACATGGTCTTATGCTATCACTGTGGACATACATGGTCTTATACTGTGTGTATACATGGTCTGTCGCTGTGTGTATACATGGTCTGTCGCTGTGTGTATACATGGTCTGTCGCTGTGTGTACACATGGTCTGTCGCTGTGTGTACACATGGTCTGTCGCTGTGTGTATACATAGTCTGTCGCTGTGTGTATACATGGTGCGTCGCTGTGTGTATACATGGTCTGTCGCTGTGTGTACACATGGTCTGTCGCTGTGTGTACACATGGTCTGTCGCTGTGTGTACACATGGTCTGTCGCTGTGTGTATACATGGTCTGTCGCTGTGTGTATACATGGTCTGTCGCTGTGTGTATACATGGTCTGTCGCTGTGTGTATACATGGTCTGTCGCTGTGTGAATACATGGTCTGTCGCTGTGTGTATACATGGTCTGTCGCTGTGTGTGTACATGGTCTCATGCTGTCACTATGTGTATACATGGTCTGTCGCTGTGTGTATACATGGTCGCATGCTGTCGCTGTCACTGTGTGTATACATGGTCTCATGCTGTCGCTGTCACTGTGTATACATGGTCTTATGCTATCACTGTGGACATACATGGTCTTATACTGTGTGTATACATGGTCTGTCGCTGTGTGTATACATGGTCTGTCGCTGTCTGTATACATGGTCTGTCGCTGTGTGTATATATGGTCTGTCGATGTCTGTATACATGGTCTGTCGCTGTGTATACATGGTCTGTCGCTGTGTGTATACATGGTCGCATGCTGTCGCTGTCACTGTGTGTATACATGGTCTCATGCTGTCGCTGTCACTGTGTATACATGGTCTTATGCTATCACTGTGGACATACATGGTCTTATACTGTGTGTATACATGGTCTGTCGCTGTGTGTATACATGGTCTGTCGCTGTCTGTATACATGGTCTGTCGCTGTGTATACATGGTCTGTCGCTGTGTGTATACATGGTCTGTCGCTGTCTGTATACATGGTCTGTCGCTGTGTATACATGGTCTGTCGCTGTCTGTATACATGGTCTGTCGCTGTGTGTATACATGGTCTGTCGCTGTCTGTATACATGGTCTGTCGCTGTCTGTATACATGGTCTGTCGCTGTGTATACATGGTCTGTCGCTGTGTGTATACATGGTCTGTCGCTGTCTGTATACATGGTCTGTCGCTGTGTATACATGGTCTGTCGCTGTGTGTATACATGGTCTGTCGCTGTCTGTATACATGGTCTGTCGCTGTCTGTATACATGGTCTGTCGCTGTGTGTATACATGGTCTGTCGCTGTGTGTATACATGGTCTGTCGCTGTCTGTATACATGGTCTGTCGCTGTGTGTATACATGGTCTGTCGCTGTCTGTATACATGGTCTGTCGCTGTGTGTATACATGGTCTGTCGCTGTCTGTATACATGGTCTGTCGCTGTGTGTATACATGGTCTGTCGCTGTGTGTATACATGGTCTGTCGCTGTCTGTATACATGGTCTGTCGCTGTGTGTATACATGGTCTGTCGCTGTGTGTATACATGGTCTGTCGCTGTGTGTATACATGGTCTGTCGCTGTGTGTATACATGGTCTGTCGCTGTCTGTATACATGGTCTGTCGCTGTCTGTATACATGGTCTGTCGCTGTGTGTATACATGGTCTGTCGCTGTCTGTATACATGGTCTGTCGCTGTGTGTATACATGGTCTGTCGCTGTCTGTATACATGGTCTGTCGCTGTGTGTATACATGGTCTGTTGCTGTGTGTATACATGGTCTGTCGCTGTGTGTATACATGGTCTGTCGCTGTCTGTGTAAGCAGGCAAAGACTTTGGGTCTGATTCTGAGTTGGGAGCAAAGCAAAAAAAAACAAAAATAAATAACTTTGCACCTATGTAACTTGTAACACCATGCTGCACTTCAGGGGGGCAGATGTAATGTGGGAGTGGCTAGCCTAAGCCCAAATCTAAATTACAGTGTAAGAATAAAACTGTCCAGAATCTGTGGGCTACATGCAACAGCAGCCAGTGTTTACCCTGCATGTAAAATAAATGTATTTTCCCCTCTGCATTGCAATATGGTTTATTTCAGATACAAAGTTCTTTGCTTTCTTTGTTTTTGCTTTGGTCCCCCAATGTGATTTTGCTTTTTTGTTTTTTTAAACATTTTTTTTCCTCTCTCAGCTCATTACGCTTGAACATTATTCCACCTGTATTACCGCAGGCAGCAGAACTCAGGTAACTAATGTACATTGTAAATCAGCCTCTTACACATATCACCCATTGTTAGATCATAGGAGCTATGTTCTATTTCTATCTGCTGACTCCTAACATCTGGCCCTTCCCTCTGGCTGATGTCAGGACCTTGGACAGCTGCATGTGATGTCCACGAGGTCCTCACCATCTCCTGCTTCTAATGCTCCTGTGGCTTCTGCTGTAGGTGGTGCAGACTGATAACCTACTGTACGATCTCTGCCCTGCAGGAAAAGCCAGGAGGGATTTACCATGTGCTGAACATACAAAAGACATAGACATATATAATAACATGTTTGTAGAGGAAGCACATCTGTAACAGATAGGTGGGTCTGTTCAGCTACAACTGCTGGTACATTAGAAACGTTGCAACTATCTCTCCCATCATGTCATCAGTGGGTCATTCATAGTTTTACGCATTTTGCCTTTCAAATGTATGGGTAACGATTGGTACGCAACAAATGTGAGACGTTTATATGCTAAATTATGAATGTGTCGCCAGATGCTTCCAAATCAACAAACTCAGAATTCCCGTGTCAGGCGTACAGCAGTCATACAAGCGTTAATAAGGACGCCGAATGATAACGCAAAGATACAGCTTGGTAGTGCTAATGGTGAATATGGAAGTCGCTCTCCCCTATTTGTACACAATAAAGTAATGTAAAAAGGAATCACAGACACAAGATATAACATCGTCTTGACAGTAATAAATAAATGTGAAAGTTGCATATACATATATGTACCTCGGGGTGCAGACACATTATGCTACATCTCGAGGGGTCGTGTCACACTTACTGCACTTGCACTAGCTCAGCCTAAGCCAGAGGGCGCAGAGGGTGGAGCCTAATGGTCTGTGGGTGGTCAAAGGGATTATAACCTCTCACATATTAATTAGTAAAAGCTTATTGTATGATTACTTTTATTTACTATCCCTAAAACAACAGTTGCTCAATTAGAAAAAAAAAAATTGCAGCACCTTAAGTTTGTCATTATTTGTCCATTTCTTATACAGATAAACAAATTAATCTCCATTTCCAACCATACTGAAGAGACTGTATGTAGTATTCCACACCTACCACCCCCAACATGACCTGACCACTGTACATGATCATAATACACATCTATTACACTGTATACAGACATAGGACACTACACCCCCAACATGACCTGACCAATGTACATGATCATAATACACATCTATTACACTATATACAGACATAGGACACTACACCCCCAATATGTCCTGACCACTGTACATGATCATAATACACATCTATTACACTGTATACAGACATAGGACACTACACCCCCAACATGACCTGACCACTGTACAAGATCATAATACACATCTATTACACTGTATACAGACATAGGACACTACACCCCCAACATGACCTGACCACTGTACATGATCATAATACACATCTATTACACTGTATACAGACATAGGACACTGCACCCCCAACATGACCTGACCACTGTACATGATCATAATACACATCTATTACACTATATACAGACATAGGACACTACACCCCCAATATGTCCTGACCACTGTACATGATCATAATACACATCTATTACACTGTATACAGACATAGGACACTACACCCCCAACATGTCCTGACCACTGTACATGATCATAATACACATCTATTACACTGTATACAGACATAGGACACTGCACCCCCAACATGACCTGACCACTGTACATGATCATAATACACATCTATTACACTGTATACAGACATAGGACACTGCACCCCCAACATGACCTGACCACTGTACATGATCATAATACACATCTATTACACTGTATACAGACATAGGACACTACACCCCCAACATGACCTGACCACTGTACATGATCATAATACACATCTATTACACTATATACAGACATAGGACACTGCACCCCCAACATGACCTGACCACTGTACATGACCATAATACACATCTATTACACTGTATACAGACATAGGACACTACACCTCCAACATGTCCTGACCACTGTACATGGCCATAATACACATCTATTACACTGTATACAGACATAGGACACTACACCCCCAACATGTCCTGACCACTGCAGATGACCATAATACAATTCTATTACAATGTATACAGACATAGGACACTACACCCCCAACATGTCCTGACCGCTGTACATGATCATAATACACATCTATTACACTGTATACAGACATAGGACACTACACCCCCAACATGTCCTGACCGCTGTACATGATCATAATACACATCTATTACACTGTATACAGACATAGGACACTGCACCCCCAACATGACCTGACCACTGTACATGATCATAATACACATCTATTACACTGTATACAGACATAGGACACTACACCCCCAACATGTCCTGACCGCTGTACATGATCATAATACACATCTATTACACTGTATACAGACATAGGACACTGCACCCCCAACATGACCTGACCGCTGTACATGACCATAATACACATCTATTACACTGTATACAGACATAGGACACTACACCCCAACATGACCTGACCACTGTACATGACCATAATACACATCTATTACACTGTATACAGACATAGGACACTACACCCCCAACATGACCTGACCACTGTACATGACCATAATACACATCTATTACACTGTATACAAACATAGGACACTACACCCCCAACATGACCTGACCACTGTACATGACCATAATACACATCTATTACACTGTATACAGACATAGGACACTACATCCCCCAACATGTCCTGACCACTGTACATGATCATAATACACATCTATTACACACTATACAGACATAGGACACTACACCCCCAACATGACCTGACCACTGTACATGATCATAACACACATCTATTACACTCTATACATACATAGGATAGTACACCCCAACATGTCCTGACCACTGTACATGATCATAATACACATCTAATACACTATATACAGACATAGGACACTACACCCCCAACATGACCTGACCACTGTACATGATCATAATACACATCTAATACACTATATACAGACATAGGACACTACACTCCCAACATGACCTGACCACTGTACATGACCATAATACACATCTATTACACTGTATACAGACATAGGACACTACATCCCCCAACATGTCCTGACCACTGTACATGATCATAATACACATCTATTACACACTATACAGACATAGGACACTACACCCCCAACATGACCTGACCACTGTACATGATCATAACACACATCTATTACACTCTATACATACATAGGATAGTACACCCCAACATGTCCTGACCACTGTACATGATCATAATACACATCTAATACACTCTATACAGACATAGGACACTACACCCCCAACATGACCTGACCACTGTACATGATCATAATACACATCTAATACACTATATACAGACATAGGACACTACACTCCCAACATGTCCTGACCACTGTACATGATCATAACACACATCTATTACACTGTATACAGACATCGGACACTACATCCCCCAACATGTCCTGACCACTGTACATGATCATAATACACATCTATTACACTATATACAGACATAGGACACTACACCCCAGACATGTCCTGACCACTGTACATGATCATAATACACATCTAATACACTATATACAGACATAGGACCCTACACCCCCAACATGACCTGACCACTGTACATGATCATAATACACATCTAATACACTATATACAGACATAGGACACTACACTCCCAACATGTCCTGACCACTGTACATGATCATAATACACATCTAATACACTATATACAGACATAGGACACTACACTCCCAACATGTCCTGACCACTGTACATGATCATAACACACATCTATTACACTGTATACAGACATCGGACACTACATCCCCCAACATGTCCTGACCACTGTACATGATCATAATACACATCTATTACACTGTATACAGACATAGGACACTACATCCCCCAACATGTCCTGACCACTGTACATGATCATAATACACATCTATTACACTGTATACAGACATAGGACACTGCACCCCCAACATGACCTGACCGCTGTACATGATCATAATACACATCTATTACACTGTATACAGACATAGGACACTACACCCCCAACATGTCCTGACCGCTGTACATGATCATAATACACATCTATTACACTGTATACAGACATAGGACACTGCACCCCCAACATGACCTGACCGCTGTACATGACCATAATACACATCTATTACACTGTATACAGACATAGGACACTACACCCCAACATGACCTGACCGCTGTACATGACCATAATACACATCTATTACACTGTATACAGACATAGGACACTACACCCCCAACATGTCCTGACCGCTGTACATGATCATAATACACATCTATTACACTGTATACAGACATAGGACACTGCACCCCCAACATGACCGGACCACTGTACATGATCATAATACACATCTATTACACTGTATACAGACATAGGACACTACACCCCCAACATGTCCTGACCGCTGTACATGATCATAATACACATCTATTACACTGTATACAGACATAGGACACTACACCCCCAACATGTCCTGACCGCTGTACATGATCATAATACACATCTATTACACTGTATACAGACATAGGACACTGCACCCCCAACATGACCTGACCACTGTACATGATCATAACACACATCTATTACACTCTATACAGACATAGGATAGTACACCCCAACATGTCCTGACCACTGTACATGATCATAATACACATCTAATACACTCTATACAGACATAGGACACTACACCCCCAACATGACCTGACCACTGTACATGATCATAATACACATCTAATACACTATATACAGACATAGGACACTACACTCCCAACATGTCCTGACCACTGTACATGATCATAACACACATCTATTACACTGTATACAGACATCGGACACTACATCCCCCAACATGTCCTGACCACTGTACATGATCATAATACACATCTATTACACTATATACAGACATAGGACACTACATCCCCAACATGTCCTGACCACTGTACATGATCATAATACACATCTAATACACTATATACAGACATAGGACACTACACCCCCAACATGACCTGACCACTGTACATGATCATAATACACATCTAATACACTATATACAGACATAGGACACTACACTCCCAACATGTCCTGACCACTGTACATGATCATAATACACATCTAATACACTATATACAGACATAGGACACTACACTCCCAACATGTCCTGACCACTGTACATGATCATAACACACATCTATTACACTGTATACAGACATCGGACACTACATCCCCCAACATGTCCTGACCACTGTACATGATCATAATACACATCTATTACACTATATACAGACATAGGACACTACATCCCCAACATGTCCTGACCACTGTACATGATCATAATACACATCTATTACACTGTATACAGACATAGGACACTACACCCCCAACATGACCTGACCACTGTACATGATCATAATACACATCTATTACACTGTATGCAGACATAGGACACTACACCCCCACCATATCCTGACCACTGTACATGACCATAATAAACATCTATTACACTGTATACAGACATAGGACACTACACCCCCAACATGACCTGACCACTGTACATGACCATAATACACATCTATTACACTGTATACAGACATAGGACACTACACCCCCAACATGACCTGACCACTGTACATGACCATACACATCTATTACACTGTATACAGACATAGGACACTACACCCCCAACATGTCCTGACCACTCTACATCACCATAATACACATCTATTACACTGTATACAGACATAGGACACTACACCCCCAACATGACCTGACCACTGTACATGATCATAATACACATCTATTACACTATATACAGACATAGGACACTACACCCCCAACATGTTCTCACCACTGTACATGATCATAATACACATCTATTACACTATATACAGACATAGGACACTACACCCCCAACATGTTCTCACCACTGTACATGATCATAATACACATCTATTACACTGTATACAGACATAGGACACTACACCCCCAGCATGTCCTGACCACTGTACATGATCATAATACATCTATTACACTGTATACAGACATAGGACACTACACCCCCAACATGTCCTGACCACTGTACATGATCATAATACATCTATTACACTGTATACAGACATAGGACACTACACCCCCAACATGTCCTGACCACTGTACATGATCATAATACATCTATTACACTGTATACAGACGTAGGACACTACACCCCCAACATGACCTGACCACTGTACATGATCATAATACACATCTAATACACTATATACAGACATAGGACACTACACCCCCAACATGTCCTGACCGCTGTACATGACCATAATACACATCTATTACACTGTATACAGACACAGGACACTACACCCCCAACATGACCTGACCGCTGTACATGATCATAATACACATCTATTACACTGTATACAGACATAGGACACTACACCCCCAACATGTCCTGACCACTGTACATGATCATAATACACATCTATTACACTGTATACAGACATAGGACACTACACCCCCCAACATGACCTGACCACTGTACATGATCATAATACACATCTATTACACTGTATACAGCCATAGGACACTACACCCCCAACATGACCTGACCACTGTACATGATCATAATACACACCTATTACACTGTATACAGACATAGGACACTACACCCCCAACATGTCCTCACCACTGTACATGACCATAATACACATCTATTACACTGTATACAGACATAGGACACTACACCCCCAACATGACCTGACCACTGTACATGACCATACACATCTATTACACTGTATACAGACATAGGACACTACACCCCCAACATGTCCTGACCACTCTACATCACCATAATACACATCTATTACACTGTATACAGACATAGGACACTACACCCCCAACATGACCTGACCACTGTACATGATCATAATACACATCTATTACACTATATACAGACATAGGACACTACACCCCCAACATGTTCTCACCACTGTACATGATCATAATACACATCTATTACACTATATACAGACATAGGACACTACACCCCCAACATGTTCTCACCACTGTACATGATCATAATACACATCTATTACACTGTATACAGACATAGGACACTACACCCCCAGCATGTCCTGACCACTGTACATGATCATAATACATCTATTACACTGTATACAGACATAGGACACTACACCCCCAACATGTCCTGACCACTGTACATGATCATAATACACATCTATTACACTCTATACTGACATAGGACACTACACCCCCAACATGTCCTGACCACTGTACATGATCATAATACATCTATTACACTGTATACAGACATAGGACACTACACCCCCAACATGACCTGACCACTGTACATGATCATAATACACATCTAATACACTATATACAGACATAGGACACTACACCCCCAACATGACCTGACCACTGTACATGATCATAATACACATATAATACACTATATACAGACATAGGACACTACATCCCCAACATGTCCTGACCACTGTACATGATCATAACACACATCTATTACACTGTATACAGACATCGGACACTACATCCCCCAACATGTCCTGACCACTGTACATGATCATAATACATCTATTACACTATATACAGACATAGGACACTACACCCCCAACATGACCTGACCACTGTACATGATCATAATACACATCTATTACACTGTATGCAGACATAGGACACTACACCCCCAACATGTCCTGACCACTGTACATGATCATAATACACATCTATTACACTGTATACAGACATAGGACACTACACCCCCAACATGTCCTGACCGCTGTACATGATCATAATACACATCTATTACACTGTATACAGACATAGGACACTACACCCCAACATGACCTGACCACTGTACATGACCATAATACACATCTATTACACTGTATACAGACATAGGACACTACACCCCCAACATGTCCTGACCACTCTACATCACCATAATACACATCTATTACACTGTATACAGACATAGGACACTACACCCCCAACATGACCTGACCGCTGTACATGATCATAATACACATCTATTACACTATATACAGACATAGGACACTACACCCCCAACATGTCCTGACCGCTGTACATGGCCATAATACACATCTATTACACTGTATACAGACATAGGACACTACACCCCCAACATGACCTGACCGCTGTACATGATCATAATACACATCTATTACACTGTATACAGACATAGGACACTACACCCCCACCATGTCCTGACCACTGTACATGACCATAATAAACATCTATTACACTGTATACAGACATAGGACACTACACCCCCAACATGTCCTCACCACTGTACATGACCATAATACAAATCTATTACACTGTATACAGACATAGGACACTACACCCCCAACATGACCTGACCACTGTACATGATCCTATTACACTGTATACAGACATAGGACACTACACCCCCAACATGTCCTGAACACTCTACATCACCATAATACACATCTATTACACTGTATACAGACATAGGACACTACACCCCCAACATGACCTGACCACTGTACATGATCATAATACACATCTATTACACTATATACAGACATAGGACACTACACCCCCAACATGTCCTGACCACTGTACATGGCCATAATACACATCTATTACACTGTATACAGACATAGGACACTACACCCCCAACATGACCTGACCACTGTACATGATCATAATACATCTATTACACTATATACAGACATAGGACACTACACCCCCAACATGTTCTCACCACTGTACATGACCATAATACACATCTATTACACTGTATACAGACATAGGACACTACACCCCCAACATGACCTGACCGCTGTACATGACCATAATACACATCTATTACACTGTATACAGACATAGGACACTACACCCCCAACATGTCCTGACCACTGTACATGATCATAATACACATCTAATACACTATATACAGACATAGGACACTACACCCCCAACATGACCTGACCACTATACATGACCATAATACACATCTATTACACTGTATACAGACATAGGACACTACACCCCCAACATGTCCTGACCGCTGTACATGATCATAATACACATCTATTACACTGTATACAGACATAGGACACTACACCCCAACATGACCTGACCACTGTACATGACCATAATACACATCTATTACACTGTATACAGACATAGGACACTACACCCCCAACATGTCCTGACCACTGTACATGATCATAATACACATCTATTACTCTGTATACAGACATAGGACACTACACCCCCAACATGACCTGACCGCTGTACATGATCATAACACACATCTATTACACTCTATACAGACATAGGACACTACACCCCCAACATGTCCTGACCGCTGTACATGATCATAACACACATCTATTACACTGTATACAGACATAGGACACTACACTCCCAACATGACCTGACCGCTGTACATGACCATAACACACATCTATTACACTGTATACAGACATAGGACACTACACCCCCAACATGACCTGACCGCTGTACATGATCATAACACACATCTATTACACTGTATACAGACATAGGACACTACACCCCCAACATGTCCTGACCGCTGTACATGATCATAACACACATCTATTACACTCTATACAGACATAGGACACTACACCCCCAACATGACCTGACCGGTGTACATGATCATAATACACATCTAATACACTCTATACAGACATAGGACACTACACCCCCAACATGTCCTGACCACTGTACATGATCGTAATACACATCTATTACACTCTATACAGACATAGGACACTACACCCCCAACATGACCTGACCACTGTACATGACTATAATACAATTCTATTACACACTATACAGACATAGGACACTACACCCCCAACATGACCTGACCACTGTACATGACCATAATACACATCTATTACACTGTATACAGACATAGGACACTACACCCCCAACATGACCTGACCACTGTACATGATCATAATACACATCTATTACACTGTATACAGACATAGGACACTACACCCCCAACATGACCTGACCACTGTACATGACCATAATACATCTTTTACACTCTATACAGACATAGGACACTACACCCCTGTCGAAGCTGAATAATTGGCTGAGACAAGTTCAGTTTAACATGTAATCGCGACGACGCCATCTTCCGACTGGCCGCAAGACGCCATCTTGAAAATGAGATCGCAAGACGCCATTTTGCGAATGGCCGCCTAAGCGCCATTTTAGATAAACTCACATGTTAGTACATGTGGCGATGATACTATTAGCACCATGCGATTGCATCTTTCACCATTTCTCATACACACATTAATACACACAATTGCGCTGTTAACTAGTCACATATTAGCGAATGCATAGGACTTTGTATGAAACCGCTGTTTTATTAGCTTTATGCGCACGCATCTGCCCTAAGTTAACTAGCGTCCTTATATCAAACCTCGAATACTCACACATTACATATTCACACATAAGGTTTAATAAGCTTTAAAGTATATGATTTAAGTTGGTTCAGTTAGTTTAAATGCTGAGAAATAAAGATATTTGATAACTAAGGTTTTATACATGCTAAACAAGTCGTGTTTGGTTTCGTACTGTTGCGTACTCTTTTTACAGTATTCCGGTGTTATCGGTGGGGAGATCGCATCATGCATTCTCGAGTTATGGATCGCAGAGCCTACAAGCAACAAAATGTATATTTCATGAACAACTGTTAGGAAGGGGGCGGGAAGGGAAAGATCCCGAACTGTTAGAGGCAGGGAGAGTCTATTTGAACCAGCCTGTTAAATGCTCTGTAACAGATGCTTCTCCCCTGGGAACCAATGACATCAGCAACAAACTTCTCTATTGTCCTGTCTATTCTGGGGGGGTATAAATATGTGTGCTCAAACGCTGGGTTCTTAGTCTTCGTGCTGAATGACGAGGGGTCTCTTGCTGATGCCTATCTTCAGGTCCAGAAGCGCTGCATATGTATACTGTACTTGGGTCTGTATAATTCCTTTTGCGCCTAAATTGTGTTTGGATCAATTGCGTGTAACTGTCTGAACTTTTACTTGAATAACACTTGTGCTTTGGAACCACAGATTCCAGGTCTAAGTCTTTATTTACTGTATGACTGCGTACGCAAATTAGCGTCATCCTTAGAGGTTTATAGGAAGGATTTTAGAAGGTACAGGCAGGGGTATATAGAGGTTCTGATCCAGTAACGTTACCCCCAACATGACCTGACCACTGTACATGATCATAATACACATCTATTACACTGTATACAGACATAGGACACTACACCCCCAACATGTCCTGACCACTGTACATGATCATATTACACATCTATTACACTGTATACAGACATAGGACACTACACCCCCAACATGGCCTGACCACTGTACATGATCATATTACACATCTATTACACTGTATGCAGACATAGGACACTACACCCCCAACATGACCTGACCGGTGTACATGATCATAATACACATCTATTACACTCTATACAGACATAGGACACTACACCCCCAACATGACCTGACCGCTGTACATGATCATAATACACATCTATTACACTCTATACAGACATAGGACACTACACCCCCAACATGTCCTGACCACTGTACATGACCATAATACACATCTATTACACTGAAGGCAGACATAGGATACTACACCCCCAACATGACCTGACCACTGTACATGATCATAATACACATCTATTACACTGTATACAGACATAGGACACTACACCGCAACATGACCTGACCCCTGTACATGATCATAATACACATCTATTACACTGTATACAGACATAGGACACTACACTCCCAACATGTCCTGACCACTGTACATGACCATAATACACATCTATTACACTCTATACAGACATAGGACGCTACACCCCAAACATGTCCTGACCACTGTACATGATCATAATACACATCTATTACACTGTATACAGACATAGGACGCTACACCCCCAACATGACCTGACCACTGTACATGATCATAATACACATCTATTACACTCTATACAGCCATAGGACACTACACCCCAGACATGTCCTGACCACTGCACATGATCATAATACACATCTATTACACTGTATACAGACATAGGACACTACACCCCCAACATGACCTGACCGCTGTACATGGCTATAATACAGATCTATTACACTTTATACAGACATAGGACACTACACCCCCAACATGACCTGACCACTCTACATCACCATAATACACATCTATTACACTGTATACAGACATAGGACACTACACTCCCAAGATTACCTGACCACTGCACATGACCATAATACACATCTATTACACTGTATACAGACACAGGACACTACACCCCCAATATGACCTGACCACCCCACATGATCATAATACACATCTATTACACTGTATACAGACATAGGACACTACACCCCCAACATGACCTGACCACTGTACATGACCATAATACACATCTATTACACTGTATACAGACACAGGACACTACACCCCCAACATGACCTGACCACTCTACATCACCATAATACACATCCATTACACTGTATACAGACATAGGACACTACACCCCCAACATGACCTGACCACTGTACATGACCATAATACACATCTATTACACTGTATACAGACATAGGACACTACACCCCCAACATGACCTGACCACTGTACATGACCATAATACATCTTTTACACTCTATACAGACATAGGACACTACACCCCTGTCGAAGCTGAATAATTGGCTGAGACAAGTTCAGTTTAACATGTAATCGCGACGACGCCATCTTCCGACTGGCCGCAAGACGCCATCTTGAAAATGAGATCGCAAGACGCCATTTTGCGAATGGCCGCCTAAGCGCCATTTTAGATAAACTCACATGTTAGTACATGTGGCGATGATACTATTAGCACCATGCGATTGCATCTTTCACCATTTCTCATACACACATTAATACACACAATTGCGCTGTTAACTAGTCACATATTAGCGAATGCATAGGACTTTGTATGAAACCGCTGTTTTATTAGCTTTATGCGCACGCATCTGCCCTAAGTTAACTAGCGTCCTTATATCAAACCTCGAATACTCACACATTACATATTCACACATAAGGTTTAATAAGCTTCAAAGTATATGATTTAAGTTGGTTCAGTTAGTTTAAATGCTGAGAAATAAAGATATTTGATAACTAAGGTTTTATACATGCTAAACAAGTCGTGTTTGGTTTCGTACTGTTGCGTACTCTTTTTACAGTATTCCGGTGTTATCGGTGGGGAGATCGCATCATGCATTCTCGAGTTATGGATCGCAGAGCCTAAAAGCAACAAAATGTATATTGTTAGGAAGGGGGCGGGAAGGGAAAGATCCCGAACTGTTAGAGGCAGGGAGAGTCTATTTGAACCAGCCTGTTAAATGCTCTGTAACAGATGCTTCTCCCCTGGGAACCAATGACATCAGCAACAAACTTCTCTATTGTCCTGTCTATTCTGGGGGGGTATAAATATGTGTGCTCAAACGCTGGGTTCTTAGTCTTCGTGCTGAATGACGAGGGGTCTCTTGCTGATGCCTATCTTCGGGTCCGGAAGCGCTGCGTATGTATACTGTACTTGGGTCTGTATAATTCCTTTTGCGCCTAAATTGTGTTTGGATCAATTGCGTGTAACTGTCTGAACTTTTACTTGAATAACACTTGTGCTTTGGAACCACAGATTCCAGGTCTAAGTCTTTATTTACTGTATGACTGCGTACGCAAATTAGCGTCATCCTTAGAGGTTTATAGGAAGGATTTTAGAAGGTACAGGCAGGGGTATATAGAGGTTCTGATCCAGTAACGTTACCCCCAACATGACCTGACCACTGTACATGATCATAATACACATCTATAACACTGTATACAGACATAGGACACTACACCCCCAACATGTCCTGACCGCTGTACATGACCATAATACACATCTATTACACTGTATACAGACATAGGACACTACACCCCCAACATGTCCTGACCGCTGTACATGGCCATAATACACATCTATTACACTGTATACAGACATAGGACACTACACCCCCAACATGTCCTGACCACTGTACATGACCATACACATCTATTACACTGTATACAGACATAGGACACTACATCCCCAACATGACCTGACCACTGTACATGACCATAATACACATCTATTACACTCTATACAGACATAGGACACTACACCCCAGACATGTCCTGACCACTGCACATGATCATAATACACATCTATTACACTGTATACAGACATAGGACGCTACACCCCCAACATGTCCTGACCACTGTACATGACCATAATACACATCTATTACACTCTATACAGCCATAGGACACTACACCCCAGACATGTCCTGACCACTGCACATGATCATAATACACATCTATTACACTGTATACAGACATAGGACACTACACCCCCAACATGACCTGACCGCTGTACATGGCTATAATACACATCTATTACACTTTATACAGACATAGGACACTACACCCCCAACATGACCTGACCACTCTACATCACCATAATACACATCTATTACACTGTATACAGACATAGGACACTACACCCCCAACATGTCCTGACCGCTGTACATGGCCATAATACACATCTATTACACTGTATACAGACATAGGACACTACACCCCCAACATGTCCTGACCACTGTACATGACCATACACATCTATTACACTGTATACAGACATAGGACACTACATCCCCAACATGACCTGACCACTGTACATGACCATAATACACATCTATTACACTCTATACAGACATAGGACACTACACCCCAGACATGTCCTGACCACTGCACATGATCATAATACACATCTATTACACTGTATACAGACATAGGACGCTACACCCCCAACATGTCCTGACCACTGTACATGACCATAATACACATCTATTACACTCTATACAGCCATAGGACACTACACCCCAGACATGTCCTGACCACTGCACATGATCATAATACACATCTATTACACTGTATACAGACATAGGACACTACACCCCCAACATGACCTGACCGCTGTACATGGCTATAATACACATCTATTACACTTTATACAGACATAGGACACTACACCCCCAACATGACCTGACCACTCTACATCACCATAATACACATCTATTACACTGTATACAGACATAGGACACTACACTCCCAACATTACCTGACCACTGCACATGACCATAATACACATCTATTACACTGTATACAGACATAGGACACTACACCCCCAATATGACCTGACCACCCCACATGATCATAATACACATCTATTACACTGTATACAGACATAGGACACTACACCCCCAACATGACCGGACCACTGTACATGACCATAATACACATCTATTACACTTTATACAGACACAGGACACTACACCCCCAACATGACCTGACCACTCTACATCACCATAATACACATCTATTACACTGTATACAGACATAGGACCCTACACCCCCAACATGACCTGACCACTGCACATGAGCATAATACACATCTATTACACTGTATACAGACATAGGACCCTACACCCCCAACATGACCTGACCACTGTACATGACCATAATACACATCTCTTACACTGTATACAGACATAGGACACTACACCCCCAACATGACCTGACCACTGTACATGATCATAATACACATCTATTACACTGTATACAGACATAGGACATTACACCCCCAACATGACCTGACCACTGTACAAGACCATAATACATCTTATACACTGTATACAGACATAGGACACTACACCCCCAACATGACCTGACCATTGTACATGATCATAATACACATCTATTAGACTCTGTTCAGACATAGGACACTACACCCCCAACATGACCTGACCACTGTACATGATCATAATACACATCTATTCCACTCTATACAGACATAGGACACTACACCCCCAACATGTCCTGACCGCTGTACATGATCATAATACACATCTATTACACTATACACAGACATAGGACACCACACCCCCAACATGACCTGACCACTGTACATGATCATAATACACATCTATTACACTGTATACAGACATAGGACACTACACCCCCAACATGACCTGACCACTGTACATGACCATAATACACATCCATTACACTGTATACAGACATAGGACACTACACCCCCAACATGACCTGACCACTGTACATGACCATAATACACATCTATTACACTGTATACAGACATAGGACACTACACCCCCAACATGACCTGACCACTGTACATGATCATAATACACATCTATTACACTGTATACAGACATAGGACACTACACCCCCAACATGACCTGACCACTGTACATGATCATAATACACACCTATTACACACTATACAGACATAGGACACTACACCCCCAACATGTCCTGACCACTGTACATGACCATAATACACATCTATTACACCTTATACAGACATAGGACACTACACCCCCAACATGACCTGACCACTGTACATGACCATAATACACATCTATTACACTGTATACAGACATAGGACACTACACCCCCAACATGACCTGACCACTGTACATGTCCATCATACACATCTATTACACCTTATACAGACATAGGCCCTGATTCAGAGCCAGACGCTCTTTAAGAGCGCTCGCTCTGAATCAGGGCGTTTTTGTTTTTTTAGGAGCCGGCTTCCTGGCTGCTCGCTAAGCTGTGGGTGACCACCCACAGCTTTTGCGAGCGTCCAGGTGATGTTCGTACAATCACGACCATCGGGCTTGTGATGAGACCCTTTTGGTAGGGTCTCGTTCCCGCAAGCTCCAGTGAGTTTCCTGCTCTAATAGAGCAGGAAGCTCAACTACTGACATCACGAGTGACGTCAGTAGGGCCGCCCTCAAATGGCAGGCGTTTCTTCGGGAACGCCTCCGTTTGGCCAGCCACCTCCTCCTCCCCGCCTACAAAACGGGGTGAGCTGTTGATCAACATCGACAGCCGCCCTGTTTTGTTGCGAGCCCCGGAGCGAGTGATTTCTCGCTCGCCCCGGGGCTCGCGCACGCGCAGTGCGCACTGCATGGCCATCGACCCGCTTGCGAGTGCATAGCGCTTGCGAGCAGGTCTGAATCAGGCCCATAGGACACTACACCCCCAACATCACCTGACCACTGTACATGATCAAACTGTTCTTGGATGGTTGGGAGAAGTTGCGCTTTGTAGGATGTTTTGGTACCGTTCTTTATTCATGGCTGTGTTCTTAGGCAAAATTGAGTGTGAGCCCACTCCCTTGGCTGAGAAGCAACCCCACACATGAATGGTCTCAGGATGTTTTACTGTTGGCATGACACAGGACTGATGGTAGCGCTCACCTTTCCTTCTCCGGACAAGTGTTTTTCCAGATGCCCCAAACAATCTGAAATGGGATTCATCAGAGACAATAACTTTACCCCTGTCCTCAGCAGTCCTATCCCTGTACCTTTTGCAGAATATCAGTCTGTCCCTGAGGTTTTTCCTGGAGAGAAGTGGCTTCTTTGCTGACCCTCTTAACACCAGGCCATCCTCCAAAAGTATTCATCCTGTGTCATACCAACAGTAAAGCATCCTGAGACCATTCATGTGTGGGGTTGCTTCTCAGCCAAGGGAGTGGGCTCACACTCAATTTTGCCTAAGAACACAGCCATGAATAAAGAATGGTACCAAAACATCCTCCAAGAGCAACTTCTCCCAACCATCCAAGAACAGTTTTGTGATGAACAATGCCTTTTCCAGCATGATGGAGCACCTTGCTATAAGGAAAAAGTGATAACTAAGTGGCACGGGGAACAAAACATCAAAATTTTGAGTCCATGGCCAGGAAACTCCCCAGACCTTTATCCTATTGAGAACTTGTGGTCAATCCTCAAGAGGCAGATGGACAAATAAAAACTCACAAATTCTGACAAACTCCAAGCATTGATTAGGCAAGAATGGGCGGCCATCAGTCAGTATGTGGACCAGAAGGTGAGTGACAGCATGCCAGGGCGAATTGCAGAGGTCTTGAAAAAGAAGGGTCAACACTGCAAATATTGACTCTTTGCTTAAACTTAATGAAATTGTCAATAAAAGCCTTTGACATAAAATGCTGTAATGTTACCTCAGTATACCATAGTAACATCTGACACTTATGTAATATTGGAATGTTACCTCAGTATACCATAGTAACATCTGACACTTATGTAATGCTGTAATGTTACCTCAGTATACCATAGTAACATCTGACACTTATGAAATGCTGTAATGTTACCTCACTATACCATAGTAACATCTGACACTTATGTAATGCTGTACTGTTCCCTCAGTATACCATAGTAACATCTGACACTTATGTAATGCTGTAATGTTACCTCACTATACCACAGTAACATCTGACACTTATGAAATGCTGTAATGTTACCTCAGTATACCATAGTAACATCTGACACTTATGTAATGTCTGTAATGTTACCTCAGTATACCATAGTAACATCTGACACTTATGTAATGTCTGTAATGTTACCTCAGTATACCATAGCAACATCTGACACTTATGTTATGCTGTAATGTTACCTCAGCATACCATAGTAACATCTGACACTTATGTAATGCTGTACTGTTCCCTCAGTATACCATAGTAACATCTCACACTTATGTAATGCTGTAATGTTACCTCAGTATACCATAGTAACATCTGACACTTATGAAATGCTGTAATGTTACCTCACTATACCATAGTAACATCTGACACTTATGTAATGCTGTACTGTTCCCTCAGTATACCATAGTAACATCTGACACTTATGTAATGCTGTAATGTTACCTCACTATACCACAGTAACATCTGACACTTATGAAATGCTGTAATGTTACCTCAGTATACCATAGTAACATCTGACACTTATGTAATGTCTGTAATGTTACCTCAGTATACCATAGTAACATCTGACACTTATGTAATGTCTGTAATGTTACCTCAGTATACCATAGCAACATCTGACACTTATGTTATGCTGTAATGTTACCTCAGTATACCATAGTAACATCTGACACTTATGAAATGCTGTAATGTTACCTCAGTATACCATAGTAACATCTGACACTTATGTAATGCTGTAATGTTACCTCAGTATATCATAGTAACATCTGACAAAAAGGTCTAAAAACACTGAAGCAGCAAACTTTGTGAATAGAATTTGAATTGAATTTATTTGTTATAATCAGCAAAACAAGTTTGACAGATGAAATTACGTTACACAAAACATGCTAAAAAACAGTGAAATAGCATTCCATGGTAGAGGTTGTTACAGACAGTTACATAAAATAATGATAATGATTTAACTAAAGAGATACATTCATAGCATTCAGCATGCGCACAGCAGATGGAAGAAAACTAACAAACTTTGTGAAAACCAATACTTGAGTCATTCTCAAAACTTTTGGCCATGGCTGTATTTGTGAATGAAAATTTGTAACATTGTTAATGTTGGAATAAGACCCTGAGAGGCCCATTTATCAAAGTGTATTTGAGGTATAATCCCCGAAAACACCCGTTCTCGGGGGTTTACCTCAAATACTAAGTATCCCTCGTATGTATGAAGGAGGGACCGCAGCAGGTATCTCCGATACCTGCTGTGATCCCTCCATCATCGCTGGCAGCCGCTTCCCCCATAGGTTTCTGTGCGGGAAGCGATGTTGCCAAATTTACCAATATCAGGAATGTGATGCATTCCAGATATTGGCCCCCGTAACTAACGCCATCTGAAGATGGTGTTAGCCGCTGCCTGCGGCCTATGGGCTACACTGCGGACTATTAGCCGGCGGAGGGATCCGCCGGAACCCTCCCCATCTATGGCGGATGTGCATGTGCATTCCACGGGACAGCGCATAAGGCAGCACCCCCTGTACTGGCCGTCCGCTCTCCGGAGATCTCCTCATACAGCTTCAGCGGGCATTCCATTGGTGGCAGCTACCGCTTTCTTTCCCTTGGTGGGGGCTACTGGTTCCTTTCCCTTGGTGGGGGCTACTGGTTTCTTTCCCTTGGTGGGGGCTATCACTTCCTTTCCCTTGGTGGGGGCTATCACTTCCTTTCCCTTGGTGGGGGCTATCGCTTCCTTTCCCTTGGTGGGGGCTACCGGTTGCTTTCCCTTGGAGAGGGCTACCGGTTGCTTTCCTTTGGCATAGGCTACCAGCTCCTTTCCTTTGGTGGCAGCTACAGGTTACATTCCCATGACAGGGGCAACCATTTAATCGGTAACCATCGATGGTGAGCTAGGGGGCATATGCAGTGGACATAGGGCCTGATTCAGACCCACTCGCGAGCGGCTGTCCGCTCGCAAGTGGGTCGATGTTCTGGACTGAGCATGCGCACGACGGAGGGAGCTCCGTCGTGCGCATGCGCCAAACGCGACGAGCGAAGGAAAGTCCTTCGCTCGTTGTGTCCGATCAAAGGGGGCGTGCTGTCAATGTTGATTGACAGCACGCCCCCTTTGGTAGGCGTGCCGGGGGCATGCCTCCCTGACGGGGGCGTTCCCACGGGAACGCCTCCCGTCAAAAGCCGGCCCACTGACATCACTAGTGATGTCAGTGGGAGTGATTTTGGCTCTGATAGAGCCAAAATCACTCCGGAGCTTGCGGTTGAAAACCTCAACCGCAGGCTCCGGCTCGCAGTTTCGATGGTCGCGATGGTCACGACCATCGCGGCCATCAAAATGCACGCTCGTATAGCCTGTGGGTGGTGACCCACAGCTATACGAGCGTCCAGGAGGACGCTCCATTTTCATGGAGACCGGCCCTCATTCAGAGCGTGCGCTCTGCTCAGAGCGTACGGCTCTGAATGAGGGCCATAATTTCCACTGGAGCGGGAACATTGACGGATGTCAACCATCAGTTTCCAATGGCCATTCTTATTCTCAACTGAGCATGAGTGGACACCCCCATAGTAGCCGTACCCCCTGACTGCAAACTTCTGCTTCTCCCGCAGAGGCTGCTATTACCTAAACTTTGCTGGAAAATGTAGTCGCTCTTGCACAAGCCATGCAGCATGGCGGGGCCATGGCTGACTTTGCATTGCGTATTGGCTGTTTTGCTCTTTGTAAATAACCTCCTCCACGTACAGGCGACAAATATACTACAGCTTGTTTCTGTACTGTTGCTTGAAAAGTGTGTGGAATCAAAGCAACACACACTAAGGGCAGGGTGGGTAAATCAAACCCACCTGTGCTGAATTTAGCCACCTCTGCTCATGCATGGTTATCCTTAGTACCTGGACTGTGAATGGGCCATGGGCACAAGAGCGACATGTCATGAATACAGTTCCGGCATCCCCTCACTCTAACGGTTCATTTGAGGCATAAATGAGGCTAAACTAAGTCGTATTTCAGGAGAAAATCAGAAACACTGAAATAAATGTATGGCTGGTTCTGAAGTATTTTAGGCTTTGATGCGATACTTCCCGGAGTGTCCAGCAAAAGAAAAGCAACCCCTATTTCATCTCTCTTTATTCAGATTATTCATGGTTGTTTCAAAGAGAAATAGTGGAAGAGGGAACCGGAGAACATCAAACAGATACTATAAGCATTCCTGACAGGAAATAATCGGCAAACACTTCAGTCACAGCTCAGTTCTAGATAACAAAACACTTTATCTAAAGGACATATTTCGATGGTCGCTGCCCCAACAGGTCTGCAGTACCCTGACTTATGGATGCAGTTCCATGGGCGAGGAAGTGCGCTTGTCGTAAGCCTAGCACCATCTCCGCAACTAGACAGGCAGCGCAGTTGCTAATTTTTAGCCCCGTATTGTACAGTGGGGCAAAAAAGTATTTGGACAGCCACCGATTCTGCAAGTTGTTGCACTATAAAAGATGAGAGAGGTCTGTAATTTCCATCATAGGTACACTTTAACTGTGAGAGACAGAATCTGAACAAAAAATTCCAGAAATCACATTGTATGATTTTTAAACAATTTATTTGTATATTCTTGCGGAAAATAAATATTTGGACACCTACCAACCAGCAAGAATTCTGGCTTTCACAGACCTGTTACTTCTTCTTTAGGAAGCTCATCTATCCTCCACTCGTTACCTGTATTAATGGCACCTGTTTGAACTGGTTACCTGTATAAAAGACACCTGTCCACACCCTCAAACAGTCAGACTGCAACCTCTCCACCATGGCCAAGACCAGAGAGCTGTCCAAGGACACCAGGGACAAAATTGTAGACCTGCACAAGGCTGGGATGAGCTACTCGACAATAGGCAAGCAGCTTGGTGAGAAGAGATCAACTGTTGGTGCAATTATTACAAAATGAAGAAATACAAGATCACTGACAATCTCCCTCGACCAGGGGCTCCATGCAAGATCTCACCTCGTGGGGTATCAATGATCTTGAGAACGGTGAGGGATTAGCCCAGAACTACATGGGGGGACTTGGTCAATGACCTCAAGAGAGCTGGGACCACAGTCACAAAGGTTACCATTAGTAACACACTACGTCGTCATGAATTCAAATCCTGCAGCGCCCGAAAAGGTCCCCCTGCTTAAGCCAGCACATGTCCAGGCCCGTCTAAAGTTTGCCGGTGACCATCTGGATGATCCAGAGGCGGATTGGGAGAATGTCATGTGGTTAGATGAGACCAAAATTGAACTTTTTGGTATAAACTCCACACGCCGTGTTTGGAGGGAGTAGAATGATGAGTGGCATCCCAAAAACACCATACCCACTGTGAAGCATGGGGGTGGAAACATCATGCTTTGGGGATGCTTTTCTGCAAAGGGGACAAGATGACTGATCCGTATTACGGAGAGGATGAATGGGGCCATGTAACGTGACATTTTGGGGAAAAACCTCCTTCCCTCAGTAAGAGCATTGAAGATGCAACGTGGCTGGGTCTTCCAGCATGACAATGACCCCGAACACACTGCCCGGACAAGTAAGGAGTGGCTTCATAAGAAGCATTTCAAGGTCCTGGATGGGCCTAGCCAGTCTCCAGACCTCAACCCAATAGAAAATCTGTTTAGGGTGTTGAAAGTCCGTGTTGCCCGGCGACAGCCCCAAAACATGACACATCTAGAGAAGATCTGCATTGAAGAGTGGGCCAAAATACCTGCTGCAGTGTGTGCAAACCTGGTCAAGAACTGCAGGAACGTTTGACCTCTGTAATTGCCAACCGAGGTTACTTTACAAAGTATTGAGTTTATTTTTTTTTCCGAAAGAATATACAAATAAATTGTTTAAAAATCATACAATGTGATTTCCGGAATTTTTTGTTCTGATTCTGTCTCTCACAGTTGAAGTCTATATATGATGGAAATTACAGATCTCTCTCATCTTTTAAAGTGCAACAACTTGCACAATCGGTGGCTGTCCAAATTGTTTTGCCCCACTGTATATATGACCCTTATATGTAATCCTTCCCTCTCATGCTGACAACGAGATACATAGTTTGTTAGACGGGTGCTCCTGCCATTTTATTCCGAAGCCCGCAGTCTTTCATGTCCCATCGGAAAGGGGAAATTAAATCTGCTGACTGTCTGGACCAGATATATGGTCGCTTGAGTGTTCTTTATCTATTCACCATAAAAGAACAAAAAAAAAAAAAGAGTTCCAGACATGACATGAAACCCACATCCAATACAGCATAATGCCCAGAGATAAAACGTCTCGCCATAAATAACCCTGTCCTCCATTAACCATTTAGCAGTAATGTTAATCAATAACCAGCCCAGGCCCAGCGGGTAGATTGATCCACAAGATTTACTGACTCAGCAATACACCTGATTTAATGGCAGATTTGCTGAGTTAAAACTATCTGATGTCTGACGTCGTAAACCGTGAAAACCTCTCTGCCTAATTGCAGGGGCTGAGGGATGGGGGGATGCTCCATTCTGTTTTCCAAATACGCTAATCCCACTGTCCGTATATAACATGCAGATTTCAGCAGTTATCTGCTTAAGCAGAGGTACAGATGTTAATGTAACCACCATCATACTAGCAATGAGATTACCGCTGGATTTATACTTGTGCATAGGTTGTGTACAGCCTTGTGTATACCTACAGGGCAAAACAACGGCCCCACCGTTGCTTCTTGGCCAGCAGGTGTCGCTGTTACTCTCAGCTGCGCCTGGAGAGATAAAGGGGCGTGAGGTGGCCTGCGTCTCTCTAATGTGCCCCTCTGCATAAAAAGTCGCACCATCGGTCGCACCTCTGCCACAACTTCGGACATTACGGCAGCCTGATGGTTGCTCAGAACGTCCGTCTGAACATGGACGCCGAAATCACTGCAACTGCGCGAAAAAAAGTCGCAGCCCATGACAGCGACACGCCCGCGTCTGAATAGCCACCCCATCAGCTCCTAACTGTCATGTCATAGGCTGTGTTTGAAAAATGACAGTTAGGAGCTGGTTGGCACCTTATCTCCGTCCACTATATCTCCATTCAAGGCTTAGTAAATAGACCCCTCAGTCCCAAAGCCACCAGACACATGCGTTCTATGGAGGTAAGGGACAGTTTCAGGCTGAAGTGGCTGATTTTGAGTTGGCAGCAAAGAGCCAGCAACTTTGCACCTGGGTAACACCATGCTGAGCCGCAGGGGGTGCAGATGTATAATGGGCCGTGCTCGCTGATCATAGATTCCCGACTATCGGGAATCTGCGCGTGTGCAGGAACCATTCTGCGAGTGTGCAGAATGGGTCCTGCGTAGTCGCACGCAGACCCTTGAATTCCTGTGCCTGATTGACAGACAGAGGCATTTAAGGGGCGGTGCGGGGGCAGGTACGGCCAGCGTTCCCGGAAACCACGATGGGTGCGATGGTGATCCCTGCCCGCGACTTCCTTCGCAGTGCTGGAATCACAAATGCAGCAGCTGGTGTCATGGTGGCATAATAGCAAGGATCGCAATTGCCTGCGTGCAGCTCTGCAATTTGCGACTCTTGCTGAATCAGGCATAATTTGCAGAGAGATGTAGATTTGGGGCGTGTCCAATCTCAGATCTACATTGCAGTGTAAGAATAACATTCTGTCCAGTATTTGTGGGCTACATGCAACAGCAGCCGGTATTTACCCTGCATGCAAACATAATAGAGGTCTCCCATATCCAAAATGCTTGGGATGTTGGATATGGGAATATTCCGTAGTTTGGAATATGTGCACACCATAATGAGAGATCCTGGGAATGGGACCCAAATCTAAGCACAGAAAGCATTTATGTGTTATATACACCTTATACACACAGCCTGAGGGTCATTATATACATCTTATACACACAGCCTGAGGGTAATTTTATACAATATGTTTAATCATTTTGTGCCTTAAACAAAGTTTGTGTACATTGAACAATCAATAAACAAAGTGTCACTATCTCAGTCATGCTAAAAAATATTCCGTATTTCGGGATATTTGGATATGGGAGACTCCTCCTGTAAAGTGCAGAATGGTTTGTCCTGGTGCAAAGTTACTTTTTTTTTTTTCTTTTCTCCCAACTCAGAATCAGTTCTCCTTATCGGCGTCCTATTTAGTTAGTTGGTTGGTTTATTGCTCTTGTGTTACTCCAGAGATACAGTATGCCACCTTACAGTTACTGTACCCATTATAAATCATGTTGTATTGGTTACTTTGTATATGTCCTGTACAGCTCTGCAGAAACTTTGTGGCACCTTAAAATAAAGGAAAATACTAATACTGCACTCCCTCAAACAATAAAAATCTCTCTGTGCGTCTGATTCAGTACAGATCCCAACTGCGAAGATATGATAATCCTCTACGATCGATATGCCGTCGCAGCACAACATAAGGACGCCCACCTTACCTTACACACATCCGTAATACTTACCAGAATTGCGAAACCATCGGTAACATCAAGTACAATCACAGCCTCACGCACACTTGCACATGGTCTGACCTTACTCAGGAATTGCTAACCTCCTCGCACGCTGTGAGTACACAAGCTGCATATGGCATCAAAGTGGATAATTTATGCACGCCCCTGTAATGGCCTTCAAAAGCACTGGAACGCCTGTGTTCGCCATGCTCCTCATCGGCCCTCTTGATCAGTTCCAGAGTTACTTATCTGCCTAGGGTTGTTGCTGATTGGTGTTGGGCCTCCAGTTCCTTCCTACTTTCACCAAAACCTCTTTCACTTATCTTCTGATTACTTGGCCAGACAGATCTAGTGCCTTATTTACCAACAAGTTTTACCATACGCAACGCGTGATAAAACTTGTTGCATATGATAATGTTGCTCGAGCCAATCAGCTCCCAACTGTCATCTGTTTGAAAAATGACAGTTGAGAGCTGATTGGCTGGAGCGCCATTTATCATACGCAACAGGTTTTAAAACTTGTTGTGCGTGATAAAACTCGTTGATTAATGAGGCCCTTAGCGACACTTCCCCCTGCCTTCTGCTGTAGGACCTGTGATGTTCTCCTCAACTGATATTCTTCATTTAATCTCCAGTGAAGGCTTTTTCCTCCTTGTGTTGGAAGATGCCCACACCCTATCCAGAGATGGGAAGCAAATTTAGGCTTACACCATCCATCTCTTTCTGAGCATAAGCTGTCTCATCATATTAATGAAGACGTTACTGACCACATATGAAACTGGACAGACCTAAAAGTCTTAGCGTGTACCACCCTCTTCAAGATTAGGAGTCTCACAAACATTCCAGATTTCAAATTAAATTGTACAAATAGATGGAGACTGATCAAAATTACCCAGCAACTGTCTGCTCTACCGATACGCTAGTAAAGAGATCCTGAAAACCTGCACCATTGGGGAATCCTAGTATTAATATGATTAGAAGATTTTGCCTTATCGTCATTGATCCCTACTTATTATTTGGCAGTTATGAGGACAAATTCAAATCCATACTAACCAGACAATTTTAATTACATATTTTTTTAATCATTCATCTTCATTTGCTTTCCAACACCTTCTCTGAGTATTTACATACGCAACCATTCCCCCTGCTTAATCTGCTCCCCACCAAGACCTCCGCGTATGGTACGGCCCACATGGCTTGCCACTGTCTCTGGCCTGAGATGCAGAAATTTCCCGGCAGAGTTAAATATCGCTCTGCAGTCATGCATGATCTGGTTGGACCCATTCCCAGAGTTGCCAAGGTTACGGGGGGGGAAAGATCCGCGCTTCGGAGACAGGACCGTCCGATATCTCTGCATACCTGATCTCACACTGAGAACAGGAACCGTTATAGCCAGCCGGCTGGAACCATGCCTCAATTGTGTCTGGGCGCCCACACAACACCCACTTCAAAAATTTCATATTAACCGCCGCATTACCAGGGCACCACAGATGAAAATGCGGTTTTGGGTTTAGGGAAATGTAAACAATTTAAGATCTTCCCAAAGAGCAAGGACGTCCTTTTCAAACCAGTTTAGAAGCCACGGCTCTGTTATATCAAAACAACTGTTATAAAACTGTTCTATCATTTTATTTTAATGTTCACACTGATTTATAGAGTGGCTGCAAATTCAGCAGTGAACAAAATTAGTGATAAAACAAGACATGGAGGCATCGGGCTTCGATCACAAGCTTCCGATCTACGGCCACCTCAAGGACTGCGCCCACGAGCACTCCTACAACGAAACCGCCGCCATCCACCCCTCTTCCGTCTAGTTTCCCAGTAAGACAGGCCTCGACGCTGTGTGACTGCGAAGCTGCAATGCTTTTCCCTTCCACATGACACGAAGACAGAGACATCACTGGCGTCAGGAGAGGAGAACGCCACTTAGCCATGAAGAGGTTAAGGCTCCCCCGTTCCCGCCCGCCCTGTTATATGTGTAGGGAGAGTCAGATGCGGGTTAGCCAGAGATGTCAGGAGAATTGGGAAACAGGATCTCTGGCCATTTCTGCAGTTTAGTACAGAGGTGGGTGGGAGGGAGGGAGAGACGGAAAGACAAAAGCGAGAGGTAGGGAGAGAAAGAGGCAGAAGAGAGAGGAAGGAATGAGAATCTGCCATTACAGAATGGTCATTATCTCTCTATAATGACAAGAAGTGGACTCTTAATTTGATTATTTATTTTATTGCAACCTATGTAGGAGGATCTAGAATTCCTCATGTAGCTGAGGTTTGTCCTGTTTCCACCCAAGGAAGGCTGAGAAATAACGGGGCTCATACACAGCGAGCAATACGCCAGGTAGCGCAGCATGTCTTGTGTGATTTGCACACATTTTGCACGCATCTAACCTTACAGCTGGAGAGCGTGGTGGGAAGGGGTGTTCTATCCAAGGCAAAGATCGGTAAGGGCGCGTTCCGCTGCCGCGGCCCATGCGTACCAGCAATAATGCGGTACATGATATATATATATATATCGCTGCTAGATCCCAATTGTTATGATTATTTTTTTTTCTAGGGAGCAACAAAAAGGACTCTCTGCTACATGGTCACGTGGCAGCGAGTCCAGCCCTAGCACAATACCCTAGCCCGCAACGTCAGGGGTCTCCCAGTTATGGAACGTTTGTAACTCTGTGACAGCAACAGTATCAATTATTTCTGCAATTATTAAATTCGCCAATAGGAAAAGCATCTGTTTGGCATTTATATACAGTCAGGTGCATAAATATTGGGACATTGACAGAATTTTCAGATTTTGGCCTCTATTCACCACCACAATGGCTTTGAAATGAAACAAACAAGATGTGCTTTAACTGCAGACTTTCAGATTTAATTTGAGGGTAATTACATCCAAATCAGGTGAACGGTGTAGGAATTACAACGGTTTCTATATGTGCCTCCCACTTTTTAAGGGGCCAAAAGTAATGGGACTATCAACTCAAAAGCTATTTCATGGACAGGTGTGGGCTATTCCCTCGTTATTTCATTATCAATTAAGCAGGTAAAAGGTCTGGAGTTGATTCTAGGTGTGACATTTGCATTTGGAATCAGTTGCTGTCGACTCTCAATATGAGATCCAAAGAGCTGTCACTATCAGTGAAGCAAGCCATCATTAGGCTGAAAAATCAAAACAAACCCATCAGAGAGATAGCAAAAACATTAGGTGTGGCCAAATCAACTGTTTGGAACATTCTTAAAAAGAAAGAACACACCGGAGAGCTCAGCAACACCAAAAGACCCGGAAGACCATGGAAAACAACTGTGGTGGATGACAGAAGAATTATTTCCCTGGTGAAAAAAACCCCTTCACAACAGTTGGACAAATCAAGAACACTCTCCAGGAGGTAGGTGTATATGTGTCAAAGTCAACAATCTAGAGAAGACTTCACAAGAGTGAATATAGAGGGTTCACCACAAGATGTAAACCATTGGTGAGCCACAAAAACAGGAAGACCAGATTAGAGTTTGCCAAACAACATCTAAAAAAGCCATTACAGTTCTGGAACAACATCCTATGGACAGATGAGACAAAGGGCCTGATTCAGACCCACTCGCAAGTGGCTGTCCGCTCGCAAGTGGGTCGATGGTGTACACTGCGCATGCGCACGACGGAGGGAGCTCCGTCGTGCGCATGCGCCAGACGCGACGAGCGAAGGACTTTCCTTCGCTCGTTGTGTCTGATCAAAGGGGGCGTGCTGTCGATGTTGATTGACAGCACGCCCCCTTTGGTGGGCGTGCCGGGGGCATGCCTTCCAGACGGGGGCGTTCCCAAGGGAACGCCTACCATCAGAAGCCGGCCCACTGACATCACTAGTGATGTCAGTGTGAGTGATTTTGGCTCTGATAGAGCCAAAATCACTCCGGGCCTTGCGGTTGAGAAACTCAACCGCAGGCCCCGGCTCGCAGTGGCGATGGTCGCGATGGTCAAGACCATCGCGGCCATCAATCTGCACGCTCGTATAGGCTGTGGGTGGTGACCCACAGCTATACGAGCGTCCAGGGGGACGCTCCATAATTATGGAGGACGGCCCTCATTCAGAGCGTGCGCTCTGCTCAGAGCGTCCGGCTCCGAATAAGGGCCAAAGATCAACTTGTACCAGAGTGACGGGAAGAGAAGAGTATGGAGAAGGAAAGGAACTGCTCATGATCCAAAACATACCACCTCATCAGTGAAGCATGGTGGTGGTAGTGTCATGGCGTGGGCATGTATGGCTGCCAATGGAACTGGTTCCCTTGTATTTATTGATGATGTGACTGCTGACAAAAGCAGCAGAATGAATTCTGAAGTGTTTCGGCCAATATTATATGCTCATATTCAGTCAAATGCTTCAGAACTCATTGGACGGCGCTTCACAGTGCAGATGGACAATGACCCGAAGCATACTGCAAAAGCAACCAAAGAGTTTTTTAAGGGTAAAAAGTGGAATGTTATGCAATGGCCAAGTCAATCCCCTGACCTGAATCCAATTGAGCATGCATTTCACTTGATGAAGACAAAACTGAAGGGAAAATGCCCCAAGAACAAGCAGGAACTGAAGACATTTGCAGTAGAGGCCTGGCAGAGCATCACCAGGGATGAAACCCAGCGTCTGGTGATGTCTATGCGTTCCAGACTTCAGGCTGTAATTGCCTGCAAAGGATTTGCAACAAAGCATTAAAAAGTGAAAGTTAGATTTAGGATTGTTTAGTTTATCCCATTACTTCTGGCCCCTTAAAAAGTGGGAGTCACATATAGAAACCGTTGTAATTCCTACACCGTTCACCTGATTTGGATGTAATTACCCTCAAATTAAATCTGAAAGTCTGCAGTTAAAGCACATCTTGTTTGTTTCATTTCAAAGCCGTTGTGGTGGTGAATAGAGGCCAAAATATGAAAATTCTGTCAATGTCCCAATATTTATGCACCTGACTGTACATCGCATATTATCTATCGTGCCCAACAAATAAGCTATCTGCTGGCTAAGCGCGGAGGAACAGATCACAGCTACCGTAGAACCGTCACTGGCTGCATGTGGGACGTAGATTCATTCTATAGCCTGATACAGAGAATGACCACGTGATACACTGATGTGACAATAGGTACAAGGCCAATTACACAGCAGAACTACATAACAATGAACGTGCCGCACGACCTTGTGTGAAATATGTAAGAAGCACAGAAAACGATGGGCGGACGAGAGAACCAGCTGTAGTTAGATGTTGGATACAAGGCTCTGGAATATCTGCTGGAAAGACAAGGATGAGATATAAAGAGGGAGTAAGCATTTGCCGTGTAGTAACTTGGGGGAGATTTTAAAATAACGTAAAAGCCAATATAAGTAAGGCTTCCGTTTGGAATGTCGACAATGAAAAGGTCGATAGACAACTGGTCGACACCAGATGGTCAACATGGAAGAAAGTCGGCATGATAAAAAGTCGAGAGTGCAGAAAGCCAACAGGTTCAAAAGTTGACAAGGAAATGGTCCATACAGAAATTAGGGTTCTTTTAGGATGAGGTACTTACGGGTTAGGCTGCGGAAGGAACGGATAGGTTTAGGCACTTACTGAACGGTTAGGTTTAGAGTAAAGGTGAAGATTAGGGTTAGGAAAAAAAAAAAGACCAAAAACATGAGTCGACCATTTCCATGTCGACCTTTAGACTCATGTCAACCTTTTGTACCTGTCGACCTTCTAGACTGTCTTAACGTTTGTCCTGTCGACCATTTTTTGCATGTCGACCTTCCGATGTCTACCAAAAGATGAAGTCCAGATGAGAGGACGAAACGCGTTGGGACCCTGACCTTGCACTTTATGAACTCTTCCTAATAAAACATTTGGAAAAGATAAGCTGTAAATCCGATTTATTTAAAAATATATTTATATATTTTAACTAAAAATCGTTATTTATTGTCTTTTAGTATCAGCTTTTTCTCTATCATTTCTGCGTATTTATGTATTATATATTATTGTGTATTGTCTATGAAATGTTTTCCTTAATTAAAAATATATTTTTTTATGCATATTGATTATGAGGTTTTAAGTATATCTATTTATACCCATATATAATTACACTTCTGTATTTATTGCACTAAGTCACTTTTCTGTCACTGTCCTGGATAAGGACAAGGATATAGATATACTTTTTGCACAGGTTGCAAGATTTTGCACATATTTTATTGGTTCACTGTATATGCCCTAGGAGGCGCTTGTGGTCAGCTACATTGCTGAATTGATTCTTGTATTAAGGTGGCTCAGCCACGGCCACCATTTCTGTTGACCAAGCAGACACCTTACACTTAACAAGGGAGTGCTACATATACACATATTATTACTATTATATAAGCTATTATAAAACACACAATTGTGAAAGATATTTCACGTTAAACAGAGTGGATACATTTGGCGCTGTTTTCTTCTATTGATTTATGTAAAGAATGTCGACCTTTTGTATCACACCCATAAGTAATTAGAAGTTAGGAGGGGATACGCAATCCCGACCGCCGGCTTCCCGAATCCTCTATCCCGCCTAGGGTTCAATGACAGGCGTCTAAAATCTAGACGCCTGTCATTTTCCCGACGCCGGGAGACAGGCGCCACGGCATCCCGATCGAAGGGATGCCGGGCACCGCAAGGGGACAGCCGCGGGGGGGGGGGGAGGTTAGGTTTAGGGCACCCAGGGGGAATTAGGGTTAGGCACCCCCCCGGGAGGGTTAGGCTAGGGGGAGGGATGGTTAGGCACCCCCGGGGGGGACTTAGGGTTAGGCACCCCCCCGGGGGACTTAGGTTTAGGCAGCGGGGAAGGGGGGGGGTTAGGGTTAGGCACTTAGAGGGGGGAGGTTAGGGTAAGGCACTTGGGGGGGAGGTTAGGGTTAGGCACCCCTAAGGAGGGTTAGGGGGGTTGGTTAGGTTAGTTTATACTTACCTTAGGGATGATCGGGATTTCCAACGCTGTTGGGCTTCCGCTGCCAGGCTCTGCTGTTTTGTCGGGCTGCCGCAGCTGGGAATCGAACTGCCGGTCATGCGGCAGCCGGCTTTTCATACCGAATGCGTTAGGAGATCGAGTACGTAGTGCATGGATTTAGAAGTTGATCAAGTGGAAATGGTAAATGAAATGTTGAACACACAAGAATGAGAAGGACCTGACCTGATTTATGCTGGATGACAAAATCAGAGCACAAATGTACAATGAAATTAGGTCTAATTTTTTCGCACAATAAACCTGGGAGAACTCGGGGGCCTGAGTTTTGCTCAGGAAATAAAGTTATATGAACCTATTCCCACTTTTCCTGTTCATTTGTGCTCAGTTGGAGAATAAATCATTGGAAAACAGGGACTGCACTGGGAAAACCAGGATATGCGGGAACCCTAGGTGAGCTAGATCATGGCTATAGCCTGGTACGTAGAGGTCAGGATGACTTGGTGCATAGTTATGAAATATGGAAGCCTCTAGTGTCAATGGTGACGAGATGAAGTAATGTCACAGGTACAGATCGGAACTGCAGAACCAGAATTCATGGTGTAATCACTCAGTAACCACAAATACCCCCCTGGAGGGCGACAGGCCAGGGGCAACTACATGGAAGAAGTGGGCTACAGGTGAAGCAGATAAGAAGACACCGGCGATGGTCACCTGCAGAAATCCTAGAAAGGATGATGTGAGGAATATAGGACACATTATACGGGATCAGACAACGGCTGCACGGCAGAAGTGAGCAATGAGGGAACTTGCAGGACAGTAGAGGACAGAGCTGAAGCTCCACAAGAACCATAAAATCTACACTGCACACAAACCAAGGGCAAAGCACAGCTGGATGACCACAAACCAAGGGCAATACACAGCTGGATGGACACAAAGGGAGGCGTGAGGCAGAGGTTGCACTGACGACTCCATACAGGGATGGGTGGAGAAAACTTGGATTAACTAAACTTCACAAAGAAAATCACATGGAAGAATGAGCATCTACAGGACCAAAGATGGAGGGAAACCATTCACCAACTGGTTTGTGGGCTACTGAAAGTCATTTATCACAGCACAAACTGGAGAGCGCATGGATCCGTGAGCCAAGAAGGCAGAATCTCTGGGGCAGCAACATTGTCATTCCTCAGAGAGAAGCAAGTTGGCAGATACGTAGTAATTCCCAATGCCAGAGGGGCTGGGCACATGAATGCACCTTATACTTAGATGAGATCAGGCTGGAGCCCACAGATTACCAGAGATCCACAGCTGTCTCTCCCTGCATGAGGACTTAGGAGGTTCTGGTAACCGGAAGGTGCTACAGCTCCAATAATAATACTTTTGCACTTTCAACACTTTAAATAAGAAATCTCATTTCTAGGCTTTCTTCAATCAATGTAATATGAAACATTACACACACAAATCTCCCACATTAATCCCTATGGTCCCTCTACACCAGGTATGGGGAACCTCAGGCCTGGGGGGGCTGTAGAAGGCCCCCGGAATCATTTGGTCTGGCCCTCTGAGCTTTTCTCTGCTTGCCTCATCTGGCTAGCAAGGTGCCTAGAATGGCACACTGCAGCCAAAATCTATGCAGCAGTGCCGCCTGGAACGTCCTTAGGACACTGCAGACGGTCACACCGCTGCCCTTACAGCTCCCCGAAGCATCCTCAGGATGCTCCAGGCATTGCTGTAATCACCGGCAATTGTGGGCCCGCCCCCATGTGACATCACATGGACAGGGTGTAGCCTGCACCGGGCCCGCAAATAATGTTCTATATATCAAAATGGCCCTCGGCAGAAAAAAAGGTTCCCCACCCCTGCTCTACACACTCCCAGAGTAATTTTGGCCATAAATGTGAATAAATAAGTATTTTAGGAGAAAAATGGGAAAAGTTAGTATTAATGAAGGGGTTATCCTAACGTGAGTGCAAAATGGCCTCCACACTTCCAGAAATTACCCTTACTGTTTGGGAACGGTCAGGATGCAGGCAGGTGGCGGCTGAGGTGATCCAGCGGGAAGCTGTGGTGGATTACGTCACTGACAGTGATACAGAACAGCTGGGAAATAGGCCCAAATCTCATACAGCTGGGAGGATTTTCATACAGTTGGACAATGATCCAAGCAGCTCCAGATCATTGTTTTGTGGACGGAACCCAAACTAAAAACAGTCCGGCTGATAAGAGATCCCTCAGCGCGTGGCGTGCCAAGTGCACATTGACCGTTACTCTGGCCTATGGGAGGGCGAAAAGCGCTTTTTCTGGTGAACGCTGAGTTGTTGCTGGCGACAGCGCTTATTTGCATGCTTCGCATAATACACAATAGCATTTATTTTATATCTAACATTGGGGTCCATTTATCATCGGTTTTATCATATGCCACAAGTTTTAAAACTCATTGCGTATGATAAATAGTGCTCCAGCCAATCAACTATCAAACGGTCATTTTTCAAACAGGTGACAGTTGGTAGCTGATTGGCTGGAGCACCATTATCATACGCAGCGAGTTTTAAAACTCTTTGCATATGATAAAACTCGATGATAAATGGGCCACATTTTTTTAATAGAAAATTTTTGTTTTGTTTGTATTTTTGGGGGGGGGCGGAACCCACTTTTGAAATTATTTTTATGTTTTTGTTTAAACAGCGGAATCGGGATCTTGAGCCGCACAAGGTGAGTGAGCTGAACAGTCACCCAGCGACGTAAGGCAGCTTTATCATCCAGAACAAATCAGCCGTCACGGAGATAAAATGAAGGCGATAAGTATAGCAGTGATACAAAAAAAGTAAATAAATAAAACTGTGCTGTAATAACAGAAGTATGATAAATACAGCCCTTTACCTGTAACAGTGGAATGTAGGGATAATGATGGTCAGAATAAAATAAAAATAAAAACATTTAGACTAAACCTATTACATAAAGTTTTAAAGTAAAAAAAAAAAAAGATGTTGCAAGACATGAATAAAATAATATAACAGTGAACTATTTTCATACCGGTTTGTGGCATAACAATCCAAAAGCAAAGTGGTTTTAAATCCGAAAGGAAAGAACTTGATACATTGCAGTTAGGTTAGCTGGGGTTTAAGCAACATTTGGCTGCCCTGTGGGAGTTCCAATATATTATGCCAGTCTCCGCTGTAGTATTCTTAAGGTACCCATACACGGTGCGATATGCACCCTGCTATACGCCTTGCGTTCCGACAACCTACATATAGGGTGGTCCCCACACACGGAGCGATCGGGTGGCCGGCCGCCCGATATGCCAGCACCCCTCCCCCACCCACATAGAGCTGCATGGGGATGCACATCGCATCCCCAGATTAAGTGAACATGCGGTAGGATCTGGAGGTGCCGCGGGAACGCGCACTGGGTGATATTATGCCCACACACGGTACGGTATAGCAGCGATATCGTACCAATCCGTCGGATCGGCTGCTATATCGCACCGTGTATGGGCACCTTTAGACTAGGGATGTGCAGGCTCGGATAGGTTCGAGTTTGCACGTTGAGTTCGGATTTTTCCCTCCAAAAAAACGGAACTCAGAAAGAGGCTAAACGTCATCTTATATGGACGAACATCATCATTTCTAAGTCCAGGAATGATGATGTTCGTCCATGTAAGATGACGTTTAGCCTCTTTCTGAGTTCCGTTTTTTTGGAGGGAAAAATCCGAACTCAACGTGCAAACTCGAACCTATCCGAGCCTGCACATCCCTACTTTAGACAGATTACTTCATTTATCGGGGACGCACATGATAGAACACCCACAAAATGAACTGTGTAAGGATTAGCGCAGTTTAAATAAAATCAGTCTGCAGCCAGCAGGGCCCCGCAAAATGCCAGGAATATAGACTATTTACAGCTCCAGCCCCCTTAAATTAACCTACATCCCTCCGTGTACACTACATGTAATTATCAGTGAAAGACATTTACAGGGGCTGTAAAGTCTGAAAGCAGACGGCGGAAGAATTGCGCTGGAGCCGGGTAGTCTTGGCGCTTGCCTGGCAAGGAGACGTTTAAAAATAATATACAGCAATAGCAACAGTGCCACCAGTGGAAGTAACAACAGCATCAACTGTATCCAGGCTTATCTCATGCTGACTACAGGACAATGCGGCACCACCAGGCCTAGAGCCCGAATACTGTGTCCTCACACCGTCAGCCCTGCGGGAGCCGATACCATTATAGAACTATATCAGGATCACACAGAAGTGCTCTGAGAGGCAGCTTACCGGCATATCCCATCTGCATTCATTATCATGCACTAATTATTCCTGGGGATAATTACCCACTACTGTTTCACATTCATTTAGATTACTTTTGAAAAGCAATTACGGATGCAAAGGAAGATAAAACATCAAAGTTCTAGGATCGATTTCCGGCTTCCTCATATTAAATAAATCACTTTATCTACTCTAAAAAGTCCCTGCATATTACCAAAGGGAACCGTTCCAGGCTCGGCCTTAATCCACCCATAATGCCCAGATGGGAAGGGATTTGCATATGATGTTTATGGAAAGGGCTCATCACCTGGACCTGCCCGTTCACCAACATTGAAATGAGAAGCTCAGTGCCAGCGAGATCATCCTGAGGACAATTCATGTGAGAAAACATCACAGGGGAAAGGAGCTGTAACATCATCCTATTATAAACCTCAAAAGTGCATGTGCAGTGCAAAGGGGCGGCAACGGCCAGTGTCCTCAATAAGAGGGGCATGTACGTCGGCCCCGTTTTCGAGGCACGCTGAGGCCAGTGTCTGCGTCTTCTAACACAACTTCACTAGCCCCAGCAGTGCGAAAAACACCGGCCATCCTGAGTAACCTGAGGGTAATTCAGATGGCCAATGTGCACACAGATGATCCGAGCTGCGTCTTCAGCCTCAGATCACAGAAGCCGGCAGGAGGCGCCTATTTACACAAAACGCCTCCCAAAGGCATTAGTATATTACTGCACAGCCCCTGCGTACAAATTCACAGCCACTGTGCAATGGCATCCATCTCTGAATGAGGCCCATTGTCCATTGCAGCCCTGGGTCCGATTCCAACCAGGGTACTATCTGTGTGGAGTTTGCACATTCTCTCCAGGTTTGTGGGGATACCTTCCAGATGACAGTCCCAGGACATTTTTGGCTCAGGGATTGTCCTTATTTCTTTAATCCTTGCCAACTGTACGCTACACAGGGTCCATAGACGGACGCTATTCAAATGTTCACGCCGTTGAATATACACGAAAAGTTCAGGAATTCTTTAATGCGCACAAGCCAATCACAGTGTACTATGACGTTCGCACACAACATCGCTAACACTTGAGAAGGGGGTCTCGGTCCATGGGCGTATCAGGGTGGAGCCTCAGAGTGACCTGAAGTGATTTCAAAAAGGGGCAGTTTCATGGAGGTGCTATGGGGGGTGTTGCTGGCGTGTGCCTGCTGTGTTCCCAATTGCAAATCCAATGCTTCAGAGGCCACGACTAGTGGGATTAGAGGGTCTGATTCATTACGGATTGCAACTGCGATTACGCACGCAATCGGCCGATTGGGGCGTACTGCGCACACATATGCATCGCAGGTGCACATGCACAAACCAGCCACTGCGATCGCAGTAACTACGCAAACCCATTGCAGAGTGATTGACAGGAAGTGCCGTTTGGGGGTGGTGACGAGGGGGGGCGGCCGGCGAAATGCAGGCGTGCCAGTGTGTTTGAACGCCGTTGCAGGGGCGTGCATAAATTATCCACTGCGATTCCTTACGCAGCCTGAGTACTCGTAGCGAGCGACGAGGTTAGCAATTCCTGAGTAAGGTCAGAGCATGTGCCAGTGTGCGTGAGGCTGCGATGGTACTCCATGTTACCGATGGTTTTGCAGTCTTGCTAAGTATTATGGATGTGTGTAAGGTGAGGTGGGCGTCCTTATGTTGCACTGCGGCGGCATAGCGATCGCAATGGTTTAGCATACTATCGCAGTGAGACTGCGTGCGTAATCGCTATTGCAATCGCAGTTGCGATCCGTAATGAATATCAGGCCCAGAGGAGAGTAACTAGAGCCCCGGGCTACCGCAAACGTCGATGGCATGACTGGGTGTTGCGTCGCTGTTAGTGTGTTTCTCCATTGCAAATGCACAGACCACACAGCCTGAAACTGGGCGTCTCACCGGTCATACGCCATCGCACCGTCCGGCACGCAGGGAAGGCAGAGATTAGCACTTATATATTCCCGCAGCGCCATCGGGAGAGCGGCATGCATTTTATTTTGTGTGTGTTTCATTAAATAACGACCATTGCAGACAGCAATGTTGTGGGCTGTACCAATATACATAAGGGTGCGCCCTATCAATTCACCAGAAATTGCTGTGCGCCTCGTGCCTCCGTGATGTCACTTGTCCCTAGTGACTTCACAGGCTTCATTCAGTCTATAAAATGCCTGCCCTCACTATACACACACCCGGCATGCCTGTCCTGAGTAATGCATGTATGACCTTGGTACTTGCTGTATGTTTACTCTATGTCATACGTCTGTTAGTGACCCATAAATATGGCAGAAGAGGAAGGAGTTAGAGCGTAAGGGATAACATGACAAAATAATGAGCCTGAAACCAACAATTAGGGATATATTTACTAAAGTGAGTTTTAGAAGAGATGTTGTCCATAGCAACCAATCAGATTCTAGCTATTATCCTGTAGAACAGTGTTGGCTAACCTTGACACTCCAGCTGTTATGGAACTACATAACCCAGCATGCACTGCTACAGTTCTGCTATTAGGGCATGCTAAAACTGTGGCAGGGCATGCTGGGATATATAGTTGCACAACAGCTGGAGTGTTAAGGTTAGCCAACACTGCTCTAGAAGGTGCTAGTTAAATGTTAAGTAGATTCTGATTGGTTGCTATGGGCAACTTCTCTTTTAAAACTCACTTCTAAAAACTCTCACTTTAGTAAATTTACCCCTTAGAATCTTCTTCCATATTCTCCTTCTTCTCCATATATAATGGCAACTCCACGCCCCTTTCCCGAGCGCAGATATCTGGGGCTTTCGGTAGATTCCGGCTACCCATGAGGCCACGGAACGTCGGCGATATGTAAGCAGTGACCCCAGCAGATGAGTGGATTGTGATGATGTGGGAAATGGAAGCTGTGGGAGACGGATAGGCCGACAGCCACAGAGCTGTGAGATTAATGGTCGGATAGGGGACAGCTGAGCTCTCAGCAGTGGGGGTACAGCCATCTATAGACACGGCTCAGCGTCCTCGCAATATCCATCACAGGCCGCTCAGTGCTATCCAGCCTCACATTAACATTCAGCGACAGTGATTGTCTGGCTGGCGATTTGCGCACGTGTGGCTAGCTTTATCCCCAGGTCATAAAGAAAAGAGGAACAAGCCTTCGTTTTATCATAGGATGAGGTTATACATTGCCAGCTGCAGATAATAAATATCCGGGACACTGTTTTCATTCAGACGCTGTTTAGCTGCTATTTTGCTGAATTAATATAGCACCAACATGTTACACAGCGCTGTACGATGCCAGAATCTTTTATTATGTGACCATTGCAAATTATCTCTTAAACTGCCCGTACCTACAGTCTGGAACACAGGGGAATATGGAATAACACTTATATTTAATCTCATTTTTATCTCGTATATCTAGTTATTGGATTACCCAAGTCACATCACTGGCACTGTGGTACTCCCATGCCTGCGGGTTCTCCATCAACAAAGGCAGATTCAACTCACCCACCAAACATCAGTTTCTAGAATCTCCCATTGGGTGTTGGAGCGTTGCTATAATGTTGGTTGAACACAGGACCTGATTCAGACCCGGTCGCTAAGTTGCGCTCGCTCTGAGCGATTTTCGCCCGTCTGCGCATGCGTATAATTCGCAGTGCGCGTGCGCAAGCCAGTCTTTGCGATCTGTTTTTGGTTGCTCGTAAGCCACTATCAGGTCGCTGCTTTGTGATAGATAGCGCCGTTTGTGGGTGGTAACTGGGGAAGGTGCTTGTTAACGGGGGAGTGGTGTTGCATATGCAGGCGTGTCAGGCCGTCAAAACGCCGTTTAAAGGGCGTGCATAATTAGCAAAGTATCGTCATTGGTCACGTCACCTGCATGTATTTCAGGCCGCACTGATCGCTGTGCTTGCAGCGGGTTAAGGCAACCTCAAGGGCTGCGAGTAGCTCCGATGGTTCACGATGGTCCCAATTAACCCTACAGTTCCTGGAGATGACGTGTGTTGCGAGTGGCAAGGGGGCTTCTATATAAATTTGCAAGAGCACTTTGCCGTAGCTCGCTACAACATAGTGGGCGTCCTTACGCGACACAGTGCGAGCACTTCATTTAAATATCCGGCCCCTTTTTGCCAGCGAGCGGCCGCAACTTGCGAGCGGGTCTGAATGAGCTCCACAGGCTTTAGCTCTCCTGCCCATGATAACTTCCAGGATATCTGCTCTGTCGCCTAGCGCCAATTCCAACATAACATTGGGGCTTCAGTCAAGGGATTTGCCACCTGGATCTCTGAGATGCCCTTCAAGTGCCGCTTTTCTGCGGCCACCATACGAGGGCATCTGGAATGGGGACTTTGAGCTCCAGGACATGAGAATTTGGCGGCATTGCTGTGCCATCTTGCCCCCCGTCCCCATTGCTTTTAAACATATTTAATACCGGGGAACTGTACCAATATTACAGGTAAAGCATTTCCCTAGCTGAGGGGAGCAGAGAGCTCACCACAGCCAGCAAAACGTCATTAGTTTCAGGTATATTATTTACCTCAGGAACACGCGGGCTTTGATACTGAGTCATACTGTCTGCGAGATGTTATTCCATGACACAGAAAGGAAATTGCAGGTCACTCTAAATAGGTGCACTTATGTGATCTTTGTGCCATTCTTATAACATATAATTTCCTTGTCCAAACTCTATATTTCATTCCTGCAGTAAAGTTGCTTTGTCAAGAGCCTGTCAGTGATATATTTATATTATCAGCCATTTAAAGGACACTAAAACACAAAGATGTACCCCTTACACGACTACAAGTAGCCTCTGTCCCTATCTTTAAGACAGTGGGTCTGATTTGCTACTGTGCGCAGCGGCGTATGCAATAGCGATTACGCACACAGTTCATCTGCGATAGTATACTAATTCATTGTGATCGCTATTCCCTCGCGGAACTACATAAGGACGCCCACTTTACTTACCACACATCCGTAATGTTTAGCAAGACTGCGAAACCATCGGTACAATCGAGAACCATCGAAGCCTCACGCACAATCGCACAAGCTCTGACCTTACTCAGAAATTGCTAACTTTCACGCACGATATGATACCTCAGACTGCGTGGCTAATTTATGCACGTCACTGCAACAGCGTTGAAACGCACTGGCACGCCTGCATTCGCCCGACCCCCCCCACCATGACACCACCCAAAAGTGGCACTTCCTGTCAATCACTCTGCGATGGGTCTGCGTAGTCACTGTGATCGCAGTCCCTATCACAATAGCTAGTTCGCGCACGCACACTGCGATGCATATGCATGCTCAGAACGCAACAATCAGCCGATTGCGTGCAATTAACAACTGCGATCCAAGCTGAATCAGGCCCTGTGTCCTAATGGGAGGCCCTGCTCCTGCGAAAACAATCCAAGACTACAAACTAGTCAGTCACTCTCTGTCTGCTCAGTTACAAAGACTCCCCCTTCCCTCAAACATGGAAGCCTGCTGCGCACTGACAAAATGGACATATTTACCTAATCACTATTTAATGAGAAAAAATACACCATTGTTGTGTACTGTGGGCCTGATTCAGAGGCGATCGCTGTTTGTGAGCGCTCGCTCTGAATCAAGGCGTTTTGTTTTTGTTTCGGCCTCCAGGCCACTCGCAAAGCTGTGGGTGACCACCCACAGCTAGTGTGAGTGGCCTGGCGATGGTCACGATTATCGCGACCATCGGGCTTGCGTCGAGACCCTGCAGGAGGGTCTCGGCTCCCGCAAGCCCGAGTGGACTTCCTGCTCTAATAGAGCAGGAAATCCACTACTGACATCACGAGTGATGTCAGTAGGGCCACCCACAAACAACAGGCGTTTGTGCAGCCACCCTCCCTCCCCGCCTATAAAACGTGGCGAGCTGTCAATCAACATCGAGAGCCGCCCCGTCTTGTAGTGAGCCCCGGAGCGACGGAGATGCCGTCGCTCGCTGGGGCTCGCGCATGCGCATGCCAGAGGCGGCGCATTCGCAGTGGGGGAACATCGACCCGCTTGCGAGCGCTGTGCACTCGCGAGCGGGTCTGAATCAGGCCCTGTATACCTGCATAAATAACAATGCAAACATACAGCATGCACGTGAACTGCAATACAACCACGCCGAGCGTCTACTGCTACATATGGGTCGGGATACAAATGGCTGCTGCGTTAAACCCAGTCAGCGACTAAACAATCTCCATAAATAAGCAATGCAAAAATAAATAAATCAAACATTCCCATTAAAGTGGGTGTAAAAAAAATAACGAATAAAAAATATCCACATAATCGCCTAATTGCCCTTATCCCGCGCTTATGCCTTTACGCCAGCACTTTGCGCATGTTTGCCTCCTTCCCGTTCCACTTGACTCTGCGGCCCTGGTGCCCGAGCCCTTCAGCGCTGAGGGCTGCTAGGATGGGGTGAGCAGACCCTCCAGAGATGCCATTGTTATCATGCCAGGCCTCTGCACACAGCCAGATGGGAGCTTGCTAATGAGATAAATCAGTTTTGTCAGCCCGTAATTAGTTTTCCTCCAGCAGGCTCTGCGATTACCAACAATGAACAAGGCAAGGAAAGGGTCGGTGATTAGAGAGGAACAGCGGATGTATGGCATTGGTCAGAAAGTCTTGTTTTCGGTGGAGAAGTATAGGGCCCGATTCTCCGTAGCGGACAAACGTGCCCGCAGCAGCGTCAATGGTTGCACCATCAAAAAATTGTACCAGCCCAATAAGAGATCCATGCTGGCCGTTTATGTTCTCAATGGATCTACTGGCGGGTCCGTAGCCCAAAAGGCTCCTTTGTAGCAAGTCTGACACAAGACCATCAAAGAAACTAACTTGACCATCCTTGAAACACCGGCATACTGACCCTAAGATCTACTTCCCACTTGCTTCTATTTTATTAAAATTATTATTATTATCCTTTATTTCTATGGCACCACGAGGGGTCTGCAGCGCCTCACGTGATATAAATCTGAACAATGGGCCTGATTCAGAGCCGGTCGCTATTTGCGGTCGTTCGTTCAAAAAAAAAGGGGTGGCTATTCAAATGAACCGTTCGCTCTTTGCGGTCTGTTCACTTCTCTAGGTCTGAACGAGCGAACAAAACTTGCGGCCGTTTTTTGGGAACCTACGCCCCCTGGCCGCTCGCATCCTACGTCATGTCCGCTATTTATTAGATTAATCGAGTACATCGACCAGGGTATGAACTGCTTGCTATTCTTGTGGTTGGTTTTTGCTACCACAATCTTGCCAGCAGTTCTGGCTAAAAAAATAACCCAGTAACGTGGTCAATGACGCTGCTGTTTTAATTATGCCCGTTTTGACCTTTAAGCACACCTGCGATCGGATCTCCACTCCCCGTTTTCAAGCACCTTCTCCTGTTACCACCCACATACGCCTCATTCTGTCACTCACATTATCGCTATTTTGCAAGCACATGAATTTCGACCGCACTGACTGGTTCGCGCATGCGTATATAACGATCCGTACGCATGCGCAGTTGGGCAAACATCGCTCGGACCGAACGAGCGGCCGCTTACGAGCGGCTCTGAATCAGGCCCAATATTATTACTGCAAGCATGCATGCGGCTTCTATAAGATGTTGATAAATATGGCAGCATTTACTCATTTGGTAGTCTGGGCCCCCGATGAATTGGGCACGGCGGCCGCATCTGCAGCGGCAGGGAAGGGGTTAAGCTGTTTGGCTCAGTTTGGAAGTATCTGTGAGCACTGAATTAGTAACCCGCAGCTCCACACTCTACTTAGGCCCCGGCGCATTACAGAGCGGCTCCCAGCCATGGTAGGGTGCGGTGCATTGTGGTCACAGCCTGGAATGATAAGCAGAGCTGGAACGGCCTGTCTGTTTATATATCCTTCACATCGTTCATCTCCCCGAACACGACACGGATTAGTATGTGCCTGCTCTGCCAGCTGCAGATGTGGACATGGGGGGGAATCTCGCTGTTTACGGCAATGTTTTAAATGGTTCTAAAAGGCAGAAAAAAGACAAAAAAGGAAAACAACTGCTACTTTCAACTTCACTGTACATAAAATATGTGTGAAGTGGACCAGTCACCTACAACGGAGGGAGCCATTTTGTGTCAGTAGCTCCTACTGAACTGAGGCTGCGTTGTAATGAATAATGATTCAGGCAGACTTGCTTAGGGCGGGGTGTACTATGGGCAAAAATATGGCCAAACCCCCGAAAATTTGGTTTTTTGGGGGTTTGACGGCATTTCTCATATGTACCAAGCTCCGGAATACGATACATTCTGGAACGCTGACCCAATAAAAGCCTATGGGCCTCTTTCCGCAATTCTTCTGGGAGGGATCCAATCGGATGTCTCCTAGGGCGGGATGTACTGAGGTTGCGGTGACCATTCCGCCAGTCGCCGCAACCTTACTAATCGCATATGTACTAACATATGTGATAAGTATCGCAAAGGGCAGCTCTTGCGATAAGAGATGCCCTTTGCGAAGCAGCCGACGCGGGGTGACGGGGTCTCCGTGGGACACCGCCCTCTCCGAGCCCCGAGAGCTTCCTGCTGGTCACCTGTGAAGAAGGAGGACCCAGGAGGAGCGCGGGCCAGCGACCATGGACAGCAGGTGAGTGGGGGCCAGCGCTGGGCGACGGCGAAGCGTTGGGAGCCGGGTGCGGTAAGAAGCCCATAGGCTTCTGTAGGGTAATGCCAGGTTTTTCTGGCGTTACCCTCTGCACCTATAAAAGTGCGGCCGGGTCTTAGTACATATGGAAATGCGGTAAAACCCCTAACAAAACGGGGTTTTTACCGCATTTTTCCTTTAGTACATCCCGGCCCCTGTGTCTCCCGCAGCAGCGTGTTCCGTTCTGAGCATGCACACAGGGACTTCTGGGTATTAGACCTGGAAGTCTCTCTATTCTCTCAGCGAGAGAGCTGTCCGATTTTACTTGCATTTCTAGGTACTGACCAGCGTAATTAATGCCGGTATGTACCCTATAGGTGGCTGCACTGGTAATCCTCCCACATCCACTTTTCCTATTCCCAGTTATTTTTCACGATGAACCAATAGTGTAATCCACAGCCTGTCATTGCTGAGGAATGGGACCTTGTTAGATAGGGGTATACAGGCTCTGCAAGGATCTCTGCCTGTCATTGCTGAGGAATGGGACCTTGTTAGATAGGGGTATACAGGCTCTGAATCAGGATCTCTGCCTGTCATTGCTGAGGAATGGGACCTTGTTAGATAGGGGTATACAGGCTCTGAATCAGGATCTCTGCCTGTCATTGCTGAGGAATGGGACCTTGTTAGATAGGGGTATACAGGCTCTGAATCAGGATCTCTGCCTGTCATTGCTGAGGAATGGGACCTTGTTAGATAGGGGTATACAGGCTCTGCAAGGATCTCTGGGCCTGATTCAGAGCCGGACGCTCTGACCAGAGCGCTCGCTCTGAATCAGGGCCGTCCCAGCTAATTTTGGAGCGGCCTCCTGGCCGCTCGCATAGCTGTGGGTGACCACCCACAGCTTATGCGAGCGGCCAAAAAGATGGGCACGATGGTCTTACCATCGGGCTTGCGATGAGACCCTTGCGGTAGGGTCTCGTCTGCCGTAAGCCCTGGAGTGATTTTGGCTCTATCACTATGATGTCAGTGGGGCCGGACCCAGACGGTAGGCGTTCCCATGGGAATGCCTCCGTCTGGGCAGCCACGCCCCCAGCACGCCCACCAAAGGGGGCATGCTGTCACTCACCATCGACAGCACGCCCCCTTTGGTGCGAGACCCATAACGACGGAGTCTCACGCATGCGCACGACGGAGGCGCCTCCGTCGTGCGCATGTGCGTTTGGGAAACATCGACCCGCTTGCGAGCGTACAGCGCTCGCGAGCGGGTCTGAATGAGACCCTCTGGCCCTGATTCAGAGACGGACGCTCTGAAAGAGCGCTCGCTCTGAATCTGGGGGGTTTTTGAGTTTTTTTGAGCGGCCTCCTTGTCGCTCGCATAGCTGTGGGTGACCACCCACAGCTATTGCGGGCGGCCAGGTTGCTGGTCGCGATGGTCAAGACGAGACCCTTGTGGTAGGGTCTCGTGGCCGCAAGCCCCACAGAGTTTCTGGCTCTAATAGAGCGGGAGCTCTCCCACTGACATCACTGGTGATGTCAGTGGGGCCGCCCCCAAACGGCAGGCAAACGCCTCCGTTTGGCCAGCCACCCCCCCCTGCCCGCCTACCAAACGGGGCGAGCTGTCAATCACCATCGACAGCTCGCCCCCTTTGGTGCGAGACCCGGAGCGACGGAGCACCCGTCGCTAGCTGGGTCTCGCGCATTCGCACGACAGAGCCGGCTCCGTCATGCGCATGCCCAGTGGGCAAACATCGACCCGGTTGCGAGCGCTCTGCGCTTGCGACCGGGTATGAATCAGGCCCTCTGTGCCACATGTGTTTTAGAATTCAGTTACTGAATAGCGCAGATATGTAGCCGCCCACGGATGACGTTTTATTTTAACTAAACAGAAGAATGAAATAAAGAAGTTTCATGGGTCTATGGGTCTCATTCAGACACGGTCGCAAGCGCTGAGTGCTCGTAACCGGGTCGCTGTTAAGGCCCTGCGCACGCGCAGCTGCCGCACTGCGCGTGCGCAAGCCCCGGAGCTCTCTACAAAAGGGGCGGCTGTCGATGTTGATCGACAGCTCGCCCCATTTTGTAGGCGGGGCGGGGGGGTGGCTACACAAACGGAGGCGTTCCGTTTTGTGGGCGGCCCCACTGACATCACCTGTGATGTCAGTGGGGAGCTTCCTGCTCGATCAGAGCAAGAAGCTCCCTGGGGCTTGCAGGTGCCGAGACCCAACCTTAGGGTCTCGTCGCAAGCCCCAATGGTCGCGATGGTCTTGACCATCGCGACCATCACCCTGGTCGGTCGCTAAAGCTGTGGGTGGTAATCCACAGCTTAGCTAGCGACCAGGAGGCCATACTTAAAATTACAAGCGCCCTCATTCAGAGCGAGCGGTCACTAAGCTTTGGAGAGAGATAAAGTGGACGGAGACAAAGGACATTATTCAGAGCCGCTTGCAAAATGCGAGCGCTCGCTCTGTATGAGGGCGGCCGCATCTGTAAAATGACCTGGCCTCCTGGCCGCTTGCTAAGCTGTGGGTGACCACCCACAGCTTTAGCGAGCGGCCAGGTTGATGGTTGATGACCAGGTTGATGGTCGCGATGGTCTCGGGCTTGCGACGAGACCCTTGTGGTAGGGTCTCGTCTGCCGCAAGCCTAAGTGAGCTTTCGGCTCTATTAGAGCCGGAAGCTCACCATTGACATCACGAGTCGGGAACGCCTCCGTTTGTGTAGCCACCCCCCCCCTGCCCCGCCTACAAAACGGTGCGAGCTGTCGATCACCATCCACAGCCGCCCCTTTTGTAGTGAGCCCCGGAGCGAGAGAATTTCTCTCTCGCTCTGGGGCTTGCGCACGCGCAGTGCGGCCGCTGCGCGTGCGCAGGGCCACAACATCGACCCGCTTGCGAGCACATAGGCGCTTGCAAGTGGGTCTGAATGAGACCCAAAGTACCAACCAATCAGCTCCTAACTGTCATTATTCAAACACACGGGTCTATTTACTAAGCCTTGGATGGAGATAAAGTGGACAGAGCTAAAGTATCAACCAATCAGCTCCTAACTGCCATGTCACAGGTTGTGTTTGAAAAATGACAGGAGCTGGTTGGTTGATACTTTATCTCCGCCCACTTTATCTCCATCCAAGGCTTAGTAAATAGACCCCACAGCATGTAAAGTGACAGTTAGGAGCTGGTTGGTTGGTACTTTATCTTCGCCCACTTTATCTCTCTCCAAGGCTTATGGTGCGTACACACGGTATGATCAGTCAGCGATAACGATATTGCAGACAGATCGCCCTGCACCTTCCCGGAGCGCTGGATGATCGATATCGATCATCCAGCACACCACCAACCCGCCAACGAAGGGCCAGCGACCTACGATTAACGATCGCGGGTCCCTACAATAACCTGGCCGATATCGCCCAGGTTGGCCTGCATGCACGGTCGATGGACGATATCTTTATCGTCCATACGTGCCCGTGCATCGCAGGTCGTTGGTGGGTTAGAGGCACCGAAAATTGCACGATATTAACGATATGACTGATACCGTTATCGTTCATATCGTGGATTTTTATTGTACCGTATGTATGCACCATTAGTACATAGATAGTTTAAGGGGCCCTACGGCAAATTTACATAACATTGGGGTCCTTGACAGAGGTAAAATTAATACTTTGTATTCATAAAACATTCTACAAACAATGATATACACGGTATGTATTGTCCTGCCAGCAGGACGGGTGCGCAACTTTCTCTTATCTCGTGTGCGTGTGCGCGTATGTGTGGGAGAGCGTGTCGTTGGTGCCAGAAGCAATTTGGAGCCAATCCTGTCATAGGGCCTGATTCAGACCCACTCGCGAGCGGCTGTCCGCTCGCAAGTGGGTCGATGTTCTGGACTGAGCATGCGCACGACGGAGGGAGCTCCGTCGCGCGCATGCGCCAGACGCGACGGGCGAAGGAAAGTCCTTCGCTCGTTGTGTCCGATCAAAGGGGGCGTGCTTTCAATGTTGATTGACAGCACGCCCCCTTTGGTAGGCGTGCCCGGGGGCGTGCCTCCCTGACGGGGGCGTTCCCACGGGAACGCCTCCCGTCAAAAGCCAGCCCACTGACATCACTAGTGATGTCAGTGGGAGTGATTTTGGCTCTGATAGAGCTAAAATCACTCCGGAGCTTGCGGTTGAAAACCTCAACCGCAGGCTCCAGCTCGCAATCTCGACCATCGCGGCCATCAAAATGCACGCTCGTATAGCCTGTGGGTGGTGACCCACAGCTATACGAGCGTGGCTGTGATAGAGCCAAAATCACTCCGGAGCTTGCGGTTGAAAACCTCAACCGCAGGCTCCGGCTCGCAATCTCGACCATCGCGGCCATCAAAATGCACGCTCGTATAGCCTGTGGGTGGTGACCCACAGCTATACGAGCGTCCAGAAGGACGCTCCATTTTCATGGAGGCCGGCCCTCATTCAGAGCGTGCGCTCTGCTCAGAGCGTACGGCTCTGAATGAGGGCCATAATCTTTAGTTAATGCCTTAAACTGCATTTTGTTTATTTACCAGTAAACATTTCATGTTAGTCTTACAATACATAAGTGCAGAGGGGATCCTGATTATTTTGTTGGCATTTACCGTACTTTAACATTGAACATGATGGCAGCTGATCTGTAGCACTAGAGTAAGTTGGGGTAGATTACGGGGTAAGAGGGGATACTTGTGCCATATAATGGTAACACTGCTTTTCTGTAGGATACTAAATAATACATCTGACAGCTCAGAGGGCTGCCTGTTCCATCATTTAGCGAAAGGTGATATTTCTTAGGCGGGTGTGGCTCCTCTACCTTGCACAATAGTGAGACCAGTGTGTGATAGGTTTGCTAATCTCCTAGGTAACAAAAATGGCAAGTACAAGCACGCTGCTAGTAATGCCACAGCAATTATAACTGACACACTTTGCTTTATCATTTAAGATTTTTTATTTTTTTTCAGAGCAGCTTATAACCCCACATTTGAACAGACACAAGTGAAATACATGTCAGTGATTTTAAACTTTGTTTAACAGAGCTGCAACTGAAACTCAAGGACAAGTTTGGGGTTTTGTTGTCATTTAATTATGCAAAATCCTATAAAAACCACTGTGAAATGATGGCATATATAATTGTTTTGTTTCTTTAGGCGGTTATTAAAGATATCTAATCCTGCACAATGTCATGGACTGTCATTCAACCACAGTCACCTGAGCAGAGAGGCTTTGGAATGCCCCCTCTGAGCTCTGTCTGCTCTGCGTAATATTACATCCTTACAGCGCCAGAGCAGGGTTCCCAGGCACCCCCTATGCAGGCCCCTTCCCCAAACACATGATGTCACGCAAAGGGGAGGTCCGACTGCAGTAGAATGTGTAGAGCTGCCCGGATGCTTCGGGCGGCTCTACACGCTGCAGGGTGCATGCCTGGACTGTCCATTCAACAGGGTGCCAATCCAGGGGCAGTGATGGTGCCGCCTCCAGGTCTCTGCGCGATGGCTCTGCTTGCATACCCCTCCCTACAACTGTGAATCCTTCCAACTTCTTCACCCCATTTCGCCATACCATGACATGCTGAGAGCTGTGAGCCTGTATCTATGTTACCGGCATACATATTTTGCTACATCCAGAGAGATTTTGAAAAGGAGATGATGATTCATAGAAGGACAGCTAAGAAAGATTATGCATGCTTAATAGGTATTTCAATTTCTATCTACAGAGCCAAAATATGGGCCTGATTCAGAGCCGCTCGTAAGCGGCCGCTCGTTCGCACTGAGCGATGTTCGCACAACTGCGCATGCGTACGGTTTGTAATACACATGCGCAAACCAATCAGTGCGGCCGAAAATCGTTTGTACGCTAAATAGCGAATGCCTGCTACTTTGAGTGACAGGAGGAGGCGTATGTGGGTGGTAACAGGGGAAGGTGCTTGAAAACGGGGAGTGGAGATCAGAACGCAGGCGTGCTTAAAGGTCAAAACGGGCGTTTTAAGGGAGTGCATAATTAATACAGCAGCGTCATTGACCACGTCACTTGTTTTTTTTAAAGCCAGAACTGCTCGCATAATAGCGGTTGAAAAAACCAACCACAAGAATAGCGAGCAGTTCATACGCTGTACGATGTACTCGATTAATCTATTAAATAGCGGACATGACGTATGGTGCGAGCGGCAAGGGGGCGTATTTTTAAAAATTTCGACTGCAAGTTTTGCTCGCTCGTTCAGACTTAGAGGCGTGAACAGACCGCAAAGTGCGAAAACGAACGACCGCAAATAGCGAGCGGCTCTGAATGAGGTCCTATATGTAGTATTTCTGCTTTAAATGATAATATTTAATCCATAAGTATCAATATTCTATGCAGTGACGGTTACAGCAGGGCATCATGGGAGCAGGGGCATGGGAGGGGAGGGGGTTACCGAGAATTACCAGCTCTGTTCACTTTTGGGCACCATAGCGGCTGCCTCAAAGTAGTCTCCTGTGCCGCATACAGGGCTCCACTTAAAAGCGAGTTATAACCCTTTTAGTACTCGTTTGATGTTAAAAGGAATGAAGGCAACGCAAACTACAAAGACTTTCTGGGCCTTCCTGAGTTGTGGTCGAGCTGAAGCACTATGCATACAGTATGAGCAGACGCCCATCGCACATGCACCTTAGTCAGCAACTAACTGCTGGCAATGTTAGGCTACACAGGAAAGGACATGCCCCCCGACCGCCCCAATATTGGCGGGATGGTCCCGCTTTTCGGGACCCGCATGCTGCCCTCCCTCCTTGCTGTTCTGCATAGCAGATGCTGCACGCATGCACACAACATCCAACATTGTGGGGGAGAGCTTGAGGGAATTCAGCAACTCGGGGTGCCCCAGAGTGACAAAAAATGGGGAAATGGTGGACGAAGCCACACCCCTACGCCACAAGGTCACGCCCATTTCTCAGACGCATTTCGAAGGCGTCCGACTTAGGGATGGACATCGCAAGCCCACCATCAAATATTGGCTGGGCTTCCGCCATCAAAACTGTCGATGTGATGGTAACTAACCATCGCACCAAAATAATTTGATGGAAAAAAAATATTAATATGATTATCGCATGCGCAAAATATCCCTGTTTACGCATGCGCAGTAGGGGAAGCAATCGGGAAGCCGACTGCCTAAATACAGGCAGCCGGCTTGGCGACTGTCATATCCCGGCAAGGGTGAAATGCCGGGCGTCTAGATGTAGACGCCCGCATTTCCCCGACGCCGGGAGACCGGTGCCCGGCATCCCGATCGTAGTGATGCCGGGCGCCGCGAGCGGACAGCCACGGGGGGGGATGGTTAGGTTTAGGGCTCCCGGGGGGGATTTAGGGTGAAGCACCCCCCCCGGGAGGGTTAGGGTTAGGCTAGGGGGAGGGAGGGTTAGGGTTAGGCACCCCCGGGGGGGACTTAGGGTTAGGCACCCCCCCAGGGGACTTAGGTTTAGGCAGCGGGGAAGGGGGTGGTTAGGGTTAGGCACTTAGATGGGGGATTAGGGTTAGGCACGGGGGGGACGTTAGGGTTAGGCACCCTAAGGAGGGTTAGGGTTAGGGGGGTTAGGTTAGTAGATACTTACCTATCCACGATCGGGATTTCCAGCGCTGTCGGGCTTCCGCTGCTTCTAACTCATTCCCGCAGTAGAACCCCACGGCCGTGCCCGATGTTAAACAGCTGAATTCAGCAGTAGTTTAGCATCGGATGACCATCATCAAATGGTGAAAACACTACCATCAAAAGGAAAACATCGATGGTAGTGAAACATCGGAATCTGATGTGCGTCCCTAGTCCGACTCCGGCATAAAGGATGTTGGGAGGTATGGAAGGGGACACTGTGAAGAAGGATGAAGCATCACAGTGATATTAAACAATATATGAGGCTGGTATTTGGTGTCATTGTTAAATGGAGCCCAGTGTATCACTGAGCATTTGAAATAGTTCTGTTAGAGACAATGGTCCTCATGCAGACCCGTTCGCAAGCGCTGAGCGCTGGCAAGCGCGTCGATGTTTAGGCCCTGCGCAGGCAAGCCCCGGAGCGAGAGAGAGATTCTCTCGCTCCGGAGCTCACTACAAAAGGGACAGCTGTCGATGTTGATCGACAGCTTGCCCCGTTTTGTAGGCGTGGCGGGGGGGTGGTTTCCCAAACAGAGGCATTCCTTAAGGAACGCCTGCCGTTTTGTGGGCGGCCGCACTGACATCAGCAGTGATGTCAGTGGGGAGTTTCCTGCTCGATCAGAGCAGGAAACCTGGGGCTTGCCGTTTGCCGAGACCCAACCATCTTGACCATCGCGACCATCAACCTGGTCGGTCGCTAAAGCTGTGAGTGGTAACCCACAGCTTAGCTAGCGACCAGGAGGCCGCACTTGAAAACCCAAGCGGCCGCCCACATTCAGAACGAGCGCTCGCATTTTGCGAGCGCCTCTGAATGAGGACCAATGTCTCATATAAGCACGGATACTGATTCTTTAGTGTGCAAAGGACAGAGAAGCCGCAAAGAACGAGACTTCATGAATATTTCATATTTCAGTGGATAGAAAAGGGCCGTTCTTTATGTTCCCTCCGCAGGTCCTGAAGCCATCTGCCTTCCACTCATGGATATATTTAGAAAGGGAAACTCAGCACATCTGACAGAATCTGACTGATTTCCACTTGTAACGAGGTGAACACGTATCTCGCTGGCAATTCAGACACACGGTATCTCTGCTGGGCCGCTGTGTACCGCACATCAAGGCAATGCTACGAGGACGTGTGATCTTGGAAAAGACATTTTGTAGCCATGGCCTGCAAGCAGTTATCTCTCACACCGATCAATACTATCGCACGCGCTCCCCCATATATCACTGAAAACCCGCAGATCCTAGGTCAGGTGTTCCATTACCAGCAACAGCGGCTGCGCGGAGATAGGAGACCGGTGAGGAATATCTGTAACAGTGGGGGAATCTTATTAAACATAAAAAACAGAAATGATTGGGAAAACAATATATTTGTACATTTTCTATATTTTTTTTTTTTTTTTTAAATGTTCTGTAAGAAATGACTCTGGGCCTGATTCAGAGCCGGACGCTATTTGCGGTCGTTCGTTCCAAAAAAAGGGGTGGCTATTCAAATGAACCGTTCGCTCTTTGCGGTCTGTTCACGCCTCTAGGTCTGAACGAGCGAACAAAACTTGCAGTCGTTTTTTGGGAACCTACGCCCCCTGGCCGCTCGCATCCTACGTCATGTCCGCTATTTATTAGATTAATCGAGTACATCGACCAGGGTATGAACTACTCGCTATTCTTGTGGTTGGTTTTTGCTACCACAATTTTGCGAGCAGTTCTGGCTATAAAATAACCCAGTGACGTGCTCAATGACGCTGCTGTATTAATTATGCACACCCATAAAACGCCCGTTTTGACCTTTAAGCACGCCTGCGATCGGATCTCCACTCCCCGTTTTCAAGCACCTTCCCCGGTTACCACCCACATACGCCTCTTTCTGTCACTCAAATTTTCAGGCATTCGCTATTTTGCGAGCACATGAATTTCGACCGCACTGACTGGTTTGCGCATGCGTATAACGATCCGTACGCATGCGCAGTTGGGCAAATATCGCTCGGAACGAACGAGCGGCCGCTTACGAGCGGCTCTGAATCAGGCCCTCTATTTATTTATTTATTTTTCTTGTTTAAGCCTTAATTGGGGAGATGTATCATCGGCGACATCGCCGATGCAGTACATCCCCCCCCGACATCGCGTACATACCGCGGTTAATTACCGCGGTATGTACCAAGAATATCACAAAGAACAGCTCTCTCGATGAGAGCTGTCCTTTGCAATGCTGCCGGGCAGAAGGACTTCCGGGTTTAACACCCAGAAGTTCTTCTGCGCATGCGCAGAAGGCCGCGGGCCGCGGGGGCTCATGGGAGGGATCCGTCCGGATCCCTCCCAGCCCCGAGCGTTGCGCTAAGAAGCTCATAGGCTTCTATTGGGTAACGCCACCTTCAAGTGGCGTTACCTAGCAACGCGAAGTAGCAGAATGCAGCGCATTCTGCTGCTTAATACATACGGGGAATGCGGTAAAACCCCGAAAACTGCATTTTCGGGGGTTTTACCGCATTTTTGCTGTTAATACATCTCCCCCAATAAGTGCAAAAAAACCACAGCCGTGTGCCATGCGTTTTCGGGGAGTGTAGTAGCCTGCGTCTGCAATACCGTTCGCAGATAAAGTGTTTCCAAAGTCTCAGCTCAGGTCGGCCATTCTGCTTGCCCATAGGTTACTCAGATGAGAGATTATCAAATGAACTGGTGACAACCGGTGGGTGTCTCAATACATAACCAGATGGCTACAGCGTTAGCATATTTGCGCACAGCAGCTGCGTGCGGGATTGCAGCTGCAAACGCATTAGCGTCCATATTCTGAATCAGGCCCATAGAGCATTAAGGGGGAGATGTATCAAGCAGTGAAAAACCACAAAGAAGCAGATCAGGGGAGAAGTTGTCCATAGTAACCAATCAGCTTTGCAGAAGCATTTATCAAATTCATGCTATAAAATGACAGGTGGAAGCTGATTGGTTGCTCTGGGCAATAACAGTGAATGTGATTCTGCGGACGAGAAACTACAATTTTGTGAACTCTTCAAAATGTTCTTCTGTGTTTTGTCTACCAAATGGATGATTTATTCCAGAAGACGATAATTCACCTACAATTGAATTATAATATATATATACGGCCCCATTTATAAATGAGTTTTGATGGGTGCATTATAGCGCTGCCGCTTATCACAGTTTTCTTTCTACTTGTATTTAAAACTGACGTACTCGCCAGCGAGTGGTAGTGTTAATGAAGCAGACGTTGGTGTTTCACTGTGCCCGCTGCCACCGCCTCCGCACTGGAACCTTGGCGCTCATCAGCGCTAGATAAAAGAAACGAGCAATAAGTTATAAAATAAACGCTTGTTGTTAAATTTGAAACCCATATATTTTGTATCAGCGAGAGATAAGTGACCAGCGCTGCTGCCTGTCATTAGAAAAGCAGCGCTACCATTGTTGATAGGTAGCAGCAGTTCCATTTACCACAGATAACTGGTGATAAAACCCTTATCACTCTGTCATACATGGGGCCCATAGTGTAATATGTTCATAAAGCCATTCTGACCAGAAACAATGACTGTCATGCAGGGAGCGAGAGGATACTTGTGTCCACCGAATGGATAGGTTTCATTCTCATAGTCTACAAGGGTTGGGTACGGGATTCCGGCGGTTGGGATGCCGGCGGCCAGAATCCCGATGCATGCAGGTAAGTAGCCTAACGTTAACCTTTACCCTTATCCCACCTTTTCCACAGCCTAACCCTAACCCTCCCCACCCGCAACCTAACCCTAACTCTCCCCTCCCGCAGCCTAACCCTAACCCTCTCCCCCCCGCAGCCTAACCCTAACCATCTCCCCCCGCAGCCTAACCCTAACCATTCCCTCACGCAGCCTAACCCTAACCATCTCCTCCCGCAGCCTAACCCTAACCCTCACACAGCCTAACCCTAACCCTCCCCTCCCGCAGCCTAACCCTAACCCTCTCCTCCCGTAGCCTAACCCTAACCCTCCCACAGCCTAACCCTAACCCTCCCCTCCCGCAGCCTAACCCTAACCATCTCGTCCCGCAGCCTAACCCTCCCACAGCCTAACCCTAACCCTCCCCTCCCGCAGCCTAACCCTAACCATCTCCTCCCGCAGCCTAACCCTCCCCACCCGCAGCCTAACCCTAACCCTCAGTCTAAACCTAACCCTCTCCTCCCGCAGCCTAACCCTAACCCTACCCATGGTTGCTCAGACATGTTGGTTAAATCTGTTTCATAAAAACAACTTGTCTGAATGACAGTTTTTGCCTACTTTTGAGGGTTTGAAAGCAAATTGCTGATTATCATTTGCTCCCATACATATGGATTTTCATTCCAAGCAACCAACCAACTAGTTGATGAAAGTTGGTCCAGTGTATGGCTTTACAGTTGGGATGTCAGCGGTCGGGATTCTGGAGCCGGGATTCTGACTGTCAGCATCTGACTGCTGGGAAGCCTACTGCACCCCATCCACAAGAGCATTAGATCACCAATTCAATGTATATTCTCAGGGAATCGGTATAAAATACCGCTGGACGGGATACAGGTGGTCAGAAGACAGATAGCGGCATCCCGATCTTCAATATCCCGACAGGGCCCGGTAAGTGCCATAACCCTCCCCCGGTGGTGCCTTACCCTAACCCCCCTCCCCGCAGTCTAACCGTAACCCTCTCCTAACCCTAACACACCCCGGAAGGTCCCTAATCCTAACCCCCCCCACCCCCATCCCCGTCATTTGCCTACAGATGCCTCCTGCGGCCTAAGTATAATTATGCATCACTGGTATGTCAAAAGACGCGGCACCGTACAACTCTTAATCAGGCCCATAGCTTGCACCACTGAATCAGGCCCATTGTGTCACCTTGTCATCCACACACCAGATGCCCCTTCCAGCCCCTATCCAAAATGCAGCCGGACCTTAACCCCAAACCCCAAGTGATAGACGTAGTTATTAAAATAATTGATTTTGAAATGATAGGCATCTCATCTGCCTAATGACGGGTTCTAGAGCGCAGAGAGCGGTTCAGAAGCGCGCACGTGTAGCGGTAATACAGCGGATTCCAAACTTTCTCCAACAACCTTGTTTGCATAAAAATAGTAAATTTTACAGTTTTAGAGCTAACTTTGGGTAGATGAGGGTGGGACCTCCAATCTACACCTGGTGGGGCCTTAAACACGTTTTAGATACAGAGATAACACTGGGTGGCACAGGAAGCCATTCTGACCCTCAATCTCAAGAGCAATAATGTGATTTTGGTGGGACAATAATTTATTACAGGCTTAACGATTGTTGCCAAACCATAAGGTGACCTAGTCCCCTGACGGTATGCAGTCGGGAAGCCGGCGGACGTAATCCCGACAGCCGGCTTCCCGACTGCTTTATCCCGGCGAGGGTTAAATGACCGGCGTCTAAATCTAGACGCCTGTCATTTTACCGACGCCGGGAGACCGGTGCCCGGCATCCCGATCGAAGTGATGCCGGGCGTGGACAGCCGCGGGGGGGGGGAGGGTTAGGTTTTGGGCTCCCGGGGGTACCTTAGGGTTAGGCACCACCCCGGGAGGTTAGGGTTAGGCTAGGGGGAGGAAGGGTTAGGGTTAGGCATCCCCCTGGGGGACTTAGGTCTATGCGGAGGGGAAGGGGGGGTTAGGTTTTGGCACTTAGATGGGGGATTAGGGTTAGGCACTGGGGGAGGTTAGGGTTAGGCACCCCTAAGGAGGTTTAGGGTTAGGGGGGAGGTTATCTTAGTAAATACTTACCTGGGGACGATCAGGATTTTCACCCATGTCGGGCAGCCGCTGTCGGGATTTGCGTCCGGCGGTAATTCATACCAATTCCCTCCTGACTGTTTTATACAGGGGTCCTTTGACAAAGAGCAAGGGGACAAAACCATTGCCTTGACCATGGTCGCTGGGGTCTTGTCATAGCAGATTATGGTCAGGTTTTGGCCGATCAGGGCGTGGCCTGGGCAGATCAGAGGTGTGGCTTAAAGTCTCCCAATCATCGATCCAAGAACATAGAGACCTATCCTGTAACATGTGATGGAGCTCGGCTACATTTTCACGACCGTTCTATTCTGTGGCCTGTAAATTCACAAGAACTGACATCCATCTCCCTCAGCCTCCAAGACATGAGGCAAATATATGTGACCTTTACAGCCGATGCACTGTACACGTCCTTGTTTGTGGCAGAACATTAAAGTCCTCTCCAGGCAGAGACGTGTTACACGTTAAATAACAAGCACCAATCCCCACTGTTACACTTCTACATTTTCATTACAGTTCTATTTTCCGTCCTGTAAATCTACTGGAATAGAGGCAGCAGGTGTCGGCTATCTGCCAGACACACAATGTATTAGAATACGACCTCAGCAAAGATCCCGTGATCACATTTTTGCCTGGGCGTCAAGAAAAAAAATATATATATATATATAAAAAAAAAACAGAGACCAGTAAAAATACCACAGACGTTTAACATGGTTAAATGACACATAGAGAACAGCATTAGTTTTGGAAAACCGCACAACAGTCCTAACTTGAGGGGTCTGTCCGGGCGCCATGACTAACGGAATGTTGGGCTATTTCGGCACACTCTCGGAGCAAGTACAGGAGCGGTTGTTGTTTTTTTTGCAGAGGACGCCACCAGCGCTACATTCACTGATTTTCAAACGACCGGCACTTGTTTTTTTTCCCGCTATCAACTCTGAGGTGACTTGGGTGCAATAATATATGATTCAAATTGGAGATACGAATCTTAACAGGTCCTCTGATCTATTTTTACGTCTGGGGTCTTATCTGTGCAATAAAGCAGCCGATCCGACTGATTGGTACGATATGGCTGCTATATCGCACCGTGTATGGCAATGATATCGGACAAAGGGCCTGATTCAGAGCCGCTCGTAAGCGGCCGCTCGTTCGCTCTGAGCGATGTTCGCACAACTGCGCATGCGTATGGTTCGCAATGCGCATGCGCAAACCAGTCATTGCGGTCGGAAATCGTGCGCTCGTAAAACAACGAGGGGCTGCTAATTTGATTGACAGAATGTACCGTTTGTGGGTGGTAACAGGGGAAGGTGCTTGAAAACGGGGGAGTGGAGATCCGAACGCAGGCGCGCCCAACGGTCAAAACGGCGTTTAATGGGAGTGCATAATTAGTAAAGGAGCGTCATCGACCACGTCACTTGGTTGTCTTTTAGCATGAACTGCTCGCTGTGACAGCGGGAAGTAAATCCTACCACAAGCACTGCGAGCCGTTCAGATGCCTTTCGATGTTCCAGATTAATCTAATAAATAACGGAGATGACGTATGATGCGAACGGCAAAGGGGCGTCTTTACAAAATAGCGAGAGCGCATTTTTCGGATGTTGGCTCAGACATAGAGGCGTCAACACACCGCAAAGAGCGAGCGCTCAATTTAAATATCCGGCCCCTTTTTAAGAACGAGCGTCCACAAATAGTGTCCGTGTCTGAATCAGGCCCACAGCGCGCTCCCATGGGGTCGTACATCGCACCCCCTGATCTTTCTGCAGGTTCAGTTGATCAGGGGTTGCGATGTGCGATCCCATGCAGCGCTATGCAGGATTGCACCATGTGTGGGGACCGCCCAATATGTCGGACGTCGGTTCCCCCGTCGCTTCGCACGGTGCCTGTCGCACAGTGTATGGCCGGCATTACACCAAGGGACATTCAGAGGGACTGTTATAGTATTCAAAATGGAGCACTGTTTCCTAAGTGGTCCCGTAAGGCCGAGGGCTGTGTTAATTGCATTGATATACATTGAATATTGGTTATATTGGACCCTCTTTATGTACTTTGGGCCTGATTCAGACCCACTCGCGAGCGGCTGTCCGCTCGCAAGTGGGTCGATGTTATGGACTGAGCATGCGCACGACGGAGGGAGCTCCGTCGTGCGCATGCGCCAGACGCGACGAGCGAAGGAAAGTCCTTCGCTCGTTGTGTCTGATCAAAGGGGGCGTGCTGTCGATGTTGATTGACAGCACGCCCCCTTTGGTAGGCGTGCCGGGGGCGTGCCTCCCTGACGGGGGCGTTCCCACGGGAACGCCTCTCGTCAGAAGCCGGCCCACTGACATCACTAGTGATGTCAGTGGGAGTGATTTTGGCTCTGATAGAGCCAAAATCACTCCGGAGCTTGCGGTTGAAAACCTCAACCGCAGGCTCCGGCTCGCAATTTCGATGGTCGCGATGGTCTCGACCATCGCGGCCATCAAAATGCACGCTCGTATAGCCTGTGGGTGGTGACCCACAGCTATACGAGCGTCCAGGAGGACGCTCCATTTTCATGGAGGCCGGCCCTCATTCAGAGCGTGCGCTCTGCTCAGAGCATACGGCTCTGAATGAGGGCCTTTGACTTTATACTTGTATAAAAGGCTTTACAGACTTCTTAACTATTTCTTAGTATATGATTTCATTGAGAACTGCTTTACACTGTACATTAGCATATTTTGAACAACTTAAATCAGGATATTGTACTAGTGTGTCTATTATGCGATTAATTATATATTTTTCAATAATTATTTGTTAAGCTTAGTCCACTGTGAGCGAATTAGAGGCGCAGGTCACTGTTGTGTTTATCCACTTTTCCGCAGTTTGGATTCACCTTAATCAATGGAAAATTTGCACAAATTTTAAGTTCTCAAGTCTAAATAACTGATGCATAGTTTGTACTGGCAATTAATAGGCGAGAAACTATAAATCGCCTCAAACAAGCAGCATATTTCTCCCCTGACCTCCCAAAAACTTTCTAAGGCCGGAAATTGCGTCCAGGGGCTCTTAGGACAAAGGGAGAAACCGACAGATGGACGTGCCCATTGTTACCCGCCAAGAAGTCACAGTGCGGGAGGAGACTTGGAGATTACATATCTATAGGTGCTCTGAGTGAATTCGGCCGAGACGCTGGTAGAATTTCTAATCCTTGACTTGTGAACAAAAGAGATGTCTGGCGGGTGTCAGGATAAAGTTCAGCTTCCAGCTGGGAATTTTCCTCATAACATTAGGGGAACTCAATAAGGTGGGAAATAGCGAGAATGTCGGAGTCGCTGATGTTCCTCCACAGGCATCGGACGCTGGGGTGGACAATAGGGGGAGTTTGAAAGAACTCACAAGGTTACCAAGTCAACCAAAGGAAGTTTTCCATAGTGACATTGTAATGAAGGACCCGGGAACTCAGATATGATTTACAGTAAATGTTACGGAGCCTCAAAGGAATTTTGTGCTGCAAGAGGATTTTCCCGGGCCTAGTCCTCCCATGTTTTATTGTGCGCTGACATTGAAAATGTCTGCCTCCGAATGATCGAGTTGTGCCAATAACTGTAGGCCCCTCCTGTATGGAATCTAACCTCTTACTTCCCGACATTTAAATTGATATTACAAAAGATAAATAAAAGGACCAGGGGCATATTCAGCTCTGTCCCCAACACGTCATATTCCGATTATGATCGTCCCGGCAATAAAAAAAAGTCTCCACCAGTTGCATCCCCCAACCATTCCCTGGGTGCACAGCGCCATTTTTACGCCATTCTTTAATGACAGCACTTGATGCCATGCTTTGCTACCTCCCTCATAATCTCAAGACTCTGACAAGTACAAATATCACATCCATGGCGATGATAGAAATGAGGCAGGCTGCTGGCGCCGCGCTAATTGCATCTCTTGTCCGTCTAAGAGCGAGGGGTCTGATTCAGTACCTACCGCAACTGCGCATTCGCACGGAACGCATCTGTGAAAATATGCTAACGCCTGCCAAAGCTCAGACAGCATGAAGACGCCCACTGCTGGCATCTCATATCCGTCCAATGACACTCTTCTAAGTAAACATCGGTACCATGGACGCACATCGGCCCGTCACGCAGCAATTACACTAGGTCTGACCAGCCGCAGAAAATGCAAATGTACACGCACGCAGTGAGCTCTCATGCAATCGCCGTGGCTAATTTATCCACGCCCAAGCAACGGCGTTCAAACGGACAGACACGCCTGCGTTTTCCCGACTACCCCCCCGTCACAACCCCCAAACGCGGACACTCACTTTGCGATGGATTCCTCTGTGCGTCCGTAGTAGCAGTGCAATCGCTGCACACGAGCAGTGCGGCTTATACGCAGGCGCGATAATAAACAATCATACCTCCGCTCCTGAACCAGGCCCTAGGTCTGAAACATCAGATCAGTATCACTTCTAATCCTTAGGAATGCAATACGCCTACAATTTACCCAGAATGCATTTTCCTATTGCACTCGGACATTGGTAGAAATTGATTTTGAAGCTGCTTAACTGAATTAGCAATAAATAAATATATCAGGGCTTCAAGTGACTGAGAAAAGCAATTCTGCTAATGTTTTTGTGCAATGATGAAGTAGAATTTGCAAATAAATAAAGTTTAAAAACTTTATATACATAACTGGGAACATTCTCAATTTCAGAATTGAACGCCCCAATCCACCCTGACCCCATCCCTATTTCATTGCAAATATCTCCCCGCTTTGACAGTGATAAATAAGTGACAGTCCCGCAAAGCCAATATGGTTACGGGGAGTAATAACGGCGACCTACATTCATAAACACTGCAAGCTTTGTTGTCACGGTATGCAGTCGGGAAGCCGGCGGACTTAATACCGACAGCCGGCTTCCCGATTGCTTAATCCCGGCGAGGGTTACATGACAGGCGTCTATATCTAGACAAATGTCATTTTAGGGACGCCGGGCACCGAGCGCGGTAGCAGCGGGGTGGGAGGGTTAGGTTTAGGGTTCCCAGGGGGGACTTAGGGTTAGGCACCCCCCCGGGAGGTTAGGGTTAGGCTAGGGGGAGGGAGGGCTAGGGTTAGGCACCCCCAGGGGGGACTAAAGCTGGCCACACACTAGACCAACTTACATCCAACCAGCCAACTAGTTGATTGGTTGGAATGAAAATCTGGTAAGGTATGAAAGCAAATGACAATCAGCAATTTTCTCCCAAACTCCGGAAAATGGACAAAAACTGTTGTTTGAACAAATTGTTTACATCAAACATTTAACAAACTTGTCTGACGACTATTTTCATCTGTTTTCTTTCATTTAGGAGCAAATTGCTGATCATCATTTACTCCCAGACATTACCAGATTTTCATTCCAACCAATCAACTAGTTGGCTGGTTGGATGAAAGTTGGTCTAGTGTGTGGCCAGCTTTAGGGTTAGGCACCCCCCGGGGGACTTAGGTTTAGGCGGCGGGGAAAGGGGGGTTAGGTTTAGGCACTTAGAGGGGGGATTAGGGCTCGGCACTGGGGGGAAGGTTAGGGTTAGGGGAGGGAATTAGGTTAGTCACTACTTACCTTAGGGACGATCGGGATTTTCACCCATGTCGGGCAGCCGCTGCCGGGATTCCAGGAGTCCAGCGGTAAATCATACCGATTCCGTTGTCACATAGGACGGGATGTACTAAGGGCAGAAATACCCGCATTTCTCATATGTAATAAGCTCCGGAATGCGTTACATCTTTAGATGGCGTTACCCAATAGAAGCCTATGGGCTCTATTCCGCATCCTGCACTGAAAGGGATCCAATCAGATCCCTCCCAGTGTGCCCGGCGGCACACGCGTTGTTTTGCACATGTGCAGGAGGATGCCAGGGGGCACGTCTGGGTCTTAGATCTGAAAGTCCCTGTATTGCAAAGGACAGCTCGTAAGTGGAAAGCTGACCTTTGTGAGTTTCTTGGTACATACCGGTGATATTATTACTGGTGTGTACCCAATAAGTGCCGGAATGTACGGCTTTGCGTATACGATGCTTAGTACATCCTGCCCAAAGTCCGCTAGGTCTAAGAGTAATACGTTTTGATTTTTTTTTTAGCCGGATGCTAATGCCGATACTCACCCGTGTCTGCGCATTCGGCTGCTTTACAAAAGTATTCACCCCCCTTGGCTTTTTACCTTTTTTGTTACCTTACAAACTGTAATTTTTTTTTATTTATCTGAATTTTATGTGATGGATCTGCCCAAAACAGTCTGATTTGGTGAAGTGAAATGAGAAAAATATATATAAAAAAAGAATCTGTATATATAAAATTTAGAAAATTGGCATGTGCATATGTAATCACCCCCTTTGCTATGAAGCCCCTCAAAAGTTCTGGTGCAACCAATTACCTTCAGAAGTCACACAATTAGTGAAATGAAGCCCCCCTGTGTGACATCTAAGTGTCACATGATCTGTCAGTATAAACGCATCTTTTCCGAAAGGCCCCAGAGGCTGCAACACCACTAAGCAAGAGGCCTCACACCATGAGGACCAAGGAGCTCTCCAAACAAGTCAGGGACAACGTTGTTGAGAAGTACAATTCTGGGTTGGGTTATAAAAAAATATCCAAATCTTTGATGATCCCCCGAAGCACCATCAAATCCATAATCATCAAATGGAAAGAACATGGTACCACAACAAACCTGCCAAGAGAGGGCCGCCCACCAACACTCACAGACCGGGCAAGGAGGGCATTAATCAGAGAGGCAGCACAGAGACCAAAGGTAACCCTGAAGGAGCTGCAGAGTTCCACAGCAGAGACTGGTGTATCTATGCATGTGATCACAATAAGCCGTACACTCCATAGAGCTGGGCTTTATAGAAGAGTGGCCAGAAAAAAACCATCACTTATGCTGGCCATACACTGTCAGATAAAAATATCTGTCTGACCGACAGACCAATTTAAAAGCAACAGATATCTTGCCCATACACTGACAGATATTTTAACACAACCAACAGATTTTTTCAAACAAAAATCTGCCAGGCTCTGTCATATTTTTGTTCCCTCACAGGGGAGGGACAAAAGAATTTGCACTTTAGCAACTATAAAATATGCTGACCCCATTTTCAAGAACCCCAAATTTGCTGGGCATAGTTATTTTCACCCCCAAAAAATTCTAAATGCTCTTCTGCATCACTTTCTTCAAAGTCGCATTTATGCACTTGCCGCGGCAATTATAAACCACGACTTCGTTCAGTAGTTATAAATGGGGAACCCATAGTGATCCCCCATATCTACACATCTTTAGGGGGGTCCCTAGAATATTTCCCAAAAATTCCCGTTTTTGTTGAACCTGTAAAAAAAAGTAGCAAAAATTTACCAAAAAAATGACATAAGGTCACCCCCCAAAAGGCAAACCAGCCCCAGGCTTGCCAGCCAGTGGTGGTTTCTAAAAATACGGGGAAAAAAATGTGTAGGGTTCCACCGTATTTTAGAAACCAACACCAGGCTGCAGGGACTAGTGCTGGTTTTAAATATAGGGGGCAAAAAAGATGTGGGGTACCCCCTATATTTAAGACCAGCACCAGACCCAACCGACCGGGGTGTAATGCCACAGCCCGGAGACCCAATCACCGGGGCTCCAGGTCCAAAGCATTACACCCCAAGTCGGTCAGCGCAAGCCGGTGATCTCGGGGGAGTCGGGGACCCCTCAAAAAAGGGTCCCCCCTCTCCCGAGCACCACAGGCTTACGCTGAAGCCTGGGGCTCATCCCCATACCCCTGGAGCGGTGGGTATGGGGGTAATAGGGGGGCCAAATAATGTAGCACTATTGTACTTTACAGTGGAACTACAAGTGCCAGCATGCCTGCCATTTTCAACTTGTGGAACTACAAGTGCCAGCAGACATGCGGCACGTGTAATTTCACTGTAAAATAAATAGGTAAAAAAATCCAAAACACACACACCGTGCCCAGTATAAGTTTATTACATACACCTACCCATTCACACATACTTACCTATACCAGATGTTCTGTCCCCTTCTCCACGTAGAATATCCAAAAAAAATGGACCTGCAAAGAAAGATTTCATACTCACCTACATCCAGCGCTGGTCTCCGCAGTAATCCATGGGTGTTTAAAAACAAAAAAACGTCCTTACCCGATCCACGAAACACAGCTATGTGTATGTGTGTTGTCACACATACAGATAGCTCCCGAATGGCAGCTCTCGGCTCTTCACGGGGCATTGCAGTCCCGTGAGCCAATCAGCGGCAGCGCTCACTGTAGAGCGCCCGCTGATTTGCTCCGGCAACTGACAGTTCCCACGTGGGCTGAGTCACACCACGTGGGAACTGTCAGTAGCCGGAACCAATCAGCAGGCTCTCTACAGTCAGCGCGACCGCTGATTGGCTCACGGGACTGCAATGTCAGAACAGCGCTGTCTTACCATCTACTCACTGCCTAGACTTCAACTAATCTATGACGCCGGAAGTGAACAGCGGCTACCCGGAAGTTCGTCGGCTCAGCGCACAGCTCTGCAGTCGCTGGGGATAGAAAGGTGAGTACATGCACATGGAGAGAACTGGGGGAAAAGTTGGTCGCTCGGGCAGTGACCGCATACACTGCCCGATGCTGCCGACTACAAACTTGCAAATATCGCATCAGTCCGACATGCTGGTCGATTCGGCATGCCAGACCGATCGATATTTTGATATTGGTCGTCCCCACACACAGTACAATTATCGGGGCGATCCGCGGATATCGGCAGGATCGGCCCGATAATTGTATAGTGTATAGCCAGCATTAGTGATAAAAATAAGAAGACACGATTTGAGTTTGCCAAAAGGCATGTGGGCGACTCCCCAAATGTATGGAGGAAGGTGCTCTGGTCAGATGAGACTAAAATTTTACTTTTCGGCCACCAAGGAAAACGCTATTTCTGGCGCAAACCCAACACATCCCATCAGCCCAAGACCACCATCCCCACAGTGACACATGGTGGTGGCAGCATCAAGCTGGGGGGATGTATTCAGCAGCAGGGACTGGGAAACTGATTCGAGTTTAGGGAAAGATGGATGGTGCTAAATACAGGGATATTCTTGAGCAAAACCTGTGTCAGTCTGCCTGTGATATGAGACTGGGACGGAGGTTCCCCTTCCAGCAGGACAATGACCCGAAGCATACTGCTAAAACAACACTCCAGTGGTTTAAGGGGAAACATATAAATGTGTTGGAATGGCCAAGTCAAAGCCCAGATCTCAATCCAATTGAAAATCTGTGGTCAGACTTGGAGATTGCTCTTCACAAGCGGAAACCATCCAACATTAAGGAGCTGGAGCAGTTTTGCCTAGAGGAATGGGCAAAAATCCCAGGGGCAAGATGTGACAAGCTCATAGAGACTTATCCAAAGCGACTTGCTGCTGTAATTGCCGTAAAAGGTGGCTCGACAAAGTACTGACTTTAGGGGCGTGAATAGTTATGCACGCTGAAGTTTTCTGTTATGTTGTTCTAAATGTTGTTTGATTCACAATATAAAAAAAACACAACGTCACAGTTGTAGGCATGTTCTGTGAATGAAATGATGCACACCTTCACACAATCCATTCTAATTCCAGGTTGTGAGGCAATAAAACATGAAAAATGCAAAGGGGGGGGTGAATACTTTTGCAAGGCACTGTAGAGTCACAGTACATGGATGTACGGCTTTGCGGCGGCATTAGCATAAAGTCGCAGATACAAGACCAGCAAAAGTCGCAGACACGCACAAGTATTGGTAACACCAGCTTTATAGATGAATGACTACGGCCCAACATATAACATCTCCCAACTGGTTATATACCATACTTACCTGTACGACAGGTATGGTGTATGCTTATTGTGTTGTGGTGCCCTAAAAATAAGTATTTGATAATAATAATAATAATAATAATAATAATAATGATAATAATATTATAAATGCCTTTATATATTTCTGAGTGGATTTGTGTTTTTCTCAGTGTGTTCTGTGTTAATAATGAGCTATTAATATCTCCTCTTGCTACTTGTAAAACAGGCAGGGCAGGTTGTGACCAATTTTGCCCTAAAAATACAGAATAGAAAGAATTTGCACAGGGCCTGTCATATTACATTTTTATAATTTCGGGCTTCAACCTCTAATCAGCCCACAGTGAAATGTGAATCATTTGTAAATGAGAAATGATTAATCTAGAAAAGAGAAAATAAAAAGACAATACCGTGCACCCGCCAGCAGAGAAATGCACGCCTACATCCGTGTCGCCGTAAGCTGGGCCTATGCGGACAAATCTGGGTCTGTAACTACACAGATCCTCAGCGTAATGTCAGTGCAAATGTATACAGTCTAAGCCGTATTGTTCCACATTATGAATGTTCCATGAGACCATCTGTCTCCACATAATGGGTCAATGAATTACTTAACCTACAGACTGGGAGATGGCTCTATTTTTCCACTAGTGGAATTTTCTGAGTGTAAACCAGAGTACATCACAATACACAGAGATTCCCTAAGCAGACCATCGGCAGCAGGCGAGGCACGGAAGAGTTCACGTGTTCACACACGACACATGATCGGGCATGTTGGGATACGGAAAAGGAAATCTCTCTTGGATCAAACAAAGGTGATCAGTCTGTCAGTAATTAATAGTCGTTGAGTGTATATGTTGTAGTTACCACCTGGGGCGCTGGTTTCCATGCTGCAAATACTTACTAATAGGTTCATTGTCTCCTTGTGTGTGTCCCTAGTGTATGTGTGTCCTTAGTGTATGTGTGTGTCCCTAGTGTATGTGTGTGTGTCCCTAGTGTATGTGTGTCCCTAGTGTATGTGTGTGTCCCTAGTGTGTGTGTGTCCCTAGTGTATGTGTGTATGTCCCTAGTGTATGTGTGTATGTCCCTAGTGTATGTGTGTCCCTAGTGTATGTGTGTCCCTAGTGTATGTGTGTGTCCCTAGTGTATGTGTGTATGTCCCTAGTGTATGTGTGTCCCTAGTGTATGTGTGTCCCTAGTGTATGTGTGTATGTCCCTAGTGTATGTGTGTCCCTAGTGTATGTGTGTGTCCCTAGTGTATGTGTGTGTCCCTAGTGTATATGTGTGTGTCCCTAGTATATGTGTGTGTGTGTGTGTGTGTGTGCCCCTAGTGTATGTGTGTGTATGCCCTAGTGTATGTGTGTCCTTAGTGTATGTGTGTGTGCCCCTAGTGTATGTGTGTCCCTAGTGTATATGTGTGTGCCCCTAGTGTATGTGTGTCCCTAGTGTATGTGTGTGTCCCTAGTGTATATGTGTGTGTCCCTAGTGTATGTGTGTCCCTAGTGTATGTGTGTCCCTAGTGTATGTGTGTGTCCCTAGTGTATATGTGTGTGTTCCTAGTGTGTGTGTGTGCCCCTAGTGTAGGTGTGTGTGCCCCTAGTGTATGTGTGTCCCTAGTGTATGTGTGTGTCCCTAGTGTATATGTGTGTGTCCCTAGTGTATGTGTGTATGTCCCTAGTGTATATGTGTGTGTCCCTAGTGTATGTGTGTCCCTAGTGTATATGTGTGTGCCCCTAGTGTATATGTGTGTGTTCCTAGTGTATGTGTGTCCCTAGTGTATGTGTGTCCCTAGTGTATATGTGTGTGCCCCTAGTGTATATGTGTGTGTTCCTAGTGCATGTGTGTCCCTAGTGTATGTGTGTATGTCCCTAGTGTATATGTGTGTGTCCCTAGTGTACGTGTGTCCCTAGTGTATATGTGTGTGCCCCTAGTGTATATGTGTGTGTTCCTAGTGTATGTGTGTCCCTAGTGTATGTGTCACTAGTGTATGTGTGTCACTAGTGTATGTGTGTATGTCCCTAGTGCATGTGTGTGTCCCTAGTGTATGTGTATCCCTAGTGTATGTGTGTGTCACTAGTGTATATGTGTGTGTCCCTAGTGTATGTGTGTGTGTCACTAGTGTATATGTGTGTGTCACTAGTGTATATGTGTGTGTCAATAGTGTATGTGTGTGTGTCACTAGTGTATATGTGTGTGTCAATAGTGTATGTGTGTATGTCACTAGTGTATGTGTGTGTGCCCCTAGTGTATGTGTGTGTGTGCCCCTAGTGTATGTGTGTCCCAGTGTATGTGTGTGTCCCTAGTGTATGTGTGTCCCTAGTGTATGTGTGTCCCTAGTGCATGTGTGTCCCTAGTGCATGTGTGTGTCCCTAGTGTATGTGTGTCCCTAGTGTATGTGTGTCCCTTGTGTACATGTGTGTGCCCCTTGTGTATGTGTCCCTAGTGTATGTGTGTACCTAGTGTATGTATGTCCCATGTGCATGTGTGTGTGCTCCTTGTGTATGTGTGTCCCTAGTGCATGTGTGTCCCTAGTGTATGTGTGTATGTTTCTAGTGTATGTGTGTGTGCCCCTAGTGTATGTGTGTATGTTTCTAGTGTATGTGTGTATGTTTCTAGTGTATGTGTGTCCCTAGTGTATGTGTGTGTGTCACTAGTGTATATGTGTGTCACTAGTGTATATGTGTGTGTCCCTAGTGTATGTGTGTGTGTCACTAGTGTATATGTGTGTGTCCCTAGTCTATATGTGTTTGTCACTAGTGTATATCTGTGTGTCAATAGTGTATGTGTGTGTGTCACTAGTGTATGTGTGTATGTCACTAGTGTATATGTGTGTGTCAATAGTGTATGTGTGTATGTCCCAGTGTATGTGTGTGTGCCCCTAGTGTATGTGTGTATGTGTATGTCCCTAGTGTATGTGTGTGTGCCCCTAGTGTATGTGTGTTCCAGTGTATGTGTGTCCCTAGTGTGTGTCCCTAGTGTATGTGTGTCCCTAGTGTATGTGTGTGTCCCTAGTGTATATGTGTGTGTTCCTAGTGTATGTGTGTGTGCCCCTAGTGTATGTGTGTGTGCCCCTAGTGTATGTGTGTGTCCATAGTGTATGTGTGTATGTCCCTAGTGTATATGTGTGTGTCCCTAGTGTATGTGTGTCCCTAGTGTATATGTGTGTGCCCCTAGTGTATATGTGTGTGTTCCTAGTGTATGTGTGTCCCTAGTGTATATGTGTGTGCCCCTAGTGTATATGTGTGTGTTCCTAGTGCATGTGTGTCCCTAGTGTATGTGTGTATGTCCCTAGTGTATATGTGTGTGTCCCTAGTGTATGTGTGTCCCTAGTGTATATGTGTGTGCCCCTAGTGTATATGTGTGTGTTCCTAGTGTATGTGTGTCCCTAGTGTATGTGTCACTAGTGTATGTGTGTCACTAGTGTATGTGTGTATGTCCCTAGTGCATGTGTGTGTCCCTAGTGTATGTGTATCCCTAGTGTATGTGTGTGTCACTAGTGTATATGTGTGTGTCCCTAGTGTATGTGTGTGTGTCACTAGTGTATATGTGTGTGTCAATAGTGTATGTGTGTGTGTCACTAGTGTATATGTGTGTGTCAATAGTGTATGTGTGTATGTCCCTAGTGTATGTGTGTGTGCCCCTAGTTTATGTGTGTGTGCCCCTAGTGTATGTGTGTCCCAGTGTATGTGTGTGTCCCTAGTGTATGTGTGTCCCTAGTGCATGTGTGTCCCTAGTGCATGTGTGTGTCCCTAGTGTATGTGTGTCCCTTGTGTACATGTGTGTGCCCCTTGTGTATGTGTCCCTAGTGTATGTGTGTACCTAGTGTATGTATGTCCCTTGTGTATGTGTGTGTGCCCCTTGTGTATGTGTGTGTGCTCCTTGTGTATGTGTGTCCCTAGTGCATGTGTGTCCCTAGTGTATGTGTGTATGTTTCTAGTGTATGTGTGTGTGCCCCTAGTGTATGTGTCCCTAGTGTATGTGTGTATGTTTCTAGTGTATGTGTGTCCCTAGTGTATGTGTGTGTGTCACTAGTGTATATGTGTGTCACTAGTGTATATGTGTGTGTCCCTAGTGTATGTGTGTGTGTCACTAGTGTATATGTGTGTGTCCCTAGTCTATATGTGTTTGTCACTAGTGTATATCTGTGTGTCAATAGTGTATGTGTGTGTGTCACTAGTGTATGTGTGTATGTCACTAGTGTATATGTGTGTGTCAATAGTGTATGTGTGTATGTCCCTAGTGTATGTGTGTGTGCCCCTAGTGTATGTGTGTATGTGTATGTCCCTAGTGTATGTGTGTGTGCCCCTAGTGTATGTGTGTTCCAGTGTATGTGTGTCCCTAGTGTGTGTCCCTAGTGTATGTGTGTCCCTAGTGCATGTGTGTGTCCCTAGTGTATGTGTGTCCCTAGTGTATGTGTGTCCCTAGTATACATGTGTGTGCCCCTTGTGTATGTGTCCCTAGTGTATGTATGTGACTAGTGTATGTGTGTGTGCCCCTTGTGTATGTGTGTGTGCTCCTTGTGTATATGTGTCCCTAGTGCATGTGTGTCCCTAGTGAATGTGTATATGTTTCTAGTGTATGTGTGTGTGCCCCTAGTGTATGTATGTCCCTAGTGTATGTGTGTGTGCCCCTTGTGTATGTGTGTGTGCTCCTTGTGTATGTGTGTCCCTAGTGCATGTGTGTCCCTAGTGTATGTGTGTATGTTTCTAGTGTATGTGTGTGTGCCCCTAATGTATGTGTGTCCCTAGTGTATGTGCGTGTGCCCCTAGTGTATGTGCGTGTGCCCTTTGTGTATGTGTGTCCCTAGTGTATATGTGTGTGTCCTTAGTGTATGTGTGTATGTTTCTAGTGTATGTGTGTGCCCCTAGTGTATGTGTGTCCCTAGTGTATGTGTGTGTGCCCCTTATTAATGTGTGTCCCTAGTATATGTGTGTGTGACACTTGTGTATGTGTGTGCCCATTGTGTATATGTGTCCCTAGTGTATATGTGTGTGTCCCTTGTGTATGTGTGTGTGTGTGTGTGTGTGCCCCTAGTGTAGGTGTGTCTCTTGTGCATGTGTGTCCCTAGTGTATGTGTGTGCCCCTAGTGTATGTGTGTCCCTAGTGTATATGTGTGCGTCCCTAGTGTATGTGTGTGCCCCTAGTGTATGTGTGTCCCTAGTGTATGTGTGTCCCTAGTGTATGTGCGTGTGCCCCTAGTGTGTGTGTGTGCCCCTTGTGTATGTGTGTCACTAGTGTATATGTGTGTGTCCCTAGTGTATGTGTGTATGTTTCTAGTGTATGTGTGTGCCCCTAGTGTATGTGTGTCCCTAGAGTATGTGTGTGTGCCTCGTATTTATGTGTGTCCCTAGTATATGTGTGTGTGCCACTTGTGTATGTGTGTGCCCATTGTGTATGTGTGTCCCTAGTGTATATGTGTGTGTCCCTAGTGTATGTGTGCCCCTAGTGTATGTGTGTCTCTTGTGCATGTGTGTCCCTAGTGTATGTGTGTGTGCCCCTAGTGTATGTGTGTCCCTAGTGTATATGTGTGCGTCCCTAGTGTATGTGTGTCCCTAGTGTATGTGTGTGACCCTAGTGTATGTGTGTCCCTAGTGTATGTGTGTCCCGTGTGTGTGACCCTAGTGTGTGTCCCTAGTGTATGTGTGTGTGTGTCCCTAGTGTATGTGTCTAGTGTGACTGTGTATGTCTACTGAGTGTGTCCCTAGTGTATGTGTATGCGCCCCTAGTGTATGTGTGTGTGCCCCTAGTGTATGTGTGTCCCTAGTGTATATGTGTGCGTCCCTAGGGTATGTGTGTGTGCCCCTAGTGTATGTGCGTTTCTAGTGTATGTGTGTGTGCCCCTAGTGTATGTGTGTCCCTACTGTATGTGTGTCCCTAGTGTATGTGTGTCCCGTGTGTGTGTGTGTCTAATGTATGTGTGTGACCCTAGTGTATGTGTGTGTGTCCCTAGTGTATGTGTGTGTGTCCCTAGTGTATGTGTGTCCCTAGTGTATGTGTGTCCCTAGTGTATGTGTCTGGTGTAACTGTGTATGTCTACTGAGTGTGTCCCAAGTGTATGTATGTGTGTGTGCGCTTCTACGGAACGTGTGTCCCTAGTGTATGTGTCTGCTGTAACTGTGTATGTCTACTGAGTGTGTCCCAAGTGTATGTATGTGTGTGTGTGCTTCTACGGAACGTGTGTCCCTAGTGTATGTGTCTGCTGTAACTGTGTTTGTCTAGTAAGTGTGTCATTAGTGTGTATGTGTCTAGTGTGTCCCGCGTGTGTGTGTCCCTAGTGCATGCCCATGTAAGTCTAGTGAGTGTGTACCTAGTGTATGTATGTCTATTGAGTACGGTGGAGATGTATGAAAGCTCGGATATATATAAAGTACCAACCAAGCAGCTCCTAACTGTCATATTACAGGCTGTGGCTGTCTATGTACTAAGCATTGGAGAGAGAAAGTGGATAGAGATAAAGTACCAACCAATCAGCTCCTAACTGACATTTTTCAAACACAGGGCGGGATGTACTATCTGCGATGCGGTACATCCCGCCACTTATCGTGTAAATACCGATGTTAATTCCAGCCGTATGTATCTAGTAATGTGATTAAAATCGCAAAGGACAGATCTCCCAATAAGAGCTGCGATAGAAGGACCTCCGAGTTTAGTACCCAGAGGTCACTTTGCGCACATCAAGGGGGACACTGGGGGAGATCTGATTACCCAGAGGTCACTCTGCGCACATCAAGGGGGACACTGGGGGAGCTCTGATTACCCAGAGGTCACTCTGCGCACGTCACAGGGGGCACTGGGGGGGATCTGATTGGATCCCTCTCAGAAGAATTACGGAGAGAAGTCCATAGGCTTCTATTGGGTAATGCCATCTACAAATGTATCGCATTCCGAAGCTTGGTACATATGAAAAATGCGGTCGAACCTCAAAAACGGGATTTACGGAGGTTTGACCGCATTTTTACCCATAGGTCATCCCGTTCACAGCCTGTAAAGTGGAAGTCAGGAGCTGACTGGTTGGTACAGGAGAGAGATAAAGCTGTTATAGATAAAGTACCAACCAATCAGCTCCTAACTGTCATTTTTCAAACACATCCAGTAACGTGACAGTTAGGAACAGATTGGTTGGTACATATCTCTTATAATTGCATCTCTATCCAAGCTTTCATGAATAGCCCCCTTTATCTCCGTCCACTTTATCTCTCTCCGAGGTACATCATAGACCCAATAGTCTGTAAAGTGACAGTTAGGAGCTGATTGGTTGGTACTTTACCTCCATCCACTTTATCTCTCTCCGAGGCTTTATACATAGGCCCTGATTCAGAGCCATACGCTCTGAAAGAGCGCTCGCTCTCAATCAGGGTGTTTTGGGGTTTTTTTGTGCGGCCTCCTGGCCGCTCGCATAGCTGTGGGTGACCACCCACAGCTATAGCGAGCGGCCAAGATGATGGTCGCGATGGTCAAGACCATCGCGACCATCGGGCTTGCGACGAGACCCCTGTGGTAGGGTCTCGTGGCCGCAAGTCGCAGAGAGCTTCTGGCTCTAATAGAGCTGGAAGCTCTCCCACTGACATCACTGGTGATGTCAGTGGGGCCACCCACAAACGGTAGGCATTCGCTTGGGAACGCCTCCATTTGTGAAGCCACAGTTGGTACTTTGGGGTCTCTGTAAAGTGACAGGAGCTGATTGGCTGGTACTTTGGGGTCTATGTACTAAACCTTGGAGAAAGAAAAGTGGACAGAGGTAAAGTACCAACCAATCAGCTCCTGTTACTTTACAGGCTGTGGGCAGGATGTACTAAAGCTTACCGATGCGGTAAGTAAGCCCTGGGATACAGCGGTGGTGTTCTCATTGCATGTGTAACAATAAAGTTAAGTTGAAAAAAAAAGTCTGTCTTTTTCGCATCACTGAATTCCTGCGATACAGCCGCGACGGTAGTAGCTCCATTGCCGGCTGGGGAGTTTTTTGCCTGTTCATATGTATTAAAGGGGGTCACGGTGCGGAACATGTCAGAAATGCTTGTGATTTACCGCCACATGTACCTGCCGATTTTATTCATCTTATGGCACGATAAAAATGAACGATACGAAGGAGAACGATATCGTCATATCGTTATAATTCAGATTGTTAATTTTTTTTGTGCCTTCCAACCCTCAAACGACCAGCGATGCGCGGGCACGTATGGACGATAACGATATCATCGTGGGGCCGTGCAAGCAGGCTACCCTGGCCGATATTGTCCAGGTTACACAGGGATCGTTGATAGCGGGTCGCTGGCCCGTCGTTGGTGGGTTGGTGGTGTGCTGGATGAACGATATCGATCATCCAGCACATCGGGAAGGTGCAGGGATATCGTACAGCGATATCGTTATCGCTGACTGATCGTACCATGTGTGTGTACACATAATTAAGCTTCATTTCCGTCAAAGAGACCGGCGTCCAAAGAAAGCTACTGCACATGACAGCAAAAACAGATGGACCAATCGGGCAATCCGGATGGAGGTGACCCAGCATATGTACATGCCGGATCACATCACAATAGCTCCGGCAGGGGTAGGATCGAGGGAGGGGCACTAGGTCAGCGGGGGCAGCCGCCAGCCAGCACTACAGAAGGCGACCCGGGCTATGCATACACCCTGGGCACCTCTATTTGGCTGGTGGAAGTGAAGGGGGCGGAGAGAACAGGGAGATATCAGGAAGACAGCTGTTCTCCCCTAACAGCACAGCTTACGCCATCCGAAGATGGCGATTGCGTTGCTAGCAGAGGGACGGAAAGCTGAGCTTTCCGATCCTTAATGAATCGCACTCACCATACAAATGTACGGTGATGGGATATACACACAGGAGCAGGTGCCCCGCTGGTGAAGTAATAAGCTTCTCCAATGGTACCCTGCTCTATGAATAGTACGAAGCAGGGAAGTGATCTGTTTTCAGATAAACAGGACACTTCACTGCTTCATGAATAGACCCCTATGTACTAAGGGGTCTGTTTACTAAGCCTTGGATGGAGATAAAGTGGAGGGAGATAAAGTACCAACCAATCAGCTCCTAACTGGCATTTGATAAATACACAGCCTGTAAAGTGACAGTTAGGAGCCGATTGGTTGGTACTTTATCTCTCTCCACTTTAGCTCTCTCCAAGGGGTATATTTACTAAAGTGCAAGTTTTTAGAAATGGAGTTGTTGCCCACAGCAACCAATCAGATTCTGCTTAACATTTATCTAGCACCTTAATCTAGAAGATAATAGCTAGAATCTGTTTGGTTGCTATGGGCAACAACTCCACTTCTAAAAAGCTGCACTGTAGTAAATATACCCCCAAGGCTTAGTACATCTACCCCTATGTGTCTAGTGTGTGTATGTGTATAGTGAGTGTGTCCCTATTGTGTGTGTCCCTAGTGTATGTGTGTGTCTACTGTGTGTCTCCTTAAGGTGCCCACACACATACGGACTTTTCATCCAATTTGGCCGATTTCGACGAATCGTGACTACAGATCATGTACAAAGTGGCCAAATTGTGAGTTTCTACTCTTGATCACGATGCCGATGCTCGTCCCCGGTCGTCGTACCTCGCATCTTCAGATCTGCCTTGCTGTAGGGCAGATTAGCCAATCTGGGATACAATGCACCGGCTGCAAGATAGATCTAAAGTCAGATTGGACATTTTTAACTCCAAATCGTGACTACGACTGCGTTCAGGGAGAGTTCAGGGGAAATCGTGTACATCAGCTGATTGGGAGCAAGTCGGTATGTGTGTGGGCACCCTTAAGAGTGCGTGTCTAGAATGTCCAGAAGGCTATCGCATCAACCCACAACACCTGTCCTACAGGTTTGTGATCTGGGTTACTGTCCACCGGGGTCAGGTCACAGGGCACATACTGTAGTACAGAGTTTACTTTCACAACAGCCAGCGGCATTTACAGATAATTTTTTTAAATGTATTATTAGTACATTGGGACGAGAAGAGAGACGTGCCCCACCAAATCTGCAGATGGAGTAGACTGTAGTACACGGCCCATGGTAACACGCAGTGCTGATGTCATAGCTGTAAATGTACTGCTCACATCTTATATTTGGAATTAATTTCTACTGATTTAAATAGATGCACATTATACATGCCTACTGTCCCGTAATGTTGGTACTCCCTAATTATAGGAAGCCCAGGAGAGCGCAGACCAGCCTCCCGCATCTGTCCACTTTCCCGGAGATGTGGTAATTTCAGGGGTTCGAAGTAGCGATTTGCGATTAATCGCATAATTGTAGCCCCGCCCCCCGATTCCCAGTGTTGTGAACTGCAGCAGAGGCGGCTCTGGGCATAGGGACCAAAGACAAGCCACAGGTCAACAGTATTTTGTACACCTATGATGGATCTCTGTAAAGCGCTGCGGAATATGTGTGCGCTATATAAATAACTGGTAATAATAATCCCATGTCAACCAATCAAATGTTTGCTTTGGTTCTCAAATGAGCAGTATAACATGAGAGGTCCAATTTGATTGGTCGCTCAGTGTTTGTTTAGGGAACCAGTGGGATTGGTATGTCTGAGTGTCAGCAAGGCTTGTGAAGCACGTTTTTGTTTCCCGTTGTTGCCACCTGGCTCAGAAAAATTAGGAAAGACAATAAAATGAATGTCTCAGACACTCACTGGCGATGGGCGGGGGCAGTCGTCATTATTAGCCCACATAAGACCCCATCAGTAAGGATGACCATCGAAATGTAGGAGGTTCCTCGCATTGCTGGTTTCCTGATTGACATGAGCAGCCTCCTACTAGGTCTTGTGATAAACTAATCTTGTGGGCGGGATGTACTAAGCATCGCACCCGTGATGCGGTACATCCCGCCTCTCTTCGGGTACATACCGCGGTTGATTATCGCGGTATGTACCTTGAAATGCAGTGTACATCGCAAACAACAGCTGTCCCGATAAGAGCTATCCTTTGCGATGCCCCCAACAGAGGGAATTCTGGGTTTAACATCCAGAAGTAGCAGACGGCCGCAGGCCGCAGGGGGTGGTGGGAGGGATCCCATTGGATCCCTCTTAGTGGGAGTGTCCTGGAAAGAAGCTCTTAGGCATCTATTGGGTAAGGCCCACCAGGACAAATGCATGCGATAAAACCCCCAAAACCAAATTTTCGGGTGTTCTACCGCATTTTCTTCTCTAGTACATCCTGCCATGTCCGCAAAATATTCTTTATAGACGTATTTCATATGTACATATTGTCTGTCTGTGTGCATTATGCCCATTTGCTAAGTGAGCGGGGATTACCCAATGTGACATTGTGAATAATCGCTCATAGATGAAAGAATTAAATTATAGCGCCCCATTTAACAATGATACATAGCACCCACTAAAGGAGTTATGTCATCCTTCCAATATTTAACAAACAGCGGAAATCTATTAGATGGCGAGAGCGAATCGGTCACAATTGCCGGCAGCTAAGCCTTCCAGGCATGTATGCGCAGACCATACATGCGTTCCTCTCCGGCGAGGACATTGCTGGTCCTCGCCGGCGGGGTAAGTAACGATGAATACCAGGGGAGTATTCATTTGTATCACTGCCGCTGGTATTTAGGTTTGTTAATAAATGGGGCTCATAATGTGATACTCTGTATTCATTTCAAGGTTGTCCAGTCATGCATTCATTTATTTATGGGCTATTTGCAGACTGGACAAGTGCACCTGCTCTGTACTCATTTATCTATACATCCCCAATGCCGGCACTCATGGGACATTAATCTCTTCTGCCCCTCGGCTCTCTGCTTTTCTGTGCCCGGCTGTGGCTTCCTCTGCTATACGCATCGTGCCAAAATCAGAGACCACTTTCCTATATCTTTTTGAAACTATAATTTTGAAATCACTTTTGGCCTGGGACAAACTAACTAAAAGGAGAAAACTTGATCAGGATTAATTCTACACTTTTTTTAAATATACTATATATATATATATATATATATATATATGTATATATATATATATATATATATATATTAGCCCTGTTTAGCTTTGATTGGATTAACCCTCCTTATGCCAGACTGGTGATCTGCGCAGGCACCATTAGATTCAGAACCTACCTCCCAGTTCCATATTGGAGGGATATAAATACTGCAAAACATCTGGGGCGATAACAGGGCTGAACACCCTCCGTGCAGCCAATGACTGTAGGCATGACATGTTTACAAGGTACAATGGGTAAAAATCATCCCACATATGGCGTTATAGAGAACACATATCACATGTTTACCCATGCACGGTACGGCAACACTGTGACAGGTTGTCGCCTCACATTATAACAATCCATTACCATCTACACTAGAAGCGTAGTGAGCTATTATGAAACATGTTATTTTCTGGACCAAAACTAAACCGTATCATCAGGTTTCCCAGCAGTTCGCCACAGCTGTTACAGTCTGGGGGAAAAATCCTAATAATGATTATTTTTGTAAAGATCATGAGCTCTTATGTGCTAGCTCTTAATACGTTAATAAAAGGCCGACACCAATATTACAGTTTCAATTCTCTCTGCATTGTCTGTGTCCAGAGATCAGGATAACACATTCAGGCTATGGGTGTGTCACCGAAATATTGTATTACTTCCAATGTGGAGCCAGTAGCACACTCGCATACAGATGCATGCATACATACAGGAACACGCATACATGCAGGAACACGCATACATACAGGAAAATGCATACATACAGGAACACGCATACATACAGGAACACACATACATACAGGAACACGCATACATACAGGAACACACACACACTTACAGGAATACACACATACAGGAACACACATACATGCAGGAACACGCATACATACAGGAACACACATACATACAGGAACACGCATACATACAGGAACACACACACACACACACATACAGGAATACACACATACAGGAACACACATACAGGCAGGAACACGCATACATACAGGAACACGCATACATACAGGAACAAACATACATACAGGAACACACATACATACAGGAACACGCATACATACAGGAACACACATACATGCAGGAACACGCATACATACAGGAACACGCATACATACAGGAACAAACATACATACAGGAACACACATACATACAGGAACACGCATACATACAGGAACACGCATACATACAGGAACACACACATACAGGAACACGCATACATACAGGAACACACATACAGGAACACGCATACATACAGGAACATGCATACATACAGGAACACACATATACAGGAACACACACACATACATGAACACGCATACATACATAAACACACATACATACAGGAACACACACACACACACATACAGGAACACACACACATACATGAACACGCATACATACATAAACACACATACATACAGGAACACACACATACAGGAACACACACACATACATGAACACGCATACATACATAAACACACATACAGGAACACACATACATACAGGAACACACATACATACAGGAACACGCATACATACAGGAACACACACACACACATACAGGAATACACACATACAGGAACACACATACATGCAGGAACACGCATACATACAGGAACACGCATACATACAGGAACAAACATACATACAGGAACACACATACATACGGGAACACGCATACATACAGGAACACACATACATGCAGGAACACGCATACATACAGGAACAAACATACATACAGGAACACACATAAATACAGGAACACGCATACATACAGGAACACACACATACAGGAACACGCATACATACAGGAACACACATACAGGAACACGCATACATACAGGAACATGCATACATACAGGAACACACATATACAGGAACACACACACATACATGAACACGCATACATACATAAACACACATACATACAGGAACACACACACACACATACAGGAACACACACACATACATGAACACGCATACATACATAAACACACATACATACAGGAACACACACATACAGGAACACACACACATACATGAACACGCATACATACATAAACACACATACATACAGGAACACACACCTACAGGAACACACACACATACATGAACACGCATACATACATAAACACACATACAGGAACACACATACATACAGGAACACGCATACATACATAAACACACATACAGGAACACACATACATACAGGAACACACATACATACAGGAACACGCATACATACAGGAACACACACACACATACAGGAATACACACATACAGGAACACACATACATGCAGGAACACACATACATACAGGAACACGCATACATACAGGAACAAACATACATACAGGAACACACATACATACGGGAACACGCATACATGCAGGAACACGCATACATACAGGAACAAACATACATACAGGAACACACATAAATACAGGAACACGCATACATACAGGAACACACACATACAGGAACACGCATACATACAGGAACACACATACAGGAACACGCATACATACAGGAACATGCATACATACAGGAACACACATATACAGGAACACACACACATACATGAACACGCATACATACATAAACACACATACATACAGGAACACACACACACACATACAGGAACACACACACATACATGAACACGCATACATACATAAACACACATACATACAGGAACACACACATACAGGAACACACACACATACAGGAACACGCATACATACATAAACACACATACATACAGGAACACACACATACAGGAACACACACACATACATGAACACGCATACATACATAAACACACATACAGGAACACACATACATACAGGAACACGCATACATACATAAACACACATACAGGAACACACATACATACAGGAACACGCATACATACAGGAACACACATACATACAGGAACACGCATACATACATAAACACACATACAGGAACACACATACATACAGGAACACGCATACATACAGGAACACACATACATGCAGGAACACACATACATACAGGAACACGCATACATACAGGAACACACACACACATACAGGAATACACACATACAGGAACACACATACATGCAGGAACACACATACATACAGGAACACGCATACATACAGGAACACACATACATACAGGAACACACATACATACGGGAACACGCATACATGCAGGAACACGCATACATACAGGAACAAACATACATACAGGAACACACATAAATACAGGAACACGCATACATACAGGAACACACACATACAGGAACACGCATACATACAGGAACACACATACAGGAACACGCATACATACAGGAACATGCATACATACAGGAACACACATATACAGGAACACACACACATACATGAACACGCATACATACATAAACACACATACATACAGGAACACACACACACACATACAGGAACACACACACATACATGAACACGCATACATACATAAACACACATACATACAGGAACACACACATACAGGAACACACACACATACAGGAACACGCATACATACATAAACACACATACATACAGGAACACACACATACAGGAACACACACACATACATGAACACGCATACATACATAAACACACATACAGGAACACACATACATACAGGAACACGCATACATACATAAACACACATACAGGAACACACATACATACAGGAACACGCATACATACAGGAACACACATACATACAGGAACACGCATACATACATAAACACACATACAGGAACACACATACATACAGGAACACACATACATACAGGAACACACATACATGCAGGAACACACATACATACAGGAACACGCATACATACAGGAACACACACACACATACAGGAATACACACATACAGGAACACACATACATGCAGGAACACACATACATACAGGAACACGCATACATACAGGAACAAACATACATACAGGAACACACATACATACGGGAACACGCATACATGCAGGAACACGCATACATACAGGAACAAACATACATACAGGAACACACATAAATACAGGAACACGCATACATACAGGAACACACACATACAGGAACACGCATACATACAGGAACACACATACAGGAACACGCATACATACAGGAACATGCATACATACAGGAACACACATATACAGGAACACACACACATACATGAACACGCATACATACATAAACACACATACATACAGGAACACACACACACACATACAGGAACACACACACATACATGAACACGCATACATACATAAACACACATACATACAGGAACACACACATACAGGAACACACACACATACAGGAACACGCATACATACATAAACACACATACATACAGGAACACACACATACAGGAACACACACACATACATGAACACGCATACATACATAAACACACATACATACAGGAACACACACATACAGGAACACACACACATACATGAACACGCATACATACATAAACACACATACAGGAACACACATACATACAGGAACACGCATACATACATAAACACACATACAGGAACACACATACATACAGGAACACACATACATACAGGAACACGCATACATACATAAACACACATACAGGAACACACATACATACAGGAACACGCATACATACAGGAACACACATACATGCAGGAACACACATACATACAGGAACACGCATACATACAGGAACATGCATACATACAGGAACACACATACATACAGGAACACACATACATACAGGAACACACATACATACAGGAACACGCATACATACATAAACACACATACATACAGGAACACACATACATACAGAGACTCGTCGCAAAATATTGTATTACTTCCCGTATACACCGGGCAACACACAAACACACGCAATGGATTTTAATAATATCTTCGATAATTGTCAGCTGCAGGATACAGTCGGTGTAATGCCCATAAACAGCCACTGATCCTGATGTTCCATGCACGCTGCAGAGACAGGGATAGGGTCTGGGCACAGACAGGGTATATAAAATATATGGGCATGTACAGATATATTCTCTTATGTAGCTGCTGCATGTGCTTTCTAATAGCAGTACCACCTCAATGATTTCAGCGCAGAACACCAATCAGGTTGAGAAGATGGGTGGGGTGGGGCGCGGCGGGGTGGGCTAGGCTGGTGCCGCTGCCCTGTATGTGACTGACATGACCCACAGTGAGTATAGATGCATACAACCTCCCTATATTCACAAAATCAGGGATACAAGACAACCTTAACTAAAAAAAAAAAAATGTACATTGCACCACACACAGTGCCATAAAATCAGCAATGACTAACACAAGACTGTGATGCAGGTGGTTGGGGGAGAGGTTATATACACAGAGGTGGGGTAGTCAGTGAATGGGGTGGGGAAGCAGCAGCAGGGAAAGTTTCATGTCTGGAGCTGAGCCAAGTAAAGGGAATAATTCCAGACCTGGAGGGATGTTACAGGAGGAGAGAATGGGGAATTACAAGCAGCACAGTCACCATACATTACAGATCTGAGTGTGGCCTGTCTCCTGGAGAAAATAACATTTCCGTCCAAGCAGATGTGGCGGCTGAACAATACCACATGTATCGTTATTAATGACAATCACCAGACATCACAGAGTGCCTGCTCTCCATCAGGGTGCAAGCTCCCATCACAGGGGTGATGCAAAAGGGATTCTGCAGCCCAATAAATATATATATATATATATATATATATATATATATATATATATATATATATATATATATATATTGTACTGTGTGACACTCCTTATTTCCTGCACAGCTGCAATGCAATGCCGATCTCCCTCAGCGTTGCCCTGTTTACCCAGGAGAGGGGTGCCCACACTGCAGGTAGGTGTCCAGCCAGGCTGGAGGGAGATGTTCAGACTGCAGATGTATGCCCGCACTGCAAGGAGATGCTCAGGCTGCATGCAGGGTGATGGCCACACACTGCAGGGAAATGCCCACTCACTGCAGGGAGATGCCCAGGCTGGCAGAAGTTGGTAGTGGCCCCATATAATGTACTATGCAGTAGATGCCCCCCGGGCGCTGCACACACTGCAGAAGAGACAAGTGCACCCTGGCAGTGGGGTCATGTGCTGGGCACACAGCTTGCACTCACCTTTCACTTGGTTCTCATAGTCTGTGATGATCTCCTTGTCTTTCTTGAACCTGGACATGATTGCTGGGTCCCGGGCTGGGTGCCCTGCTGTGTGCTGGCAGCTGCTTCCTGGGGATCACTTCACTTGATGTCCTGAGAGATCCCCCCCCCTTCATGAGGATTGGGGGAGATCACCTGCAGAGCAGCCCGCATGCATGGAGCTCTGCATTGCTCAGCACGGTGCTCTGCTGCTGTTGCTGGGATGGATTGTTTTCCTTTTCTCCTTCTTTCTTTTCTTGCTGCAGCAGGGTTGCATTGAGGCAGCACGTCACAGCAGCTCCTCCCAGCTCCTATTACATACAGGAGATATGTCTATGTGCTATCCTGCTGCTGCTGCTGGTCACCCTCAGACCAAGCTGCAGACTATCTCACCCCCCAGTGCCCATCCTCACTCACTGCAACATGCACACCCACTGGGGTATTGTCCACCTCACTCTGCATTCTTCTCACCCACTGCATTCCCACCCATCCATCCACTCCCTGCATAACTGTCACCTGATGCTTTCTCACCCTAGTCCCTGCACTGTAACCCATGTGTACTGCATCATTCACTGCACGCAGCCTAGTCACACTGTATTATATAATCTGCATTACTCACTGCACACAGCCTAGTCACACTGTATTATATAATCTGTATTACTCACTGCACACAGCCTAGTCACACTATATTATATAATCTGCATTACTCACTGCACACAGCCTAGTCACACTGTATTATATAATCTGCATTACTCACTGCACGCAGCCTAGTCACACTGTATTATCATCTGCATTACTCACTGCACGCAGCCTAGTCACACTGTATTATCCTCTGTATTATTCACTGCACGCAGCCTACTCACACTGTGCAGTGAGTAATGTGTGTGCAGTGAGTAATCCTCTGTATTACTCACTGCACACAGCCTAGTCACACTGTATTATATAATCTGCATTACTCACTGCACACAGCCTAGTCACACTATTATATAATCTGCATTACTCACTGCACACAGCCTAGTCACACTGTATTATATAATCTGCATTACTCACTGCACACAGCCTAGTCACACTATATTATATAATCTGCATTACTCACTGCACACAGCCTAGTCACACTGTATTATATAATCTGCATTACTCACTGCACACAGCCTAATCACACTGTATTATCATCTGCATTACTCACTGCACGCAGCCTAGTCACACTGTATTATCCTCTGTATTATTCACTGCACACAGCCTACTCACACTGTATTATCGTCTGCATCATTCACTGCACACCTCCTAGTCACACTGTATTATCATCTGTATTATTCACTGCACACAGCCTACTCACACTGTATTATCATCTGCATCATTCACTGCACACATCCTAGTCACACTGTATTATCCTCTGTATTACTCACTGCACACAGCCTAGTCACACTGTATTATATAATCTGTATTACTCACTGCACACAGCCTAGTCACACTGTATTATCATCTGCATTACTCACTGCACACAGCCTAGTCACACTGTATTATCATCTGCATCATTCACTGCACACATCCTAGTCACACTGTATTATCATCTGCATTACTCACTGCACACAGCCTAGTCACACTGTATTATCATCTGCATCATTCACTGCACACATCCTAGTCACACTGTATTATCATCTGCATCATTCACTGCACACATCCTAGTCACACTGTATTATCATCTGCATCATTCACTGCACACATCCTAGTCACACTGTATTATCATCTGCATCATTCACTGCACACATCCTAGTCACACTGTATTATCATCTGCATCATTCACTGCAAACAGCCTAGTCACACTGTATTATCATCTGCATCATTCACTGCACACATCCTAGTCACACTGTATTATCATCTGTATTATTCACTGCACACAGCCTACTCACACTGTATTATCATCTGCATCATTCACTGCACACATCCTAGTCACACTGTATTATCCTCTGTATTACTTACTGCACACAGCCTAGTCACACTGTATTATATAATCTGTATTACTCACTGCACACAGCCTAGTCACACTGTATTATCATCTGCATTACTCACTGCACACAGCCTAGTCACACTGTATTATCATCTGCATCATTCACTGCACACATCCTAGTCACACTGTATTATCATCTGCATTACTCACTGCACACAGCCTAGTCACACTGTATTATCATCTGCATCATTCACTGCACACATCCTAGTCACACTGTATTATCATCTGCATCATTCACTGCACACATCCTAGTCACACTGTATTATCATCTGCATCATTCACTGCACACAGCCTAGTCACACTGTATTATCATCTGCATCATTCACTGCACACATCCTAGTCATACTGTATTATCCTCTGTATTATTCACTGCACACAGCCTAGTCACACTGTATTATCATCTCCATCATTCACTGCACACAGCCTAGTCACACTGTATTATCATCTCCATCATTCACTGCACACAGCCTAGTCACTCTGTATTATCCTCTGTATTACTCACTGCACACAGCCTAGTCACACTGTATTATATAATCTGTATTACTCACTGCACACAGCCTAGTCACACTGTATTATCATCTGTATTATTCACTGCACACAGCCTAGTCACACTGTATTATCATCTGTATTATTCACTGCACACAGCCTAGTCACACTGTATTATCCTCTGTATTATTCACTGCACACAACCTAGTCACACTGTATTATCATCTGTATTATTCACTGCACACAGCCTAGTCACACTGTATTATCTTCTGTATTACTAACTGCACACATCCTAGTCACACTGTATTATCATCTCCATCATTCACTGCACACACCCTAGTCACACTGTTATCATCTGTATTATTCACTGCACACAGCCTAGTCACACTGTATTATCATCTGTATTATTCACTGCACACAGCCTAGTCACACTGTATTATCCTCTGTATTATTCACTGCACATAGCCTAGTCACACTGTATTATCCTCTGTATTATTCACTGCAACCAGCCTAGTCACACTGTATTATCCTCTGTATTACTCACTGCACACATCCTAGTCACACTGTATTATCATCTGTATTCTTCACTGCACACATCCTAGTCACACTGTATTATCATCTGTATTATTCACTGCACACAGCCTACTCACACTGTATTATCATCTGCATCATTCACTGCACACATCCTAGTCACACTGTATTATCCTCTGTATTACTCACTGCACACAGCCTAGTCACACTGTTATCATCTGTATTATTCACTGCACACAGCCTAGTCACACTGTATTATCATCTGTATTACTCACTGCACACATCCTAGTCACACTGTATTATCATCTGTATTCGCTACACACAGCCTAGTCACACTGTATTATCATCTCTATTACTCACTGCACACATCCTAGTCACACTGTATTATCATCTGTATTATTAACTGCACGCAGCCTAGTCACACTGTATTATCCTCTGTATTACTCACTGCACACAGCCTATTCACACTGTATTATCATCTGCATCATTCACTGCACGCAGCCTAGTCACACTATTATACTCTGTATTACTCACTGCACACAGCCTAGTCACACTGTATTATCCTCTGTATTATTCACTGCACACAGCCTAGTCACACTGTATTATCATCTGTATTACTCACTGCACACAGCCTAGTCACACTGTATTATCATCTGTATTACTCACTGCACACAGCCTAGTCACACTGTATTATCATCTATATTATTCACTGCACGCAGACTAGTCACACTGTATTATCCTTTGTATTACTCACTGCACGCAGCCTAGTCACACTGTATTATCATCTGCATTCACTGATGTCAATTTGATGTAACCATCTGGGCTCAAGCAGGCATATCCTTAAAACATGGACTGTAATAGCGGAGTTTGGGAACCTCTGCCCTAATCACTGCATCCTTATCCTTACACACTGGATTATAGTCCCTGCATCCTTCTCCTTACACACTGGATTATAGTCCCTGCATCCTCATCCTTACACACTGGATTATAGTCCCTGCATCCTCCTCCTTATACATTGGATTATAGTCCCTGCATCTTTTCCTTACTCACTGGATTATAGTCCCTGTATCCTCCTCCTTACACACTGGATTATAGTCCCTGCATCCTCCTCCTTACACACTGGATTATAGTCCCTGCATCCTACTCATTAGACACTGGTTTATAGTCCCTGCATCCTCCTCCTTACACACTGGATTATAGTCCCTGCATCCTCCTCCTTACACACTGGATTGTAGTCCCTGCATCCTCCTCACTACACACTGGATTAAAGTTCCTGCATCCTCCTCATTACACACTGGATTATAGTCCCTGCATCCTCCTCATTACACACTGGATTATAGTCCCTACATCTTCCTCATTACACACTGGATTATAGTCCCTGCATCTTCCTCCTTATACATTGGATTATAGTCCCTGCATCCTCCTCATTACACACTGGATTATAGTCCCTGCATCCTCCTCCTTATACATTGGATTATAGTAGTCCCTGCATCCTCCTCCTTACACACTGGATTATAGTCCTTGCATCCTCCTCATTACACACTGGATTATAGTCCCTGCATCCTCCTCATTACACACTGGATTATAGTCCCTGCATCTTCCTCACTACACACTGGATTATAGTCCCTGCATCCTCCTCATTACACACTGGATTATAGTCCCTGCATCCTCATCCTTACACACTGGATTATAGTCCCTGCATCCTCCTCATTACACACTGGATTATAGTAGTCCCTGCATCCTCATCCTTATACATTGGATTATAGTCACTGCACCCTCCTCCTTACACACTGGATTATAGTCCCTGCATCCTCCTCCTTACACACTGGATTATAGTCCCTGCACCCTCCTCCTTACACACTGGATTATAGTCCCTGCATCCTCCTCATTACACACTGGATTATAGTAGTCCCTGCATCCTCCTCATTACACACTGGATTATAGTCCCTGCATCCTCCTCACTACACACTGGATTATAGTCCCTGCATCTTCCTCACTACACACTGGATTATAGTCCCTGCATCCTCATCCTTACACACTGGATTATAGTCCCTGCATACTCCTCATTACACACTGGATTATAGTAGTCCCTGCATCCTCCTCTTTATACATTGGATTATAGTCCCTGCACCCTCCTCCTTACACACTGGATTATAGTCCCTGCATCCTCCTCAATACACACTGGATTATAGTCCCTGCATCTTCCTCATTACACCCTGGATTATAGTCCCTGCATCCTCATCCTTACACACTGGATTATAGTCCCTGCATCCTCCTCATTACACTCTGGATTATAGTAGTCCCTGCATCCTCCTCCTTATACATTGGATTATAGTCACTGCACCCTCCTCCTTACACACTGGATTATAGTCCCTGCATCCTCCTCTTTACACACTGGATTATAGTCCCTGCATCCTCCTCCTTACACACTGGATTATAGTCCCTGCATGCTCCTCATTACACACTGGATTATAGTAGTCCCTGCATCCTCCTCATTACACACTGGATTATAGTCCCTGCATCTTCCTCATTACACACTGGATTATAGTCCCTGCATCCTCCTCACTACACACTGGATTATAGTCCCTGCATCTTCCTCACTACACACTGGATTATAGTCCCTGCAACCTCCTCCTTACACACTGGATTATAGTCCCTGCATGCTCCTCATTACACACTGGATTATAGTAGTCCCTGCATCCTCCTCCTTACACACTGGATTATAGTCCCTGCACCCTCCTCAATACACACTGGATTATAGTCCCTGCATCTTCCTCATTACACACTGGATTATAGTCCCTGCATCCTCCTCATTACACACTGGATTATAGTCCCTGCATCTTCCTCGCTACACACTGGATTATAGTCCCTGCATCCTCCTCATTACACACTGGATTATAGTCCCTGCATCCTCATCCTTACACACTGGATTGTAGTCCCTGCATCCTCCTCATTACACTCTGGATTATAGTAGTCCCTGCATCCTCATCCTTATACATTGGATTATAGTCACTGCACCCTCCTCTTTACACACTGGATTATAGTCCCTGCATCCTCCTCCTTACACACTGGATTATAGTCCCTGCATGCTCCTCATTACACACTGGATTATAGTAGTCCCTGCATCCTCCTCATTACACACTGGATTATAGTCCCTGCATCTTCCTCATTACACACTGGATTATAGTCCCTGCATCCTCCTCACTACACACTGGATTATAGTCCCTGCATCTTCCTCACTACACTCTGGATTATAGTCCCTGCATCCTCCTCATTACACACTGGATTATAGTCCCTGCATCCTCCTCACTACACACTGGATTATAGTCCCTGCATCCTCCTCACTACACACTGGATTATAGTCCCTGCATCCTCTTCACTACACACTGGATTATAGTCCCTGCATCCTCCTCCTTACACACTGGATTATAGTCCCTGCATCCTCCTCACTACACACTGGATTATAGTCCCTGCATCCTCTTCACTACACACTGGATTATAGTCCCTGCATCCTCCTCATTACACACTGGATTATAGTCCCTGCATCCTCCTCATTACACACTGGATTATAGTCCCTGCATCCTCCTCATTACACACTGGATTATAGTCCCTGCATCTTCCTCATTACACCCTGGATTATAGTCCCTGCATCCTCATCCTTACACACTGGATTATAGTCCCTGCATACTCCTCATTACACACTGGATTATAGTAGTCCCTGCATCCTCCTCTTTATACATTGGATTATAGTCCCTGCACCCTCCTCCTTACACACTGGATTATAGTCCCTGCATCCTCCTCAATACACACTGGATTATAGTCCCTGCATCTTCCTCATTACACCCTGGATTATAGTCCCTGCATCCTCATCCTTACACACTGGATTATAGTCCCTGCATCCTCCTCATTAGACTCTGGATTATAGTAGTCCCTGCATCCTCCTCCTTATACATTGGATTATAGTCACTGCACCCTCCTCCTTACACACTGGATTATAGTCCCTGCATCCTCCTCCTTACACACTGGATTATAGTCCCTGCATCCTCCTCCTTACACACTGGATTATAGTCCCTGCATGCTCCTCATTACACACTGGATTATAGTAGTCCCTGCATCCTCCTCATTACACACTGGATTATAGTCCCTGCATCTTCCTCATTACACACTGGATTATAGTCCCTGCATCCTCCTCACTACACACTGGATTATAGTCCCTGCATCTTCCTCACTACACACTGGATTATAGTCCCTGCATCTTCCTCACTACACACTGGATTATAGTCCCTGCATCCTCCTCATTACACACTGGATTATAGTCCCTGCATCTTCCTCACTACACACTGGATTATAGTCCCTGCATCCTCCTCATTACACACTGGATTATAGTCCCTGCATCCTCCTCATTACACACTGGATTATAGTCCCTGCATCCTCTTCACTACACACTGGATTATAGTCCCTGCATCCTCCTCACTACACACTGGATTATAGTCCCTGCATCCTCCTCATTACACACTGGATTATAGTCCCTGCATCCTCCTCATTACACACTGGATTATAGTAGTCCTTGCATCCTCCTCATTACACACTGGATTATAGTAGTCCCTGCATCCTCATCCTTATACATTGGATTATAGTCCCTGCATCTTCCTCTTTACACACTGGATTATAGTCCCTGCACCCTCCTCCTTACACACTGGATTATAGTCCCTGCATCTTCCTCATTACACACTGGATTATAGTCCCTGCATCCTCCTCATTACACACTGGATTATAGTCCCTGCATCTTCCTCGCTACACACTGGATTATAGTCCCTGCATCCTCCTCACTACACACTGGATTATAGTCCCTGCATCCTCCTCACTACACACTGGATTATAGTCCCTGCATCCTCTTCACTACACACTGGATTAAAGTCCCTGCATCCTCCTCACTACACACTGGATTATAGTCCCTGCATCCTCATCCTTACACACTGGATTATAGTCCCTGCATACTCCTCATTACACACTGGATTATAGTAGTCCCTGCATCCTCCTCCTTATACATTGGATTATAGTCCCTGCACCCTCCTCAATACACACTGGATTATAGTCCCTGCATCTTCCTCTTTACACACTGGATTATAGTCCCTGCATCCTCCTCATTACACACTGGATTATAGTCCCTGCATCTTCCTCGCTACACACTGGATTATAGTCCCTGCATCTTCCTCACTACACACTGGATTATAGTCCCTGCATCTTCCTCACTACACACTGGATTATAGTCCCTGCATCCTCATCCTTACACACTGGATTATAGTCCCTGCATCCTCCCCTTTACACACTGGATTATAGTCCCTGCATCCTCCCCTTTACACACTGGATTATAGTGCCTGCATCCTCCTCACTACACACTGGATTATAGTCCCTGCATCCTCCTCACTACACACTGGATTATAGTCCCTGCATCCTCCTCACTACACACTGAATTATAGTCCCTGCATCTTCCTCACTAGACACTGGATTATAGTCCCTGCATCCTCCTCACTACACACTGGATTATAGTCCCTGCATCTTCCCCTTTACACACTGGATTATAGTCCCTGCATCCTCCTCTTTACACACTGGAGCTGCCATTTGCAGCAGTTTTTTTACAGGCGCAGACTCCGACGCCAATGTGGGAGGTAAATCTTATGGGTGCAGGGTGTGACCCGTGTGCACTGCACACACTGCACCCATTATAAATTCGCCCCTGGCCCCGGGGTCTTTAGATGAGACGCTCATTCTGATATGGTCGCCGGTGTCAGTGCATCTGTGTCTTTCAAACGCAGTAACTGACACCGGCACACCTGCGACTATTAGCCTCTCCCAGTTACCAACCAGAAACGCCCACCGAAATTGCATGGACCTCCATCTTTTGATCTGCGTCTCTTGGCGGTAAACATTGGGATGTATGGGCTGCAATTACTCACAGCATTCCCAATTTACAGCATTAGTGCACACTGGGCCTGATTCAGAGCCGCTCGTAAGCGGCCGCTCGTTCGCTCCGAGCGATGTTCACACATCTGCGAATGCGTATGGGTCGTAATGCGCATGCGGCAACCAGTCAGTGCGGTCGGAAATCGTGTGTTCGCAAAATAGCGAATGCCTGCTAATTTGAGTGACAGGAGGAAGCGTTTGTGGGTGGTAACATTGGAAGGTGCTTGAAAACGGGGAGTGGAGATCCGAACGCAGGCGTGCCAAACGGTCAAAACGGGCGTTTTAAGGGTGTGCATAATTAACAAAGCAGCGTCATCAGCCACGTCACTTGGTTGTCTCTTAGCCTGAACTGTTCGCATGATTGCGGTATGAAAATCCAACCACAAGCACTGTGAGCAGTTCAGACGCCTTTCGATGTACTCGATTAATCTAATAAATAGCGGCGCTGACGTAGGATGCGAACGGCCAGTGGGCGTCTTTACAAAATAGCGAGCGTATATTTAGTTCGCTCGCTCAGACATAGAGGCGTCAACAGACCGCATAGAGCGAGCGCTCTATTTAAATATCCGGCCCCTTTTTCAGAACGAGCAAGCGCAAATAGCGTCCGGCTCTGAATCAGGCCCACTATCGGCCTGCAATGACGTTGTTGGCGCAGTTCAGCGATTATTTTCTTCTGCGCATGCACAAAATAATTGAAAACCCCCCACGGCATATGCGCTAAACTGAGAGTACGCCCAGATTCGCTGTTGCATATGGGGCCGCTGGCATTGGAGATGGTGAGGCAAAACCATGGGCAATAGCGTAACAGGGGCAATGGGGCTGCCAGCACCGGAATGTGACGCACTGCCTGAGAACGCTCCGAGCGGCTGTACCTGAATGCAGAGTGCCTGGAGCAGCTAAAAAAAATGGCAGTCTCATGGGCGTGTACACGTAACACATGTAACACACGTTGTCTAGTGCATACCGGCCTTTAGGTATGTTTCCCGGGGTCCATGATGTCTAGTTCTGGCCTGGATTCTGCTGAATGGTGATTGAACCCAAACACTCAAAATGGTGGTTGCTGAAATCAATTTATAGCTAAGCCCATTACAGGTGACTCAACCATATATAAGCAAATATATGTACTGAGATCAATTACTATTATATAGGATGTAAATCTCTTTACTGGTCTATGGGCCTGATTCAGAGCCACTCGTAAGCGGGCGCTCGTTCGTTCCGAGCGATGTTTGCCCAACTGCGCATGCGTACGGATCGTAATACGCATGCGCGAACCAGTCAGTGCGGCCGAAAATCGTTTGTTCGCTAAATAGCGAATGCCTGATAATTTTGAGTGACAGGAGGAGGCGTATGTGGGTGGTAACAGGGGAAGGTGCTTGAAAATGGGGAGTGGAGATCCGAACGCAGGCGTGCTTAAAGGTCAAAACGGGCGTTTTATGGGTGTGCATAATTAATACAGCAGCGTCATTGACCACGTCACTGGGTTATTTTATAGTCAGAACTGCTCGCAAGATTGCGGTAGGAAAACCCAACGCTGGTCGATGTACTCGATTAATCTAATAAATAGCGGACATGACGTAGGATGCGAGCGGCCAGGGGGCGTAGTTTCCAAAAAAAGAGCCCAAGTTTTGTTCGCTAGTTCAGAGATAGAGGCGTGAACAGACCGCAAAGAGCGAACGGTTCATTTGAATAGCCACCCCTTTTTTCAGAACGAACAACCGCAAATAGCGTCCGGCTCTGAATTAGGCCCTATGCTCAGAGTGCTGGGGGGATTTGTGTCTGTTTATTTTCTTGTCTAGATTAACCCCTCGCTTACCCTGTAATGGGTTTATAAATCGATTTGAGCAACCACCATTTTGGTCGGGATGTACTAAGCATTGTATACGCGATGCCATATATATTCCACCACTTTCCAAGTACATACCGGCAATAATATCACTGGTAGGTACCTAGAAAATCGCAAAGGACAGCTGTCCCGTTAAGAGCTGTCCTTTGCGATAGAGGGACGTCTGGGTTTATGACCCAGAAGTCCCTCTGGTGTCCTTCTGAAGAATGACTCGCTCACCGCTGGGAACACTGGAAGGGATCTGATTAGATCCCTCTCACTGCAGGACGCGTACAGAAGCCCATTGGCTTCTATTGGGTAATGCCATCTAAAGATTGTACTGAGAAGCATGGATGGGATCAGTAGTTGTAGGGTGTGCTGGTATTTGTAGTGCCATATTGGAGTTTCCAGGGGTAACTCCAGGTGAGTTAGCTCTTACTTCACAAATATATCAATGAATGTGCTATTATCATGTAACATAAGAAAATGCATAGATATATGACCCAAAGTAGGTTATATCATGGGGCGGCTAATGGCTTAACCATATGATTGCAAATATATGTGCCGAGGGCCTGATTCATTACGGATCACTATTGCAATCGCAACTGCGATTATGCTCGCAGTCTCACTGTGAAAATATGCTAATGAATGTTATCGCAATTCCGTTGCAGCCTAAAACAAGGACGCCCACTTTACCTTACACACATCCGTAATACTTTGCAAGTCTGCGAGACCATCGGTAACATGGAGTACCATCGCAGCCTCACGCACACTTGCACTGACCTTACTCAGGAATTGCTAACCTCAATGCATGCAGTGAGTACACAAGCTGTGTATGGCATCTCAGTGGCTGATTTATGCACGCCCCTGTAACGGCATTCAAACGCACTGGCATGCCTGCGTTTCGCCGACCACCCCCTAACGCTCACTTCCTGTCAATCAATCTGCGATGGGTCTGCCTAGTCACTGCAATACATACACATGTGCACAACACAACAATCGGCCGATGGCGTGCCTAATCGCTGTTGCGATTGGTAATAAATCAGGCGCTATGCGCAGAGTGCTGTCTGAATTTTTTGACGTTTTTTTTTACTTGTAGTGTTTGATCCCACATACATGACAGGCCCATTTGGCCGAGATTTATCAACAAGTGATATTTTTGTTGTCACTCGTTAGTAACAAAACGGTTCTCCAACCAATCAGCTCCTAACTGTCATGTGTTTGAAAACTGACAGTGAGGAGCTGATTGGTTGTAGCACCGTTTAAGATTAGTAACAAGTGATAACAAGAATATGGACCTAAATGCCTGTCGTAGTGTAGCCTGAAATCTTAATGAAACATTTAATCCTAAAGTGCCTGAAACACATGATGTAATGTGAGTGAGCTCTGGATGCCATTAATACAGGTGGGAAAGGATTTTTGCACTAATAACATACGAGACAGGTGATCAGGGCAGTGATAGAGTGAAACATACTATTATGGAGCTGTGGGCCTGATTCAGACCCGGTCACAAGCGCTGAGCGCTTGCAACTGGGTCGAGGGTGGCCCAGAGCGCATGCGCACGACGGAGCCGGCTCCGTCGTGCGCATGCGCGAGACCCGGACAGCGACGGGCACTCCGTCGCTCCGGGTCTTGCAACAAATGGGGCGAGCTGTCGATGTTGAGTGACAGCTCGCCCCCTTTGGTGGGCGGGCCAGGGGGTGGCTGCCCAAACGGAGGCGTTCCCATGTAAACGCATGCCGTTTGGGGGCGGCCCCACTGACATCACGAGCGATGTCAGTGGAGAGATTCCGGCTCTGTTAGAGCCGACATCTCTCTGGGGCTTGCGGCCACGAGACCCTACCACAAGGGTCTCGTCGCAAGCCCGATGGTCGCGATGGTCTTGACCATCGCGACCATCAACCTGGCCGCTCGCTATAGCTGTGGGTGGTCACCCACAGCTATGCGAGCGGCCAGGAGGCCGCACAAAAAAAAAAAAACGCCCTGATTCAGAGCGAGCGCTATTCAGAGCGTCCGGCTCTGAATCAGGGCCTGTGAGTGTTGTTTATGGGCACAGGACGAGGCCGGGCATAGTCCATGCTATTCCTGTGTGGTTTCCAGGCTTGTGTGAGACGACATCACAGCTGTACCCGAACTGTTTATTTTGGAGGCTCAAACTGCGCAAAATTTCACTGGCACATGTTACGCGTAAAATGGAGTTTGAGAGCTCGGGCCAGGGAGCCTGCAGATGTTTCCTGGGGCTCTGGAATTCAAGGCTGGTTTGGAGCTGAATTCGAGTGAGTCAACCAACACAATTGGCTGTACACGGACAACATTGGAGAGGGCAGCATAAACCAGTGGCTTTATGAATGTGACAGCACACGCCGCAGGGATCTGGGCTTGTCTGTGTATAAATAAAAACACATAACAACGTGTGCACCTGCAGTTTTCATCTCTAGCTCCTGGCAGTCAATTATAAAAGCTGTGAAACTTTTGTCTGTATAGTTTAAAGGTCCAATTTAGTAAAGGCAGAAATGGAAAGGTTACCACCGGTGGTAGTACTGCCACCACAGTCACAGCTCCCGATTCGCTATCTCCTAGTGTTCATTCTAGCACCCTGCACCTGTTATAAACTGTGCATTTCCTCTTTCCTGCCTGGGGTTTCGCTCTCTGCTCTGGTGCTTCTAGCACACTCTGGTCTGAATCTCAGCAGTTTGCTGCATCAGCTGAGTGTGTGCTAGAAGCACCTGAGCAGAGAGCAACACCCCAGGCAGGAAAGAGGAACTGAACGGGTTCTAACAGGTGCTGGGTGCTAGAATGAAGACTTGGTGGTCTATTCATTATGTGAATTATCGGAGTCCGAGCGGACCCCGATAATTAACATTACATCTCGACGAGAGCGCTGGAGCAATTCATCATTGCTCCGGTGCAGAGACAGCTAATCCGAAAATCATCTGTCTCCCCGAACGCTTTCACTGCTCCGAAACAAGTGCACATGCGTGACCTACAGGTCACGCATGCAAACAAGGACCCCTACGTCTGGTGGAAGGAGCCGGACAAGGGCGGAGGGATCCGAAAGGTAGGAGATAAGTAGGAGATATCTGTGATACTAGTGTATGGGGACAGCGGGTCAATCCGGGAGAGGAAGGTAAGCAGCAGATATCTGTGATACTAGTGTATGGGGACAGCGGGTCAATCCGGGAGAGGAAGGTAAGCAGGAGATATCTGTGATACTAGTGTATGGGGACAGCGGGCCATTCCGGGAGAGGAAGGTAAGTAGGAGATATCTGTGATACTAGTGTATGGGGACAGCGGCCATTCCGGGAGAGGAAGGTAAGCAGGAGATATCTGTGATACTAGTGTATGGGGACAGCGGGCCATTCCGGGAGAGAAAGGTAAGCAGGAGATATCTGTGATACTAGTGTATGGGGACAGCTGGCCATTCTGCTAGAGGAAGGTAAGTAGGAGATATCTGTGATACTAGTGTATGGGGACAGCGGGCCATTCCGCCAGAGAAAGGTAAGCAGGAGATATCTGTAATACTTTTGTATGGGGACAGCGGGCCATTCCACAAGAGGAAGGTAAGTAGGAGATAACTGTGATACTACTGTATGGGGACAGCGGGACATTCCAGCGGGCCATAGACCAAAACTACAAAGTCCCTCATGCCTCAGTGATGTCACTAGTTCCTATTGTATAGTCTGCATTTTAATATTGGTTCGGCTGACAAAATGGCCGCCTTCACTGTCTGTAGGCCATACTTGCCTACGAAAATCGTGTGTTGCTCCCAGCCCCCCGGAAAAGCAGGTTAGCCTCCCGGTGACTGCCGACCCGTCCAGCCCCAGCAGGTAGGGAGGGTGCATGGTGACTCATCATCATGGCCCCACCCTCTTCACAATGCCGAAAATCTCGGCATTGTGTAGCGGGGGCGGGGCCAAAATTACACAATTATGTGTCCGCTCCGCCCCTATCCCCGGCCACACACCCCTCTACCGCGCCACGCCCCCCTACTTGCCCGACCTGGCTGCCCCCTCCTGGAGGGGCCTGCCAGGATGACGGCAAGCCTGGTGTAGGCCATGGATACACTTAAAGGCACCGCTACACATACAAACACCTACTGTCCGCACGGATTCGGGTTGCTAGATTTGTAAAAAGTCACCGCAGGTGCTGGCTGTCTGCTACTACCAGTGGAGGCTCCGCGATATTAACAGGCCCCATTGTGTGTGGTCTCCAGAAGCAGCCATCCGGAACAAAGGCATGGCAGGGGATTCACGCTCGGAGAAGTCTGTGAGACTCCTAAATAACAGTAATATTTTCTAGGAAGGGCGACATCAGAAAATGAGAAACGATCGGCCTTGATTCTTTTTTTTTTTTGTTCCTCTGATTCCAGTGGTGTTAAAAGTAAAATTGCCCAGCGTGTGGCAAAAAATAAATGCTATAAATACCAAATCAAAGTGTTAATTCTGTTAATATGCTGCTGGCGAAGCTGGCACTTCCCCCCACCCCCATGCCATTCAGTGCTCCGCTCAGCCAGGGCTGACGTAATAAGTCAGTGAAGCGTCAGGGAAAAGACTCGGGGTGAATGCTGATTTAATGGGATGCAGAACGGATAGTGGAAAATTTCCAGTGAGTCGAGCAGGATTTCCCCGAGTTTCCTTTTAAAAACATTCTACCTCCGCACCGCTCAGCCTCCATCCCGGGACACCAGTGGTGGGATCATTACGTAATCTGTTTGAGGGTCAGAGACCCCAACGTGGGGTGCCAAGCCAGACCGCTCTTTTGTTTACCAACCTCACACACCAGCCCTCTGCTTTTCACTGTCAAGTCTCCTATTCACTAAAAAGCCTTTCAGTAACTCAAAGAAAATTAAATCTTTTGTCGTTCCTGCACCCACCAGGGAACAGGGGGAGTGTTGTCGTCCCTAAATTGAAAAAATATAGGTTACAAATGAGAAAAAAAAACTAGATTAACACCACGATGATCTTTAGGCTTCTCACCGAATATCCCAGAATTCCTGTGTAACTCTAACTTGTAATTGGGGAACTTTGTTTAAAAAGAGACAAAACTTTATTTATCGGCTATAACATGATACTTTAGGGTTGGGACGGAAATCTGTAGCAACGTATACAGGCAGTTTCCACCAATAGGAGCTAGTGGGAGGGGGTGTAGAAAGGATCAATACATTACATCCAGCGTGCAATCATTCTCGCACTAGATCACACTGTGTAATGTATGTAAGGGTCAGTATGTAATAGTGCACCTGTGACTCCTCCTGTGCCCCCCCCCCCCGCTCCTCTCCCCTCCCCTTCCTCATTCATATGCCCTCAGGAGCCTGGGAATCTGTGACTGGGCAGCAGTGAGCACATAGGCCCTCTATTGTCTGTACAGCAGCAGTAATTCACCCCCCCCCCCTTATAACGGAACATTCAGAGGAATCAGGGTCCCATTGGATGGAGGCGGAGGGGGGGGGATAAGCTTGTTCTGGATGAGGATTCATTCAAGTGTTAGGAATGAGAGATCCTATAGCTACAAAGCCTCTTATTTAAGCAGCTGAGACTCTCTGTAGTATTACAGGGGCCTTATCATTTTTACAAGAATATTGAATAGGTTTTAGAGGTATATAAACCGTAAAACACAAATCAGCATCTGGGGATTTTAGCACAAAACGAAATGAAAGTTGCCATGGGCCGGATTCTGGTGGTCCCCAGTGACCTAGACGCACGGACACGCTAGTCCCTCTCACAAACTGGGGGCCTTATGTGTGCAGACACGGGCGCCATTCCAGCGAGTTAGCCCACGTTCTTATAGAACTGGTTTTGGCTTTGCATCTCACGGGCTATTACATATGGCCCTAGGACTGATCCGGCCTCATTTAGGACATACTTCTCTACTCACCCAATTCAGCCGGGAGCCTCCCGACTCCACAGAAAGGCAGACAAGCCTCCCGGCGGCCACTGATCCCTCCAGCCCCCCCCCCCCCCCCCCACGCCGCGGTTACAAGAGAAACTCCCACAGCAGGGATGGGCGATGGCGCAATTCATTTTGGCCCCGCCCCCTGCCTCACAATGCCGGTAATCTCTGCATTGTGTAGCGGGGACAGGGCTAAAAAGACGCGATCGCGAGGCCACGCCACCCGCTCCGTCCACAAATGCCGTGTAAGATGTTCGGCCGTGCCCCAATATGTCGGCCATGCCCCCCTGCTATGCCGACCTGGCTGCTCCGGAGACTGCACACGGGCTCCTTCCTCTCTTGAAGGGGCCTCTACAGCTGCCCGGGGCCTCTACAACTGTGTACGAATTCAGGGTGGTGACAAAATTGTCCAAGCAAAATAAAGAACTGACTGCAGACACCTCCGGGACACCATAGAATGGAAGTAAAACTGAGCATGGGGAAAAAGCCTCGTCAGTCACCCCATAACCGTACGTTACTGTGGGTCTATTTACTAAGCAGTGTTAGGAGAAGTGAAGAGTGAAAAGTGATAAGGTGCCAGCCAATCAGCTCCTAACTGTCATTTTTCAAACACAGCCTGTGAGATGACAGTTAGGAGATGATTGGCTGGCACCTTATCACTTTTCACTTCTCCTAACACTGCTTAGTAAATAGACCCCACAGTAACGTACGGTTATGGGGTGACTGACGAGGCTTTTTCCCCATGCTCAGTTTTTCTTCCATTCTATGGTGTCCCGGAGGTGTCTGCAGTCAGTTCTTTATTTTACTTGGACAATTTTGTCACCACCCTGAATTTGTACACAGTTGTAGAGGCCCCGGGCATCTGTAGAGGCCCCTTCAAGAGAGGAGGGGGCCCGTGTGCAGTCTCCATCACGGGGGGTCCTCCTCCGTCTGTTGGCCATTTTCCCTGTACTGCGCATCCGCAAACGACAGGAAAATTACCATACGCAACTGCGATCGCATTGACTACACAGAGTGTTTGACAGGAAGTGCCTTTGTGGGTGGTACCGTTTGGGGGAGCTCTGGCGAACGCAGGTGTGCCAGTGCTTTTCAACGCAGTTGCAGAGGCGTGCATACATTATCCACTGCAATGGCCTACGCAGCCTGAGGTCTGATAGAGTGCGCTGAAGGTCAGGGCTTTTGCAAGTGCGCGTGAGGCTGCGAGGGTACTCGATTGTACCGATGGTTTTGCAGTCATTGCAGATGTGTGGTAAGTAAAGTGGGCGTCCCTATGTTATGCTGCAAGGGCATTGCGATCGCAGTGGATTAGTATACTATCGCAGTTGAACTGCATGCGTAAATCGCTATTGCATTCGCAGTTGCATATGGTAGTGAATCAGGCCCTATGTACTAAGCCTTAGAGAGAGATAAAGTGCACGCGGGTAAAGTACCAACTAATCAGCTCCTGACTGTCATTTTGCACACACAGCCTGTAAAGTAACAGTTAGGAGCTGATTGGTTGGTACTTTATCTGCGGCCACTTTATCTCTCACCAAGGCTTAGAACATAGAACCCCATATTTCTAGGCACTTACAAACACAGGGACAGCGTATGAGAGTGTTTTTCTTTTCTTTTTTTTTTATCTTCAAACCAACCCATGGGGGTTATTAATGTAACTCTCCCAGTTCATGTTAAAATGAATATATAATATATATTTCCCTCAGTTAATTAGCACTTCCAATAATACAAATAAATTCCAAATATGAAAGGAGGGTCAGACGGTAAAGTGTGCGCAGCCTCCTGGATCTCCTGTCACAGCTGATAAATATATATCGGGGGCTATCTGTCATTGCTGGCTGCTGTTCAGCTGTCGCCGGCAGCCTAACGCTGATTATTCGCCTCCTTGTTAAGCTATACACATGTGCGGCTAACATCTGTGCATGCACACAGGGGCTCTGGGGGCAGAGGGGGGAAGAGTACAAAATACCCTGGCCCAAGATGGCACGGCCATGCCCTAGTCAGTGTGCTCCGCTGCAAAGAGGCTGAGTGCAGCTTCTAATGAGGGCCCCATGCAGAGAGGAGGGGGCCCGTGTGCACTCGCCGTGCAGGGCCCCCTCGCCGTGCAGGGCCCCCTCCTCTCTCTCCGGTGGCCGGCAGCCGACTGACGCGGCTAGCCAGCCACCAGTGCCTTAGTAGACTCTGGGCACTAGAGTGTGCCTGGAGTCTACTGCGCATGCGCAGAACACCGGGAAAATGGCTGCGGCGGCCATTTTCCGGTGTCCTGAGCAATGCTGACACCTGACGCGAGACCACGGACAGGTCAGTTTAAAATAATATGGGTGCAGTGTGTGCGGTGCGGGGCCCCCCTGGACCCGGGGGGAGGCACACATGGAGATGGGTCTGGGTGCTGGGAGCCTGTCTCACCCCCTACTCACTGTAACTCTCCCCTCACTACACTAAGCTTCAGTGTCCATTGATTCTCCCACCTGCATCACTGTGTCTTCTCTTGCTGCTGCTGATCCCTAAACACTACAAGGCTCTTCCTGATCACAAGAAACAGCCAAGGTGTCCATCAGTGCTCAAGAGGCATGCCTCTATTAGCGCTCTTTCTGTGCAACTTACTGGCCGTGGTGTGGCCCCGGCCCCCAGCTCTGCAAGCAGTGTCTGGCTATACAGAAGTGAGGCTGAGCTGTTGCTGCCTCATCTCTCGTCTCCCTGCAGTCCCAGGGAGCTCCACAAAGCTGGTGAGTGTTAACTATAAAAATGATTAAAATAAACAAAGATGTTCATAACTTATAAATATCTTCTTTGTTTTATTCTAATAATGTTTATATCATATCTCAGGAGAAAGACAGGGGAGGCTCTGCCTCCCCTGACTGCACATCCCTGACTACTGGGGCCCGAACATTCTTTGCAATGTGACCCGGTGAGAGGCCAGCGAAGCAAAGCGGTCTATGGGGCCAGTAACTCTGATTTCTCCTACGCTGACCCTTAGTTAAATAAGACAAGGCGGTGAAAGATAATATTTCTGTCAAAAACAGATGTATTGGTGGAACGTCGGCTTAAACAGACTCCTTCATGTCTATCTCACAGATCCCTGCAGTGTTTGTACGCTGGTAGCACCGACTCTAATCACAAATCTACCACAGGCGGCACCTGCAGAGAGTCTTAGACTGCTAACGTTTGTTACGGCACCCCCTCCTATACCCAGGAGTATTTCCAGAATAAAACCCATTTCAGCTACAAATGAGTGGCTGTCTTCTGCCACTTATCTCTCTACAAAACCAGCAGATTAACTGGGAATACTGGTACAGAGCAAATAATCTTCTTCTGAGTCTTGGAAGAGGTTAATAAAAAAAATCTTTAAGCCAAAAACATTAGGCGAGCAGCAGCTTTTCCCGTACAGGCAGGAGAGTGATATTCCGCTGCCCGCGTGGCGCTATTCGCGGTACTGGTCTCTAGGATTTAGCCTTGATGCAGTCACACTGTTTAGCAGAGACCTTCCAAAAGTCCTTGAACAGGCGCCAGTGAGAATATAGAATAGTAGATTCTCAGGGACTGATCCTGAGACGCCTGCAGCTCTGTATGCGGCAGTAACTAGCGAGTTTTAGCAAACCGTGCATGCGTAGTAGAGAATAAAAGCATATTTGCGTTTCTCCGTGCGAGACGTTTCTCTAGGTTCGTGAAATGGGCGTTTCTGGGTGGCAACTGGGCGGGTATGATGAACGCAAAAGATCCGCCTGGCGGCAGTGTCATGGGCAGGTAAACATGGTTCCGCCTTATTCCGAATCGTGCGTATGGGGAACGAGCGACAGTTTCAGACGGATCTCTAGCAACCAGTATGGGTCAGGTGTAAGTGTTGATACTAATGATGACCACTGCGGATGTGGATGGAAGAACTATAGGTGGATATTACACTTTATGGGGGTCTATGTACTAAGCCTTGGATGGAGATAAAGTGGACAAAGATACAGGGGCCTATTCATTATCGGAGGCCATATGGCCCCCGATGATTAAGTATTAAACTCACTGCGAGGGAAACTTGACACCGGTGCAATTCATCAATGCTCCAGTGTGGGGACAGCTGCTCCGAAAAGCAGCTGTCACCTCGGTTAGTATCTCAGATACAGTAGTAGCTGCGTTACTTACCTCCCCGTCGGCCTAGCTACGCATGTTCAAAGCCGCCGGGGAGGTAGTGAGGAGACGGCGGAGGGATCCGCTCGGATCCCTGTTCACATTCCCGGAACTCCTTCCCATAGGAAGGAGCGGTGATCCAAGAACAAAACTTTCAGTTTTCAGAGTTTGCTGAATATCAGATCGTCCATTTGGACCCCTGATGATGAATAGCTCAGTAGCTAAAATATGTAGTGTTTCCGTACGGTTATCGACCCATTTATCGATGATGAATAGGCCCCAAAGTGCCATCCAATCAGCTTCTATCTGTCATTTTTCAAACACAGCCTGTGACATGGCAGTTAGAAGCTGATTGGCTGGTACTTTATCTCCATCCAAGTCTTAGTAAATAGATCCTTATATTCCCTATCATATGGACACATACACACTACCGTTATTATTATTTTTTTTTCAGAATTAACCTGTTAGTATATTTTTGGAGTGTGGGAGAAATCCAGTGCACCCGGAGGAAACCCACACAAATACGGGGAGCATATACAAACTCTACACACAGACAGTCAGGAATTGAACTCAAGACCTCAAGGCTGGGAGGCAATAATGCTACACTGACCGAGCTGCCCATGCAGTATTGGGCGCGATGGCGTATAAAACTTCTGGAGGACTCAATTGCGTAATACTGGCCTGGAGCTGAGTCACCGCTTCTCCCGATAAGGGCTCTCCTTTACGATAAAGTCAGGGTTTACGAACAAGAAGTCCCACTGTCGTCCTTCTGCACATGCGCAGAATGACCCATGCGCCACCGGGGACCCTGGGAGGTATCCAATGTGGTCAAATCTCCGAAAACTGCATTTTTTCGGTGGTTTGAACACATTTTTGCCCATAGTACATCCCGCCCTAACACTTAAATCGTTATATATGTTCTACAGGACCTATTTCTTACTTACAATGGTTGTTTGTTGTTTGTTTGTGAAACATGAGACCTTAATAATTCATCTTTTGGACGTGAGTGTCGTTTTCAGCTGAGGTCATAGGTCAAGCAGGACGGGGGTCGTCTGCCTCTCCAATACAGCGACTTATTAAAGTGTAACGGAACAGCTAAGAAAACAATGACAGTGGGAGAAACTACACACGATTTAAAGCTAATTAAGCCTAACATAGTTTTGAGGAAAAAATTCCCTTTGACAGAGGCTGGTTATAATGGTGTGATTGTGTCCGGCACTGCGCGCTGCGAGCCTCAGACAGAGAGGACAGAAGGGAAGAACATCAAGTTCTTTAGTGGTTAAAACATTCTTTCCGTAATCTGTGTCCCTCTACTCTCTGATGACGGGTGTAATCTTCTCGCAGTGACAACTAGAATAATGGCGGCTTTGTGGCCTGTGCTCATTTCCACATTCCAGCTGGGTGGGCAGTTTTCCGTGACTCGGATAGCGCTCCTAACAGCGAGGGTCCCTGTCGTCCTACACGGGTGTCTGCGAAAGCTCATTCGGGTTACGTGGCATGAGGGGGCGACTCCACACCGTCTGGGTTACCATATTACCGTGGCTTCTCAACAGGTGGCCCAGAAAGTTTTACCGCCCACTCGCGTTACACGTGCTCTGAATAAACATGACCCATTTATAAGTACATGGCGCATTTTATCTCCTAGAAATGTTTGTGCGTTCTGTCAGTGGATGAAGTCGGGTGCTGGGGTTAAAAAAAGGGAACTGTTCTGCTAAACCAAAGGACCCCCATGTGGCAAGGTACAAGTCTCATGGAAATGTAGTGTTAAAGCTGCAGTATCACGTGGTGCCACTCCCCAATATCATCATCAGAGATAGAGCCCTAAAGCGCTATGATACCTCTATTGAGGTCGCCCTGGTACACTTCCCTACAGCAACATCTGCGGATATTTTTGTGCGATCTGCATTGTCTCCAGAGCTCACGACACATTATATATTAAGGCACGATTAATGCACCATTTGTTATGGGAGGAATCATTGTGCTGCTCCTGGGAAGCAGCGGGAAACAGCTCGAACACTTTATTGTCATAGTAACCCAACAAAGCTTCAAAGAGCAGCAACCATGTGAGATTCCACCTTCCCCAACCTCAGTCTGAGTGCAGTGATCCTGCGGCTGTCATTACTAGTACATCCATTCCCACTAACTGGGGGCAGGTCACAGGGGCTACATACAAGTGTTCAGGGTGTCTTCCAAATATATCTCTATCTATCTATCTATCTATCTATCTATCTATCTATCTATCTATCTATCTATCTATCTATCTATCTATCTCATATCTATCTATCTATCTAACTCATATTTTTCTATCTATCTATCTATCTATCTGTCTATCTCTCTATCTATCTAACTCATATCTTTCTATCTATCTATCTATCTATCTATCTATATACTAGCTGTTACCCCCGGCTTCACCCATGATGAAATCGATTCTGCCAACATTGTTTGTATTTGAGGTTTGAGGTGTTCTAGTTGTATTGCTTTGCAGAGGGGCCCTGTCGCGGGAGTGGTCCACGTGACCAGCAGCGCTATACAGACCATACTTGCCTACCCTCCTGAAATGGCCGGGAGCCTCCCGAAAATCGGGTGTCGCCCCCGACCCCCCCGAAAAGCGGGCAATTCTACCGGCCGGCGCCACCCGCCTGCACACCCCCGCCAGAGTCCGCTCCCAATTTGCTTAAGTGGCTGTTTCGGGGGAGTTGATGATGCGATTTGCGCTGAATCGCGTCATCGCGGCTCCGCCCCCGGCTACAGAATGCCGATAATCTTCGCATTGCGTAGCGGGAACGGGGCCTCAATTTTTTCGGCCACGCCCCTGTCCCGTCCCCTAAATTGCATCATGCCCCTCTTCTCCCCCCCACCGCTGTGCTGAGCGGAAGAGGCAGCCAGATTGTCAGCCTGATACAGACTGGTGGCAGCAGCTCCTTCACCCACCACTCAATGTCACTGTGTGCCCTGTGCCCAGACTGCTATGTAGCCTACAAGTGCCCCCACCTCTTACCGGCCACGCGCATGGGGCCACACCTATCTCTGGCATTGATGATCCCAATACATTTTTTGTTTTTGTTATTGCTCAGCTTTAACTTGGCGGATAGAGATACCAAGCCTCAGCCTTCAAGTGTGCAAAATACACAAATATAGTGGAAAGGGGGGGGGAGGCCTGGACTGCACCCCACCCATCTGCCTTTAGGTGCTTTCATCATCTGCACAGGCTCCTACATTCCTGTCTACATATTAGAATGGGCACTATGGGCTCTATTTACTACAACACGCATTTTGAATGCAGATTGTAGTGTGATATTACCGACTGAATTCGCATTGCGAATATCACAGGGATTTACTGCAAATCCCTTGCAGGGACAGAGCTTGCGAGAAAGCTGTGTCCCTGCGAATCCCCTCCGCAGCATTATCATGGTGTTGTCGCAAAAAATACCGTGACAAGTGCCCGAGCATGCGCCGACCGGCCTCCACTAAGCCCCGCCCCCGCAATCGCGACCCTCCCCACGACCCCCCCCCTCCCTTAATTACACTTACCTTCGGTGATCGGTTATCCGGTGATGTCCTCCGTGGCTCCGGTCAGCTGACATCCCATCCTGCTCTGGGACCCGGTCAGGTGAATGAGAGTCCAGCTGATTAGAGGGAGGACATCACCGGAGCAACGATCTCCGGTCCCTGGACTCTGGTAAGTTTTTTTTTTTTCTGCAATGTATCAGCGTGTGATCTGTTTAGACCACACAGCTGATCACTGGGACCGGCTCCGGGTTCTGCTCTACCTGTTAGAGCGGAGCAGGAGTCTAGTAACCGGGGGAGACCCTGGATAACGCCACCTCCAGGTGGCGTTATTTATTATCACAGGGCCTTCCCCGGTATCTTTTTCACAATTTATTTTTAGTAACTTTGACCAGATCACATTTCGCATTACCGGAGAGGTAAGTCCTGGATAAATTGACATAATGTGTTAGTATTAGGGATGTTAGGTGCCCATCTTATAGGGTTCACCTTGACGTGGTGCATGGGCAAACATTGTTGGCCAAACTTGTAATAAGAACCTTACTTATACTTATATCATTGTTCGTAATACTCAGAGGGCCTGATTCAGAGCCGGACGCTCTGACACAGCGCTCGCTCTGAATCAGGGCCAGGCTTTTTTTTTTTTGGTGCGGCCTCCTGGCCACTCGCATAGCTGTGGGTGACCACCCACAGCTATTGCGAGTGGCCACGATGATGGTCGAGACCATCGCGACCATCGGGCTTGCGACGAGACCCTTGTGGTAGGGTCTCGTGGCCGCAAGCCCCAGAGAGCTTTCGGCTCAAATTGAGCCGGAAGCTCTCCACTGACATCACTTGTGATGTCAGTGGGGCCGCCCCCAAACGGTAGGCGTTCTCATGGGAGCGCCTCCATTTGGCCTGCCACGCCCCCGGCCCGCCTACCAAAGGGGGCGAGCTGTCACTCACCATCGACAGCTCGCCTCCTTTGCTGCGAGACCCGGAGCGACTGAGCGCCCGTCGCTATCCGGATCTCGCGCATGCGCACGACGGAGCCGGCTCCGTCGTGCGCATGCACAGTGGGCCACCATCGACCCGGTTGCGAGCGCTCAGCGCTTTTGCTTACAGGTCTGAATCAGGTCCAGAGTGTGCACCTGTGTTCTTTGTCCCCTGCATAGATGGAGTGGACGAAGGCCAAGCCCCAACGTGTTTTGTCTGGAATCCAGACTTCATCAGGGGAATCTCCTGTGCAGAGTTATCCGTGAAAGTTTAAATTTTGCCTCGTTCTGATTGGTGGGAAGATCCAACCCAAAACCGAAGCGCTCATTTCTAATATAAAGGAGAACATTTGTAAAACGTTTCCACAGGTAACTGCATCATTGCCTCCCAGCATTAGAACACATGAAATTGAGACACTATAAAACAGCCGCTGCAGCTGCCCCCTGGGGCACTTCTGAGGCACAAGGCCGCCTCATACTTCCACTGCCCCCTAAGAACAATCCAGCATTCCTGCCAGGTGGACACAGTCACGATCCTGACATTAGGGACAATGGCTGTTGGTGAGTCCCCACAGCATCGGAGTGTCCCAACTAAATCGGAAGGTATTTATAAATGTATGAAATGGGGTGTTGTCCATAGCAACCTATCGGTTGTTTTTCTTTGTCTAAGCTGTACTAGAAAAATAACAGGTAAAATCTGATTGGTTGCTATGTACAATATCCTCCTTTATCTGGAGGAGACTTTTGGAACGTTACAATACGATACAATAAAGATAACGCTAAAAGTCATATTTATCAAAAGAAATGTGTAGGATATACACCAAAAACAGGCGTTTTCTAAGAATATTTGCAGATTTCCAGCATTCCCAGGATGTATCTACAGGGGAACCACAGCAGATATCGGAGATATACGTATTTGTTTCTATGGGGGCTTCTAAATGACGAGATTTACCAAACTCCGGAATGTGGAGCGTTAGCCCATAGCAGCCTATGGGCTACGTTTTGGCATATTTTACCAGGGGGGGGAGGTGTCCCCATTGGCGTCCACTGCGCAGTCCGACAGCCACGCACGCCTGGAAGCAAATTGGAACCCTTCGCCGGGACAGGACTTGCTCACAAGCTCCGACCCGCCACCTGAAGGATGATAATTGCAAGCGATTATCAGCGATATTATCACACTTTTGTAACCGCATTAAGAATGCGGATTATGATAAACGTGCCCCAGTGTGACAGGAGAGAGCAGCCTGCTTGCTCCCGCTGTATCTCCTCCCTCGCTGTGTAATGAGCAGTCGCTGACAATATGTTTCCAGGAACTATTGACAGAACACAAATTACCATCTTCCCAGCCAAAGCAATTGCAGCGTAGACTCGGAGGGAGGGTTTCTGCCAATGTGGTTGCAACATGTTTCAGCACAAATAGCAGCGTTTCCAAAACAGAACTGTGACTGTTCCTAGGCCCAGCCCCCATTATCAGACTTACGCAATAGTGCAGGAAGATGGAGGCAGCTTATTATTAATGTTTATCTGCATCGCGTTGAGATATTACGCAGCATTTTCCCCAGGATATTGAATGATTCACATCAGTCCATTTTCTCAGAATAAAACGCTGTTGATCCATTTTACAATATTATGTTTTGTTTGTTTTTTGCACACTTACGCAGTGGGTTTAATCATATAAAGAAAAAGCAGCAAAAATGGATTAGAGGTTGAAATGAATCTATTATTAATTGAATACAATAATTTTAATAATTGAATAAATAATAAAGGTTACAAAATAATATGATCTCTAAGAATCTTAGCCCTGATTCTGGGTCGGAGGCATTGGGGGATGGCTGCTCACTTCGTTATGCTCCTGCGGGAATCCGCCCGTGTATGCTAACGTTTTTACGTCCGCAGCCGCAGTCAGTCACTCATTACTAGAACCGGGGGATACTTAATATTTGTGGGTACCCTCCGGAAACGTTATCACTGTCAGAGGCACACACCGATCCCGTTAATAGTCTCTGATAAATGGGCCCCTAAATATTCTCTGCAAAGCACCGTAATATGTGCGCACTATATAAACGACATTAATAGATAATAAAGTCATGCTTGCCTACTATTGAGAAAGCTTTTCAGGGAGATTGTGAAAGCAACACCTATGAGCGCGGCGTTAAAGTGGACATGTACTGCTACATCTGAGAGGCATGTCATACATGTGATAGGCGTGTACTGCAACATCTGAGAGGCGTGTCATAAACATGACTTATATCCAAATGTAACCGAGCCCCAAAGCAGTAACTCATGGGCCCCATCCATCTGCGATGGATTGGCGCATTCCCGCGATGCTGCAACCCGGCATCACAGGATCGCAGAAATCCAACATGTTGGATTTTGCCGATTTGACGGTCGCGAGCAAAAAATGATTGTGATCGTCAAATCGCCGACATTTAACATGGCAAATGTCTGCAATCCGGTGACGGATCGCAGGACATCGATGGTGGGCGATCAGAAGTTTCCGATGGGTGATCGGAAATTTCCGATCACATCCCTGCATCGCGACGAACCGTCGCAGATGTATGGCTACCTTAAAGCTACATACACACGTAAAGATTATCTGTCAAACCAGCCAACTAGTTGATTGGTTGGAATGAATGGTAACGTATGGGAGTAAGTGATGATCAGCAATTTGCTCCTAAATGCCAGAAAACAGATGAAAATGGCGTCAGACAAGTTTGTTAAATGTTTGATCTAAACAATTTGTTCAAACAACAGTTTTTATCCATTTTCCGGTGTTTGGGAGCAAATTGCTGATTGTCATTTGCTTTCATACCTTACCAGATTTTCATTCCAACCAATCAGCTAGTTGGATGGTTGGACAGAAAATCTTTCCGTGTGTATGCAGCTTAAGATCTACTTGGTGATGAAAACACACTGATACTTTTCAGACGGAATCGGTATGATTTACCGCCGGACCCATGCCCGGCGGTTGGAATCCCGACAGCGGCATCCCGGCAGAGGAGGAAATCCTGATCGTCAAAGGTAAGTATATACTAACCTATTTCTACCCCCTAACCCTCCCTTAGGGGTGCCTAACCCTAACCTTCCCCCCCCAGAGCCTAACCCTAATCCCCCCTTCCCCGCCGCCTAAACCTAAGTCCCCTGGGGGGGTGGCTAACCCTAAGTCCCCCCCGGGGGTGCCTAACGCTAATCCCCCCATTCTCCTAGCCTAACCCTAACCTCCCGGGGGGTGCCTAACCCTAAGTCCCCCCGGGAACCCTAAACCTAACCCTCCCCGCTGCGCGGCTATCCGCGCTCAGCGCCCCTTCGATCGGGATGACGGGTGTCGGGCTCCCGGCGTATGTCTAATGACAGGCATCGGCATATCGACGCCTGTCTTTAGACCCTTGCCGGGATATGACAGTCGGGAAGCCGGCTGTTGGGATTAGGTCCGCCGGCTTCCCGACTGCATACCTTTCAGACAATGCATGTAGCCATAGGGATCATTAGGGGAGATGTATGAAGCCCAGAAGCGGTATCAGCGCACGTTATGTGCGCTGATACCGCTTCTCCCCGATGTATGATTGGGGGTCTGGGCGGTAAATGACAGAGGCGCTATGCGCCCGTCATTATCGGCGTTATCTACAAGATAGCAGCGCCGATAGCCTGGGATATGTATGAACGGTCAGATCGTCTGACCGTTCGGCCGGCTGTAGCTATCGTTATCGACAGCTACAGCCTGGCGCTAGCCTATCCCCACAGCAGGGACAGCGCTGTTCCTGCTGCTGTGCCTGCCGGCTCCACGCGGGGATCCCGCGCATGCTCAGTGGAGCCGGCTGGGACAGAGACACAGCGCGTCAGCACTAGGCTGATGCGCTGCTGTCTCTAACGGGTAGCGCCGGAGGGGGGAGTTAACGCTCCCCCTCTCCGGCCGATGAGATGTTCATACATCTCATCTGTAGTGCTTCCTGCTTCGCCTCGGTAAAGAGGCGAAGCGGGAAGCGTTATAGCGGCACGTTAAGTGCCGCTATAATACATCTACCCCATTGTGCCTTAAGTTATAACCAATGCTGGGGAATGATACTAATGATCCCATTTGGAATGTATACCTCTGTTTTTTTTTTGTATATATATCAGCTTCAAAGTGGGTGTAAGGAGCAATCAAGGAGATTGCTGGACTCTTCAGGGAGTCAGGGAGATTGCTGCTATTTCAGGGAGTTTCCCTGACAATCAGGGAGAGTTGGTAAGTATGAATAAAATATACTATAAAGCTGACTTGAAGCCAATGAGAAAAACGTTTTACGTCTCTTACATAGCTCAAAGATGAGACACAATGGAAGTGTGTGCCTAGAATAGTCTGTAATACTGGCAGACAGAAGCCTCTGATCCCGCATCTGTCTGTCTGGTAGAGAGCTCAACTCCAATGAAATACTCCAATGAGCATAGCGCCATCTAGCGGCTGCTGCTCACCACTGCAGGCAAACAGTACTGCAACAACACAGCGCCATCTCGCAGCTGCCACGCACCGCTGCAGGCGAACAGCACAGCCATACTGTGTAGCAGACAGTGCCATCTAGCGGCCACACATCGATTGTATCGGCTGTGCCACCATCTCCCAGCCCCAAAGCGGATCGCCGAGTCGTCGATGGCTGTCATGTCTGCACCCTGCGAGCACGCTGACTGATCAGACAGGATCCTCCCCTGGTAGGAACACGGGGCCTTATAATCGCATAAACCATCTTTATATACGGTGTGGTCTGTTTCCAGGGTACTCAGTGACTAGACCAGGCCCATAGCCCTGATAGTTGAGATCTGTCTGCTGTCTCATAGATGCAACAGTCCCTACTTCACAGGTTTGTCCCTGTCTTTCAATGCTGATCACCTGCAGTCATCTGTATCTGCATTCTAGCTGTAATTCCCATTCTGCATTCCTTACCCCATTGGCTTATACATTAGTCTGTGTGATTAAAATGCTAATAATTCTGCTAGGTAATATAGTAAATGTTCCCGGGTGGGTATTGTAGTCCCCCTGGGTGCCTTTAAAATGTTGCTAGCTACGGTCTCTATGGAGTAAATATGTAGCAATAGGGATTGGCTGCACTCAGTGAACTTGCAATCAGCAGTATAAAGAAAACAGTTTGAATCAACGTTTCAGAATTGAATCTGGTACTTCCTCATCTTTGCGGCCCCTGCTGGAGGCGCTGGTTACACTACTTACGTATCTTCCCTTGTCAGTGAAGATACGAAAGTGGCGTAAAGATCAGCCAGTGTCCAACGTCATTCCCTACCATTCAAGTGGGCATGGAGGGGGAATATATCCATGTGGCGAGCGAAGTGAGCCACCGTGCCCGCAGCGTGGCGAGCAAAGCGAGCCTGCAAGGGGCCGAATGGTATTTCCTCATTACGCTACTTACGTATCTTCACTGACTAGTGAAGATACGTAAGTAGCGTAACCAGCGCCTCCAGCAGGGGGCCGCAAAGATGAGAAAGTACCTTTTAATCTTTCGTCAGGACGAAAGATTAAATTCTGAAACGTTAATTCAAACTGTTGTGGCGAACAGTTTCCTTTATACTGCTGATTGCAAGTCCACTGAGTGCCACCGATCCCTATTGCTATACTTATCTTCACGAAGGGCACCGCGTGGCACATTACCTGCATTGGAAATTGCACGAGTGCCAGATAAGAATCGTTATATATATATATTCTATCTTTTAAAATTTTTTATTTATTTATTAACAATTTCTTATATAGTTCAACATATTCCATTGCACTTCATAATTGGAAACATTAATAGAACACAACTGGGTTATAACAGACAGACATAGAGGTAGGAGGGCCCTGCTTACAATCTATAGGGAAATAGGCATTGATACACAAGGACAGGTGCTACCTATTGCCTTTATGGTCCAGTCAGGTTGCAGAGTTTCTTGGTGGGCTGCATGATCCAGTCACACAGGAATGTCAGCAGGATGTGAGAGAAAGACTATGGGCAAAATTTACTAAGCGACGGGTTCTAAACCCCGGCGGTTTTGCTTTCTGCAGATTTACTAAGGCCAAAACCGCTGCAAAACCGCCGTCACATTTTAGAATAGAATAGAACAGGGCTGTCATTTACAAACCGCTGCAAAACCGCCACCAAACCACCGGAGTTCAGAACAGAACAGAAACCGCCACCAAACCGCCTGGGTTTAGAACCCACCGCTTAGTAAATTTTGCCCTATGTGTGAGGTTGTGTGTGTGGACTGTGAGACGGGATGTAATTAGAAATGGAAGCTATGAAGGTTATGTGGGCGGTTCTGGTTTCTCGTATTTGTTTTATCGGTGCAGGTTTCTCTGTCAACTAAGCCGTCCATTGTCAGCCATTAAGGTTGGGCTATAGTCCTGACCTGTTCACTACAAGGGAAACAGTATGTTTGACCGCCGGACGTGAGCCCGGCGGTTCAAATTCCGACGCCGGCAGCCCGATGGAGGAGATCCCAAAGCGGAGTTAAGTTTACTATTCCTAACCCTTTCCCCCCCCTAACCCACCTTTAGGGGTGCCTAACCCTAACCTCTCCCCGTTGGTGCCTAAACTAACCCCTCCTCCCCTCACCCTAACCCTCCTGGGAGGGTGCCTAACCCTAACCTCCCACCGTTAGTGCCTAAACCTAACCCCCCTAGCCTAATCCTCCCCGGGGTAGTGCCTAATCCTAAATCCCCCCGGGGGGGTCCCTAAACCTAACCTCCCCATCCCCGGCTATGTGGATACTTACCCCCGGCGTTGGACGATCGGTCCGGCGTCCTGTCGGAGTTCCGGCCCCGGGATTAACATAGGCGTCAGTATTTCGACGCCTATGTTAGATCCCTTGCCGGGATTACACTGTCGGTGTTGAGACCGGCGGCCACGCGTCCGCCGGTCTCATAACTACATACCGCTTCAAGATAGGGACACAACCGGTGGGCCAGAACCACGGTATGGGGTCCCTTCATCTGTATTTGAAGTCTTATGGTTATGGAACATGCAACATATTCTATCGGGACTACGTTATGTGACCGAGAGCGATGTGACACTGACACTAGGGGTCCGAGTCGCACGTAACCCAGTCACAATTCTGGACGCCTACAGCGTTTGCGAGTCCTATGTGATCGCAACGCACCATCCCCAGCACTCCGGCCACGAGAACCGCCATCACTGTCAGTGGCACTTACACCTGTCCTAAGCTAGGTGCAGAAAGATACCACTGAGATTGATTTGCGCTGTGGGCACCAAGTAACGGTCGTTCAGCCACAGCTAAGAAAACCCCAAGAGGCGTACGAGACCGAATCGCTCATAGGCGCTTAAAGATGCGTATGCAGCCCGTGACGCCCAAGCAGTCTGCCAAATATTGCTAGATGCGCCCGCATTCGGATTTAGAATCGAATAACAAAATGGCTGAGAAGACGTCTCTAGAACCTTTGATGAATACGGTGCAGCAATGATTGTGACGCACTTTCTGTCACTGTTCTTTATATGATTTGTGTCACTTTATTTTTTTTTACATTTGGTATTTTTATACAGATTTGCTGAGTCTCTACGCTGCCGTCATGTCTGACGTTGACGTGGTGGCAGACATCTTAACGGAGGCCACTCTGGAAGACCATGTGCCTAGTGATGTGATGCCCTCTAAGAGTCCGCTGGTGACCATTGGAGCCACCGTGCCAACAGGGTTTGAATTCACAGCAGCAGCTGAAGTAGAGGAGAAGCTGGGCTGTCGCTGCGTAATCAGCAAAGATCGCGGCAAAATCTACTTTGACATCAATGCAAACATCCTGTCAGAGGTGAGAGCGTGACGGTAAACCGGGAACGACCTCTAAACGGCAGCTCTTACAGCCGTAGCAGCAAAGGACACAGTGACCTTGCTTTAGTCTTCTAGCACCCTGCACCTGTCACGACCCCTGCAGTTCCTCTGTCCTGCTGGGAGCGTCACACTATGCTCTGGTGTTTCTAGCACACACTGGTATGTATATCAAGAGTTTCTGGCATCAGCTGAGTGTGCTAGAAGCACCAGAGCATAGAGCGACACCCAAGAAGGGAAGAAGAACTACAGGGGTTGTGACAGGAATGAAGACTATTGCTGTCAGTGATAAGTATTGAGTCTGGTAGGATAATGTGTGTGAGCCCTCCAATCAGTGCAGCCAGTATAACAATCTTTCAGCCAATCACTAAGATCCATATCCGGGTTATACCCAGGGGTTCTCAGTGACGGCTGATGAGTGACACTTGGAAGCAGCCTGCAGGAGGCGATAGGGAGTCATTCCCATAATTAGGTATAAAACTTATAGAATTGTTTCTATTCCACTAATCCCTTCAGTCCCAGGACTGGTGACACCATGTTTCTCAGCAGCTCTCGTTGAAGGAGATGGGACATGTATATAAACACATCAGGTATATCATGGACCTTATTTAGATCATTTATATACAGACTTTGATACATATGTTGTCCGGTAATGAGCTTAGTGCTGTGTCCGTGTTGTGTGTGTGTATAGGAGACAGACCATCAGAGCTACTGTGAAGCTGGGTTTAAATGTCCCAGTTTGTGATCAAAATTAGGGTCATAATTGAGTTAGGGGTGTTACGCCATTCCATTCTGCATCGCCGCGTTTTCCTCGTACCCCATAGCCGTGCACAGAGCGTCGGCGATGTAGAGGGCACCATAATGGGCAAATATATCTGCATGGGGTACGCTGTACATCGCCGCAGAGCATCGCCTCTGAATCCCCTCATTTATTTTCCAGGTTCACCGTCTGAGGTCAGTGGACAATCTGTTCGTTGTAGTTGAAGAGTTCACAGACTTCCCGTTCAAAGAATCAAAGGTCAGTTCCAATGGTGGAGCGTCGCTCCCTACCATTTGTCCGTACGCTGGCTGACCTCTGAGTGCAGGCTATGTACAGGGGAACAAGCTTAGCTGGGCACAGGACCCTCTTAATCTGATCCCTATTATTGATAACCACAAGACAGAGAGAGTTCTAAAAGTGTGGTGCTTAGTCCTAAACTCTGGTACATGCCAGGAGACAGCAGATGCAGTGTAATAGCAATGTCGGTATGATATGATATCTAGGAAACATACAGCAATACCACAACTATCCCTGTGTGCGCCTCCCGGCTATTCTCTGCACAGGTGTCGGCCATTCGGCATTGGAACGAACCAATTATTAGATTCCCATCCCTACTGCACCAACACTAAAATACATCTGATGTCACATAGCAGCCCCGCCCCCATTCTATGCTAATTAGGGGTTGTTTGTGGGAGGAGTCTGGCGTTCCCAGAAACGCAGCACATCCATACTATAGCTATAGGGCCTGATTCTGAGTTGTGTGCCCGCGGGCACGGATCTGTGTACTGCGCATGTGTCTGAGAAAGAAATCGACGACAGCGCACGCCCTCGGAGGCGACGTATGCACACGGACGGAGATTGAAAGTGCAGAAGGATTGATCGGTCTGGCGAGGTAGCGCTCTTTCAGTGCAATGGCCTGGACGGCGACCATGCAGGCGTGACGGCACTGATCCGTCTCGCGGGCGCGTCTGCCGGCTTCCGTGCTCGATCGTAACGTATTTACGGAGATGGGACTACGGCTTTAGACGTTTTTTTTTTTTTGCGCCCAGCAATGGGGTGGGCGCAAGTCCAGGTACTATTGACGTACGAACAGCGGGCAGGATGGGCTTCCGCATGCAGACACACATATTTGGCGCACGCGTGTGGATTCGCACATTAGCACTAGGTAGCACGCAGGCAGCCGCAGGTGTACAGAAAAGCGACCCGGCGCGGATGCTTCCAACTCAGAGTCAGGCCCACAATGAGCTATGAGTGAAGCTGAGGTGAAATGTTTCTCCTGCACGTTGCTAACGTTACCCGGTGCCTCCGCAGGAAGCCGCGCTGCAGGATCTCCAGGAACTGGCTGCAAAGCTGTCCTGGGACACAGCCCTGAGGACCTGGGAACTGAACAACAACCTGAAAAAGAAGAAGCGGAGGAAGAAAGCCGGCAATATCGGCAAGGAGAGGAAACCGCCGGCAGCGTCATCTGAGACGCCAGGAGAGGGCGGGACGGAGGAGGCTAGCGAGCAGCCGATGGTGTCCCCACCGGGGCAGGAGGAGCCTGGGCACGCTGACAGTCAGACAGGGTATAGTTCAGACTTGTCCTCGGTTCCACCGCCTGACAATGTACCCACCGTAGGCAACGACTCGGAGAGCGGCGAATCGGGCACTGACGCCTCTAACGTCTTAAGATTCCGTGTCACTTGCAACCGCGCCGGGGACAAACACAGCTTCACGTCCAATGACGCCGCCAGAGACTTCGGAGGGGCCGTCCAAGAGCATTTCCAGTGGAAGGCCGATATGACCAACTTCGATGTAGAGGTACGTACGGTGCAGCCAGCCACCTGCTATACTGGTTATACGTCAGCACAGCTGGGTACAATAAATGGCTAAATTTAAACACATGGTAGGTATGAAGTATCTTGACCATAGAGCTTACAATCAAATATGAGGACAACGGATGAGATAAACTAGACCTTTCTTTCAAACCTGGCCGACCCTGCTTAATATTTCTTCTCACACTGATTGGTTACATAAATGTCTGAGGTGACATGTTCTAGCGCCAGGCTGCAGTGTCCGGGCATCTGCACCAGTTCAGCTTCTATGGACATAACTGACAAAGGGGTCTATTCACTAAGCCTTGGATGTAGTTAAAGTGGACTGAGATAAAGTTCCAACTGTCATTTGTGACAAGGCAGTTAGGAGCTGATTGGTTGGTACTTTATCTCAATCCAAAGCTTAGTAAACTGCCCATATATATACAGTCAGGTGCATAAATATTGGGACATTGACAGAATTTTCATATTTTGGCCTCTATTCACCACCACAATGGCTTTGAAATGAAACAAACAAGATGTGCTTTACCTGCAGACTTTCAGATTTAATTTGAGGGTAATTACATCCAAATCAGGTGAACGGTGTAGGAATTACAACGGTTTCTATATGTGCCTCCCACTTTTTAAGGGGCCAAAAGTAATGGGACAAACTAAACAATCCTAAATCTAACTTTCACTTTTTATACTTCGTTGAAAATCCTTTGCCGGCAATTACAGCCTGAAGTCTGGAACGCATAGACATCACCAGACGCTTGGTTTCATCCCTGGTGATGCTCTGCCAGGCCTCTACTGCAAATGTCTTCAGTTCCTGCTTGTTCTTGGGGCATTTTCCCTTCAGTTTTGTCTTCATCAAGTGAAATGCATGCTCAATCGGATTCAGGTCAGGGGATTGACTTGGCCATTGCATAACATTCCACTTTTTAGCCTTAAAATACTCTTTGGTTGCTTTTGCAGTATGCTTCGGGTCATTGTCCATCTGCACTGTGAAGCGCCGTCCAATGAGTTCTGAAGCATTTGACTGAATATGAGCATATAATATTGCACGAAACACTTCAGAATTCATTTTGCTGCTTTTGTCAGAAGTCACATCATCAATAAATACAAGGGAACCAGTTCCATTGGCAGCCATACATGCCCACACCATGACACTACCACCACCATGCTTCACTGATGAGGTGGTATGTTTTGGATCATGAGCAGTTCCTTTCCTTCTCCATACTCTTCTCTTCCCATCACTCTGGTACAAGTTGATCTTTGTCTCATCTGTCCATAGGATGTTGTTCCAGAACTGTAATGGCTTTTTAGATGTTGTTTGGCAAACTCTAATCTGGTCTTCCTGTTTTTGTGGCTCACCAATGGTTTGCATCTTGTGGTGAACCCTCTATATTCACTCTTGTGAAGTCTTCTCTTGATTGTTGACTTTGACACATATACACCTACCTCCTGGAGAGTGTTCTTGATTTGGCCAACTGTTGTGAAGGGGTTTTTCTTCACCAGGGAAATAATTCTTCTGTCATCCACCACAGTTGTTTTCCGTGGTCTTCCGGGTCTTTTGGTGTTGCTGAGCTCTCCGGTGCATTCTTTCTTTTTAAGAATGTTCCAAACAGTTGATTTGGCCACACCTAATGTTTTTGCTATCTCTCTGATGGGTTTGTTTTGATGTTTCAGCCTAATGATGGCTTGCTTCACTGATAGTGACAGCTCTTTGGATCTCATATTGAGAGTCGACAGCAACTGATTCCAAATGCAAATGTCACACCAAGAATCAACTCCAGACCTTTTACCTGCTTAATTGATAATGAAATAATGAGGGAATAGCCCACACCTGTCCATGAAATAGCTTTTGAGTTGATAGTCCAATTACTTTTGGCCCCTTAAAAAGTGGGAGGCACATATAGAAACCGTTGTAATTCCTACACCGTTCACCTGATTTGGATGTAATTACCCTCAAATTAAATCTGAAAGTCTGCAGGTAAAGCATCATCTTGTTTGTTTCATTTCAAAGCCATTGTGGTGGTGAATAGAGGCCAAAATATGAAAATTCTGTCAATGTCCCAATATTTATGCACCTGACTATATATATATATATATATATATATATATATATATATATATATATATATATACACACATATATACATATATTACACATACAGTCAGGAATGTTATGCAATGGCCAAGTCAATCCCCTGACCTGAATCCAATTGAGCATGCATTTCACTTGATGAAGACAAAACTGAAGGGAAAATGCCCCAAGAACAAGCAGGAACTGAAGACATTTGCAGTAGAGGCCTGGCAGAGCATCACCTGGGATGAAACCCAGCGTCTGGTGATGTCTATGCGTTCCAGACTTCAGGCTGTAATTGCCTGCAAAGGATTTGCAACAAAGTATTAAAAAGTGAAAGTTAGATTTAGGATTGTTTAGTTTGTCCCATTACTTTTGGCACCTTAAAAAGTGGGAGGCACATATAGAAACCGCTGTAATTCCTACACCGTTCACCTGATTTGGATGTAATTACCCTCAAATTAAATCTGAAAGTCTGCAGGTAAAGCACATCTTGTTTGTTTCATTTCATTTCAATGATAAAACTCGTCGTGTATGATAAATGGTGCTCCAGCCAATCAGCTCCCAACATTTTTTAGACAGATGACAGTCGGGAGCTGATTGGCTGAAGCACAAATTATACATATCAAGTTTCATCACTCGTTGTGAATGATAAAACTTGTTGATAAATGTGGCCCTTAGGAAGCTGAGACAGAATATATATATATATTAAATTTTTTCTGACACATTCAATTCGTCTTGTACCCTGAGTTATGTCTTCCCAAAAATCCCCCATAGACTACAGCAGAAAAGTGGTCCTAACTGAGAGTGTCAGAAAAAACTGACAGTAGGAACTTTAGATTGTTTCCAAATCCTAATTTTTATTTATTTTTTACCCTGAAATTTGGCATGTGGCACCGAGTGATAGTTCTACCTGCCCATGCCAAACTTCAGCTCAGTACGTCCAAAACCTTTTGAGGTGTAGCCCCTCAAACACCATTCTCTATGGGAGAATTCTTTTTTTTTTGGATTCAGCCTTAATATAAGGGCACGACTGTGCCCTTATAATATACAGGGGCAGTGATATGATGTGAGGAGGGGAATGGAGGCAGCAGGAAGCCACAGACTGAGAGTTATATAGGGGGAGGAGCTGGGTCCCCCAGCAGCACAGAGTATATCAGGAGATGAATGATGTGTCAGTGAGGACAGGGCTACATGTGACAGGGGCAGTAACATGATGTGAGGAGGGGAATGGAGGCAGCAGGAAGTCACAGACAGAGTTATATAGTGGGAGTAGCAGGGTCCCCCAGCAGCACAGAGTATATTAGGAGATGAGTGATGTGTCAGTGAGGACAGGGCTGCATGTGACAGGGGCAGTGACAGGATGTGAGGAGGGGAATGGAGGCAGCAGGAAGCCACAGACTGACAGTTATATAGTGGGAGTAGCAGGGTCCCCCAGCAGCACAGAGTATATCAGGAGATGAATTATGTGTCAGTGAGGACAGGGCTGCATGTGACAGGGGCAGTGACAGGATGTGAGGAGGGGAATGGAGGCAGCAGGAAGCCACAGACTGACAGTTATATAGTGGGAGGAGCAGGGTCCTCAATAGTCACAGACCAAGGGCCTGATTCATTGGTGGAAGCTAATGCAGCTGGGACTTTTTCCACAGTGTGTATTTATAGATACAGAGATTTCTACCAGCTACGGCTTTAATCTGCCGCTTTTCGTATGGCGGCGCAAAATGCTCATCTAAACATGGGGGCCGAAATCAGTGCAACTGCGGAAAAAGCTGCAGTCACTGACCACGTCACATCTGCGTCTGGCTAGCCACACCCCTGTTACCACCCAGGAACGCCTGCTGAATACGCCTCTCCCTGCGTACAAATTAGTTCTGAGATTTTTGGCGGCATTCAATGGGACATATGCGCAGTGCATGCGGAGACTGAAAAAATTGTCCACTTGCGTCCGACATCAACACTGCGGCTACCTCTGAATCAGGCCCTGATAGTTATATAGTGGAAGGTGCAGGGTCCTCTAACAGCACCGAGTAGTTACGTGCACTTCCTGTCACACTGATGTGGGAAGATTGTTGTGTGAAATGCATCTATGTGAGGTAAAGTCCAAATATATGTTTGCCATCTATAACATCAAAGTAAAATGTTGGTTATATATTAGTTGACACTGGGTATCTGGCTTCTTTTATTTATTTAGTTCTGATTTAGAAGATGAGGTCCATGGCCTCCTGCTACAGTCGGTGTGTTAGTTCTTAGTGACTTGGCTGACTTCAAAATGGCCACCGTACCTCATACTGTACCACTGGTAGTTCCCGCTCTTTTCCTTTGTGGTGTTTAATTTCTGCTCTAATCTGCTTCCAGGTTCTCCTGAACATCAGTTACAATGAGATGTTGGTGGGAATCGCCCTGACCGAGGAAAGTCTGCACCGCAGGAATATCACCCATTTCGGCCCCACTACCCTGCGATCCACCTTGGCTTACGGGATGCTCAGGTGCGCTGACTACAACCTCCTGTAGGGTTTATTCCCTTTCCTGTCTTGAAAGTTAAAGGTGGCCATTCATTTCACAGCGATTGATCTGCCTCCGGGGTGTCTTCATTCTTTCACTACACTGTTTCCTTCTTTGTTCTCCAGGCTCTGCGACCTGGAACCGTCAGATGTTGTCATCGATCCAATGTGTGGAACTGGAGCCATCCCCATTGAGGTAAACGCTGAGCTCATTCACCCTTTGCTGAATGGAACTGATTTAAAAAAAAAAATCGGGATGTGGTGAAAAGTATTAATGTCCACCTGTTGCCTGCGCACAGAGGAGGCAGCCATCTTGTTCCCTGAGCCCAGAGTCACACGAATGTCAGCTATCTATTCCGCTTGAACTAATGAGATTATTCCAGTTATGTCACAAGATCCTAGTGAATTGATTGGCTGCATTCTCAGGAATATTGAGTCAGCCAACAAAATGGCTGCCTCTGCTGTGTGTAGGTGACCGGAACCCTTTAAATAAAAAATAGGGGACATTTATGAAACCTATTCTATAGGTGACTGTCTAGAAAAGACGTTTCCACACACAGTAGCCAATCAGTGATTTGCTTAAATTTTCAGATCAACAGTCGTGTGGGTTGCTATTGTCTCTAGAAAGGTTTTTATTTATAAGTGTCTTTCTATACATTTTGTATGTTTTATTGACTTAAACAAATGCACGTATATATTTTTATTTTCTCAGGTTTATAGAAGTTCAGTTAATAGGGGCAAAATGATCGGTCTGTCATATTAACTCAGCCGGGGATGTATTATGGAAGGCTCTGCTTGTTTATATGTGTAGGACTGGATTGTTCTTTGTCCAGACTGAACTTACTAGAGCAATAACGGAGCATTAAATTGTTGTTTTATATTTGTGACATTTTCCAATAAACCACACAGTTTGACTGCAGCATTGTGGCCCATTGTGCTGTGTCTTCTCGCAGGGTGTGAGTGAGTGGCCCAGCTGTTTCTTCATCGCTGGCGATAATAACCTGAACGCAGTGAACAGAACCGCCAGCAACATCTGCTCCTTACTGAGAAAGCAGCAGAGCCCAGAGAGGTGACTGAGCCCCACGCTGAGGGATACATTTCTGCTCCAGTCCATTGCACACACACCTCTACTATATGTCACGAATAGTCGTCACTTACTCTGATTTAATCTCTGCACCATTGCTATAAATGGGGGCTCCAGCCTGTCTTCATTATAGGAGCCATTTTACTGGAGACCATTGAAGAATCTCCTGTGAATCTTTGTCATTGGGAAAATGGCCTTTGTTATGGGTCTGTGTATAGAACACTGAGGACATTAATGAAAATTGATGCACAGCAAATCAGGTTTATCCCAATTACTGAACAACACCTGAGTATGAGCCAAATTCACTGATTACCAGGAGGGCCCCAAGCAAAGCTGCTCGCTATAAATAGATATAAAAGCTTATCGTCTGCATTCAGAACAAACATTTCCACAAGTCTCATTTGAACATGCCATGAGCTCCATTCAGCTGCCATGTGCTTTGTGCCAGTGTTGATAATGGGCACCAGTTGCTCTCCTAGTACGAAAGTTGGCGTCCAGCCATTAGAACTCAGTAATGCCTGGGGACAGGAGCATAAACTTTAACCCATGTGTAAAACTTGGCCACTACCAGTCATTGCACCGCACGGTTAGCGATACCCAACAAAACCGAAGGCTTTGGCTGCTTCGACTCTGGTGCCAATTTCATTGTTAAAGCTTTCCGGCCCAGCTTATTAATGCAGAATGTAACAGAATTTAGGTTAAAACTTTGGTCCAAATGTTTATGCCTGTGGTAAGCACAAGTCACACAATGAAAAGAAAATGTCTGGCTGAGAGGGCCGTGGGGCAGAATTGCGCCTTTCCACCATTTTAGAAAACAAAAAAACTACTTCTAATTGACATTTCTCTCTTGTGTCTATACAGCGCCCCCCAGGGGCTTCCAATAGATTCTGCACATTGGGACATATCTAGGTTGCCTTTGAGGAGTGGGAGCGTGGATGTTATCATTACAGACATGCCATTTGGGAAGAGGTGAGACTGATACGAGGCGATTACTGAACGCCCGTAATACAGACAGAACACGTAGAATGAAGCAGTAACCAGGTCTTCCCCACTCAGTTCCCTCACTAACGGTTCTCTGTATTCCACACAGAATTGGGTCAAAGAAGAAGAATTGGGACCTCTACCCGGCCTGTCTGCGAGAGATGAGCCGCGTGTGCCGGGCCGGTACAGGCAGAGCCGTTCTCCTGACACATGATAGAAAATGCTTCATCAAGGTTAATAATTGGATATAACCATATACTTTTCTCCTCAGTATGACTTAAGCATTTAATAAGACCTATTACCATTGGGCAGAGATTATTTATTTCATTAACTTGATCGTAATAAGCGTTTCACTTTTCCCTTCCCCATGACTGGTAGAGCTTTCAGCCAATAGAGTGACTGACATGCTAATATGTGGCTAATCTGCTAATTTTGCTGTCTCCATTTTTATTTTTGACAGTGGTAGGGGCCCGATAAACTTTTTACTGTCCAGTATGGTGTTTCCAAAACTCGGTCCTCGAAGCACCCTAACAGTCCAGGTTTTAAGGATATCCATGTTTTAATCAACTGCACGCCAGCATGTATATCCTTAAAACGTGGCACTATTAGCTATTAGGGTGCTTTGAGGATTGAGGGCCTGATTCAGACTCGCTCGCAAGCGCATTGCGATCGCAAGCGGGTTGATGGTGGCCCAGTGCGCACGCGCGAGCCCCGGAGCGAGCGCAAAAAGCGCTCGCTCCGGGACTCACTACAAAAGGGGCGGATGTTGATCGACAGCTCGCCCCATTTTATAGGCGTGGCGGGGGGGTGGCTTCACAAACGGAGACGTTCCCATGCGAACGCCTGCCGTTTGTGGGCGGCCCCACTGACATCACCAGTGAGTGTCAGTGAGAGAGCTTCCAGCTCTATTAGAGCCAGAAGCTCTCTGGGGCTTGCGGCCACGAGACCCTACCACAAGGGTCTCGTCGCAAGCCCGATGGTCGCGATGGTCTTGACCATCGTGACCATCATCCTGGCCGCTCGCTATAGCTGTGGGTGGTAACCCACAGCTATGTGAACGGCCAAGAGGCCGCAACTAAAAATACCTGCGCCCGCCCTGATTCAGAGCGAAACACAGATCTATTATTGCTGCTACTCTGCGATCATGCCATAAGCACAGACATGACCACTGACTGTTTCCATGTATAATCACTGCGAGGAGCACTGCTAAACAATTTAATATGGACCAATCACCAGGGACAGTGCGGGGAGAGCCATTAATAAGTATTAAATGTAATTTAGCATATTTTAGCCAGGAAGTTCCAACATCCAGGTAAAATAAAACCTTGGTGACAGATAAAGATGAGTGTTAAGCATATCGGATGGCCAATCCCATACCCGCCTGCCAGGTGTAGTGTTTTTATAGGTTGCGTTATAGATATAGCGTTTGCGCATATTGTATTGTAGGTGTTGGGTATTATGTCTATTGCTAGACTTGGCAATTTCACAGTCGTTATTTCCCTCCAGGCCTTGGCGAAGGCCGGACACCTCTGGAGGAAGATGCACACCGTCTGGGTAAATATCGGAGGCCTCCATGCGGGCGTTTACCTGCTGAAACGAACCGCTCTGGACCTGTCTGATTGTTCCAGCGGGAAGTTGGTGGAGAACCAGCCCCTCAGTCCTGATTCACCTGCCAAAGAGTAATAAGCCATCTATTCGGGATGTCCCTTCAGCAAAGGAACCCCGGCTAAGCGCTGAGACCTTTCCCGATAATACACTCTTCTGTTACATGTTATAGAAAGTTGGTTATTTAACCAGGTGATGGACAACCTTTCGCACTGAATTTCCCATGGTGTATACTGCATGCACTCCGCCAACGAGCAGGGTAAGGGTAGAAATGATAGTTACATCACGTATCAAAGTGGGCATTGGTAAATGGGCCTCGTACAGTAGAATAACATTTCTCCACCCTGACCACACCCCTAATATAGGGTAACCACACCCCCAAACGGAAAAGATTATTACACATCCTTAGTTTGTCAGTAGAGGATTATGGGACATAAAAGAAAACATTGGCCGCACTTTCTTATTTGAATCAGTATCTTCTAACTAAAACGACTGCTTAAAGTGTCAATGCTACAGGGAGCGGAGGCAGCCATTTTCATAGGCTGAGCCAATATTCATGAAAGCCTATTGATTCGCTTGGAAACGAGTGACATCATTTGAGGCACCAAGAGCCAGTGATGTCACTAGTGCATAGTGATTTCATAGGCTGCCGTCTTCTGTATATTGGCTCAGCCTATAAATTGGCTTCCCCCCCCCTTGTTAGTAGGTGACAGCAGGTCTAGTTTTGCTGAAGCCCAGCACGGAGATAGCTGATCATTACAGGATTTGTGTTTCCGTAACTGCTTGAGTGCCAAAGATTGCCCATCAATTATATTCCTGGTATTGTGGGGGTTCCCTGATTGTGTACACTGTTGTGTACCTCAGTTTGTTAGAAAAGTTCAAACCAAACGGTTTTCAAAGTTTTATTTTATTTATGTTTGAACACTGCCCTATGGTTTTGTCATATGTTCTAATATAGTCTATATGGCTAATTCCTTGAAATGATATATACAAATTATTGTTACTTACTTGGAATAAAGTTTTCCACGAGTTTGAAATTCTTGTCTTCACATCACTGGTGGCCGAATGGCTCTGTTAAGTCCTGTATAACAATCATCGCTGTCTAGTGACTGCATGGAGCTGGAACGATGGTGCTAACGGTCCCACACCGCACTACTCTCAGAGCTTGGGACAGTCAATGCCCCTTGCCATTAGGTCATATGGTGAGAAAGAGAGGAGTGAGACCATTGGGACCCTGGCGGATCCGGTGAATATTGTGTCACCAGTATATACAATTTTATTTATTAACCATTATATATGTGTGTATTCGTAGTCGGAAGGATTGTAAGGCCCCCGCTTTCACGGTCTGTATTCATACTGAAAATCAAGCAAGCTGTTGGCCTTCTGCTCCATGAGGGGGTTACTGTTTTCCCTGAGCACGCCCCAGGACACCGACTCTATGTTCTGACAGTTGTATCGCCCCAGCTAAATGCCCCTCCAGCCACCGTCCCTGGGACAGACTTATGATTCATTAAACAGATACATCTGGGAATTATTAGACAGATGTGAGTTAAAATTAAATAATTAAAAAAAAATAAAAAAATCTTCATTATACAGTATAACATGTAGCAAGCTTATAAACACTATAGCCCAGTGGTTCCCAAACTTTTTTGACTCACGGCGCCCTAGAGTATCAGAATTGTTTTCATGGCACCCCTAAGCCAAAAGTTTCTTATTGAGAAATTCTGAAAAAATAAATAAATTAAGTAAATTGTGCTTACTTGTCATCCTTCGGCTCAGTTATGTGGTGGTGGACAGGTTTGTCCCTCTGTTTGTCCACATATTTACATTACATTGACTATAAATAATTTGATTTGGTGCTAGACCACCAACCCGAGGCACCCCTGCAAGTGTCCTGAGGCACCCCAGGGTGCCATGGCACACAGTTTGGGAACCACTACCATAGCCAGTCAGTTTATTTGTTTTTGTTTTGTTTTTTTAATCAAGTCATTTTTATGAATTTTTTTTTTTTTTTAAATAAAAAATATATACAATAAAAAAAATAAAATAAAAATGCACAACCAAGGATCTGGGATGCAGTTTGTAGATATAGGTTTTATATTCCAGATTTGATTATTTATTCATGTATATATACAATTTTTATTTATTTTTATTTTGTTTGGTTATTTGTTAATGTATTGCTATAAACCAATAAAAATGTACTCAATTTATAAAAAAAAAAAAATGTATGACCAATATCATACAGCAATACATAAAAATCAATACAATAGTAGAGCAGCTGACATTCCAACAAGGAATAATATATTAATTTCACAGAACATAAACAGAATGTCAACATACACAATGTTAATCTTTGCATAGAATATAACCTAATGCAACTAAATCTACTTAAATATTTGTATGTGAACGGCTGACGGAGACACACAAAACATAAGAGATAAAGAACCATAGTCATTAGCGATCAGGGAGAGCATAGCGGGACTTCTGCCATAACTACCAAACTCTTATCAAATTTACTTGGACAGTTACGTTTCTGGTACATATAACGGTCACGAGATGTTGTAAAATTAACCAAAACCACCCAGGATGCAAAGGTGGGGGGATCAGAGGTCATCCACAGGCGGGCAATACACACCCTTGCCAAAGTTAAAAGGTTATTGACATATAATCTAAGAGAAACAGAAAGGGATTCCGCCAAATAAACAAATACGCGGATTCAATAAAGGTACATGGATACCCGTGTTTCGTACACCACCAACCATACTAGTCCAAAATAGAGCGATACAAGGATAGGACCAAAGGAGATGCCAGAAGTCAGCAGAAGGAGCAGAGCATTTAGGCAGGAGACCACGTCAGAACCACCAAACTCAAAAATTCTAAGCGGGATCCAGTAAGCCCTATGCAAAATATATCATTTTATCTGCTGAAATCTGACATAGGCTGTAGCATCCGAGGAGTCCCCATAACAACTTTCCAGTCATCGTCAGACAAGATACCCAAATCATTATCCCAACGGGTTCTAAGGTTAGTCAATCCCGCTTCACCCCTAGAAGATAGAAATAAGGAATAGGCCACAGAAACAGAAGGTACGCACCAGCAAACGCATTGGAGTCTCACAACAGTCTGTCAGGTTATTAGTGCTGTCATTTTCAATGAGGCTTCTGCCGTTGGCTCCGTTGGGCTCCCCGCTGACAGTCGCATGCATACAGGTTACATATGGTTTATGAGATGCTACCGGGGCCTCCTCATGGAAAGCCAGTGGAAATTGCAGACACAGCATTGACTGAACTATAAATTTCAGCTCAGGGATTACACCATAACTTATGTAACAATCACATTGCAGTCAGCATTGCTTTTCCATGTGACAGGTGATAGCATCTGAGTAATGTATGATATAAGCCACGGGGTTACAGGAAGACTGGTCAGCATGAATGCTCACATGGAGGCAATAGACTGGCAACTACAACAGCACAAGATGGCTGACACCAGTTAACCTAAAGCGCAGCTTCTAATAACATTCACAAATATACTTATAATGACAGTGGCGTAATTACAGGGTGCAAGGGGTGCGATTGCTATGGGGCCCGGCGGCTTAGGGGGCCCACCAGCCCAGCAAGCGTCTCCCTGCACCAACTGTAGCTGGTGCAACTGAGAACGCTGGTCTCTGAAGCGATCGGAGACTAAAGACACCTCTGATTGCCTCAGAGGTCAGCGTTTCCAGTGATGTAGTGTGCGGGTGACTTCATCACATCACCCAACATGTGAGGAGCCTGCGCGACTGCTGGATCCAGTTAGATCCAGTCAGCGGCGGGCACAGATGCCAGAGTGGCGATCGCTGAAGAGCGTGAAGACAGGTAAGTACTGCACAGCGGAGGGAGCATAGCATAAGGGGTGTTACCGGGGGCACAGCATGTGGGGCACTGCATAAGGGGCTTTAATACAGGGGGCATTGCATAATGGGCAAAACTACAGGGTGAATTGCATAATGGGCACTACTGCAGGGGGCATTGCATAAGGGACACTACTACAGGGGCACTGTATAGGTAGACCTATGGGGGCCCCAAATCTCTGGTTACGCCCCTGCTTATAAATGTCACAAATGTATCAGAACAGAAGATATAAGGTAAGTGTGGGAAGGTGGATGGGGTGTAATTGTGTCATAGATACAAGTTACCTTCCTATTTCGGCTGTGTCTGTTCCAGCAGTGATAGATATCACTTTATTTCTCTTGGAATACACAGATAATACCTTTATTTCGCTCTGAGACAAATGTAGAATCATAGCTACAATTAACGAATGAGCAATAAATCAAACAAACTCATAATTAAAGAATAGAGACTACACGTACGCTGCTAATGGTACCAACATAAAATACTGTAAAATCATGTTCTGCCACTACAATTAATGTCAGAAGTGTTTTTGTAGTAACGAGATAATGAGGTATTCTGGCTACTAAATATATGCAAACATATTCATTATGTGTATCATTAGAATTTACATACAAATCTGTGTTTGTAGAGTATAACTACTACCAATAACTAACATGAGACTTATCTGCACTATGGTAACTCCGCGTGTACCTGGCTTCTAGAGAGATATAACGTGGAGAATCTACCAATCAGCTTCTGTCGTGTATCCAGCACAGTCTATAACATGAAAGAAGCTGATTGGTTGCCTTGTGCAACTTCTCCAGTTTATCTTTCTCCAAGGCTTGGTACATCTCCCCCTCTGTGTGGCTGTGGAGCAGGTGCGCGCCTAGTTTGACGCTGAGATACAGAAACAAGATTTCATTTTGCAGAATGTGATTAAGTAAATGAGATAAGGGGCGTAGAGGGCGTGTTTACAGGAGGGTGTCAGCCTTTTCCTCTCCTCCACAGGACCTAAATTCTCCACCATGTCTGAGGTGCTGCAAATCTGGTCTATTGCCTGGGGCTATAATGGGACGCGCTTCTCACGGTGCATAGCTGAGGAACAGGTCATTAGAAATGAATAAAGGGACTGTTCCTGAAGTGTTAGTACATTGGAGACCTGTCCTGTTATTGCTTTTATTGTTTCTGTTTGCTAAGCATCCGCCAACCTGCAAAACTAGACACATATTAATTCAGGGGGTGTTTTGAAATGCTTAAAGGGGCCCATTTATTAAGGATCGCATTTTGCAATGCAATTAGGGCATGCAGTACCGCCCATGATCGCATTGCAAAATGCGATCATACCGGCCGAATGTATGACCCGGCACATGCAGGGAGACGGGCTCCGAAAAGAGCCCGTCCCTGCAATGTGGCCAGAGTGCATTCCGGGCTGCTGCGTATGCGCAGTCCCGCGGGCTGTACATGAGCGGCGCCCATTGCCGGCGGATGGATCTCGGAGATCCCTCCGCCGGCTGAAATGCGGGTAAGTGCCCATAGGACACAGCGGCTAACGATATCTTCAGATGGCGTTAGCTGCTGGGGTCAATATCGGGAATGCTTCGCATTCCCGATATTGATACATTTGGCAGCATCGCCTCCCCCATAGAAACCTATGGGCAAGGCGGCTGCCAGCGGCAATGGAAGGGTCCCTCCTTCATACATCCGGGGGATACTTAGTATTTGAGGTAAACCCCCGAAAACAGGTGTTTTCGGGGAATTTACCTCAAATGCACTTTGATAAATGGGCCCCACAGTACTATGAAGCACCTTTGGTGGGCAAACAGGAATCATCGCAGATCTGCAGCTATTGCGGCACATAAGTGACTAGGGCCTCCATTGCTGAATGATCGCTAGTGCAACGCAAACTGGGCACGGCATTACATTATGCGATCATAGTGCCCGGATGTATCATCCAGGACATGCTGGGACACGGGATCGGAGCCCATCCCTGCGACATTGCCGGGCCCGCTGTCTGTACATGCACGGCCGCCATTGCCGAGGAAGGTATTATTATTATTATTATTATTATCATCCTTTATTTATATGGTGCCACAAGTGTTCCGCAGCGCCTTACATAGTACATAGAACTAATAGGTGAACAAGAAACAAGTAACATACAGTACATTACAGTACAGGACAAGGACACAACTTATATACATTGCTGAAATAGTGATTAAAGCACTCACAATAAGCTGCCGGGAATTGGCGGTCCCGTGTTAGGTGCCCTAATGGGGAGTAGAGAGTAGAAGAAAATGTAAAGAGAAGCACATGAAGGAAGAGGTCCCTGCTCGTGAGAGCTTACATTCTAAGGGGAGGGGCAGACAGACAGGCGTGACACAGAAGGGGAAGATGGGAAGGAAAGAGCATGAGGTGGGTTAGGATGAGTGCTGGAAGGCCTTGATGAAGTAGTGGGTCTTGAGAGCCCGTTTGAAGATTTGTAGAGAGGTGGAGAGTCTGATGGGGAGAGGGAGAGCATTCCAAAGGTAGGGAGCAGCACGGGCAAAATCTCGGATGCGGGAGTGGGAGGAAGTAATCAGTTGGCAAGAGAGGCGGCATGCATTAGTTGAGCGAAGTGGGCGGGCGGGAGTGTGAAGGGAGAGAAGGTCAGAAATGTATGCGGGAGAGGATTTGGTGAGGGCTTTGTAGGCGAATGTAAGAACCTTGAATTGGCATCTGAAGGGGAAGGGGAGCCAGTGTAGGGCTTGAAGGAGAGGGGAAGCAGATGTAGAACGTCTGGAGAGGAAGATGAGCCGAGCAGCAGCATTAAGAACCGATTGTAGTGGAGAGAGGTGAGAGACTGGGAGGCCAGCTAGGAGAAGGTTACAGTAGTCCAATCTGGATATGACCAGTGAGTGGATGAGGGTTTTAGTGGCATCCTGGGTGAGGAAGGGTCTAATCCTGGAGATATTTTTAGGTGAAAACGGCAGGACTGCGAGAGGTGTTGAATGTGCGGTTTAAACGAGAGGGAGGAGTCTAGGATAACTCCAAGACAGCGCACTTTGGGGCTAGAGGAGATAGTTGTGCCATCAATAGATAATGAAATTGTGGAAAGTGATGTAGTGGAAGAGGGTGGGAAGATGATCAGCTCAGTCTTAGACATGTTAAGTTTAAGAAAGCGCTGGGACATCCACAAAGAGACAGCAGAGAGACAGTTGGAGATACAGTTATGGAGCTCAGGGGTGAGCTCAGGGGTGGAAAGGTAAATTTGAGTATCATCTGCATAGAGATGATATTGGAGGTCAAAGGAGTTAATGAGTTCACCCAAAGAGGATGTATATAGGGAGAAAAGGAGAGGTCCAAGAACAGAACCTTGGGGAACTCCTACCTTTAGTGGAAGTGGAGGTGAAGAGGAGTCATGAGAGGACACAGTGAAGGAACGATCAGAGAGGTAGGAGGAAAGCCAGGAGAGGGCAGTGTCACGTAGACCGAGAGAGTAAAGGATTTGCAGGAGGAGAGGGTGGTCTACAGTGTCAAATGCAGCAGAGAGGTCAAGGAGAATGAGCAGAGAGTAGTGGCCCTTGGATTTGGCAGCAAGGAGGTCGTTGCTGACTTTCGTGAGGGCAGTTTCAGTGGAGTGGAGAGATCGGAAGCCAGATTGAAATGAGTCAAGGAGGGAGTGGGAAGAAAGAAAGGTGGTAAGGCAGTTGTAGACAATATGCTCAAGGAGTTTGGAAGCAAAAGGGAGAAGAGAGATGGGTCGATAGTTGGAAAGTATGTTAGGATCAAGGGTAGGTTTTTTAAGAATGGGGGAGACAAGAATGCAGAAGGGACAGTGCCAGATGATAGGGAGAGATTAAGGAGGTGAGCCAGATGGGAACAGGCAGAAGGAGACAGGTGGGAGAGGAGACGGGAAGGGATAGGGTCAAGAGTGGAGGTGGAAGGGGGGGAGGACCGGATGAGGGCCATGACTTCCTCTCCAGAAGCAGGGGAGAAGGATGTCAGAGTTGGTGAGACAGAAGGGGAGGGGTGGTAAGGGCAAGGAGGGGGAGGAGTGCTGAGGGTCTGATGGGATATGATGTCCTCACGTATGGAGTCAATTTTAGATGTAAAGTAGGTGGCAAAGTCGAGGGCAGAGAGCGAGGAGGGAAGGCAAGGAGGGGAAGGGCAGAGTAGGGAGTTGAAAGTGGCAAAGAGACGCCGGGGGTTTGAGGACTGGGAGGAGATGAGGTTCTTGAAATATGTTTGTTTGGAGAGAGACAAGGCAGCACTGTAGGAAGAGAGAATAAATTTGAAATGGAGGAAGTCAGCCTTAGAGCGTGACTTTCTTCACTGACGCTCTGCAATTCTTGAACACTTTTGTAGGTATCTGGTGCATTTGGAATGCCAGGGTTGTGGTGTGGATCTGCGAGGGTGAGTGGTTATTGCTGGAGCAACAGAATCAAGAGCAGAAGTAAGGGAGGAATTGTACAGGGAAGTAGCTTGTTCAGGACAGGAGAGAGAAATGATAGGGGAGAGAAGAGAGTCCAGCAGGGAGGAAAAGGCAACAGTGTCAATAGCCTCAATATTACGCTTAGTAATTGTAGCTTTAGGAGTTAGAGGAGGGGAAGGAGAGAGGGATAGGTTAAAAGAGAGAAGGTGATGGTCAGAGAGGGGGAATGGGCAATTGGAGTAATCAGAAATATCACAACGGTGCGTAAAGACCAGGTCAAGTGAGTGCCCACTCAAATGGGAGGGTGAGGAGGTCCATTGGGCGAGACCAAATGAAGAGGTGAGGGTAAGGAGTTTAGCTGCAGAGGATTCTGTGGGGATGTCAATAGGAATATTAAAATCACCTAGGATAATGGAGGGAAGGTCTGAGGAGAGAAAGTGAGGGAGCCAGGAAGCGAAGTTGTCAAGGAATTTGGAGGGAGAGCCAGGGGGACGGTAAATGACAGCTACTCTGAGGTTTACTGGTTGGAAGAGGCGTATAGCATGAACCTCAAATGTGGGGAATGTAAGTATGGTTCAGAGGGTATTAGCTGGTAGGAGTAACTGGTGGCTAGAAGGACCCCAACACCACCACCATGGCGACCCCCAGGTCGGGGGGTGTGGGAGAAGGCGAGGCCCCCAGAGGATAGAGCAGCAGGAGAAGTGGTGTCAGAGGGTGAGATCCAAGTTTCAGTGATGGCTAGGAGATTCAGGGAGTTGGAGATAAAAAGGTCATGGGTGGGGACCAGTTTATTACAGACTGACCTGGAATTCCAGAGGGCACAGGATAGAGAGATAGCATTTGTGGGGGAGATGTGAATAAGATTATCCGGGTTGCTGTAACGTGGAGGTAAGCTTAATTTGGAGGACCGATATGAAGCGAGTTTAGTGATGGTGCGGGCACCTGAGCTAGAAAGGGAATATGTAGGAGGTGGGTAGGGAGAGAGATGTGGATGGCAGTGGGGTGAAGTGACAGGGAGAGGAGTGTAGGAGGAGGGTTTGGTGGTGGGGTATTAGGACAGAGGGGGGGTAGAACAGGAAGAAAGTGGAGTAAAGGGAGAGGAGTGAAGAGTAAGCAGACAGAGGAGGGGGGAGAAGGGGAGGAGGAGGTGGAAGAGATAAGGAGGAAAGGATAAAGGTGGAAGCAGGGGGCAGAATAGAGGATTAAGTAGAGACTGAGTGAAGGAGGGAGTTGACGAAAACCTTGTCATGGTGTTTATAGGTAAACAAGAGGAATGAAATTTGGAAATGTAAATGAGGTATGAGTGCAAGAGATTTGTAGGAATGCAAGTGAAAAAAAAAAAAAACAATGATGTATCAAAAAACAGTGTATCAATATGTATGCAGATTAACAAGATTGTTATAGGGAGGATTAAAAGTTGGGTTCAAATGTGTGCAGAATATGAAAAATAATGCAGAATGTAAGCAGATAGAGGATGTGAGGCTATGCAAGAGAGCTGAGATAAAGGACAGTGTTTCAAAGTAGATAGATGTAAACTGACATGGCAAAAAGTACGATAAGCATTGAATTGTATGCGAGAATCAGAAGGCCAGCATTATGAATAGCAATAGAAGTGTTCTTGCCGTGATTGTACAGGGAGTCCAGTTGTAGTCTGAGTCTTTAGATTGTTGAGGTTTGTTGCTTGATGGACCTTTTCTCCTCCTGTTTCTCCTCGGTTTAACGCAGGTCTAACGCTAGTTATGCACTTAGAAAAGCTGCACCCAGCCAAGGCTTTAGCAGCCAAACTACTGACACTTTAAACAGAGATGCAGGCAAGTGTGGACACTAATTAATGAAAACCCCCAATTGGCCAGCCAGAGAAAGCTAGCAATAAAGATGGCTTAAGTCAACAATAACCACACACCATACATCTAGGCTACAAATAAATCAAGCATTCATTTTAGTCAATAGACTGAGAGACTCCTTAAAACAATTTAACTATTTCAAATCATAAGGCATTAGAAACTATAGCATAAGGATTCAGTAAAGAATAAGCTAGCTACCTATGATTATAATTAATAAAGGAGGCACAGGAGGTGAGAAACTTTGCAGTCACAGTCAACTTCAGTTACCTATGATTATAATTAATAAAGGAGGCACAGGAGGTGAGAAACTTTGCAGTCACAGTCAACTTCAGTTACCTATGATTATAATTAATAAAGGAGGCACAGGAGGTGAGAAACTTTGCAGTCACAGTCAACTTCAGTTACCTATGATTATAATTAATAAAGGAGGCACAGGAGGTGAGAAACTTTGCAGTCACAGTCAACTTCAGTTACCTATGATTATAATTAATAAAGGAGGCACAGGAGGTGAGAAACTTTGCAGTCACAGTCAACTTCAGTTACCTATGATTATAATTAATAAAGGAGGCACAGGAGGTGAGAAACTTTGCAGTCACAGTCAACTTCAGTTACCTATGATTATAATTAATAAAGGAGGCACAGGAGGTGAGAAACTTTGCAGTCACAGTCAACTTCAGTTACCTGTAGATATAGCCCACAGGCTACAGTGGCTAATGCTATCTGCAGATGGCGTTAGCTGCGGGTGGCCAATATCTGGAATGCATCACATTCCGGATATTGGTACATTTGGCAGCATAACATCCCCCATAGAAACCTTAGGGGGAGGTGCCTGCCAGGGGTAATGGAAGGATCACAGCAGGTATCTGAGATACCTGCTGCAATCTCTCCTTCATACATCCGGGGGAAACGTAATATTTGTGGTTAACCACCGAAAACGGGTGTTTTCTGGAATTATACCTCAAATATACAATGATAAATGGCCCCCCAGTCACTGTTCTACTGTTTGATTCATAGCGGTTTTTCCATTCTTAGGGCTTTATTTACGAAGCCGCGGATTTTGTAAGCCGCTGCGTCCCGGCAGATTGCAGTTGAAAAATGTAAATCCTCAGCCACAGTCAGTGTAAAGCGCTCCGGGATATGTACACGGACTGCGAGTGATGTTTTACATTTTTATCTGCGATACAGCGGCTTACAAAAGTCGCGGCTTCGTAAATAAAGCTCTTTGTAGCAATGTATACCTCACAACTGTCACTTAAGCTGGCTACACACTAAACGATGTGTACACAGCGCGACATCATGCGCGGCGGGACCCGGTGGGGGTGCTGGCATTGGCAAGTGCATACAGACTTGCCGATGCCGGCAGCGATGGAATGACACCAGTGGCCATGTTGCATTTGGCAGCATGGCCCCTACTGACAATCGCCCGTCGGACAGGCGCTGTCGCATATGACGCACGGGAGTGCGCGTCATCAGTGACATAGTGAGTACACACTGGTGATGTGGATGATATGTCGGACATGCTGCAGACACAGCGGGTCCCCAGACACGCAGAGGGCTCTCCTGCTGTGAGCAAGGACGCAGCGGCTAATTTATACACACCTTGCGATTAAACGGTCTGACGTACCTGCGCTTTTCTTACCCCCCCCGTTACCACACACAAGCACTGACTACCTGTCACTCACATCGCAAGTGAATCTTCTGTGAGTGCAATCGGAATTCATTCGCTGCATGTACGCAGTACGACTCACACGCCTGCGCCATGGCAATCAATCGCTTGAACATCTGCGTAAATATCTGCATTGCGGATGTCTCTGAATCAGGCCCTCAGTGAAGACACTGGGCCTGATTCAGACCCGCTCGCAAGCGCTTGAGCGCTCGCAAGTGGGTCGATGGTGAACTCTGCGCACGTGCAGCGGCTGCACTGCGCGTGCGCAAGCCCCGTCGCGAGAGAGAAATTCTCTCGCTCCGTGGCTCACTAAAAAATGGGCGGCTGTCGATGTTGATCGACAGCTCGCCCTGTTTTGTAGGCATGACGGGGGGGGTGGCTTCACAAATGGAGGCGTTCCCAAGCGAACGCCTGCCGTTTGTGGGCGGCCCCACTGACATCACCAGTAATGTCAGTGGGAGAGCTTCCGGCTCTATTAGAACCGGAAGCTCTCTGGGGCCTGCGGCAGACGAGACCCTACCACAAGGGTCTCGTCGCAAGCCCCGATGGTCGCGATGGTCTTGACCATCGCGACCATCATCCTGGCCGCTCGCAATAGCTGTGGGTGGCCACACAAAAAAAAAAAAATGCCCTGATTCAGAGCGTCCGTCTCTGAATCAGGCCCACTGTTCAGTCACTGCTCACACTGTTGGCTTTAATTAGAGTCAAACGCATATGCAAAACTCGAGCTGCGACGCCCTCCTTGTCGCACCTGGGTCTGTTGCTGCAGGATCCGGACTGTGGGCGTGGTTTCAGCGTGGAAACGCATTACAGCTAATGGCTGGAGAGCAGACAAGTGGATTGGAGCCTGTAAAACGCAGAGAGTAGCAGATGCAAGAAGGAAATGATATTCTATTTGTTCACAAAATGTATATGCAGGCATTCCCTCCCCCGACTGAGTATGACGCGTTCTTTACATTGTGCTCTGCAGTGTAAAATCACTTACGCGTGGCAGCAGTTTTCTTACACGTTTGGCAATAATTGGAGTATTTACGCCATGTGCAACCAATCGCACGCAGTCATCACTATCAACTTACACATAAGGTGGGTACACACTGGGCGATTAAAGTGGACGACTGAACGATAACGATATCGTTCAGTCGTCCACTTTATTGTCCATTTTTAACACAAAAACGATGAACGATAACGACGCGCGTTCCCGCGGGTCGTTCGTCATTATCGTTCATCGGGTTAACATGCCAGCCAACCTAACGATGTCGTCAGGTTGCTGCATGTTGGGGAATGGGGGAGAGAGCCCGGCGCTGAACGATATCGTTAATGATATCGTTCAGCGGGTGTGCTCAATGTCATGAATGACATTGAGCACACCCTGCTGGGGACACACTAGACGATATCGCTCAGGGAGCATATCGTCTAGTGTGTACGCACCATTACTCGATGAACGATAATGACGAACGATCCGCGGGAACGTGCATCGTCATTATCGTTATTCGTTTTGATGTTAAAAATGGACGATAACGTTATTGTTCAGTATTCCACTTTAATCGCCCAGTGTGTACGCACCTTTACTTAAGGTGCGTACACACTAGGCGATCAGGAAAGACAGTACGATTACAACATCGTAATCGTGCTGTCGTTCCTGATCCCCTGTAGTGTCTGCACTGAACGATCAGTCGCTCAGTGCAGGCACTGTCCATCATTCCTGTCGTTATCGTCAGATTGTGCTGCATGTTCAGGAGATGGACAATGTCGGAAACGACCAGCGGGAGCGCGCATCGCTGGTCGTTTCCAACATAACAGTGCACGATTACTGAGCGATTGCACGATTACGATGTCGTAATCGTGCAGTCGCTCAGTAATATCGCCCAGTGTGTACCCACCATTACACCAGGGTCAGAGCACCCGCAGCCCAGAGCCCACCAGAAGGCTGCGCGCGAGGCTTTTTTTGGTAACCATTTTATTCGCACTTTGCGCCTACGCGCCCCCCACATCACATCCATACTGTACTGTGGCTGCGACTGGAAAAAAAAAAAAAAACACGCAGATGCGAAATATCGCACAAGCGCATTTAAAAAATAAATCGTAACTTCAAACATAAAGGAAAAACCCGCAGATGGCGTTTCAGACAAGTGAACAAGTCCCAGGATTCCCAGTGTATGCTGGGACTTGTAGTCCCACAACAGACTGACAACAACATGTGCACATCAGACCAGTCAGCACTCAGCTGTCAGTCACACCCCCTCCCCCAAGCCTGGATATCTGACGTCACTCTCCGCGCACACGTGACCAGGCCTCTATGGCGGCGGCGCTACTGCTTCCGGTTACCTTGGCAACGTCTCCGGGGCCTAGTTCCCACCGTGAAGCCTCGGGATGCCGCAGGAGATCCCCCCGTCCGGCTCCGTCCCCCAGCTCCGATCCTTTAACAGCCGCCAGCCGACTCACGCCGTGTTCTGTAACCGGAGTCCCCGCACCGTGCAGCCCATCTGGGTGAACTTCCAGGGGGACCCGCAGCCCTACCCGGCTCTGCCCCCCGGCACCGGGCGCAGGATGATCACCTATCTGGGTATAGACCCCCCAGTGCCCAGTGTTTTAGCTACTGTGTCCCTGTGTAGCGTCAGTCGCAAGTACCGTTGGGCCACACCCGGGCCCCTGATATAACAGGACTCATTCACTTCTATGTTATGTGATTTGTCAGCAGTCTGCACTTCACACGCAGAGATTGTATGTATGTATGTATGTATGTGTGTATGTATGTACGTATGTATGTGTGTATGTATGTACGTATGTATGTATGTATGTATGTACGTATGTATGTATGTATGTATGTACGTATGTATGTGTGTATGTATGTATGTATGTGTGTATGTATGTGTGTATGTGTGTGTGTATGTGTGTATGTATGTGTGTATGTATATATATGTTATGTATATATATATATAATTAGTGTGTGTCTGGCCGTCTGGTTATGCATTCTGACACCCCTGCACCGATTGGGATTAAACCAATGTGAGGTGGTCCAGTGTCCACTGGGATCCTGGCCAGGTTTTAAGGGGGTTGAGGTCCCGGTCGGACCACCCGTTGGTGTACGCTGGGCAGAACTTTGACCCGGGGAGCCTGTTCTGGGCCTTCCCAGGGGCGTATCTATAATGGGTGTGTGGTGCACGGTCTAGGGGGGCCCACACCGCGTAACCTGCACCCTTATAGTTTTATACTTACCTATCCAAAGTCACCGCTCAGCAAAAATCACTGGGATAATGGTCGGCGACCATTTTCCCAGTGACTCGTGCATGCGCAGTAGATTCTGGCACTAAGACAGTATCTAGCGCACTGTGACTCCGCGGTACCGCATGAGCGAGGGGGGGGGGGCCCACACTGAGTCTGCGCACGGGCCCCGTCTTCTCTTCAAACACCCCTGGGCCTTCCACTGGATGGATTTGGATGAAAACTTCAGAGGGGTGGCAAGTATGTGTGTGTGTATGTATAGATAGATAGATAGATAGAGATACCACACCCTGATTATATAGTCAGACCAACCAGTGTGAGCCCGATCAATTTATTCAGCTTGATTCACTTCACAGGTGTTATCGGAATTGCTGTTCCGCAATGTAACATGTTGGAGAGTTGAGCTGCCTGTTTCCAGTGTTATATGGCACGTACAGTGACCTGCAGCATGTCATTCGCTGCTGCATGGTCCATTCACTGCGAATGCTTGGGTGCACACATACAAGGTAACATGCACATTGTGTGTATGTATGTATGTATGTATATATATATATATATATATATATATATATATATATTTATTTATTAGGGATGTGCAGGCTCGGATAGGTTCGAGCCTGCACATCCCTAATATATATACTGTATTGTAATAAATTAGGCAAAATGACGCGTTGCGGAAATGAGGTGCATCCACATAGATTTATACTTCTGCGTCTAAAGAGGGGCAGTGTAAAAGGGTAGCGGGCAGGAGACTTTGGGACGTAATGTGGGACCTGGGTGGTGTATTTTACTTATTTTCTGTTACACTTACAGTAACAATTGTCTAATATGTGAAGACTGGGTGTAGTAAAGAGAAAATATCCCACAACACTAAATATCGGCATGTTCTTCTAACCCGCAGGACATATTTGGTTGTTCCGTGAAGTAGAGACAGACGTGGCTCTGACGGTGAACAGGAAGGAGATATATGTGCCTTCCGCTAATGAAAACGGGCAGCCAGCCGTGGTGAACATCTCTTTGCCAGGTAAAATTCTGTTCACGTTTCTACAAGGTGTGCTGCATTTTACAGATTGAGTTGTAGAGGCTTATTTACTAAGCATCAGGTTCTAAAAACCTGGCGCTTCCGTTCATGTTTATGCCCGTTTAGGGCAATGCTTTGGGTAGCCAGGTTTTGCTAGTAAAACCAATGCCCTTTTAAATTTTGTGCATAGACATGATCGGACGCGCTGGGTTTTGGAACCTGACGCATAATAAAAAAAAATAAATCCCGGTGTGTAATGGAACCATATCTTACAGGGATTGACCACCTTCAGATGACTTTGACTGACTGGTCTATACAATCCTTTAACATTTACGAAGTGCCTTCCTTTATGCTTCCAACTTTGTACTGTGCATTTCAGCCATGTCTTTATGTCAGCAGGCAGAATGATTTAGTTCCATTGTCCAGTGATTCAACACAATCCTAACATGCTTTCTGCCTTAGATGCAATTGTGGTGCAATTTAAATAAATGACTTCATTAGTAAATTAGTAATCTGATGGGGCAACCCCTTTGCACCCTCATAGATCAATTATTTCCAGCTAAAATACTCAGTGATACACCCGATCACTACTTAACCCTCACTGATTAGGTTTCAGCACCTTATAGCAGTTGTAGAACATTTACAAAGCTGGAAAACTCTTGGGTTAAGAGTGCACAATTTTAGGTATTTCTGAAAACGTTTGCACAGTAGGAAAAGATACTGCACTGCATAACAAGGAATCTGATTGGTTACTATACCGGTGCGTCCAGTGTCCCCCATAGGATGAATGAGAAATATAACACTTATAATTCAACATCATAACCTGTCTCCTCAACAGTCTTCAGCCTGAAAGATCGTTGCCTCCAGCTGGTCAGGAGCCTGGTAAGGCCAGAAGATTACCGAAAGCTGGAGATTGTGGCATCCCTGTACGAAGACCTTGAAAACCGACCAAATATCGCCAAGGACTTGCGCCGACTAGCAGTCAGTTTCTGGGAACAGACTACATCGGAAGACACAGACGACAGATTGCTAAATTAAATACAGCGCGTTGGGAAACTAGCTTCAATATACTTGGGCCATTCCTCCTAAGCCCTAGATGGGTGAGAACCCAGTTCTCTTTCGTTATAGCTCATACTGTCCCTTCTCCAGCTCTAAGGTGCCATGGAACTAGCGTTGTCCATCCTCGCTCCTATTCTGCTGGTATTACTCAGCCGCTGTGACTTCTGCAACACCGTATATTAGAGATGGCGACAGCTGCGTCCTTATCTCTCGTTGATTTGTGGCGTTGCTAAAGTTCAATAAAGTTTAGGTGACTACATAAATGAACCGTGGGGCTCTTGTTGGCCATTTGTAGCCTGTGCCATAGTCCCTTCTGGATTAGAATTCCTTATGTTAATATAAACAGCAGCTGCCCGTCTACATCACAGCCTCCCTACCTAACAGGCAGAGTTGTTTGTGTTTATCCAGAGCACTCCGTTGTATTCACTCTTCATCTCCTAATTACCTGGTATCTTTTTTGCAGCCAATCAGATCATTGCATTGTTCACAGCAGCACATTTTTCAGCTGTCAAGTGCAATAATTATTTGGGGACCAGTAACCTGGCCTCTTTTGTGATTGTATTAGTGACAGGCACAGAGTCATGCTATAAGGAGGGGAATGGATAGAGCAGGAAGCCACAGACTGAGTTATATAGTGGGAGGAGCAGGGTCTCCCTGCAGCACAGAGTGTAGCGGCAGATGAATGATACGTTAGTGAGGACAGGACTGCATGCGACAGGCTCCATGTCAACTTGAATAGTTAACAGAGAGCTGTCAGTCTAGTGTTCAAACACAGTGAAGGGTCCATGGAAAATATATTGAAAAAGTCTAACTTAAAAGGAAACTCTGTCAAAATTCATCATAACATAATCCGCTGTGCAGGAGAACCCCAGGCCAAATGGGAACCTGCCCTATGAATTATAAGTGATTCCAATACTAGGATCTCAGCTAGAACGCAGATCTCCTTCGTCCTATCAATCATCCAGGTTCTTTTTGGGATGACTAAATTCCTCATTTCAGCAACGTTCTAGTAAGCACAGAATCTGGGTCCTAAGAGGTCATGGGACCAAGCTGTGGCCTTTAGTGAAGTATTAAATACCTTACCCACACGCCCTGATAAGGTTACAGGGGTAAGGGGCAGAGGAGGGGGGAGGGCAGGGATAAAATGCATTACTCACTTGCCTAGGTGTCAGTCTTATGGGCCCGGTCATACTGGGATTGTCTTTCTATGCTAACCCTAAGCAGCAGCAAACATAAAGTGATTATTTCTGCCTTTTTTATTTTTCCTTTATATAATGCATTGCTTATGTATATTTTATGTGAATATTTTGTGACATCTTTTATTGTCATTTTCCCTGTAAAGCTTTGTACATAGTTTTGCCTCTTATTAAACCTTTTAGCCTGTTCTCATCAGTCCAGAACTCTAACCTCTGAGGGGAAATACACGTTTTATGCTGCTTGTAACCTTATATCAGTAAGGCGGGGTAATGACAAACCGTGAGGCAGATTGGCGCCAGGGTAAGGGCTCTCAGTGTCTGTAATACGCTAAGTGTTGGCAGTGTTATTGGATTAGAGCATAATACTAGGATTTGGGTATTATTACTCTGACATTTATAGCACATTCATTTATAAAGGGATCATTATGGAGGACAGATTGATCAGAGCTCTCCGCTTATTTATTTTATTTACACATGTAACTTCATTTCATCATGTTTTAAATGATTTTAGTTACCTAAAACATTTACCTACTGTAATGTATTTAGCACTTTGTTATTTGGATTTAGGACTCTGGCCCAGGAATTAACGGGTAGATTAGGGATGGCCAATAATCGGCCCTTCAGCTGTTGTCGAACTACAAATCTCAGCATGCCTTGCAACAGTAATAGCATGGCAAAATAGCAAAGCTGTGACAGGGCATGCTGGGATGTGTAGTTTTACAACAGCTGGAGGGAATGAAACAGTGAAAAGTGTGGAGAAGTTACCCATGGCAACCAATCGGCTTCTACCTATAATTTTATAGAATGTACTTGATAAATTCAACCTCAAAGCTGATTGGTTGCCATGGGCAGCTCCTCCACTGAGACACCTCTCCATTCTACGCTCCTCTTCATACATCTATCACTATGTAACTAGCACATCTCTTTTGCCCACTGCCGCCTCAGTGCTGAAAAACGACGATTGCACAACATACATTCTCCAAAGTGCTGAAATGTGGCTAGGATTTAAGGCTGTAATATTCCAGTTAAGGATTCCGGATGAAAGGTCAACAAGCAATAGGTAGGCACAAGATTGCCGACAGGTACAAAAGGTTGACACAATAGTTCAACGTGTTTTAGGTTGGCAGGTACAAAAAAAAAAAAAGTCGACATGGGAAAGAACACAGAAAAAAATCTGGTCGACATATGTTGTTTTGTATTTTTTTTGGTTAGTGTTAGGCACTTACCAGAGTGTTAGGTTTAGTCACTAGGAGGGGCGGTTAGGATAAGGCACTTACCCTGACGGTTAAGGTGCCTATCCATTAGGGGACCTGAAAGTCTGAACGTCTAGCGTTCAGACCTTCAGGTCGCCGAGGTGGGGTGCCCGCAGACGTTCAGTGCAGGAGCCCGACCTCCTATCTCTAAACATGCCGAACCTGATGAGCGTCGTCAGCTTGACGGACATGTTCAGTAGATAGTCTGGGACGGCAAGGACCCAGCGTGCACGCGCATCGCTGGTCCTTGCCAGCTATCTATTACACGACTTTCTGAACAATGAGACCAAAACCTCCTGGTTTTGGTCGGATTGTTCACAAAGTTGGGTAATGGATAGGCCTCTTTAGAGTTAGGCACTTACTGGAGGGATAGGGTCGGGCACTAGGAGGGGCGGTTAGGGTTAGGCACTTACTGGAGGGATATTGCCGGGCACTAGGAGGGACGGTTAGGGTTGGGCACTTACTGGAGGGATAGGTTCAGGCAATAGGAGGGACGGTTAGGTTTAGGCACCTACTGAAGGGATAGGTTCGGGCAGTAGGAGGGACGGTTAGGTTTAGGCACCTACTGGACAGGGTTGGGCACTTGGAGGGACTGTTAGGTTTAGGCGCCTACTGGACAGGGTTGGGCACTAGGAGGGACTGTTAGGGTTAGGCGCCTACTGGACAGGGTTGGGCACTAGGAGGGACTGTTAGGGTTAGGCACCAAGGGCAGGGTTAGGGTTGGATAACAAAACAAAAAAATGTGACCATACCCATGTTTACCTTTTTTCCCCTTTAGACCTTAAGTTCCTGTAGACTTACATCCATGTCGACCTTTTGTCCCTGTCAACCTATTGACTGTCGACCATTTGGTGTTGACCTATACACTGTTAACCTTTTTATAGTCGATCTAATGAACCACACCCTTCATTTAAATACCCAGCAGAAAGCTCTGGTCTGACATTTATACAGAGATTATCAGGAGCAGAACATATAAATATAGATTAGAGAGAGACTTTGTATACACCAGTAACTTGGTGAGTACAGTGCTCAGGACAGCTGTCCATGACATTTAGAATATATTGTATAACTATACATCTAAGACAGCACTGATATTATCAAATATGCGACCAGCGTTCGGTTTCACAATTACATTTATTATTCTAGATAAAATACGTTTCTGTACAAAATCTAAACATTTGCATACAAGCACATTTGTATCAACAATAACGTTAAAATAAAAGTTCTTTCTTCAGGGTCCATAGGGGGTCCACAGGGATGACCTTGGGGTATAGGTTGGGAACCAAATCCCACCACGCAGTTAAAGCTTTCAGCTTCCAGGATGCACTGGGTGCACTCTCCCTATAACCCTGCCCCCAAGCAGAGGCACCTCAGTTTGTAAGTAGCCAAAGGCCGGAGGAGGAAAGAAAGAGAGAGAAGACTGAAACACACAAGAACCATACTCGCAGAGGAGGAGACGGGAAATCGGTGACCAGTAACACAGCCCATATGAAGCCAGGTGCGTCAGGGCGGGTGCCCTGTGGACTCTATGGACTTTGAAGAAAGAGAGATAACAATGGTAAGTTCTTACCATATCTCTCATTTTCTTCTTCAGGTTCCATAGGGGGTCCACAGGGTTGACCTTGGGGATGTCCCAAAGCGGTCCTTATAAGGGTGGGGACACTCCTGTGCTGAGAGGAGGATCCGGCGCCCAAAGGAAGCATCCTGAGAAACAAAGGAATCCAATGCATAGAACCTTAGGAAGGTCTGGACAGAAGACCACGTGGCCACCTTGCAAGGCTGAACAGCCGAGGTGCCCACGAGGGGCCCACAGCCCGAGTAGAAGAAGTATCAACAGAAACCGAAAGTTTGTAAATCGTACCTTCCTCTGGGTAGCAGGACCAGTAAGACCACCTTTGCGATGGGGGAGCGGAGCACATGCGTTTGGCTCAAGGAAATCTTCAACAAAAACTTTTTGAAATAACTTTTTAATGCATCTTTCGGTACTTCCGGTCCGCGGACCAGAACCGGAAGTGCCACCATTTTGTTTTCCAGGCGGTCTCTATAAAAAGAGCAGCTTGAACTATTCCCCTCTATGCCTTGAAAAAGAGAGTATATCTCTCGAAAAGTGTCGGCCAGAGGAGGCTTTGAGAGGTGGTCTTACTGGTCCTGTTACTGCTACCCAGAGGTACGATTTACAAACTTTTTACTTTTTTTGACCACACAGTTACCGGATCTGCCAGGTCATGTAATTGTATTGAGATCGACACCTTATCTCTGGGCAGAGGATTAGTCCCCATTCCTGCAATGCTTTATTCCTATATATTCATATATTTTACTCTCATGTTAATAAAGCCTTTTGAATTTTTAATCGGCTGGATGGAATTTTTCTGAAAAAGAAACCTTGATGAGAGGAACACACTCACAAGACTTAGGAGTATTAGGTACGCATCCACAGCTCCACATGTTTTAAAAGATACCTTGATGTGCACAATATATACTTATTAAGTATATATATAGTGTATGCATCACACAAAGGAAGAATATATATATATTTTGAAATTTAAAGATACCCTTATATGTGTCATCTACCATTGTCTTGACGTAAGTGAAGTGCGACTCAAATAGATGACGTCTGGAATCAACATTGCCAAATATCAATCCTAGCTGTATTGTTTACATCAGATACAGTTGATATTTCTTCATCATTTCAGCTTTCACTACCTAAATACCCTATGAGGGGTATTCAATATGAAACGTAAACTCCGTTTCTGCGAGGTTTTCGCTCAGATGACGTCATTTTCGCCGCTTTTACTTTTACACCGTATTCAATTTGAAAACTTTTCGCCGGTGCGAAAAGTATATTGCATTCGACCCTGCGGAAAAGTATCACCAAGGAATGGGTGGCGAAAAAAAGTGCAGAATTGGGGTTTTGGGGTACAACATTTCGGAAACCACCCTGCAACCTTCAGACAGTCCCCCAAAGGTAAACTGTGTCAAAAAATAAAAAAAAATACCTAAGAGCACCCCTCATTTTGAGGGCGAAAAAAAAAAATTTGGGGGTACAAATTTAAAAACTAGCGAGCTACAATCTAGGGGGGTCATCAAGTATGGCACAGGTGTGTTTCATTGCAGGTGTTTGCGGCAGGTGGATTTTTTTAAAACTTCACTTTAGCAACTTTTAAATATGCTCACCCCCATTTTCAAGTACCCAAAATTTGCTGGGATAACTTATTTTCAGCCAAAAAAACTTCTAAATACTATTCTTCACCACCTTCCCAAATCCCCAAAATAGCAGCTATTGAGCCTGTTTAAAGACCCCCAAAAACCTTCAGCAGGGCTAATCGGGGGTATCCAGAGTGATCCCCGATGTCAAAGCATCTTTTTGGGGGTGTTAGGGTGATTTCCCCAAAAATCTGCGACGTTTTCGCTGATTTCACATTCGCCGGGTGCCGTTTTCGCCGATTTCATATTGAATACGGGTATAATCGGGGGCGAGCGCGATACTTTTTCGCCGGCAAAAGCTCCGATGTGCGGCGAAAACATCACCAACGAGGTTAACGTTTCATATTGAATACCCCTCTATGTCTTGAATTAACATGGTCAAATATTAATTATAGTAGTATCATCTACCACTAATCAAATATCAGATATATTTTTCACCATTTGAGTTATTTTTTTTTTCTTCCATACTACACATTGTTCCTCTTTATTTATATCTCCACATATGTACGAAAAATTCATACTTTTCCGGAGAACAACAAGAGAAGATACCAATTACACAACGAATAAACCTCTCTGAATAAGTATATATCTCTATTTTTATACCATTATTTTAAAACATCGGCGCCATCTTCTGCACCGACCATTTCCTTACAGATACCTCTGACAGACTCGTAATAGGTCCACGGATGCTGAGGCCGTGCGACCAGGTTCGTCGAATATTCTCTTGAAGGAGCAAATGAATGAGTCGTAATTGGACACAATGGGATCGGCCCGTTCCCAGAGGGGAGAAACCCAGTGCAAGGCCGTCCCGGACAACAAGGAAATAATGTAGGCCACTTTAGACCGTGGTGTTGGGTAGGTTTGTGGTAAACACTCAAAGTGAACTTCGCACTGGTTAATAAACGCACAACACCGTCGTGGATTTCCATCAAAGCGTTCCGGTGTAGCCAACTGGAGATGGGAACTCGGACTACCGGACCCAGTAGGCGGAGCTGGTGGGTTAGGTGGTGGTACCACTGCAGGCGATGGTAAAAGTGTTGCCAGAGAAGCTTGTATATTCATCAGTTGCCCAGAGAGCTCTTACAGATATTGACCCACTTGACGTTGGGCAATCTCTGGTTATCCACGTGAGTGTCTTAATCCTGTAGCGCACTTGCTGCCTGGGACCCGGAAGCTTCCATTTGGCCTGTGCAAACTGTCACGGACTCTGAGGAGATTTCCCCTGTTGGTAGGGTGAAAGCTGAGGTCCCGGGTTGAGGGAGGAACCGGAGGCGTGGGGCCTGAATATAAGATCTCCTCATCCACGGATGTCAGACGTTGACGAGACCAGTACAAAGGTGTGAAGTCTAACCAGCTGGGAGGTGTTCACCAGTGACCCGTCCAAGCGGGATATGGGCTTAGCTGCACCCAGCTGCCAGGTCGCGGTCCTTTGCACTGGTGTCTGATACTGTGGGAATAGAGTCAAATAAACAATGGCCCTGTAAATATACTTCTAGAAGAAGTAACACAGAGGGTGGAACCTAGGACTGGAATGCTGGAAGCCCAGGTATAATAAAGGATAAGTCCTTGTAAGTGAATAGGAACCTGACTTGCACACAGGCCCTGATTCAGAGCCGGACGCTCTGACAGAGCGCTCGCTCTGAATCAGGGCCGTCCTCTCTTTTTAGAGCGGCCTCCTGGTCGCTTGCATAGCTGTGGTTGACCACCCACAGCTATAGCGAGCAGCCAGGAAGATGGTCGCGATGGTCAAGACCATCGCGACCATTGGGCTTGCGACGAGACCCTTGCGGTAGGGTCTCGTTGCCGCAAGCCCAAGAGTGCTTTTGGCTCTGACAGAGCCGAGAGCACTCCCACTGACATCACTTGTGATGTCAGTGGGGCCGGCCCTAGACGGTAGGCGTTCCCATGGGAACGCCTGCGTCTGGGCAGCCATGCCCCCGGCCCGCCCACCAAAGGGGGCGTGCTGTCACTCAACATCGACAGCACGTCCCCTTTGTAGCGAGACCCGGAGCGACGGCTTGGCCGTCGCAATGGCCGTCGCAATCCGGGTCTCGCGCATGCGCACGACAGAGCCGGCTCCGTCGTGCGCACTGGGCCAACATCGACCCGCTTGCGAGCGGGTCTGAATCAGGCCCATAGGCTGGATGTTAATACACTGCTGCAGAGAGAGGCTGGAACTTGTCTTGCACACAGGCTGGATGTTAATACACAGTTGCAGAAAGAGGCTGGAACTTGATCACCAGTAAACAGGTGGACCTGGAACGAGGTAGCAGCAAGAATACACTGTTAGCAACAACGTTGCACAGGTAACTTCCTGTGATCCGGAGTCTGGCTTATCCCCTGCAGTAGCAGATCATTGGTGGACAGCGTCAGCTGACCAGCACCATGCTACCATTGGGTATGGAGTCATCAGGTGATGCAAACTGTCATGGCTGCGTCCATGACGGCAACCGCAGAAACCAGGCACGGAGCAATCCAAAGCAGATCACATGGCACTAGGCAGAATACTCAGCACGTACCCTCCGCTGCACCCGACGTCTGACCCCACGGGAGATCAGGGGAAGCTGGCGCAAAGTTGAGTAATGGCCGATCCTAGACCGCAACCTGACAATCTGTCCATGAGCTGCATCTCAAGAGAACGTGGGTCATGCAGCAAGACAACGACCCAGAGCACACAAGTCATTCTACCAAAAAATGGTTAAAGAAGAATATATGTAAAGTATTGGAATGGCCAAGTAAAAGTCCTGACCTTAACCCAATCGACATGTTGTGGAAGGAGCTGAAGCGAGCAGCTCATGGGAGGAAACCCACCAACACAACAGAGTTGAAGTTGTTTTGTACAGAGGAATGAGGTAAAATTTCTCCAAGCCGATGTTCAGGACTAATCAACAATTACTGGAAACGTTTAGCAGCAGTTATTGCTGGACATGGGGATCATACCAGATACTGAAAGCAAAGCTTCACATACTTTTGACACTCACAGATATGTGATATTGGATCGTTTTCCTCAATAAAAAATTAGCAGGTATATTTTTTTGTCTCATTTGTTTCTCTTTATCTACTTTTAGGACTTGTGTGAAAGCCTGAGGTAGTTTTAGGCCAAATTTTAGTAGAAATATAGAAAATTCTGAAGGGTTTACAAACTTTCAAGCACCACTGTAGGTATCACGACACAGCAATATGCACTGGCATGCTGCAACTCACAGTAACCAATCAGATTCTAGCTGGCATTTTTTCCTAGCACAGTTTAGAAAATGTAAACAAACATCTGATTGGGTGTTACAACACACCGTGTACATGGCCCATTTGATGAAATAATTCTGTATTTGATAATAGAGGAACATACAGTATTTACTAACCATCGCTGCTTGTAATCCCTGTTATGTTACTCAATCATCTCTTTTGCGCTTACATAAATCTGCCCTGGTTTCCTTGTCATGCACTTGGATCAGAAACCCTATTCCACATATCCACATAGGGAAATTCCAGCTGCCTGACATCACTTCGGATATCCTGTATGACTGGTTGGCACAAGAATATAGGAGGCTCTGGCCAGATATCGGCTGCATGTGTAGTTGTTGGGAATAATGGAGCACAACATGTCTTTTATAGGGCATGAACCATACAGACAGTAAAAACACCAGTAAGGTAGTACGTATCTATAAGGAGGCCGTCGTCTCAGACAGCAAAATAAAGGAAAATGATTTACAAAATGCCATTTTCTATAGTGCAAAAATGTAACTCAATGGAGATTTACATTGTCCTCATATGTGATATAATGTTTCATAAATTGTAATACTTATCTTTTATAGTGCTCCCAGCTTATACAGAAATTAGGTAGACAAGGGATGAAGGCGCCATTTGCCCCGGGAATCAGACTGGCGAGACATAAACTGGACTATTATATACTATTTGTCTTCTGAAAATAATTAGCTTTATGAAGCCCATGTTCCCTAGTTTAGCTGACATGACAATTCCTTCCAGGCAGTGTTTAACTTCTAAGTTATATTATTAATATGGAACTAAAAGAGTATTAAGAATCTCTTCATATGTCACTGTGCAGCTGTCAGTTACCCATCTTGTTACAACAGGTATAGTAGTACTGTGCAGCTGTCAGTTACCCATCTTGTTACAACAGGTATAGTAGTACTGTGCAGCTGTCAGTTACCCATCTTGTTACAACAGGTATAGTAGTACTGTGCAGCTGTCAGTTACCCATCTTGTTACAACAGGTATAGTAGTACTGTGCAGCTGTCAGTTACCCATCTTGTTACAACAGGTATAGTAGTACTGTGCAGCTGTCAGTTACCCATCTTGTTACAACAGGTATAGTAGTACTGTGCAGCTGTCAGTTACCCATCTTGTTACAACAGGTATAGTAGTACTATGCAGCTGTCAGTTACCCGTCTTGTTACAAGAGGTATAGTAGTACTGTGCAGCTGTCAGTTACCCTTCTTGTTACAACAGGTATAGTAGTACTGTGCAGCTGTCAGTTACCCATCTTGTTACAACAGGTATAGTAGTACTGTGCAGCTGTCAGTTACCCATCTTGTTACAAGAGGTATAGTAGTACTGTGCAGCTGTCAGTTGCCCATCTTGTTACAACAGGTATAGTAGTACTGTGCAGCTGTCAGTTACCCATCTTGTTACAACAGGTATAGTAGTACTGTGCAGCTGTCAGTTACCCATCTTGTTACAAGAGGTATAGTAGTACTGTGCAGCTGTCAGTTGCCCATCTTGTTACAACAGGTATAGTAGTACTGTGCAGCTGTCAGTTACCCATCTTGTTACAAGAGGTATAGTAGTACTGTGCAGCTGTCAGTTGCCCATCTTGTTACAAGAGGTATAGTAGTACTGTGCAGCTGTCAGTTACCCATCTTGTTACAACAGGTACAGTAGTACTGTGCAGCTGTCAGTTACCCATCTTGTTATTTATAACCAGTTATTTATATAGCGCACACATATTCCGCAGCGCTTTACAGAGAGTATCTGTCCACCGGCGTTGTCTGCGCCGGATGCTGACTACATCCCATAATAAGTGGTACTGTGCAGCTGTCAGTTACCTATCTTGGATACAGCTTGAATAGTAGTACTGTACATTTTCCTGTACAGAGAGAATATATAACAAGTATTGCATAAAGAAGTGGTACTGTGCAGCTGTGAGCTACCCATCTTAGATACAGCAGAAGTAGTAGTACTGTGCACCTGCCTATACAGACAGAACAGATAATTGGCATTGCATAAAGAAGTGGTACTGTGTAGCTGTCTATTACCCATCTTGTATACAGCAGGAATAGTAGTACTGTGCAGTTGCCTATACAGACAGAACAGATGATAGGTACTGCATATCAGGGCAGGCTCTAGGGGTGTTCGACCAGTGCGGTCACACAGTGGCGCCACCCGTAGAGGGCGCACCCCTCTCCAGCATCCCGATTTTATCGGGACAGTAATGTCCCGCTGTTCTACCCGTGGGCCGAAGTGGCCCGCGGGTGGTCAAATCGGGAGGTTGGGGACCCCCACCGCCGCAGCTGTGTGGCGGTGCCGGACCCCCAGAGTGTGAATGGATGGGTGGTACAGTCATTATCTTACGATATTTTGGCAGTCGGGGATCAAAGATTTCAAGTATAATTGTATAGGTGTGTACGCGCGTATCGGCACTGTGGTCGGGACTTCCGATCAGGAGTGAAGTCGATTGAACGGGATGTAGTTATGCGGTCTCAATACCGACATCGGAATCCCGACAAGGGACTTAAGATAGGTGCCGAAATAGGGACGCCTATCTTAATCCCGACGCCGGAACGCAGAAGGATGCCATCCCGAACGAGGTAAGTCCGGGGCACCCTTAGCGTTAGCTGCGGGGGAAAGGAGGGTTAGGTTTAGAGAGCGTAGCGGGGTTAGGTTTGGGGGGAGGGAGGTTAGAGTTAGGCACCCCTAGGGGGGAGGGTTAGGCACCCCTGGGGAGGTTAGGGTTAGGCACCACTAAGGGAGGGTTAGGGGGAGAGAGGGATAGGGTTAGGGTACTTACCTGCCCTGTCGGGATCTCCCTTCGGGCTGCCGGCGTCGGGATATGAACTTGCCGGGACTTCATACACATTCCGATTGAACCATCACATCAAAAGAGTGATCACAAAGGTGTCTACCCAGTTTAACAATAGATTGTTGACAATTATTCAGCAGCGTTATATATACAATGTGATATGGAAGCTCGCACTTGTGTAACACACAGGCTCCTAACTGCAAGTTGGGAGTATGCAGCTAGCACAGGCGTCCTGCTTCTCTCCAGCTGCTGTGGAACCACAATTACCAGCATGTCCTATCAGCCTGTAATGCAGAAGCTGGTCACCTGTCAGAACTGAATCTCATTGTTGTGCATTTCCTGTTTTACTGGTTGTATAACACCCAGGTAGCTGTAGAACTCAGCCCCCAGTTACAGAGAAGGAAGTTCCTGCTTGTTACAGGGCGTGTAAACTAGAGTGCCAGCTCCTACGGGAAGCATCTGGGGGGATCCCAGGGATTTGTGGCTGCAGGACTCAGCCCTGATGTGATGTGATGCCAATCCTGTTACATAAAGCAGGAAAGCAGAACCACACAGCTGGAGCAGACCCCTCCCTGGAGCCATACAGTAACACACTACGTACTGTGACTGACAGCTGATGTTACACCCAGGAATTATTACTCTTCTTCCAGATTTCACAGACTCTCTCTCACAAAGATTTCACCCAGCTACAGATCTGACAGGAAGGTAATGTATGCAATGCTATAGGGCACGTATCATTGTCAGAGGCTTGTGTAATGCTTGCTGCATACTGTGGCAGTGTCTGTATGTTTCTAAAGCTGCAGTTTGACATATGCACTGGATTTATAATCATTTATACCCCATAGAGAAACACATTTCTCTACACATTTGTGTTTATTTCTGTCAGGGGCAAAATATTCTAATAGCATGAAAAATAGCATAATGTACAGTTTTATTCAGAAAGTAGAGGCCATATAAGAACAGCGCTGGCCTGAACTCATAGAAAGATAACACAAAGAAACTTTTTTTTTTTAAAGTGTTTAATCTGTGCTGTATTTATAGGAGCGGTTGTGTGTCTTTAATAGTTTGATAATCTTAACAATTAAGGTGTAATTATCAGGGACGTAGGCAGAATTTTGTGGGCCCCTGCCTAAATGCTTCTAGAGGGACACCTGCCCGCAGCAGTTGTTAATGTTATGCCCCATAGTAGTGCTCTAGATATTATTATGCCCCATTGTAGTGCTCTAGATATTATTATGCCCCATAGTAGTGCCATAGTTATTGTTATTATTATTATTATCCTTTATTTATATGGCGCCACAAGTGTTCCGCAGCGCCTTACATAGTACATGTTGTTATGCTCTAGTCTAGTGCCATAGTTTATGTTATTCCCTATTCTAGTACCATAGTTATTGTTATGCCCCATAATAGTACCACAGTTAATGTTATGCCCCATTCTAGTGCCATAGTTATTCTTATATACTATAGTAGTGCCATAGTTATTGTTAGATCCTATAGTAGTGCCATAGTTATTGTTATATCCTATAGTAGTGCCATAGTTATTCTTATATCCTATAGTAGTGCCATAGCTATTGTTATATCCTATAGTAGTGCCATAGTTATTGTTATATCCTATAGTAGTGCCATAGTTATTCTTATATCCTATAGTAGTGCCATAGCTATTGTTATATCCTATAGTAGTGCCATAGTTATTGTTATATCCTATAGTAGTGCCATAGTTATTGTTATATCCTATAGTAGTGCCATAGTTATTCTTATATCCTATAGTAGTGCCATAGCTATTGTTATATCCTATAGTAGTGCCATAGTTATTGTTATATCCTATAGTAGTGCCATAGTTATTCTTATATCATATAGTAGTGCCATAGCTATTGTTATATCCTATAGTAGTGCCATAGTTATTGTTATATCCTATAGTAGTGCCATAGTTATTCTTATATCCTATAGTAGTGCCATAGTTATTGTTATATCCTATAGTAGTGCCATAGTTATTCTTATATCCTATAGTAGTGCCATAGCTATTGTTATATCCTATAGTAGTGCCATAGTTATTGTTATATCCTATAGTAGTGCCATAGTTATTCTTATATCCTATAGTAGTGCCATAGTTATTGTTATATCCTATAGTAGTGCCATAGTTATTGTTAGATCCTATAGTAGTGCCATAGTTATTGTTAGATCCTATAGTAGTGCCATAGTTATTGTTATATCCTATAGTAGTGCCATAGTTATTCTTATATCCTATAGTAGTGCCATAGTTATTGTTAGATCCTATAGTAGTGCCATAGTTAAAGTTATATCCTATAGTAGTGCCATAGTTATTGTTATATCCTATAGTAGTGCCATAGTTAAAGTTATATCCTATAGTAGTGCCATAGTTATTGTTATATCCTATAGTAGTGCCATAGTTATTGTTATATCCTATAGTAGTGCCATAGTTATTGTTATAATTAAAGTTATGCCCTAGTTATTGTTATGATCCATAGTAGTACCGTAGTTAATATTATGCCCCATAGTAGTTCTGTAGCTAATGTTATACCCCATACCCCATTCTAGTGCCATAGTTATTGTTATGCCCCATAGTAGTTCTGTAGATAATCTTATGCCCCATTCTAGTGTCATAGTTATTGTTATGCCTCATAATAGTACCATAGTTAATGTAATGCCCCATTCTAGTGCCATAGTTATTGTTATACCCCATAGTAGTACGGTAGATAATCTTATGCCCCATTCTAGTGTCATAGTTAATTTCGTGAACCATAGTAGTACCCCTAGTTAATTGTATGTCCTATGGTAATGCACTAGTTCATTTCATGCCCATAATAGTGCCCTAGTTAATGTAATGCCCTATAGTATACCCAATAGTAGTGGGTCATTCCATGCCAAATCATCACAAAAAAAGTAACTTTTCAACCCGACCTTCTCAGCTTTTTGTAATATTTAGCAGGATGATAGACGACATAAAGTAACTTTCATATGTAACATTTTAGCCCTCAGTGATACACGGTGTTCATGCTACAGGGTTGCACACATGACAAAAAAATGTAAATTTACGCTTGTAAGGTCAACTAAAACGAATCATAACTTCATGTTGGTCTTGTTTTGAAGCTAAAGACCAGAGTTTTCATAAAAAATTGTTTTATATTTAAATATTGACTCTTACATTTCAAGGTCACATGATTTGACCTTGGATATCTAAAAAGTGTATGTTTAATTTTTTGTACATAACGTATGTTATACACTGTCTTAAATACAATCTCTCTTTGATATAAGTTTCATTTCGGGAAGCCTTTGGGAACAGGAGTAAAATAAATATTAAGTACGGCAGTTCAACCCTTCTTGCACTAACCATGTAACTGGCAAGTTCAGACTTGTCTTGTAGGGGGTATATTTACTAAAGTGAGAATTTTTAGAAGTGGAGATGTTGCCCATAGCAACCAATCAGATTCTAGCTATTATCTTCTAGAAGGTGATAGTTATATGTTAATTAGAATCTGATTGGATGCTAAGGGCAACATTTTTCAAAACTCTCACTTTAGTAAATATACCCCGTAGTGTCTCTCTCTGTGTTCTAGGGATGCCCATCGATGGTACAATATACATCTATGGTGAACCATCAATGTTTTGCACCACTTGATGGCCACCGCTGCTGTGTGTCTGGCAAACCGCGGGCTAATAAAAAAAACCAGGAGGTGGGGCTTAGCGAACAGCCAGGGGGCGGGGCTAGTTTCTGTGTCATGAGCAGGAAAAAAAAACATCGGGTTCCACTTTGCCATCGATGGCAGAAAAGAATTGGCTCTCTGCCATCGATGGCAAAAACCATCGACCATCAGTAGTAAACCATCGACATTTGTAAACTATTGACGGTCAATGGCCATCCTTAATGTGTTCAGTCTGACTGCAGCTTCTGCATTGAGAACTAGTGATAGAAGGGACTAATACACTTTACCTAATACAGTTTGTCAGTGAGTACTGGTAGTGGTAGTTTTATCAAGAGCGTGACAAGTGGATAAAAATTACATTAAGGGCCGTATTCAATTAGCGGCGAAAAGTCGGAATCCGTGAAAAAGTATCGCGGATGACGTCATTTCGCCAGGCGGAAACTTTCCGCAGTATTAAAATTCAATGACTTTTCGCGTACGCAGAAGTCAATGCAATGTAATAGGTAAAAATAGCGAAAAAGTTTTGCCTATGAATAGCAAGCGGAAAAAAAATGCAGAATTGCGGTTTGGGGGAGCAAAAGTGCGGAAACCACTCTGCACCCTTGGGACAGCCCCCCAAAGGAAAACTGCGGAAAAAAAAACATAAAAAAAGAGAAACACCCCAAAAACTTATTTTGAAAAAGTAGCGAAATAGACTTTTGGGGGGGTCTGCAAGTATGGGGGGGTCGATGATTTTTTGATTGCAGGTGCTTGCTGAAGGTGCGTTTTTGACGTCACTTAAAACCTAACTTTAGCGAATTTAAAACCATGCTTGCACCCATTTTCAAGTACCCCAAACTTGGCAGGACTACTTATTTTCTCCCCAAAAAACTGCTTAATGCCATTCTTCACCACTTGTGCAAAAACGCTATATAGAGGCAATTGAAAGCACTTAAGTACCCCAAGTAGCTTCAGGGGGGCTAATCGGGGACATCTATACTGATCTCCAATGTTAGTGCATCTTTTGGGGGGTGTTAGGCTGATTTCCCCATCTCTGACAGCACTTTTCGCCTGTTTGAGTTTTGCCCGGACGCGTTTTCCCGTCCTTTGGAATTGAATACGGTGAATAGCAGAGGCGCGTGCGAAAACTTTTCCAAAACACGCGATGTAGGGGAAAATTCCAGCAGGCGGAAAAGTATCGCGGGTGTGAAACTAATTGAATACGGCCCCAAGTCTCAGTGCTGCAACCCTTTTGATATTAAAGGACACAGCAGCAGTAGAAAACAATGATCAGGCACAGGTTTCAAAGCTGGAATATGGAATAATGGCCCTCATTCAGAGCCGCACGCAAGCGGGCGCACGTACGTTAGGCGTACGTACAAAAATATTTAAATTCAATGGCTCGCTCGTATTTTCGTTCGCATCTAAAATTCCTCCCTAAACTCTGACGACCCCTCCTCTAACTAACGAGCGTACGAAATAGCGAGCGTACATCCCCGAAATGGCTTGAAAGGAACGCACGCACAAGTATAAACAGGAAGTGGCCTTGTCAGATGTCGATTACCTGCTCCTTTATTCTGCCTACCTCCATCAATCGTATCATGCCAATCAATGTATCAATTAGCTTAATTGTTTGTTTTTTTTCAACACAATGCAAGAAACTTTACTCTTGTCTGTGTTTGTGTTTACCCGCAGAATACGTACGGATGAAACATTCGCTTGTATTGTTTAAAAAACATGTGAACCACAATTAAACAATTGTACTATTGCTGTGTATCCCCGCATATTTCCCTGGGTTCATTTCTTTATTTAAATTTGCTTACGCATGTCACTGCATCAAGCCTATCCTAACTCTCCATAGATTTCTGGCCCTGTCGAACACATGACTCATACACTAACCAATAAAATTGCTCCTGTTAATTTCCAAAATACATTAGCCAATCAGAAAATTTTTACACACTTTATCAAAAATGATTTTTAAGAAAAACACCATTGCCATCATGAGAGCCTCCGCATTCACCAGGCGTGAGCTGCTGGTGCTTACGGAGGTCATGGATCGCCGGATCACCAGCCAGCCAGAACCCATGACCAACCGGCAGAAGCGCTCCGCGTATGCGGAGGTACGGTCCCGCCTGCGGTCCTTTGGATCACGCCGCAACATCGGGCAGCTGGAGCGCAGGTGGTCCGACCTGCAACGGCGAACGCCCCGCTTGCTGGCATGCTTTCGCATGCAGATCCTGGCAAGTAAGTGTTATGTATTGTGGTTTTAATGTTTGTGTTTGTGGGGCAAACTGCGTGTGCATGTTTTCCTGTCTGTTCTATTTATTATTTGTACTCATATCTGCGTGTGCATGTTTTCCTGTCTGTTCTATTTATTATTTGTACTCATATCTGCGTCTGCATGTTTTCCTGTCTGTTCTATTTATTATTTGTACTCATATCTGCGTCTGCATGTTTTCATGTCTGTTCTATTTATTATTTGTACTCATATCTGCGTCTGCATGTTTTCCTGTCTGTTCTATTTATTATTTGTACTCATATCTGCGTCTGCATGTTTTCCCTCTTTTTATGAATTTTTAATTCTACTGCTATTTTTTTTTGTTTGTTTTTGTTTTTTGTTTTTTTTGTTTGTTTGGCCGGATTTGTCCATAAACTAAACGCAATTTATTTGACATATTTTAGGGGGACAGCCAAGACTCCGCCGTCAACGTCGGCGTTCCCGCCCACTCTCCCCAACCCCCAGCCAACACTCCACCCCAAATCTTTCGCCTATTCCCCACTCCTCCCCATCCTTCCCAGACCCTCTCCCGGAAATGTCGGGACTCCTTCCCCTCCGTCCCACTTCCCCCTCTCCTCCACCCACCCCTCTTCCAATTACCCCCTCCCCGGAGTCCTGCATAACTCCGCCCCATTCTTTGGGGAATGACGGATCCTCCGAGGAGGATCATGGAGGTTTTGCCGGAGCTCCCGATTTGTTTCCCGGTATGTTTTTTATTATTTTTTTTTAAAGCACAAACTGTTTGTATGTAATCATGTGTCGTGCCTTTCTTCGTGTTTTTGTGGCTTGACTTTTGTTGATTGTGAAGGTTTGCCTTTACCTCTTCCTGGTGATTTAAGCATACACATATCATACCTGTGGGAATTTGTACCTAGGCCTTGTATTTTTGCCAGCCCACCCTTTTTATTTATGTTTTTGGGTTTAGGAGTGATTAGTTTTTTAATTAATGTTTTTCTGTGGAGTCCCTATTGTTGTATTAACCCACACACTTTTCTCACCCACAGAGGAACAGAGGCGTCGGCAAGAGGTGGCGGATGTTGTGGGGCAGATGCGCCACCATGTAATCGGCCTTCTGGTGGCCCTCGACCGGCTGTCTGGCCTCCTTCGGCATTAGTTTTTTTTTTTTTGTTGTATTTTCCCAATAAAATTTTAAAGACAAATATACGTTGTGGCTCATTTTTAAAAACCAAAACCAAGATAGTTTAGCCTGACATAAGTTCCTGCAAGGATTTCCCTTTTTTAAAAGTTAGATTGTGTTTTGTCTTTGTATGTCAAACAGACACCAGAAACACATAACAGTAACAATGTCATTTCCCTTTTTGGGTGTAGTGTCAATTTCAGATTTCTACATTTTCCAGGTTCCTACTTGGTGCGCAAGCTGCTTAGGCCAATCTTACAAATCCCAAGGTTGGGCCAGGCTTCCTTTTGGTGTGGATTGGAAAGCTGAAAACATATTTCAGTTTTGCTCATCTGGCGTCAGTACTGGTTTACCCCTTAGTCAAATGTAACTTGTGTTAACCTGGTTACACTTGCTGTTAACGTCCCAAAAAAGGAAGACCATTTCACTCTTCAAACATTTATTCACCACATAACAGAGAAAACAAAGTGGTCACTCCCAAAAAAAATACACAGTGATAAATTCAAATACAACACATACCAAGAAAAAAATAAATAAAAACACAAAATCAAGAACTGGTTGACGAAGGACCATGCCAACATGATTCCACAAACATGGCGTTGCGATATGGGTTCCAGAATATATGCCCAAAAGGACCAGATCCAGGTTTGGTAAGGGTAGCAGGAAGTAGTGAGCGTTGGAGTGCCAAAGATTATGTGAACAAACAGAAGATGGTGAGAAAATTAAAAATAAATTAGATGTTTGCCAAAAAAAACAAACACATTAGGTATAAACACTGGAGTTTTGAACAAACTTACCTAAAAAATCTGGCCACCACATCATCGCGTATGGCCCCCCCACATACTGACCTTCGACCAACCTCGGGGGGGCCATCCTCAGGTAAGGCATCCTCTGGCTGCATTGGGACACCACTCCTTATGGCAATGTTGTGAAATATCCCACACAGGACCACAATTTTAGACACCATATCCGGCACATACATGAGCTCGCCACCAGAGCGGTGGAGGCATCTGAATCGGCCTTTTAAAAGGCCGATACAGCGCTCCACCACTTGCCTGGTGGCTGTAAGTGCGGAATTATACGCACTTTGTGGCCCTGGTGTGGGAGCCAAATAAGGAGTGAGCAGCCAGGACATGCAAGGGTATCCACTGTCTCCTGTGAACAAAAATAGACCACATCAGGAACACTGTGTATCAAGCTTAACATTGTTATGTACTAAAGGTCTCCACTTACCCAGAAGCCACGCATCACCAGCTTGTAGGTTGGTTAATTTCTGCCATATCCCTGATTGCCGGATGACGAAGGAGTCATGAGCACTTCCGGGTAATTTAGCATTCAGGGACAGGATCTGGAGGGAGGCATCACATACCACCATTACATTCAGGGAGTGATAGTGTTTCCTGTTTCTAAATATGGCCTCCAGCCGTGCTGGAGGCTGAAGTGGTATGTGAGTACCATCCACAACCCCTATGATGTGTGGGAAGCCAGCTATTTGGTAAAAATTGGCCTTGGCCACACTAAGGGCACCCATATCCAAAGGCATTTTAATAAAATGATGGAGGTGCTTGAAAAGTGCCTCCATCACTGCCCTCAGGATCCGGGAAAAGGAGGATTGGGAGATGCCCGCCACTATTCCGACCGTTGTTTGAAACGATCCTGAGGCACAGAAATGTAACACCGCCATAAATTGCGTCAGTGGTGGTATTGCTGTTGGACTGTCAATTTGCCGCTCAAGATCACTTTCTATTAATGAGAGAGTGTCTATGATGATTTTGGGAGGTAGACGGTAGCGTCTTAAAACCTCATCATCGGGCATTCCAAAAAGGGTGACACGTGTTCGAAATATCTGGGGCCTTGCATGCCTACGATGCCTACGCCTGGGACGAGTTTGAGGTTGGTCGTCTTCCGGGAGCAGGGCCAGAACAATTCGCCCCAGATCTACCTGAAATTCAAAGTTTACAATGTAAGGCTTTTGACCCACCCCAAAAGTAAGAAAAAACAACTTAGCTTTCTGATACCATCCATAGCTGCTTACATGCCGGGGTATTGTCATGATACGTATAAACTGTAAAAAAGGCAACAATGAGACGTCAAAAATTTAAAGGGTTTTTTTTTTGGTTAAAAATTGTTGCAAGCCAACACAGAAAATAACGGAAAAACACATTTGGCCATCGATGAAAACTACATTGCACACCGTACGTCAAATAGGGTTCAAATGGACCCAAAAAATGGAAAAGGGAAAAGCAAAACTGGATTATATGATGAATAAGCCGTCCAAAATGCGGTAAATTATTCGCAAATGCAAGTCACTACACCAACAGTCAAAAATGCGGTAAATTATTCGCAAATGCAAGTCACTACACCAACAGTCAAAAATGCAGTAATTCATTCGCAAATGCAAGGCGCTACACCAACAGTCAAAAATGCCGTAATTCATTCGCAAATGCAAGACAAAAAATGGACTTACCCAACTCGAATATATAAGATGTCCTCAAAAAACTTCTTTGGGTCCGAAAACAAAAAAAAACTAAAAAAGATGAAATGAGTGTTAAACAAATTAACTAACCACAAAACAGAAGAATACACCAATTGGCCACAAATTTGAATGCACAAAACTTACCAAATCAGGAAAGGATGTTGAAAAAATGAAAAAAATGCGAACGGAAAAACCAAAGAAATGTAGCAAAAACAAACAAAAAAACAACTCTCCAAAATCCTCCAAACGCAACCAACCAACCAAATCCAAACCACTTAACCAACAACACTCCAACAACCCCACCTCGAATCCACACACACCAAGCCATAAATAGTGTTTATTTTCCCGCACAAATTAAGGATGAATCATAGGGACGCACAATCAATGATGCGGCCGCAAACTAACGACGCATGTATAAATACGTCACGAAATCACATAGAATTTCTGGATGATTTCATGCTGGAAGCAGAGACATGGCTTCAAACCAGGGAAACAATGGTCAAAATTGCGGCGGTAAGGCCTTCATGCATTTTGTGTCAATGAGTATTTTAAAACATAATATTGTGCAAGTTGTGAAGTGGCTAAATCTGCATATTTACCCAAATAGGTGAGGAGGATGACATGGAAGAGACTGCTGGCCCCAGTCAACCCGCCAAAGCTGCAAAAAAAAAAAGGCAGCCACATTTCACAAGCAAGGAGATGGAGGTTTTGATCCAGAAGTGCGTTGACATCCTGCCCCAGGCAGCCAGGAATATGAGCCAAAGCCAGAAGTTGAGAATGTGGGAGGAGGTCGCCGTTGCTGTCAATAGGGTGGGTGATTATGTCCGTCTAGCCCGGGATGTCAAACGGCGGTAAGTAAACACTTTCCCATCCTATAAACAAACCCCATTGTAAAAAAAGGATAATGGTTCCAAATTCATTCCACAGATGGGCAGACTTCAAATATCGTCTAAAACAAAAACTTGCCGACAGGGCTAGGCATGCAAGGGGGACAGGTGGGGGTCCCACCCCTGTGTCATTGGAGTTGACAGACTTAGAAGAGATGGCACAGGGGTGTGTGCAGGCTGTGGAGGTGTTTGGCGTGTCCAACATGGATACGGACATGCCAGACTTTGCGGCTCCTCATGTTGGCCAAGGTAAGTCTTGTGATGTCACCAACTCAGAAATGCTATTGTGCCAATATGTAGATTCTAATGTGAGTCTTTTCTCCAATTTCCTAACAGAGACAGAGGCGGATGAGTCTGCTCCAGAGGGGAGCCTTGGCCGCAGAATTTCTGCTGACTCTGCAGGGGAGGAACCAGTACATCCGGCTGAGGACCCTGCAGAAGCCAGTCCAGGGCGTGCCCCCTCGCAGGCAGTGGGCCTCCTCACAGAACTCAATTTTAAATCGGATTGCCATACGGAGATTCTGCAGAGGATGGACGCCAGTCTGATACGGGTGGCTGAGGCCCTGGAGCAAAATGCTGCGGCCAACGTGACCATTGCTCAGGCCCTGGCGGAAAATACCAGGGCCAACATCCGCATCGCCGATGCCCTGGAGCAGCTCGTTCGCCAGCACATGGTGGAGCCGACCTCCCTTCCTGCCGGAACATCCGGATCCTCTACCTCTGGCACAACATCAGGCAATCCTCCAAATGTGCCTAGCCCTGTGCCTAGTCCAGAGGCCACAACATCTGCCTCTGGACAGGCCAGCCCGATGGCATCCCGGACCCGGTCTGGCGCCCACCCTCACCCAGCCAAACGGGCGAGAAAACGGTGACAGCAATGGCGACTTTTCCGACTTTCCTTCTGTGCTTGGCTCATATTCCTTTCTGGTCAAAACTTCCCTCTCCTTTCTTGTGAAATGTTTTTAAATTTTGTATTTACGATTATGTTAGTAGTTATGTTTTTTTTTTTTTTTGATCAAATATCTTGGCCACAAAAAAAGGCAATACAATATTATGCCAATTTGTTTGTGTGTAAACAATAAATTTAAAAAAAAAAACTGAGATTGTATTGTGACATTATTGTACAAATGGGTTACATTTAATCCTGGCCTTAAACGCAAAAACTGACCCTCTTTTGTTAAAAAAAAGGCCTCTTTAAGGAACGTTTAAAAAAACACATAGCGATGCAAATTCCACAGTAAACCAAAAAAAAGGGGAGCTAATTAAAAGATGATGACATTATTTTTACAATAGGCCATAACCACCAAATTGTGGCCAAAATAAAAGCCCAAAAATGTACGCTAATTGATTGTGTAATCATGACATTAGCAGCTCTGATTTCCACCTGCGTACGCTTTTGTGCTATCCCAATAAACTGCTTTCCAAACACATACCAAGCCGGATTTCAATCCAACACTAATTACTTTACTGACCAGCCGCGATTAATCGCTGCACCATCGTGGAGTCCCGGGACGGAGGAGAAGGCCATCGCCAATGTGGTCGAGTAATCCTGACCCTAAGCTGTGCGAGCATTTTGAAGGGAAAGCGGATGTTTCAGTGACGTATGAGACGGTCCGAACACATTTGACGTTCGCATCTGCTAATGTATGTACGCCCCAAAAACGCTTCGCCACGCCTGCGTTTTGTCATCTCCACCCCCGTCAACACCCAAAAACGCCCTGTTCTGTCAATCACATTTGACATGTCACTTCCTGTACGCTATTTTAGGAACGAGAGAAAAAAAGCTCGCAATCTGCCGTACGCACATGCGCGGTGTAACACCGACGCATGCGCGGTTAGTCAACATCGGAACGCAACGAGCGTACTGTTGTTAACGTGCGGCTCTGAATGAGGGCCAATATCCTTTCCTATAACTTTTGCCATTTTTACAGCTTTCTTTTTGCAAGTTTTCTTCTTTCATTCTTTTCCTCCTGATAGGTGATGCCCCCACACTGCAGAACTTTCATTTAATGACTGCAAAGCTGATTAAGGGCCTGATTCAGAACCGGACGCTATGCTGCACTTGCTCGCATTGAGCGATTTTTCGCAATCTGCGTATGCGTATGAGTCGCAATGCGCGTGCGCGAACCTGTCATTGCGATGGGAAAGTGCTCGCCCATAGCCCGCAGTCGGGCCGCTATTTTGAGTGACAGATAGTGCCGTTTGTGGGTGGTAACAGGGGAAGGTGCTTGAAAACGGGGGGTGTGGATGTGCGAATGCAGGCGTGCCTGACCGTCAGAACGGCGTTTAATGGGTGTGCATACTTAGCAAAGTAGCGTCATTACACACGTGACAGGGATGCTCGCCATGTTGTGGTAGGAAAAGGCTACCACAAGCGCTGCGAGCAGCTCCGATGGCTCTCGATGTTCCCGATTAATCCTACAACTGCCGGAGATGACGTGTGTTGCGAGTGGCAAAGGGGCGTCTTTATACAGGTGCGAGCGCATAGTGCGGCCGCTCGCTATTACTTAAATAGCCGGCCCCTTTTAGCCAAATAGCGTCCGGGTCTGAATCAGGCCCTCAGTCCTGTATGTTACCACTTCTGTGTAACTTTCCTCATCCATTGATGTGCTTGGTCCTTCCTCAGCAGTTAAAGAATCCTTTTTCATTTCTTTCCTACAGTTATCACAATCATTTGATCACTTTGACACGTGACTGTATTTTAATCCATGGTAGAATCTTCCTTAATTGTTTTCCACTGCTGCTATGTCCTTTAATATCAAATGGGTTGCAGCACTGAGCCCTAATGTACTTATTATCCATTTGTCATCAAACTGCCACTATTCACTGATAAACTGTATTAGATAAACCAGAGGTTCCCAAACACGGTCCTCAAGGCACCCAAACAGTCCAGGTTTTAGAGATATCCATGGTTGAGCACAGGTGGTTAAGTCAAACTGACTGAGGGCCTGATTCAGAGCCGGACGCTATTTGCGGTCGTTCGTTCTAAAAAAAGGGGTGGCTATTCAATTGAGCCGTTCGCTCATTGCGGTCTGTTCACGCCTATAAGTCTGAACGAGCGAACAAAACATGCGGACGTTTATTTGATAAAAACGCCCCCTGGCCGCTCGCATCCTACGTCATGTCCGCTATTTATTAGAATAATCGAGTACATCGAACAGCGTATGAACTGCTCGCTATTCTTGTGGTTCGTTTTTCCTACCACTATATTGCGAGCAGTTCTGACTATAAAACAACCAAGCGACGTGGTCGCAGACGCTGCTTTATTAATTATGCACACCCATAAAACGCCCGTTTTGACCTTTAAGCACGCCTGCGTTCTGATCTCCACTCCCCGTTTTCAAGCACCTTCCACTGTTACCACCCACATACGCCTCCTCCTGTCACTCAAAGTAGCAGGCATTCGCTATATAGCGAACAAACGAGTTTCGGCCACACTGACTGGTTCGCGCATGCGTATTACAAACCGTACGCATGCGCAGATGGGCGAACATCGCTCGGAACGAGCGTACTGCCGCTTACGAGCGGCTCTGAATCAGGCCCTGAGGTACTAATTAAGTCACCTGTGGTCAAGCATGGATAGCCTTAAAACCTGGACTGTTAGGGTGTCCTGAGGACTGAGGGCCTGATTCAGAGCCCGACGCCATGGGAACGCCTCCGTCTGGGCAGCCACGCCCCCAGCCCATCCACCAAAGGGGGCGTGCTGCTGTCACTCAACATCAACAGCACGCCCCCTTTGGTACGAGACCCGGAGTGACGGCTTGGCCGTCGCTATCCGGGTCTCGCACATGCGCACGACGGAGCCAGCTCTGTCGTGCACATGCGCACTGGGCCACTATCGACCCGCTTGCGAGCGATTAGCGCTCGCGAGCGGGTCTGAATCAGGCCCTGAGTTTGGGAACCTCTGAGATAAACTGTCTTAGGGCCTGATCAGCAAGGAACGCACGGATGCAGACGCACGCGCCCGTCCGCTCCGAGAATATGCTAATCAGTGCATGCGCACGGAGACCGCAGCACAAGATGCAGACGCCCAGCCCCACACTAAGCCGCCCATCTCCTTTTACTCGCAGCCTGATCAGTACGCAAGATAGCATAAACATCGGTAACATTGAGAACCATCGACTCATTAGCATAATAGTGGTTGACCTGACCTGCCGCAGGATTTTGTCCGCTTCCTGTGTACAGCTTACGGTATGGCTGCGTAATCTGCCTTAATTATGCATGCCCCTATAACGGCGATATAACGCCTGCGTTCGTCTGACCACCCCTCGTCACCACCCACAAACGGCACTACCTGTCAATCAATATCGGAGGGGTCTGCGTACACACTGCGTGTAGTCTGCATACCCTAACCCGATTGCACTGGTTAGTTCGCGCACACGCAGTGCGCTGCATACGTATGCGCAGTGCAAAAACATCGGCCAAATGCATTCCTTGCTGAAACAGGCCCTTAGTCCCATGTATCATACTCTCCTGAAATGGCTGGGAGCCTCACGAAAATCGGATGGCGCTCCCAGACCCCTGGAAAAGCAGGCGTCTCCCGGCCGGTTGCCTAGCCCCTTCCCCCGGACCCTCTTGCAGCTCCCACACAAACCTACCTGCACACGCCTCTGAATCGCTTCATCATGGCCCCGCCCCCTGCTTCACAATGTCTGTAATCTCTGCATTGTGTAGCTGTGGCGGGGCCAAAATTACGCTATTACACGGCCACGCCACCCGCTCTGCTTCTAATGCCGGGTAAAATCCCTAGCCACGCCCCCTATGCTGACCTGACTGCCCCCTCCCGGAGGCAAGCATGCCTTGTATCACTAGTTCTCATTGCAGAAGCTGCAGCCAGACTGAGTGGTGCAAACCATCGATGGTTCACCATAGATGTCTATTGTACCATCTATGGTTATTACCGATGGTGCCATCGATGGAAAACCACTGATGGCCATCCCAAGAACACAGAGAGAGACACTACAAGACAAGTCTGAACTTGCCAGTTGCATGGTTAGTGCAAGAAGGGTTGAGCTGCCGTACTTATTGTGTATTTGAAGTAAAATCCCTGAAAACAACCGGGGGTTTACCTCAAATACTAAATATTCCCCGTATGTATGAAGGAGGGCCCGCAGCACATATATCCGATACATTCTGTGATCCCTCCATTACCGCTGGCAGCCGCCTCCACCATAGGTTTCTATGCGGCAAGCGATGCTGCCAAATTTACCAATATCCGGAATGCGATGCGTTCCAGGTATTGGCCCCCACAGCTAACGCCATCTGAAGATGACGTTAGCCACTGTAGCCTATGGGCTCCCCTGAGGGATCCCCGTCTGTGGGACTATGCATGTGCAGCACCCTCTGCACTGGCCAGCCGCTCTCTGGAGACATTTCGGAGCCCATGTCCCGGATGATACATCTGGCCGATAGGATCGCTTTTTGCAATGCGATCAGGGGCGTTACTGACATTAATAAATGGGCCCCTTAATATTTTTTTTTCTCCTGTTCCCAAAGGCTTCCCAAAATAAAACTTATACCAAAGAGAGATTGTATTTAAGTGTATAACATACTTTATGTACAAAAAATTCAACTTTTTATAAGATATTCAAAGTCAAAGGTCACATCATGTGACCTTGAAATGTAATGGTAAATACACACGGTCAGATTTTTCTTCAGATCTGAACGATAACGATTTAAAAAATTGTTCATATCTGAAGGAAAATCTGACGTGTCTGAACGATGAACAATGCGCGTTCCCGATGGTCAGATAACGATATCTGACATCTGATGTGTTTGCAGTCAGATTTGGATGATTCCATTCATGTTAATGCAGTCAAAAATCGTTCATTGGACCTGATTCAGACCTGGTCGCAAGCGCTGAGCGCTCGCAACCGGGTCGATGGTGGCCCACAGTGCATGCGTACGACGGAGCCGGCTCCGTCGTGCACATGCGCGAGACCCGGCTAGCGACGGGCACTCCGTCGCTCCAGGTCTCGCACCAAAGGGGGCGAGCTGTCGATGTTGAGTGACAGCTCGCCCCTTTTGGTGGGCGGGCCAGGGGGGTGGCTGCCCAAACGGAGGTGTTCCCATGAGAACGCCTATCGGTTGGGGGCGGCCCCACTGACATCACTGACCCGAAAGCTCTCTGGGGCTTGCGGCCACGAGACCCTACCACAAGGGTCTCGTCGCAAGCCCGATGGTTGCGATGGTCTTGACCATCGCGACCATCATCATGGCCGCTCGCTATAGCTGTGGGTGGTAACCCACAGCTATGCGAGCGGCCAGGAGGCCGCTCCAAAAATAAAAAAAAAACGCCTTGATTCAGAGCGAGCGCTCTTTCAGAGCGTCTGGCTCTGAATCAGGGCCATAGTTCAAATCGTTGGTCAAATAGTTCATCAAATCGTTCATCTGACAAATCTGACCGTGTGTATGCTCCATAAGAGTTAATATTTAAATATAAAACATTTTTTATGAAAACTCTGGGCCCTTAGCTTCAAAACAAGACCAACATGAAAGTTCTGCCACAATTAGAAGCAAAGTTATGATTAGTTTTAGTTGACCTTACAAGCATAAATTTAAATTTTTCTGTCATGTTTGCAACCCTGCAGCATGAACACCGTGTATCACCGAGGGCTAAAATGTTACATATGACAGTTACTTTATGCCGTCTCATCCTACCAAATTTCATGAATATCTGAGACGGTCGGGTTGGAAGCTGTGATGACTTGGCATGGAGTAACCCTAGTACCCTAGTTCATTTTATCTCCCATAGTAGTGCCCTAGTTCACGCAGAGCTTCCAGTTCATATTATACCAAATTGTAGTGCCACCAGTACACATAATGCCACATTATAGTGCTGCCAGTACACATAATGCCACATTGTAGTGCCGCCAGTACACATAATGCCACATTGTAATGCCACCAATACACATAATGCAACGTTGTAGTGCGGCCAGTACACATTATGCCACGGTATAGTGCTGCCAGTACACGTAAGGCCACGTTATAGTGCCGCCAGTACACATAATGCCACATTGTAGTGCCGCCAATACACATAATGCCACATTGTAATGCCACCAATACACATAATGCAACGTTGTAGTGCGGCCAGTACATATTATGCTACGTTGTAGTGCGGCCAGTACACATTATGCTACGTTGTAGTGCGGCCAGTACACATTATGCTACGTTGTAGTGCGGCCAGTACACATTATGCTACGTTGTAGTGCAGCCAGTACACATTATGCTACGTTGTAGTGCGGCCAGTACACATTATGCCACGTTGTAGTGCGGCCAGTACACATTATGCCACGTTGTAGTGCGGCCAGTACACATTATGCCACGTTGTAGTGCGGCCAGTACACATTATGCCACGTTGTAGTGCGGCCAGTACACATGATGCCACATTGTTGTGCTGCCAGTACACATAATGCCATGTTGTAGTGCGGCCAGTACACATAATGCCACGTTATAGTGCGATCAGTACACATAATGCCACATTGTAGAGCAGCCAGTACACATTATGCCACGTTATAGTGCTGCCAGTACACGTAAGGCCACGTTATAATGCTGCCAGTACACATTATACCACATTGTAGTGCTGCCAGTACACATAATGCCACGTTATAGTGCCGCCAGTACACATGATACCACATTGTAGTGCTGCCAGTACACATTATGACATTCAGTTACACCAGTTGCCATTATGCCACACAGTACTTAGCAAAACATTCTGGGAACTTGATAGACAACTTTCTGACCTGGCTGCCTCTGGGCCCCATAGCATTGGCACCCCCTGCACCCACTATAGCTAATCCCATGGTAATTATTATTGGACATTGAGCTTGTGTTGGGGCCAGTTGCCCGATACGCTGCCAAGTATTGTGGCAAGTTTGATCCACAGTGTTTGTAGGGGTGCACATACTTTCAGAGCCAGGATCTGTTTTATTAATATATTTCAGTGGAACCAGCTGCGATTGATCTAGTGGCATGTTAGACAATGAAAACAAACATCTGAATGGTTGCTATGGGTCACCGCGCTCTGCATTTTGTTTACCGATAATCTATATTTTTCCTTGGTACTTGTTCATTATACGAGTGCTCCTCTGACAGCGCTGCCGGAATATCAATCAGCGCACGTCAGATTCATATGAGTGATGGGCCACAGGCGGCCCCCCAACTCCTCACTTGTGATGAGATAAAGAAGGGAAGAGGAAAATGAATAACCTTGGAGGCAGGAAATAGTTTTAGCATTACAATATTATTATATATAGTGCGGCAACATATTGCGCAGCTCTGTACATACTGTACAGTGATAGAAAACACAAGGTATAGATGGCTCTGCCCAAATGAGCTTACAGTCTAAGAAGCGATACATAAGGTAGTGGAATAACAATTGTGGCGGCTGGCGGGGAAAGTGCGTGAGAATAGGGTTAGATATTATCACTCGCCAATAATAAAAGCAGCTATTGGCTACTGGCATTTATCATTTACCATTCGCTTTACAGATTGGTGGGGACACGCAGCCAGATCTGGGGCCGTTGATCCAGAAAGAGCTGAAGATGACGAGTCCGTTGGCGAGCAGCAGCTCTTCGTCTCTGATCATAGACATCCCCCCCAGGGTGCTGGACGAGTTGTGTCGCTGCATCGACTGCCTGAACGACTGGGAGTGGCTGCGGTTCGGTGAGAATTATTTTACCCTGCAAATACATCCAACGCTAATGCATGGGGATTTATTTTCTTCCTGGAAGCTTTTGTTCCTGACATTTTGTTGTAATTAAGGACCAATCAGACAGTCCCGTTTCTGTACTAAGGACCAATCAGACAGTCTCGTTTCCGTATTCTGCATGCTTGATGCATTTCTTAATTTATCCTTTATGTTTTGAAAATTCCACACGATCGATTGCTATATAGAGGATGTGGTCATAATGGTCACACCACAATGTTGTAATGTCGACATTAAACTTGTTGGTATCTACAGAATTTCGACATGTTCAAAATTACGACATGAGAATGTCAACATTCTACAGGGCCCTAGGGTTAGTCTGCGGCATAGAAGGGTTAGGGTTAGTCTGTGGCATAGAAGGGTTAGGGTTAGTCTGCGGCATAGAAGGGTTAGGGTTAGTCTGCGGCATAGAAGGGTTAGTCTGCGGCATAGAAGGGTTAGGGTTAGTCTGCGGCATAGAAGGGTTAGTCTGCGGCATAGAAGGGTTAGGGTTAGTCTGCGGCAGAGAAGGGTTAGGGTTAGTCTGCGGCATAGAAGGGTTAGTCTGCGGCATAGAAGGGTTAGGGTTAGTCTGTGGCATAGAAGGGTTAGGGTTAGTCTGCGGCATAGAAGGGTTAGTCTGCGGCATAGAAGGGTTAGGGTTAGTCTGCGGCATAGAAGGGTTAGTCTGCGGCATAGAAGGGTTAGGCATCAGGGGGATGGTTAGGGTTAGTCTGCAGCATAGGAGGGTTAGGCACTAGGGTAGAGCTAGAGTTAGGCTATGGGAGGGGAGGGTTAGGCTCTAGGGGGAGGGCTAGAGTTAGGCTACGGGAGGGAAGGGTTAGGCTCTAGGGGGAGGGTTAAGCACTAGGGGGAGGGGTAGAGTTAGGCTTCGGGAGGGAAGGGTTAGGCTCTAGGAGGAGGATTAGGCTTAGTCTGCGGCATAGGAGGATTAGGTTTAGGCTACGGGAGGGGTGGGTTAGGGTTAGGCTCTAGGGGGAGGATTAGGGTTAGTCTGCGGCATAGGAGGGTTAGGCTCTAGGGGGAGGATTAGGGTTAGGCTCTAGGGGTAGGATTAGGGTGAGGCTATGGGAAAGGAGGGTTAGGCTACGGGAGGGGAGGGTTAGGCCACTGGGGGAGGTTTAGGCTACATGAGGGGATGTTAGGCACTAGGGGGAGGTATAGGGTTAAACTACAGGAGGGAAGAGTTAGGGTTAGGATCTAGAGAGAGGTTTAGGGTTAAGCACTAGGGTATGGTTAGGCTGCGGGAGAAGAGGTTACAATTAGGCATCAGGGCGAGAGTTAGGGTTAGGCTGCGGGAGGGGAGTTTTAGGGTTAGGAACTAGGGGGAAGGTAAGGCACTAGGGTTAGGGTTAAACTGCAGAAGGGGAGGGTTAGGCCATCTGTCTTCTGGCCGCAGGTCCCGCTGGCCGGGGGCGTGTCATGCCCCCTTCCCCGCCGCCTCAGCAGCAAAGGTAGACTGCCCGTACACACAGCTTGATGCCCCAATATATCTGCAGATATGATGCTCCAATATATCTGCAGCCATATCGCTGGTACACACTGGCTGACGAACACAAGATATATTGGCCAATCAATTGATCGGCCAATATATCTGCCAGTGTGTACCCAGCATTATGCATTAGGGGGAGGATTAGGGTTAGGCTACGGGAGGGGAAGGTAAGGGTTAGGCACTAGGGGAGGGATAGAGTTAGGCTGCGGGAGGGGTGCGTTAGGCACTGGGGGAGGATTAGAGTTAGGCTACGGGAGGGGAGGATCAGGGTTAGGCACAAGGGGAAGGGTTAGAGTTAGGCTTTGGGAGAGTTAGGCACTAGGGGGTGGGATAGAGTAAGACTGCAAGAGGGGAGAGTTAGGCACTAGGGGGAGAGTGAGGGTTAGGCACTAGGGGGAGGGGGGGTTATGCTATTGGAGAGGAGGGTTAGGCACTAAGAGGAGGGTTAGAGTTAGGCTACGGGAGGGGAGGGTTAGAGTTAGGCACTAAGAGGAGGGTTAGAGTTAGGCTACGGGAGGGGAGGGTTAGAGTTAGGCACTAGGGGAAGGGTTATTGTTAGGCTATGGGAGGGGAGGGTTAGAGTTAGGCACTAGGGGGAGGGTTAGGGTTATACTGTGGGAGGGGAGGGTTAGGCACTAGGGGGAGGGTTATTGTTAGGCTATGGGAGGGGAAGGTTAGGCACTAGGGGGAGGGTTAGAGTTAGGCTACGGGAGGGGAAGTTAGGGTTAGGCACTAAAGGGAGGGTTAGAGTTAGGCTACGGGAGTGGAGGGTTAGGGATAGGCACTAAGGGGAGAGTTAGTTAGGCTACGGAAGGGAAGGGTTAGGGATAGGCACTAAAGGGAGGGTTAGAGTTAGGCTACGGGAGGGGAGGGTTAGGGATAGGCACTAGGGGGAGGGTTAGAGTTAGACTTCGAATGTCACTCCCGGACCCGGCAGACACCGTTAGAGCCGCTGTACCTGCCGAACCAGGTAAATCACCACTAGGCCACCAGGGATCTTTTTTTTTACATTCTAGTCCTTATTTAATTAGTATTGACATCATGAATGTCAACAAATGATACCTCACCTGCTCTGCAGTTCCCCCCCCTGCATAAGCCAGGATCACTCCTGTCACATAGAAAACGCCTCCTCTGATCTTTTTAATGCTAACAATTAAAATTATATTGAGTTCAGAAATCAAATGGGAATAAGGAAAAAAGTTTCATAAACTAAACAAATCGCGGCGAGGGCGGCACAGGGGGGCGAGGGCAGCACAGGGGGGCGAGGGCAGCACAGGGGGGCGAGGGCGGCACAGAGGGGCGAGGGGAACTTCCCTGCAAACTTCTTGCATGCTGGTAGTAGCTACATTTATATTTGTTACTAGTAGACGGATCTGAGAACTTTTTATCCGCCCCAGTCTTTTGGCAATGAGGAAGGAATTGTAGATCACCTGCTCTTTCATTTCCTTTATTCTATACCTATTGTCAAACCCCTCTCCACCCACCTGCCCCCTCTCTGGCTAGTGGATACGCCCCTTTAGTGCGCTCCAGGCTTTACTGGCAAGTCCAGTGATTGGCTGCACCTGGGAAAATGTTTTTGTGCTGTAGGGAGGAAAATGCAAATTGCGCAAACTGGTTTAGAGTTGTGAGGGGGGAGGGGAGGGTGCGGCCTGGCACTATTCAGCGTATACATAGATCTGGCCATTTGTGTGTGTGTGGCGTGCCAGAGCATGCAGTGTTCGTCCTGCATGCAAAAAGAAAGCTGCATACGCCCCCCTTGCATTGCAACGCAGCTCGTCTGGCTGCACATTCTGCACCCCGGCAGCCTCATAAATCTTTTGCCCCAACACCAGCACCTCCATGATTTTTTATTAGTCTAAATTGGTGTCTGGAACAGTAATAAAAAGTTAAAATGAGTATAAAGAGGGAAAAAATACAATTAGCATAAAGTGATGTATGCGCTGTAACTAGACACAAGCATCAGTCACCTAATATAATAATATGTATCCTTCCTCCTGAATGAAGCCTCTATCACATTAATCTCTCCCCTGCAAAGTTCCCCAGATAGTGCCGCCAGCCTCTAATACCTCCGCTGCACATTCCGCCTGATCTGCGTTCCCTGCAGAGTGTCAGCTGTACCAATAGGGATCATTGATCTGTATAGTAAATGATGTCAGTCTACACTCAGCCCAGGGGTGAATCAGTCAGTATCAGAGATAGTGATAATGGCTGAGGATTAGCCTTGATTATAAATAGGATTATTCCTCAATATCACACCACTGAGTTATTATCTCTGATTCCATTTTATACTCATATGTTATTGTAAACATGAAGGATGGTGCTGCCAATGCTGTAATGGGCAGCCTGGTATACTTCAAGGGCAGCGTATTACCTTTCATTCCAAGAATGGAAAAAAACGGCCTGAAAATGACCAAGGTACACCCACAACTTTCCATAATTGCTCCAAAGTTTCACCATGTGCCACTCAGACCTCCAACTTGCTCCAAAATAGCCGCACATTCCCCCAGACTCGCACTTGCCACATAGTGCCACAGCATGCAGTGGCTCCCAGTTATGGAATGTGCACCAAAACTCTCTCACATACTGTATATCCCCAACAAGCCATTCAGGCCTCCCCACATGCCCATAAAAGCCCGTCAGGCCTCCCCACATGCCCCTTGTCAGGATGCGGCCTGGGATCGGCCGCTACTCACCTCTGCGCTGGTGTCCTTGGGCTTAGGTGTCCAGATGCTGGGAGTGGAGGTGAGTGGTGACTGAGTATTCTCCCAGGGGTCCACTAGGGCTTCCGTGCGTGCGTCCTGGTTTCCGGGGTGCTGGACATGGGCGCAGCCATGTTGGCTCATTTCACCTGACTAGTCTCTCCCAGTGATAGTCCTGTGGTCGCTCAGCTGATCCTCTGATCCAATGATCAGCTACCCAGGGGTATTTTAGTCTGACTCCAGGAACAGGAAGCTGCTGTTCAACTTTGTTGTTCCAATGCCTGTGATACTCACCAGTATTGCTCTGTGCTATTTCCTTCAGAGTGTTGCTCAGCCTGTTCACAGTTCTCTAAAGTTTCCAGCATTACCTTCCATGCTATTCTCAGTCTAAGAGATTAGTTCTCTCCCATTATCCTGTCTTTCATGTTTTCGATGTGTGTGTGTCTTGTTATGTGCTGTTAGTTCTGTGGCTACTACCCTGTGTCACTGAGGTGTCAGATTACCTGCTATCACTATTACCTCCCAGCTGCACCTTTTAGCATTCCCAGCCTGTCCACATCTCTGTGTTTTTCTGTGCAAATCTGCACCTGCATATGTAACTATTCCCAGTATATGCATGTGTCCAGTCTGCTCTATGGGCCTGATTCAGACCCACTCGTGAGCAGCTGTCCGCTCGCAAGTGGGTCGATGTTATGGACTGAGCATGCGCACGACGGAGGGAGCTCCGTCGTGTGCATGCGCCAGACGCGACGAGCTAAGGAAAGTCCTTCGCTCGTTGTGTCCGATCAAAGGGGGCGTGCTGTCAATGTTGATTGACAGCACGCCCCCTTTGGTGGGCGTGCCGGGGGCGTGCCTCCCTGACGGGGGCGTTCCCACGGGAACGCCTCCCGTCAGAAGCCGGCCCACTGACATCACTAGTGATGTCAGTGGGAGTGATTTTGGCTCTGATAGAGCCAAAATCACTCCGGAGCTTGCGGTTGAAAACCTCAACCGCAGGCTCCGGCTCGCAATTTTCGATGGTCGCGATGGTCTCGACCATCGCGGCCATCACAAAGCACGCTCGTATAGGCTGTGGGTGGTGACCCACAGCAATACGAGCGTCCAGGAGGACGCTCCATGAAAATGGAGCCCGGCCCTCATTCAGAGCGTGCGCTCTGCTCAGAGCATACGGCTCTGAATGAGGGCCTATGTTTGTCTGTGTAAGGCAGCACCTGCACATTTAGCAATCTCCAGTACTTGCCAGTGTCCACGTCCCCTTGTGTTGCTGTGCGAATCAGCACCAGCATTTCTAGCTTTCCCAGAATAAGCCTTTGTCCACTCTGCTCTGTGTTTGTCTGTGCAGCCAACACCTGCATACTCCAAACTCCAGTACCTGCCAGTGTCCACATCTCCCTGAGCTACTGTGCTATCAGCACCTGGATTTCTCAGCGATTCTCAGTACATTTCTCAGTAATCTCATGCAAGCCTGTGATCAGGATTTCTAATTGCGTTCCAATATTCAAGCATCCAGTTTATCTCCAGTGCTCTAGCATTTGCTTCATTTAATATAGTTTCCGGTCTTCTGCCATTCCCAGGTACCTGTCCAGAGGGCCGCGACCTGCTCACTTGGTGCAGCGGAAAACCAAATCCCAATTGGAGGGGTCACTGGAGAAGACCACCAAGTGAGTTAGACTCCGCGCCTCTGGGCAGGTCTAGCCAAACCTGGGTTCGGACGCAACTAGGAGACCTAGCTAGTCACTTCCCTAGTCACCCGAACCCCCCGGCTCACCGTCCTTCACAGAGGAACACTTGCACCGGATCGGGACACCCCTAAAATGCAGTGATTGCCTCCTCACATGTGCCTAAAAGCCTGTCAGGCCTCCCCACATGTCTCTATAAGCCTCAGGCCTCCCCACATGTCCCTAAAAGCCTGTCAGGACTCCCCACGTCCCTAAAAGCCTGTCAGGCCTCCCCACATGTCCCTAAAAGCCAGTCAGGCCTCCCCACATGTCCCTAAAAGCCAGTCAGGCCTCCCCACATGTCTCTAGAAGCCTGTCAGGCCTCCCCACGTCCCTAAAAGCCTGTCAGGCCTCCCCACATGTCCCTAAAAGCCAGTCAGGCCTCCCCACATGTCTCTAGAAGCCTGTCAGGCCTCCCCACATGTCCCTAAAAGCCATTCAGGCCTCCCCACATGTCCCTAAAAGCCTGTCAGGCCTCCCTACATGTCTCTAAAAGCCTGTCAGGCCTCTCCACATTCCCATTTAAGGGCACATAAGATTGTACCTAATTCCAAAGGGTTAAAGGAAAACATTATTTTTACATAGACATAATACACCCTTAGGGTACATTCTGTTAATTAAAGTCCTTGCAATATGTATATGGGTTGGTTACAAAACGAATTTTGGGACTGATCCAAAAATATACACTAATGCAATCGCATCTGCGATTTGCAAGGTCCTCAATTGCAAAATGATGCTAAAATTTCCAAAGCTTATCCGAGCATAGGGACGCCCACTGCTGCTTCATATCCGTCCGATGTCACGCACCTGCGTAAACATCGGTAACATCGACGCAGATCAGGCAGCCATGCAGAGTATGCGGCAAGTCCGACCTGTCTCAAACACAGCGTCTCTCCTGATACGCAGAGAGCTCACAATGGAGATCCCAATGGCTAATTTCTGCACGCCAATGAAACAGCGTTCAAATGGTCAGACACGCCTGCGTTTGCCTAGCCCCCGGTACCACCCCCAAACGATGACTACCTGTCACTCACTTTGCGAGTGATTCCTCTGTGTGAGCGTGATCACATACGCGCAATGGCAAACAATCGCTGGATCTGCGTAAATACCGTCATTGCGTACATCTCTGAATCAGGCCCAATGTCTGCATGCTTGTCACGTTTACTGTTTATGTTTGTAGATGTATAATGGTGTAATGCCGCATATTCACTCCATGAGCGATATCGTGCAGTGTGTCCCCGGCAGTGGTGCGCTCAATGGGCCTGATTCAGAGCCGCTCGTAAGCAGCCGCTCGTTCGTTCCGACCGATGTTCGCACAACTGCGCATGCGTACGGATTTTAATACGCATGCGTGAACCAGTCAGTGCGGCCGAAAATCGTGTGCTCGCTAAATAGCGAATGCCTGCTAATTTGAGTGACAGAATGAGGCGTATAAGGGTGGTAACGGGAAGGTGCTTGAAAACGGGGAGTGGAGATCAGAACGCAGGCGTGCTTAAAGGTCAAAACGGGCGTTTTAAAGGTGTGCATAATTACTAAAGCAGCGTCATCGACCACGTCACTTGGTTGTTTTATAGTTAGAACTGCTCGCATGATTGTGGTAGAAAAAACCAACCACAAGAATAGCGAGCAGTTCATACGCCGTCCGATGTACTCGATTAATCTAATATATAGCGGACATGACATATGATGCGAGCGGCCAGGGGGCGTTTTTTTCAAAATTATGTTCGCATGTTTTGTTCGCTCGTTCAGACATAGAGGCGTGAACAGACCGCAAAGAGCGAACGGTTAATTTAAATAGCCAGCCCCTTTATCTGGACGAGCGAGCGCAAATAGCGTCCGGCTCTGAATCAGGCCCAATGTCCTTAACGACATTGAGCGCACACACTGAACGATATCATTAATGATATCATTCAGTGACGGCACCCTCCCTCATCCCCGAATCTGCACAACCTGACAATATTGTCAGGTTGGACAGCAAGTTCGGGCAACGAGTGACGTTGTCAACGACCAGCGGGAGCGTCCAGCGCTAGTCGTTGACAGCATTTCCACTGGCCAATATAGTGAACGAATGAATGATAACGATATCGTTCATTATATCGGCTAGTGGATACACAGCTTAAGTTTTGTTTACTAATTAATGTTTAAATATTTTCAAATAATTTTGTAAACAATCATTTATTGTTTATATGCCTAATTGAAACATCTTTCTCAGATACAAACAGACTAAGCTGTCAATCCTATTAGCCGCGATGATCTCGCCGGCGCGAGTCATCGCGGCAATGGGCGCACTTTACGGCAGCCTGGATTCACGGAATTTTGTTCGCAGCCTCATAGGGCTACGAGCAAAATTCTGCGAATTCAGGCTCAGAGTGGGCTGTGAAGGGTGCGAGGTTCCGGTCCGTTGCCAGCGTTTTAACACCATTGCAATGGCAACTCGCGGCTACTTGGATTGACCCCTATGGATTAGTTTTCATTCACACTGGATCCTTAACCAATATACAGAAAACAAACCTCAACCATTTATTTAATGATTTCAATATGTTGGTCTTGGGTTTAGAATGAGGGTCATTTTCATATATATTGCTATATATAGCTGATGGCATTGAGGTAATACAACATTGTCTGAGGAATTTAAATTATCACTACATGAAACACCTAGGAAAATTTTTTGCACGGCAGTCTGGGACTTGCAGTTCCACAACAGCTGGTGAAGCATTGGTTGCCTAAGCCTGCACTATTTTCCAGAGAGATTGAGGGCTATGCAATTGTTTTTTTGGGGCAGCTATTTGTTTTGGGCGCCCGACAAAGCAATTCAGTTGTTGCTCAGTTCGGGCACAATAGCCGCCGGCGCTGGCATTTCTGCTCCCACCCTCAGAAGGGTGCGAGTAGTTTGTGTGCCTTAACCAGGACCTTAGACAGGTTTAACGTGTAAAATGGTCTAATAGTGTGCAATGACCGCGATAATTAATGGGCGCCCAGAACAATTGAATTGCCACACTAGGCGCTCATTAATAAACGCCCCCAGGACCTCATTCAGAGTCGGTCGAAGCGGCCGCACGGTCGTACGCCACCGATGTTTGCTATATTGTGCATGCGTAAAGTTCGCAATGCGCGTGCGCAAATTAGCCGCTACGATCAGAAATGTCTCTCTCCTTGAACACAGCCAGGTCGGTAGTTTGAGTGACAGATGGAGGCGTTTGTGGGTGGTAACAGGGGAAGGTTCTTGAAAACGGGGGAGTGGAGATCCGAACGCAGGCGTGCCTAATTATGCGAACGGTGTTTTATGGGAGTGAATAATTAACTAAGTAGCGTCATGGCACATGTGACATGGGAGGTTTTTCCACTAACATGATCGTAGAGCTTAAGAGAGGGTATGGTCAACCTTAAGCCCTACGACCAGTCCCGATGGTTCCCGATGGTCTCAATTAATCCTTATATGCCCGGAGATGACGTGTAATGCGTACGAGAAGGGGGCGTATTTTTTGGTCTTCCGGCCGCTTCCTCCCCTTGGTCGGCCAGTAACCGATCCGAACTTAGGGACGCAACTTGCGAGGGAATCATTTGCATATACGGCCCCTTTTCCCGTACGACCGTGCGGCCGCTTCGACCGACTCTGAATGAGGTCCTCAGTGACTGGCTTCTGAATTCTAGATTAATATGTCCATTTTGACCTGTGTATACTATATAAAGGCAATAATAATAATAGGTAGATAGATGTTTGCAGCACACATACAGTTGTATCCGTTCACATAAATCCAATATATTCTTCTCTGGCTGCTAGAAATTTGTATGAGGTTGGATGCTTCAATGTCTTCTGCACACACATAGTAAAAGTATAGCATAGTAAAATACTTAACAATAATAAAAAGTGCAGCATTGTATAACAAGATGAGTTTGTAATATGAGTAGTTGTATATTTACTCGATTACACTTTTTTTGTCTTCCTTAAATGGGGCTTGTGTTTTTTTTGTTAGCGTCGAATGTCATGAATGACCAAACTACTATACGAGGGTTCTGGATGAAGCGGAAAGTGGGGGACAGTGTGACCTGGGAGGTGCTGTGGAGTTGGGGGCAGAAATTGGGCACGGTACAAGACTTAGAAGCCATCCTCCAGAACCTGGAGCTCTATCGGGCTTTGGACGTCCTCAGGCAATGTGAGTGTGTTTAACTATCCATTTCGATCTCGTTACCATATCTGATTTGGGTAAGCAGGTGACTGAGGCCCTCATTCAGAGCCGCTCGTAAGTGGCCGCTCGTTCGTTATGAGCGATGTTTGCCCAACTGCGCAAGCGTACGGATTGTAATACGCATGCGCGAACCAGTCAGTGTGGCCGAAAATCGTTTGTTCGCTAAATAGCGAATGCCTGCTATTTTGAGTGACAGGAGGAGGTGTATGTGGGTGGTAACAGGGGAAGGTGCTTGAAAACGGGGAGTGGAAATCAGAACGCAGGCGTGCTTAAAGGTCAAAACGGGCGTTTTATGGGTGTGCATAATTAATACAGCAGCGTCATTGACCACGTCACTTGGTTGATTTATAGCCAGAACTGCTCGCAAGATTGCGGTAGGAAAAACCAACCACAAGAATAGCGAGCAGTTCATACGCTGTTCGATGTACTCGATTAATCTATTAAATAGCGGACATGACGTATGGTGCGAGCGGCCAGGGGGCGTCTTTTTCAAAATTACGACCGCAAGTTTTGTTCGCTCGTTCAGACATAGAGGCGTGAACAGACCGCAAAGTGCAAACGGTTCAGTTGAATAGCCACCCCTTTTTAATGAACGAGCGAGCGCAAATAGCGTCCGGCTCTGAATCAGGGCCTGAGTACAGAATTGGCTGTGATAAAGGGTTGGGTGTTTATCCTGAATTGTAGGTTCCAGTAGTTCTGGGAAGGTTCCACTGGCTGAGGAAAGGAGGACGGGCCAGTGCTCTGGCACAGAAGAGAATTGTAGAAACAGTTCGACTGAAACCGTTTCAGGTAATAAATATGTGACTGGGCTTTACAGTGCTGTGATTTGGGGGGAGCCAGCAGCGGAGGGTCACCGTTTGGTTATTTATTCCAGCATTTGGTGGAGATTCGCTCCCATCACCTCCCCTTCCCCCGGCTGACCTTCTGAAATCCCTGCAGATAAACTCAGATGCTGATCTGGTGTCCAGCACAGACCAGGTAAATATGATGTATTTGCGTCTTCAGTTTGTGACTTTATGTGTACACTCCTTGTTGTCAGCTCTGTCTACGATTTGCCGTCCAATGGATGTTTATGCACCTGAAACTTGGATTATAATGGGTAAATATAGTAAGAATCGTGTCTGGCATGAGATTTTTGCCACCATAATCACGGATTTACTAAGAATCGTGTTTGCCTGCCTATTTTGATTCGATCGTGTTGCATTGTGTATGAGTTCAGCTGTATTGGCCCCTTCTCAATAGACTCTGCTGAAGCTCTGCACAGATCAGTGTGATCTGTGCAGGCTTTTGTGTGTAGTGGAAACAAAGGGTTAAAAAAAATAATTACAAAAATTGGCTCGGGGTTCTCCCCTAAAAGCTGGGGGGTAATGTCATAGAAGGGAGACACATATCATGGATCCCCCAGCCAAAGCATTATCCAGCCCTAAACTGATCACCCCAGCCCTGGGATTCCTTGGAAAGTGGGTACCCATGCAAAAAAGTGGTCCCCCATCCCAAGGATACCCCAGGGCTGGGGTGAAACCCGGGGCTATTCCCTGCACCCCTGGTGGCAAGGGGTGCAAGGTTAATGGCTGATAAATAGCAATTAATATTGTTCTTTAGATTGGGACTACAGGTCCCTGCAAGCCGACCTGGCATGGCGGAACTTGGGAGAACCACAAGTGCCACCACGCCCACACAGTAAGTGCCTGATGGCACCTGTATCCACATATATATAGACTGACAGTGCACCCGCGAGGTGTCCTGCTCCCTACCCATGATTGGCTAAGAGTCAGACTGCTCTTAGCCAATCAGAGGGCACTGTGAATGTCGACATGCTGACTGCATACTTATGTTATTTCAAATTTCCATAAACCTACAATAAAATAAAATAAATATTAGTAATGTATATAATAATAAAATACAGATGTGATGTTAATCTATAACTCCTGTAAATAATATTTCTATAAGCGGTGAGTTATTAGTAATCTCAGATTTATGTGCCTTACATTTGATATAGTGACAGAACTCCTTGATGACATCTAATAACCATATAGTTTACAGTATGGACTGCACTATCCCGTATTAATATACCTCATATATAATTTGGGTGTAGTGTCCCTTTAAATTGTTGGGGCAGAGGTCACATCGGTTTATAATGAGACAGTAAATGCGGATCTTGGGGATCTGTGTCCTTTTCGGTATGTAGTCAGGATGCCGGCGGTCGAAATGCCGACCGCCGGCTTCCAGACTGTCAAATCCCTGCATGGGACTAATGAAAGGCGTTGAATTCCCGACGCCTATCATTATCCACCCGACGAAAATCCTGACGCCTGGCATACTGAACGAAGGTAAGGACCTTTTAGCCGCGGTAGGAGCAATTAGGTTTAAGGACTCCCGGGGGGACTTAGGGTTAGGGACCCACCCGGGAGGGTATGGCTAGGGTAAGGGGGGCTTAGGATTAGGCACCCCCGGGGGAGGTTAGGGTTAGGCACCCCCCCGGGAGGGTTAGGTTTAGGGTGCGGGGAGGGGGGGGTAGGTTTAGGCACCCCCGGGGGAGGTTAGGGTTAGGCACCCCTCCGGGAGGGTCAGGTTCAGGGTTGCAGGGAGGGGGGGTTAGTTTTAGGCACCCCTGGGGGCGGTTAGAGTTAGGCACTAGGAGGGGGGTTAGGGTTAGGGGGGGAAAAGGAGTAGGGATAGCCTACTTACCTCTACTTACCTCTGTTGGGATCTTCGCCCATCGGGCTGCCGGCGTCGGGATTTCAACCTGACGTCCGGCAGTCTTACATACCGATTCCATCATTTTCTGTGCACAAATTTGACAGCATTTTTGTTGTCACATGAACTTAATAGTGAATAGAATAAAAAATACAGGTATAGACATTACATTATGCAATCAGGTTGCTAAATAACCTCTGTCTAATGAAAGGCATTGAGCATCCCGCAGCAAGAGATTAGCCTAGCTCCCAGCGCATCCTGCCAGCACTGGAAACCGCAGCAATTGGACGAAGCCACCGACAAATTCAGCACTGACCGGAAAATACACAGCGGCCAATTTGCTGATGTCTTTATAGGACGGAAAGCAGACAAAATATATGCAATAAAGAGGCTAAAAGAGGTAAATTATTATTACCACATTTGTTTGTACATTGCTGGGGCATTCTGTAGTGCTGTATAATTAGAGGTTACATCCGATGACAAAAGGGAACTGGCAGATTTGCATAGGGACATCCCTGTAGACAGGGAGACAGTCTGATGGAGAGTGGCAGAGAGTTACAGAGATGGACAGCCCTGGAGACAGGGAGAGAGCGTGACGGAGAGTGGCAGAGAGTTACAGAGGTGAGGGGCAGCCCTGGAGACAGGGAGACAGTCTGATGGAGAGTGGCAGAGAGTTACAGAGGTGAGGGACAGCCCTGGAGACAGGGAGAGAGCGTGACGGAGAGTGGCAGAGAGTTACAGAGGTGAGGGACAGCCCTGGAGACAGGGAGAGAGTGTGATGGAGAGTGGCAGAGAGTTACAGAGATGAGGGACAGCCCTGGAGACAGGGAGAGAGTGTGATGGAGAGTGGCAGAGAGTTACAGAGGTAAGGAACAGCCCTGGAGAGAGTGTGACGGAGAGAGTTACAGAGGTGAGAAACAGCCCGGGAGACAGGGAGAGAGACTGATGGTGAGTGGCAGAGAGTTACAGAGGTGAGGGACAGCCCTGGAGACAGGGAGAGAGTGTGATGGAGAGTGGCAGAGAGTTACAGAGGTGAGGGACAGCCCTGGAGACAGGGAGAGAGTGTGACGGAGAGTGGCAGAGAGTTACAGAGGTGAGGGGCAGCCCTGGAGACAGGGAGACAGTCTGATGGAGAGTGGCAGAGAGTTACAGAGGTAAGGAACAGCCCTGGAGAGAGTGTGACGGAGAGAGTTACAGAGGTGAGAAACAGCCCGGGAGACAGGGAGAGAGACTGATGGTGAGTGGCAGAGAGTTACAGAGGTGAGGGGCAGCCCTGGAGACAAGGAGAGAGTCTGATGGAGAGTGGCAGAGAGCTACAGAGGTGAGGGACAGCCCTGGAGACAGGGAGAGAGCGTGACGGAGAGTGGCAGAGAGTTACAGAGGTGAGGGACAGCCCTGGAGACAGGGAGAGAGTGTGATGGAGAGTGGCAGAGAGTTACAGAGATGAGGGACAGCCCTGGAGACAGGGAGAGAGTGTGATGGAGAGTGGCAGAGAGTTACAGAGGTGAGGGGCAGCCCTGGAGACAGGGAGAGAGTGTGACGGAGAGTGGCAGAGAGTTACAGAGGTGAGGGGCAGCCCTGGAGACAGGGAGACAGTCTGATGGTGAGTGGTAGAGAATTACAGAGATGAGGGACAGCCCTGGAGACAGGGAGAGAGTCTGATGGTGAGTGGCAGAGTTACAGAGGTGAGGAGCAGCCCTGAAGTCAGTCTGATGGTGAGTAGCAGAGAGTTACAGAGGTGAGGGGCAGCCCTGGAGACAGGGAGAGAGTGTGATGGAGAGTGTCAGAGAGTTAGAGAGAGAAGAGAATATGGTGTGTGTCATGTGTCAGTATATTACTCTTAGCACTGAGCAATATTTGTGCTTTCTCCTGCAGACGGAGGGTGAGCAGATGGACAGGTTACATTCCTTCTTCCACACAGAAGCACAAATAAGTTTTCGGTAAGAGCAGAAACAGAAACACCAAACATTACTCCTTTAGTAACCTGCAGGTGCTGAGGGAATCATGGCAGAGCCTGTACTCACTGATTCTGATGGATCTAGCCATCTTCTGCAGACTGTGCATGCACGAAAACAGCAAACACTGTCTGTGCATACACCGCACAAAGCGGCAAGAAGCTCAATACAGGCACATCACTATATAACAGGCACATCACTATATATACTGATGTTTGTATGGAGTGATATTATATCATTTATTTTATCATCGTATGCCTCAGGGTCTTTTCCTGCATCCAGCTGCGTTGTCCAAAGCAGCATCGGATAAGCTGCATACCATCGGACGGCCGACCCATGGGGTCCCACAACCGGCCACCGCAGTTTAGAGGAAGAGGCCAGGAAATCTCCGTCAGACGACGGAGATCCCGGCTTCTTCCCTCCCCTGCAATGGCGGCGACACGCCGCCCCGTCCCTGCCCACAAACGACAGCAGACTGTCAATCACTGCCAGTCTGTGAGCGAGTTAGCAGGACCCATTCTGTACAGTCACAGAATGGGTCCTGCGTCTGCGCAGATTCCCAAACATGGGGAATCTGCATTTAGCAGTGCACGCGGAATCAGGCCCTGTGTCTATAATAGCAGAAGCTTTGTGGCTGATCTCTTCCCGTTTATGTTTCAGCTGTAAGCACCACAATCTGCTGCCACTGTTGGGTTTCTGTCTGGAGAACAAGCACTTCTGCCTCATTAACCAGTTCATGAAGAACGGTTCTCTAGATTCTGCTCTACAGGAAGTAAGTTCAGTGTCTCCGGCTTTGTCATGGAGAAGAGAGAAAGATAACCGAGTGCTATTATTACCTTTGTCAGGTGATTACAAGTAATAAATAAAAGGCAGGAACATCTGGAAAGCTTTTCCTGTACTAAGAGAGGATGTTCCCGTCCACCAGGCCCATCTCTGGGTATGACAGCTCAGAGACTATTGTAAGGTGCCAGATCAGCAAAGCTCTTCCTGTAGCTCTTTTTGGAAAACATGGCCTGTAACCAGTGACGCTGCGATTTGCGGATGCGGCGTGATTGGATGATTCACAAATTTGACGAAACACTCTGTTCTCCATATTGCACCGATTCGGGGGCTGAAGGAATGAATCACTGGATCATTATGCTCGGCCTTTCTTGTAAGCGGCCGCTCGTTCGCTACGAGCGATGTTCGCACATCTGCGCATGCGTATGGGTTGTAATACGCATGCGCGAACCAGTCAGTGCGGTCAGAATTCGTGTGCTCGCAAAATAGCGAATGCCTGCTAATTTGAGTGACAGGATGAGGCGTTTGTGGGTGGTAACAGGGGAAGGTGCTTGAAAACGGGGAGTGGAGATCCGAACGCAGGCGTGCCAAACGGTCAAAACGGGCATTTTAAGGGTGAACATAATTAACAAAGCAGCGTCATCGACCACGTCACTTGGTTGTCTTTTAGCCTGAACTGCTCGCAGTGATTGTGGTAGGAAAATGCTACCACAAGAATAGCGAGCAGTTCATACGCCGTTCGATGTACTCGATTAATCTAATAAATAGCGGAGATGACGTATGATGCGAGCGGCCAGGGGGCGTTTTTTCAAAATAGCGAGCGCATGTTTCGTTCGCTCGTTCAGACATAGAGGCGTGAACAGACCGCAAAGAGCGAGCGCTCAATTTAAATATCCGGCCCCTTTTTCAGAACGTCCGTCCGCAAATAGCGTTCGGCTCTGAATCAGGCCCTGAATGACTAAATACAGATATTAGCAGGAATAGATTAGGTAATGCTGGAAAAAAAAAAGTTAATTGTAAATTTGAAGAATGAATACAAAGGAGCTGATCTTAGTCACATGTGGAAGTGGATGTAATTACGGGTGGGTATGATCAGTGATGTGGGGGTTTGGCCAGTGCCATGTGGGTGTGACAAGTTATGCGTTGGTGTGGCCAGTGCCTTGTGGGTATGGCCAGTGTCATGTGGGTGTGACTAGTTGTGTGGGTGTGGCCAGTGCCTTGCGTGTGTGATCAGTACCATGTGGGTGTGGCCAATGTCATGTGGGCATGTCCACACTCTACACTATCAGCTCCAATGTCTCCCTAAATATGTAAAGGTATAAAAATTGCATCATTTTGTGGGGAAGATACAAATGTAATACTTATGATTTATGACAACTGGAGGCTACTTATCATAATGCTGTCATGATTATGGGCCTATTTATATGAGGAGGCCTGGAGCTGGAGCTCCATCCGCTCCATTGTTAATCTGCCCGTGGGGGCGCCAATTGATTTCATGCCGGCAGCCACAACATCATTAGGATCTGCGCCAGCCCAATGCTAGGTGCAAGCGTTCCGTCAGAGACAGACTCATGCGGAGCTTTACATACACACCCACAACACTCCCATGGCACATCCATAATGCACAGTGGTAACGAGCCATCGCTTTGCCACCACCCAGTTCACGCCCCAAAACGCCCTATTTCACGGAAACACAGATCCGGCCAAGTTGCATCCGATTCTAATGGGAGAAAAAATGTGTAAAGTTGCTTCTGTGCACACATGGATGCACATACTCGCTGTTTGCATCCCTGAAGAGAGATCCGTGCAACTCAGAATCAGCGCCATACCGTGCACAGGTCCCGGTGGCACCTGCAGAGGCCACTTGCTTCATCTGACCACATTTACAAGTTTTTTAAGACAAGGATGAGTACAGATGGAGCACTGCCTATTCCCCTCTCACTGTGGTGCGTACACACTGTGCGATTAGGAAAGACAGTACGATTACAACATCGTAATCGTACAGTCGTTCCTGATCCCCTGTAGTGCCTACACTGAGCGATCAGTCATTCAGTGTAGGCACCCTCCATCATTCCTGAACATGCCAATCTGTCGTTATCGCCAGATTGACCCGCATGTTCAGGCGATGATAGATGTTGGAAACGACCAGCGGGAGCGCGCATCGCTGGTTATTTCCGACATTATAGTGCACTCTTTGTGCCCGATTGTACGATTACGATCTCATAATCGTGCAATCGCTCAGTAATATCGCCCAGTGTGTACGCACCATAAGGCGCACAGGAAGCCAGTGATGAGACGTAAAACGGCTGAGACACAGCCCAGAACCATCTTTGGCCGCTGCTGTCTGAGTACAACTAGATTTCCATAGTGCAGATGTTTACAGAACAAGACAGTGACACCTGGGGATTAGGAATTTGCGCAGGCCGAGGGCAGATGTGTGGAGTGAGGGCGCTCGGTGCACAGAGTGTAGCCCATGTAAGCGCACCGCTGAGCCTGTTTTTGCAGAGCAGTGATGAAAATAAAAAGATTTCATTTTACAGAGTGAGATTATTGTAACATAAGAGCAATACTCGCTGCGCGGCAACCATTTGTTATTTAACTCCGGTTCCCATCTCATACTTTAATGGGACCTATTTTGCAACTTTATGTTGCACTTTGTCCTCACAGATAGAAAGAAAAAAGTGTCACGTGTAATAGAAACAATCGCTTTCACGTCCTCGCAAAATGCGTCTCCCGAGCTCGGACAGTAGGTTTGGGACTTCACGCTGGGCAGCAGACCATCCAGCTGCAGTGGTGCAAAATGGCGCACTGTACGTTATTCTGCCATGTACTATGTTATATATTTTACAGGCTGGAACTGATACGCTGAGCTGGGCGAAGAGGCTGAGCATCGCTACAGGGCTCCTCCGAGCCGTCAGCCACTTGCACGAGTCCGGGATATTTCATGGGAACATTAGGAGGTGGGAGCACAAGTCAGACCATTTGCTAAATACAATTTCTCTCTTACTTCATATTAAAGTAACACTTTAACCGCAGGTACACGTATAACCCATTGTGTGACTTCCCTAACTCCAGTACATAGAAACACACAAGCATCCGCTTTGCTGGGTGTCATTTCTGTGTTCCTATGATACATTCTGGTTCCTCTTTCTTTTTCCCAGCAACTTTAAACCCTTTCAGTGCCAAATGATAGAGAATTTCATACATGTAAGTTTAAGCCTCATCCCTGTGAAATCCATCTCTACACTTAGGGGGTCACTAGGGGCACTTGCAACAGCTCCGATCCCCCAGCCCCTCTATGATGCTGAAGAATTGGATATGCATTTCCTATGGTTGAGCTAATCTAATGTAATCCATGACATAGGGGGATGCACAGCCTGGTTGGGGATCCCCTTAATTCATCTGGGAACCCCACTATTCATAAAAACTGGCATCATATGTGCGGTTCTTACATAGCAGCTGCAACATCTGATTGCCAGTTAGAGAGACAGAGGGGGATAAAGAATACAGGTGCGTACACACACAACGATGTTAGTAACCAACGATATAGTGAACGATTTTGGTTCAGATTTTCCCTTGAAAAAGTGAACGAAAATCGTTCACTAAAAATCGTTGGTTACTAAAATAATGAACGATTTTTTTAATCATGCATACAGTGAATGGAAATCGTTCATCATTCTGCACATGAACGATTTTCTGAACGAAAATAATTTGATGGACAGTCAGAATGCGCATGAACGATTATCGTTCAGCTTAAAAAGATGAACGATTTTATAAACAATTTAAAGATAACGACGTCGTTATAGTTAAATCGTTCAAAAAAATCGTTATGTGTGTACGCACCTTTAGGTATTAGTGGGTCTATTTACTAATCCTTGGATAGAGATAGAGTGAATGGAGAGAAAGAACCAGCCAATAAGCTCCTAACTGCCATGTCACAGGCTGCGTTTGAAAAATGATAGGTAGGAGCTGGTTGGTTGGTACTTCGGGCCTGATTCAAACCCGCTCGCGAGCGCATAGCCATAGGAACGCCTCCGTCTGGCAGCCACGCCCCCAGCACGCCAACCAAAGGGGGCGTGCTGTCAATCAACATCGACAGCACGCCCCCTTTTGTGTGAGACCCATAACGACGGCTACCCCGTCGTGCGCATGCGCACTAGGGCACCATCGACCCGCTTGCGAGCGTACAGCGCTCGCGAGCGGGTCTGAATGAGACCCTGAGTGCAGTATACTCCCAGCCATTTGTGAGTAGTCATTGTGCCTGGCCCTCAATAGTAATTAGCCTGAAACAGTGTGACAGCAAGGACATGACAATAGGACTAACATTGGACTCCCCCATTGTGGGTGCCTGATTTCATTATGAACCCCAACAATGTAGGGGAAGTAATGGGGGGCAGTGAGGGCGGGAGTTTAGAGGAATGCAGTCAGTACTACGCCCGCGCCCCCTAATACCAGAGTGAACCTCAGTATAACTATGACATCACAAGTATGACATGACATCACAAGACTCGTAGCTTATTCCTCATTCTCTTTTCCTTTCAGCTCCAACGTCTTGCTGGATGAGGATTTCTCCCCAAAGCTGGGACACTCTCGGCCTTGTCTGCGGACAGACAGATCAGCAAGTTACACCCAGAGGAAAACCTGCGAGTTGCAGAGGTACCAAACCTACCTGCCAGACAGCTTCCTGAGGAACGGCCAGCTGACCGCACAGACGGACATCTTCTCTTGTGGCGTAGTAAGTGACCGCACAGAGGGACATTTTCTCTTCTGGCGTAGTTAGTGACCGCACAGACGGACATCTTCTCTCCTGGCGTAGTAAGTGACAGCACAGACGGACATCTTCTCTTGTGGCGTAGTAAGTGACCGCACAGAGGGACATTTTCTCTTCTGGCGTAGTAAGTGACCGCACAGACGGACATCTTCTCTCCTGGCGTAGTAAGTGACCGCACAGACAGACATCTTCTCTTCTGGCGTAGTAAGTGACCGCACAGACGGACATCTTCTCTTCTGGCGTAGTAAGTGACCGCACAGAGGGACATCTTCTCTTCTGGCATAGTAAGTGACCGCACAGAGGGACATTTTCTCTTCTGGCGTAGTAAGTGACCGCACAGACGGACATTTTCTCTCCTGGCGTAGTAAGTGACCGCACAGACGGACATCTTCTCTTGTGGCGTAGTAAGTGACCGCACAGAGGGACATTTTCTCTTCTGGCGTAGTAAGTGACCGCACAGACGGACATCTTCTCTTCTGGCGTAGTAAGTGACCGCACAGACGGACATCTTCTCTTGTGGCGTAGTAAGTGACCGCACAGACGGACATCTTCTCTTCTGGCATAGTAAGTGACCGCACAGGGGGACATCTTCTCTTCTGGCGTAGTAAGTGACCGCACAGACGGACATCTCCTCTTCTGGCGTAGTAAGTGACCGCACAGGGGGACATCTTCTCTTCTGGCGTAGTAAGTGACCGCACAGACGGACATCTTCTCTTCTGGCGTAGTAAGTGACCGCACAGGGGGACATCTTCTCTTCTGGCGTAGTAAGTGACCGCACAGACGGACATCTTCTCTTGTGGCGTAGTAAGTGACCGCACAGAGGGACATCTTCTCTTCTGGCGTAGTAAGTGACCGCACAGACGGACATCTTCTCTTCTGGTGTAGTAAGTGACCGCACAGACGGACATCTTCTCTTCTGGAGTAGTAAGTGACCGCACAGACGGACATCTTCTCTTCTGGTGTAGTAAGTGACCGCACAGACGGACATTTTCTCTTCTGGAGTAGTAAGTGACCGCACAGACGGACATCTTCTCTCCTGGCGTAGTAAGTGACCGCACAGACAGACATCTTCTCTTCTGGGGTAGTAAGTGACCGCACAGAGGGACATCTTCTCTTCTGGCGTAGTAAGTGACCGCACAGACGGACATCTTCTCTTCTGGTGTAGTAAGTGACCGCACAGACGGACATCTTCTCTTCTGGAGTAGTAAGTGACCGCACAGACGGACATCTTCTCTTCTGGTGTAGTAAGTGACCGCACAGACGGACATCTTCTCTTCTGGAGTAGTAAGTGACCGCACAGACGGACATCTTCTCTCCTGGCGTAGTAAGTGACCGCACAGACAGACATCTTCTCTTCTGGGGTAGTAAGTGACCGCACAGACGGACATCTTCTCTTCTGGGGTATTAAGTGACCGCACAGACGGACATCTTCTCTTCTGGCGTAGTAAGTGACCGCACAGACAGACATCTCCTCTTCTGGCGTAGTAAGTGACCGTACAGACAGACATCTCCTCTTCTGGCGTAGTAAGTGACCGCACAGACAGACATCTCCTCTTCTGGCGTAGTAAGTGACCGCACAGACGGACATCTTCTCTTCTGGCGTAGTAAGTGACCGCACAGACGGACATCTTCTCTTCTGGCGTAGTAAGTGGCCGCACAGACGGACATCTTCTCTTCTGGCGTAGTAAGTGACCGCACAGACAAACATGTTCTCTTCTGGCGTAGTAAGTGACCGCACAGACGGACATCTTCTCTTGTGGCGTAGTAAGTGACCGCACAGACGGACATCTTCTCTTCTGGCGTAGTAAGTGACCGCACAGACGGACATCTTCTCTTCTGGCGTAGTAAGTGACCGCACAGACGGACATCTTCTCTTCTGGTGTAGTAAGTGACCGCACAGACGGACATCTTCTCTTCTGGAGTAGTAAGTGACCGCACAGACGGACATCTTCTCTCCTGGCGTAGTAAGTGACCGCACAGACAGACATCTTCTCTTCTGGGGTAGTAAGTGACCGCACAGACGGACATCTTCTCTTCTGGGGTATTAAGTGACCGCACAGACGGACATCTTCTCTTCTGGCGTAGTAAGTGACCGCACAGACAGACATCTCCTCTTCTGGCGTAGTAAGTGACCGTACAGACAGACATCTCCTCTTCTGGCGTAGTAAGTGACCGCACAGACAGACATCTCCTCTTCTGGCGTAGTAAGTGACCGCACAGACGGACATCTTCTCTTCTGGCGTAGTAAGTGACCGCACAGACGGACATCTTCTCTTCTGGCGTAGTAAGTGGCCGCACAGACGGACATCTTCTCTTCTGGCGTAGTAAGTGACCGCACAGACAAACATGTTCTCTTCTGGCGTAGTAAGTGACCGCACAGACGGACATCTTCTCTTGTGGCGTAGTAAGTGACCGCACAGACGGACATCTTCTCTTCTGGCGTAGTAAGTGACCGCACAGACGGACATCTTCTCTTCTGGCGTAGTAAGTGACCGCACAGACGGATATCTTCTCTTGTGGCGTAGTAAGTGACCGCACAGAGGGACATCTTCTCTTCTGGCGTAGTAAGTGACCGCACAGACGGACATCTTCTCTTCTGGCGTAGTAAGTGACCGCACAGACGGACATCTTCTCTTCTGGCGTAGTAAGTGACCGCACAGACGGACATCTTCTCTTCTGGCATAGTAAGTGACCGCACAGACGGACATCTTCTCTTGTGGCGTAGTAAGTGACCGCACAGACGGACATCTTCTCTTGTGGCGTAGTAAGTGACCGCACAGACGGACATCTCCTCTTCTGGCGTAGTAAGTGACCGCACAGACAGACATCTCCTCTTCTGGCGTAGTAAGTGACCGCACAGACAGACACCTCCTCTTCTGGCATAGTAAGTGACCGCACAGACGGACATCTTCTCTTGTGGCGTTATAAGTGACCGCACAGATGAACATCTTCTCTTCTGGCGTAGTAAGTGACCGCACAGACGGACATCTTCTCTTGTGGCGTAGTAAGTGACCGCACAGAGGGACATTTTCTCTTCTGGCGTAGTAAGTGACCGCACAGACAGACATCTCCTCTTCTGGGGTAGTAAGTGACCGCACAGACGGACATCTTCTCTTCTGGCGTAGTAAGTGACCGCACAGATGAACATCTTCTCTTCTGGCGTAGTAAGTGACCGCACAGACGGACATCTTCTCTTGTGGCGTAGTAAGTGACCGCACAGAGGGACATTTTCTCTTCTGGCGTAGTAAGTGACCGCACAGACAGACATCTCCTCTTCTGGGGTAGTAAGTGACCGCACAGACGGACATCTTCTCTTCTGGCGTAGTAAGTGACCGCACAGATGGACATCTTCTCTTCTGGCGTAGTAAGTGGCCGCACAGACGGACATCTTCTCTTCTGGCGTAGTAAGTGACCGCACAGACGGACATCTTCTCTTGTGGCGTAGTAAGTGACCGCACAGACGGACATCTTCTCTTCTGGCGTAGTAAGTTACCGCACAGAGGGACTTCTTCTCTTCTGGCGTAGTAAGTGACCGAACAGACGGACATCTTCTCTTCTGGCGTAGTAAGTGACCGCACAGACAGACATCTTCTCTTGTGGCGTAGTAAGTGACCGAACAGACGGACATCTTCTCTTCTGGCGTAGTAAGTGACCGCACAGACAGACATCTTCTCTTGTGGCGTAGTAAGTGACCGCACAGAGGGACATCTTCTCTTCTGGCGTAGTAAGTGACCGCACAGACGGACATCTTCTCTTGTGGCGTAGTAAGTGACCGCACAGAGGGACATTTTCTCTTCTGGCGTAGTAAGTGACCGCACAGACGGACATCTTCTCTTGTGGCGTAGTAAGTGACCGCACAGACGGACATCTCTTCTGGCGTAGTAAGTGACCGCACAGACGGACATCTTCTCTTCTGTCGTAGTAAGTGACCGCACAGACAGACATCTTCTCTTCTGTCGTAGTAAGTGACCGCACAGACGGACATCTTCTCTTCTGGCGTAGTAAGTGACCGCACAGACGGACATCTTCTCTTCTGGCGTAGTAAGTGACCGCACAGACGGACATCTTCTCTTCTGGCGTAGTAAGTGACCGCACAGACGGACATCTTCTCTTCTGGCGTAGTAAGTGACCGCACAGACGGACATCTTCTCTTCTGGCGTAGTAAGTGACCACACAGACGGACATCTTCTCTTCTGGCGTAGTAAGTGACCGCACAGACGGACATCTTCTCTTCTGGGGTAGTAAGTGACCGCACAGACGGACATCTTCTCTTCTGGGGTAGTAAGTGACCGCACAGAGGGACATCTTCTCTTCTGGCGTAGTAAGTGACCGCACAGAGGGACATCTTCTCTTCTGGCGTAGTAAGTGACCGCACAGACGGACATCTTCTCTTCTGGCGTAGTAAGTGACCGCACAGACGGACATCTTCTCTTGTGGCGTAGTAAGTGACCGCATAGAGGGACATCTTCTCTTCTGGCGTAGTAAGTGACCGCACAGACGGACATCTTCTCTCCTGGCGTAGTAAGTGACCGCACAGACGGACATCTTCTCTTCTGGGGTAGTAAGTGACCGCACAGAGGGACATCTTCTCTTCTGGCGTAGTAAGTGACCGCACAGATGGACATCTTCTCTTGTGGCGTAGTAAGTGACCGCACAGAGGGACATCTTCTCTTCTGGCGTAGTAAGTGACCGCACAGACGGACATCTTCTCTTCTGGCGTAGTAAGTGACCGCACATACGGACATCTTCTCTTCTGGGGTAGTAAGTGACCGCACAGAGGGACATCTTCTCTTCTGGGGTAGTAAGTGACCGCACAGAGGGACATCTTCTCTTCTGGTGTAGTAAGTGACCGTACAGACTGACATCTTCTCTTCTGGGGTAGTAAGTGACCGCACAGAGGGACATCTTCTCTTCTGGCGTAGTAAGTGACCGCACAGAGGGACATCTTCTCTTCTGGGGTAGTAAGTGACCGCACAGACGGACATCTTCTCTTCTGGGGTAGTAAGTGACCGCACAGAGGGACATCTTCTCTTGTGGCGTAGTAAGTGGCCGCACAGACGGACATCTTCTCTTCTGGAGTAGTAAGTGGCCGCACAGACGGACATCTTCTCTTCTGGAGTAGTAAGTGACCGCACAGACGGACATCTTCTCTTCTGCGTAGTAAGTGACCGCACAGACGGACATCTTCTCTTCTGGCGTAGTAAGTGACCGCACAGACGGACATCTTCTCTTGTGGCGTAGTAAGTGACCGCATAGAGGGACATCTTCTCTTCTGGCGTAGTAAGTGACCGCACAGACGGACATCTTCTCTCCTGGCGTAGTAAGTGACCGCACAGACGGACATCTTCTCTTCTGGGGTAGTAAGTGACCGCACAGAGGGACATCTTCTCTTCTGGCGTAGTAAGTGACCGCACAGATGGACATCTTCTCTTGTGGCGTAGTAAGTGACCGCACAGAGGGACATCTTCTCTTCTGGCGTAGTAAGTGACCGCACAGACGGACATCTTCTCTTCTGGCGTAGTAAGTGACCGCACATACGGACATCTTCTCTTCTGGGGTAGTAAGTGACCGCACAGAGGGACATCTTCTCTTCTGGGGTAGTAAGTGACCGCACAGAGGGACATCTTCTCTTCTGGTGTAGTAAGTGACCGTACAGACTGACATCTTCTCTTCTGGGGTAGTAAGTGACCGCACAGAGGGACATCTTCTCTTCTGGCGTAGTAAGTGACCGCACAGAGGGACATCTTCTCTTCTGGGGTAGTAAGTGACCGCACAGACGGACATCTTCTCTTCTGGGGTAGTAAGTGACCGCACAGAGGGACATCTTCTCTTGTGGCGTAGTAAGTGGCCGCACAGACGGACATCTTCTCTTCTGGAGTAGTAAGTGGCCGCACAGACGGACATCTTCTCTTCTGGAGTAGTAAGTGGCCGCACAGACGGACATCTTCTCTTCTGGAGTAGTAAGTGACCGCACAGACGGACATCTTCTCTTCTGCGTAGTAAGTGACCGCACAGACGGACATCTTCTCTTCTGGCGTAGTAAGTGGCCGCACAGACGGACATCTTCTCTTCTGGCGTAGTAAGTGACCGCACAGACGGACATCTTCTCTTGTGGCGTAGTAAGTGACCGCACAGACGGACATCTTCTCTTGTGGCGTAGTAAGTGACCGCACAGAGGGACATTTTCTCTTCTGGAGTAGTAAGTGACCGCACAGACAGACATCTTCTCTTCTGGCGTAGTAGTGACCGCACAGACGGACATCTTCTCTTCTGGCGTAGTAAGTGACCGCACAGACGGACATCTTCTCTTCTGGTGTAGTACGTGACCGCACAGACGGACATCTTCTCTTCTGGCGTAGTGAGGAGGGAAAACAAGGTTTCATTACAAAATACAGGAGTGTGTCAGAGATCGACACAAACACAGCAGTAGGGAGTAATGACAGTGTGTCCATCGCTTATACACAGTGGAGGCAGCCATTTTACAGACTGAACTACCATTTTATTCCCTTCTGCTGTATTCATGACCTGATGGAATGGGCGAGGTTGAAGTCTCTGCATACTTGCGGACAGCTTGTTTTATTTTTTGATCCAAATCAGTGATTTTGTGAAAGAGCCTTTCACAGATATATGGCAGTGGGCAGTTAGCACTTTCCAATTTTTTTTTTTAGATATAATTATTTTTAGAGCCACATGCGCTTCCATTTCTGTCATACAATGGAAACATGTCTGTAACATCCTCCTGTAACTCCTGACCTGTTTTTAGGTTCTAGCAGAAATTATGACCGGGATGAAACCCTGTGACAAGAGCAGAGACCCATTTTACCTGGTAATAATAGCGGTCGCAGCCTCCATGGTTATGTATGAAGATATCTTTCCTGCACATAGAACCTGATCCCAGGTTGTCTCTTATATGTAGAAAGATCTGGTTTTCCTGGAGATGGAGCAGGCGAAGATGGGGGTGGAGTCCAAATGCAACAAGATGGAGTCTGCAGAGATGGTTTGTGCAAAGGAAATTAGCATGAAATATGTGGATACAAAGCCTTGGAAACTGCAGACAGACGCTGCGTTTTATCTGGCTTCTGCAGTCTGCTTGTGTCTGACGAAAAAGAAGGTTCTGTTATCAGAGGTAACACAGCTTATGCATATGTACGTCAATGTGCTTTGGCTAAAATCTAAAACATCTCTCAGCAATTGGCTGCATCTGCAAACATCATGGAAAAATGTCTTCCCTTGGTAGTGGACAGTAGGGGGCGCTGCTGGTGTTGTACAAACTAAGGGGTCAATCCAGTTAGGTGCGAGTTGGGTCCTGTGAGCCGTTCTCATGGCAAACTCGCAATGCAAATTTCATTTGTAATCCAATTCCAAATTCGCATTCATTTTTTAGAGGAAATTTACATTTTGTTTGTGCACATACCAGTGAGGTGAAAAGGTGGGGAATAATTTTATTTTAAGGTAAAAATGTCAGGATACAGTGCAGAACATCTGGTATACCCCTCCCAATGAATAATCACACACTTGGAGGGATTTAAATAGAATTATTTTGCCAATAAAGATGTGTCAGTTTTCAGGTGAATTTCTCTAAAAAGCTCAGTAATGGGTTAAGTGATGTGGGACAGGTACGTGGAGGTGTAATGATGAGAGACAGGTATGGTGAGGTGTAAATGATGTAGGACAGGTATGGTGAGGTGTAAATGATGTAGGACAGGTATGTGGAGGTGTAAATGATGTGGGACAGGTATGTGGAGGTGTAAATGATGTGGGACAGGTATGTGGAGGTGTAAATGATGGGCCACAGGTATGTGGAGGTGTAGATGATGGGGCACAGGTATGTGGAGGTGTAGATGATGGGGCACAGGTATGTGGAGGTGTAAATGATGTAGGACAGGATGTGGAGGTGTAAATGATGTAGGACAGGTATGTGGAGGTGTAATGATGAGGGACAGGTATGGTGAGGTGTAAATTATGTAGGACAGGTATGGTGAGGTGTAAATGAGGAATCGGTATGTAATACCGTCGGCCGCATGGCAGGCAGTTTGAATCCCGGCAGCGTCAGGCCGACAGAGGAAGAGATCCCAGCAGCGGCAGCCCGACAGAGCTGGAAATACCGATCGTCCCCAGGTAAGTACTAACTAACCTACCCCCCTAACCTCCCCCCCAAATGCTTAACCCTAACCCCCCCCCCTCCCCCGCGGCTGTCTGCTCGCGGCGCCCGGCATCCCTTCGATCGGGATGCCGGTCTCCCGGCGTCGGTAAAATAACCGGCGTCTACATCTAGACGCCGGTCATTTCACCCTCACCGGGATATGACAGTCGGGAAGCCGGCTGTCGGTATAATGTCAGCCGGCTTCCCGATTGCATACCGTAAGGTATGTGGAGGTGTAAATGATGGGGCACAGGTATGCGGAGGTGTAAATGATGTGGGACAGGTATGCGGAGGTGTAAATGATGTGGGACAGGTATGTGAAGATGTAATGATGTGGGACAGGTATGTGGAGATGTAATGATGTGGGACAGGTATGTGGAGGTGTAAATGATGTGGGACAGGTATGTGGAGGTGTAAATGATGTGGGACAGGTATGTGGAGGTGTAAATGATGTGGGACAGGTATGCGGAGGTGTAAATGATGTGGGACAGGTATGTGAAGATGTAATGATGTGGGACAGGTATGCAGAGGTGTAAATGATGTGGGACAGGTATGCGGAGGTGTAAATGATGTGGGACAGGTATGCGGAGGTGTAAATGATGTGGGACAGGTATGCGGAGGTGTAAATGATGTGGGACAGGTATGCGGAGGTGTAAATGATGTGGGACAGGTAAGTGGAGATATAATGATGTGGGACAGGTATGTGGAGGACAGGTATGCGGAGGTGTAAATGATGTGGGACAGGTATGTGGAGGTGTAAATGATGTGGGACAGGTATGCGGAGGTGTAAATGATGTGGGACAGGTATGCGGAGGTATAAATGATGTGGGACAGGTAAGTGGAGATATAATGATGTGGGACAGGTATATGGAGGTGTAAATTATGGGACACAGGTATGTGGAGGTGTAAATGATGTACAGTAGGACAGGTATGTGGAGGTGTAAATGATGTACAGTAGGACAGGTATGTGGAGGTGTAAATAATGGGGCACAGGTATGTGGAGGTGTAAATGATGGGGCACAGGTATGTGGAGGTGTAAATGATGTACAGTAGGACAGGTATGTGGAGGTGTAAATGATGTACAGTAGGACAGGTATGTGGAGGTGTAAATGATGGGGCACAGGTATGTGGAGGTGTAAATGATGGGGCACAGGTATGTGGTTGTGTAAATGATGGGGCACAGGTATGTGGAGGTGTAGATGATGTACAGTAGGACAGGTATGTGGAGGTGTAAATGATGTAGGACAGGTATGTGGAGGTGTAAATGATGTAGGACAGGTATGTAGAGGTGTAAATGATGTGGGACAGGTGTGTGGAGGTGTAATTGATGTGGGACAGGTAAGTGGAGATATAATGATGTGGGACAGGTATATGTGTAAATTATGGGACACAGGTATGTGGAGGTGTAAATGATTTACAGTAGGACAGGTATGTGGAGGTGTAAATGATGTACAGTAGGACAGGTATGTGGAGGTGTAAATGATGGGGCACAGGTATGTGGAGGTGTAAATGATGGGGCACAGGTATGTGGAGGTGTAAATGATGTACAGTAAGACAGGTATGTGGAGGTGTAAATGATGGGGCACAGGTATGTGGAGGTGTAAATGATGGGGCACAGGTATGTGGAGGTGTAAATGATGGGGCACAGGTATGTGGTTGTGTAAATGATGGGGCACAGGTATGTGGAGGTGTAGATGATGTACATTAGGACAGGTATGTGGAGGTGTAAATGATGGGGCACAGGTATGTGGAGGTGTAAATGATAGGGCACAGGTATGTGGAGGTGTAAATTATGTGGGACAGGTATGTGGAGGTGTAGATGATGTACAGTAGGACAGGTATGTGGAGGTGTAAATGATGTGGGACAGGTGTGTGGAGGTGTAAATGATGTGGGACAGGTATGTGGAGGTGTAGATGATGTACAGTAGGACAGGTATGTGGAGGTGTAAATGATGTAGGACAGGTATGTGGAGGTGTAAATGATGGGGCACAGGTATGTGGAGGAGTAAATGATGGGGCACAGGTATGTGGAGGTGTAAATGATGTGGGACAGGTATGTGGAGGTGTAAATGATGTGGGACAGGTGTGTGGAGGTGTAAATGATGTGGGACAGGTATGTGGAGGTGTAAATGCTGGGGCACACGTATGTGGAGGTGTAGATGATGGGGCACAGGTGTGTGGAGGTGTAAATGATGTGGGACAGGTATGTGGAGGTGTAAATGATGGGGCACACGTATGTGGAGGTGTAGATGATGGGGCACAGGTATGTGGAGGTGTAAATGATGTGGGACAGGTATGTGGAGGTGTAAATGATGTGGGACAGGTATGTGGAGGTGTAAATGATGTAGGACAGGTATGTATTGTATTTATGGAGAGGGCATTTTGAACTTGCAGATGAGAGGTAAAAGTTTTAATTTCAACTGTTAAAAAACTTAAAAATTACTATACAAACAGTTTTTGTACCCCAAAATGCTGGACTGTAACCTTTTACCGTGCAACGTTCCACAAGTGGAACATCGGCTCTGTGAAGCTGTAACTGTTTAAATATTTGTTTAAGCCGCTGGACATGTGAAATATGTTATGTAGAAGGCATGTTGTAACATATAGTGAAGTACTATTGAATAATGTTGTATACTTTTCAATCTGCTGCTTGTTGACATCTCATAAAAAAGTGCATATAGTAGCATTTGCTTTTAGCGCTGTGCGTGTGGTATCCAAATTGGTGCCCCATGCCTGTGATAGTTATTTTGTGTAGCGTTTGTCACACATTTGTTTGCACTAAACATTTGTATATTACTTATTATTCCACCTGTGTATCTTTGAATGCCAATGTCCAACATGTGGACCGTTGGCGGTTCAGAGTTTTTCTACTGTTGAAAATTTTTTTGGGTGGAATCTGTTTTTTAAATGGGCTAAATATGGTCGGAGTTGCTGCATGGGGATTGCATTGTCATTCAGTAGGCTCAATGGGGGCCCGGAGCCATATTCGTCGTGAAGTTGGCACTGTTGCCTAGAAAGATAAACTCTATGTTTTGCAAAACAGAAAAGGTGTCCCGACTGCTCCAGTAAGCATGGACGTTTCCAGATTATCCAGCGACCATTAGATGTCATCTACCACACAGGGGTAGATGTCGTGTTTGCCAGAAAACACTAAAGGTGCGTACACACACAACGATGTTAGTAACCAACGATTTTAGTGAACGATTTTCGTTCAGATTTTCCCTTTGAAAGGTGAACGAAAATCGTTCACTAAAAATCGTTGGTTACTAAAATAATGAACGATTTTCAAAAACGATGAACGATATTTTAATCATGCATACAGTGAGTGGAAATCGTTCAGCATTTATTGTTCATTCTGCACAACATGAACGATTTTCTGAACGAAAATCATTTGTTGGACAGTCAGAATGGACGATGAACTACAAACGTGAACGCGCATGAACGATTATCGTTCATCGTTCAGCTTACAAAGATTTTACAAACGATTTAACGATAACGACATCGTTATCGTTAAACCGTTCAAAAAAATCGTTATGTGTGTACGCACCTTAAGGAATGGAGTGAATTTTGCGGTAAATGTTTGCATGAAAAATTATTTCAAGCCTTTCACGAAAATCTAAGCGACACTGATTCGTTGTGTTGTGTTGTTACTGGGAACTAGTGACATCACTGATTCCTTAAGATTAATACTTTTTTATTTCTCAATGCCAGGTCTTACTCATGATGGAGAAAGCGGAGGATGCCTTCAAAACGCCCGTTGAAGAGCCCCAGGTGGAGATAACCAGCGTGAACATTCCAGAGGAAAGTGATGAGTCCTTGTCTCTGGGCTATGCAGAAGGTGAGGCCGTAGCGCAGCCCAGCAGCTCCTCTAGCGCCCACCGCCCACGGGACTGCGTGTCGATTCCAGGGACAAAACATTGCCCAGCAGCCAATGAGGTGTCCAAGAGGAGACCATGCGAACTAGACGAGTCTGGTGACTACCTGATGTCCCCGGGGGGTATTTGGTACGATCAAGGAATCGGGCCAACGTCATCTCAGCCATCATCTACTGGTCATCAAGCAGACTTGTACATCGCGCCCCCCCATTGGCCAGTGCAGAACACTGCCTGCGAGTGTCCTAAGACGTCACCTACAGGTAAGTACAAGGGATGTGTGTAACATCTAGTATTCTCTAACTGTGAACAATGAACCTGTCAGCGGCAGCAGCCTATGTTTCCCCAGCCCAGCACCCGCGGCTTTCTGCTGGGCTACGGTGGGACTAGGGAGGCTGCTGCCGTTGACCAGCAGCAGCAGTCTCCTCTTGCTCTGTGGGTGAAGGGGGGGTGATCACACTGCTGCTCAATATAAAAATAAAAATTGTTTGTAATGCTTTAGGTATCACAGGGCTCGACAAATCCCGGGCGCCAGGTCGCCATAGCGACTAAGATTTTAGTCCTGGCGACCAGGATTTCCAAGCCCCCCTCCCGCAGGGAATCTCCTGCCGGGTGCCCGCTGAAATGTTACTGGTGGACACCCGACTCCCCCTACGGGCATTATGGGAGAGACGTCATGACGTCTCTCCCATAGTTCCGAAGAGCGGCAGCGGATGCAGGATCGTGGCCTAAGGTAAGTATTCTGTTGTTTTTTTTTTGTGCGTGCGGCATACTTAGAGGGGGTTTAGTACTGGGGGCACTATTAGAGGGGGCTTAGTGCTGGGGGCACTATTAGAGGGGGCTTAGTACTGGGGGCACTATTAGATGGGGGTTTAGTACTGAGGGCACTATTAGAGGGGGCTTAGTACTGGGGGCACTATTAGATGGGGCTTAGTACTGGGGGCTCTATTAGAGGGGGCTTAGTACTGGGGGCTCTATTAGATGGGGGTTTAGTACTGAGGGCACTATTAGAGGGGGCTTAGTGCTGGGGGCACTATTAGAGGGGGCTTAGTACTGGGGGCACTATTAGATGGGGGTTTAGTACTGGGGGCACTATTAGAGGGGGCTTAGTGCTGGGGGCACTATTAGAGGGGGGTTTAGTACTGAGGGCACTATTAGAGGGGGCTTAGTACTGGGGGCACTATTAGATGGGGCTTAGTACTGGGGGCTCTATTAGAGGGGGCTTAGTACTGGGGGCTCTATTAGATGGGGGTTTAGTACTGAGGGCACTATTAGAGGGGGCTTAGTGCTGGGGGCACTATTAGAGGGGGCTTAGTACTGGGGGCACTATTAGATGGGGGTTTAGTACTGAGGGCACTATTAGAGGGGGCTTAGTGCTGGGGGCACTATTAGAGGGGGCTTAGTGCTGGGGGCACTATTAGAGGGGGCTTAGTACTGGGGGCACTATTAGATGGGGGTTTAGTACTGGGGGCACTATTAGAGGGGGCTTAGTGCTGGGGGCACTATTAGAGGGGGCTTAGTACTGGGGGCACTATTAGAGGAAGTGCTCCCATCACTTCCCCCCTCCCCGGGTTTGCCCCTGGCTGAGGGGTACACGGCAGTAAATACTATATATATTTTTTTAATTTTGTATGGAGCTGTAGCCACACCTCCTTGCATTAGGCCGCGTCCCCGAGTACCAGGGCCCGGCACAGCGCTCTTCAGCCATATGTGCGGGTAGTGGATATACTGCAATCGGCTAAGTTCTACTACAATAGACCTATTTTGTGTCCAATATTACACGGTGAGGAATAGATTTTATGATCTGTGTGTTCCGGTATGATAGTAATTCATGGTTTTGTCTCGCAGAAAGCGGGGATCCATCTTGGGGAATAAAAGTGAACAAACCTAAAATGAAGTTGATGGAAGACCTTGAGCTGTACGAGGAGGCGAAGGTGGACAGCTCTGTTTTCTTTGCTCAAGATTAAAGTATACCGGCCATAAATACACAACGCGGCTCGCCATTTTGTGGGAGGAATCACAAATAGGAGATTCTGCAACGGGTTTGATGAAGCACTTCGTACATTCGCCTGATTTGGATTAAAGACTAATCTAAGCTAAAGTCGAGAAAGTCAGTCCTGTTCAGCCATGTTCAGGCGGCTCGCACATCATTGAACTAAAAACGATATTGTGCATTAATGTCTAACGTTGGGCTTTATTCAGAGAGGGAAGCTACTGCCGCCGTTGCTGCATCTGTGGACGCAGTGGATGTGTGAAAATATGCAAATGTTGCCGATGCCGGGATTTGTATAGAGACACCCACCGGTGATTTTGCATATTCAAGCGTCTGTGTACAAAGTCACAGGATTGGCTGCAGATCCTTCAGTAATCGGCCTTCTGAGTAATCCTATGGTCGCGAAGAATGGCAGCGGGAACTGAGACGCTGGAGCCATGTTTTCCGTGTATGGGATCACAACATGCCATGTAAATGGTTGCGATATGCCTGCGTTTTTGCTTCCACTCCCGCAAATGCTCCCTGTCAATTACTGCGGGAAAAGTCGATGCGACCGCCGACGGTAATGTACCTTGAAACATGTGCAGTGTGACTCAGACGCATGCACCTTTTACCGATAATCGCTCAATATCGGTATTGCGTCCATCTCTGTATCAGACCCTTTGAACCTGGTAGAGTTTTATGCTCAATATAAAAATCTTTTGTAATGCTTTATGTATCATATACAAAGTGTTAACAAAAATAACCAAAAACAAACACACTAATTTTGACCAAACGGTGATCCTTGATCGCAAGCCACCAACTTCAAACCACAGATTCGAATTGGGATCTATTGACAGGGAACATTCTTTGCGGTCATCAAATTAGATTGGATTATGAACCAGTTCTACGTTTTGATACTCTCTAGTCATGAAATGCAGTCTATCCACTCCGTAGGAGCTCGTTCTGCAGTGCTGTCCCGCGTTCCTAGGAATCCAACCACTCACAAAATGGCAACTTCCATTGTGTGTAGGTCATATACCTTAAGACCCTGACATTTTCTGGGAGACTACCTCGGCAGAGACTACCTCTAAGGATCAGCCAAGTAATAATATACTCATCAATCCTGAGGAAATCTCTACATGTAACAGAACCATGGACAATGGGACAGGCTCAGCAATCAGTGAGCTTTCCCCGGCTGCCTCCGCAGTACTGATATTAGCTTTTGGACTTTGAACAATTAACTTTTTTTTTTTCTACTCTATATTGGTTTTATAAATCATAAAAAAGAAATTAAAGTACAACATGTGCAAAACTGTCCTTTATCTAAATTACTATTTTGTAAAAGTAACCAGGCTTCACTCATCACCCGTCTATACCCCAGTGCAGTGGTTCCCAAACTTTTTTGAATCACGGCGCCCTAGGGTATCACCTTTTTTACCATGGCAATCCCTAGGCCAAAAAAATTCTTATTGAGAAATTTAGCAAAAATTGTTCAAGTAAGTGAATTGTGCTGACCTGTCATTCTTTGTGGTGGTGGACAGGGTTGTGCTCTGGTTGTCCACATATCTTATGATTGGTGCCACCAACACTGATTTTCCTATCACATTGACCATAAATATTTAATTTTGTTCTGGACCACCAACTTGAGGCAAGTACCCTGAGGCACCCCAGGGTGCCACGGCACCCAGTTTGGGAACCACTGTCCCCTAGTGGATGAAAGAGAAATATCACTTAACTGATGATTAATTGATGGATATTATTTTAGTTAACACATGATTTGGATAGTTGGTAAAATTTAGCAAAAAAAATATTATCACCATCAAAAATGACCTTTTGACAAATAAAAACTAGCGAGGTTATGGCCTATATCTAGTGCAGTGTTTCCGAAACCCGGCCCTCGTAGCCCACTCACAATCCAGATATTAGGGATATCCCTGCTTTAGCATAGGTGGGTACATCAAACTGACTGAGGTAATAGTGAAGCCTCCTGTGCTCATCCTTGGATATACTTAGTACTTGGACTGTGAGTGGGCCAAGAGGACAGAGTTTGGGAACTACTTTTCTAGTGAGGTCCTCAGTCAGTTTGATTTATCCACCTGTGCTGAAGCAGGGATATCCCTAATGTCTGGGCCATGAGGACTGGGTTTGGGAAACTAGCTGAGGTCACCCCATCTGCCCTCACTATAGCCCTTCACTGTCAGGTCGCAACGTACTTTGTACTTGTCCCCCTATTGGGGAGTCCGACTTATTATTATTTATATGTCCGGATATACATAGTTACATAAACCATAGCTTAATACTACCGCATAATAACACAAGAACAAATTACAGGAGACACAAGGATAAGTAGTAGAACATCATACAGGCATAACTTACAGAAGGCAATAAAGAGGATATCAGAGGGTACGGTGGTGTAGGTATCAAGGGGGAAGAGAGGGGAGGAAGGAAACAAGAGTAATGCCGGGTACACATTAGACGATGTGTACCCAGCACACGCATGATGCGATAAATTACATATCGTGCGGTCGTTTTGACACTGCATGATCTGGTGAACGACCTCACCAGCCGCCTCCACAAGCATGGGGGTCGTTCATCAAATTGACAGATTGAGCAGCATGTAGGCGATGAACGACCCTGCCGGGTGGGCGCATGGTCGCTTATACTGGGTACACACTTGCCGATGTGGACGATATCTCGCCGATCCGCCGGCATATCGTCTAGTGCAGTGGTCTCCAACCTGTAGCTCGCGGCCTTAATTTTGGTAGCTCACCCAGCTGCAGTACTGCCGAGTCAACTAGGAGGAAGTGACCTCTGACGTGTGCTCCCCCTGTGGCATTGACGCCATGGGTGGAGCTACAGAGAAGGACGTCAGGTGATTTCCGCAGCCTCTACTGCAATCACCCGACGTGCTTCCACCCACGGCGTCTACACTACGGCGGAGCGAGTGACTCCCGCCCAGCCCTGACGAAAAATCACACAGCAGCCCTGCCTATATCTTTCCCTCCTCTACTGCACGTACCTCCTTGGAGCCGGTAATTAACAGTGCATTTTTATTTTCTATGAAACATTTTTTTTTTTTTAATTTTCATTACATTACCTTTGTTCGGTCTAGTGTGTACCCAGCTTAAGAGCTTCCTTACTAAAGAGTGGTTGGAGTGGAGGTACGGGGGGTGGGGGGAGGCTACATAAAGCTGGTATGAAGATGGGCAGAGGGGCGAATGGAGATCGTGCAGCAGTCCAATGGGCTTTAGTGAAAATATTATAATTATAAACAAGAGTATTTAGAAAAGTGGATTCAGTTTAAACAAAATAAGACATTAATACATTATCTCAAAATAAAATACTAACAGGAAATTGGTGGAAAAGACTCAGTCATGGGGACACCAACGTGTTGTAAATCTTTCACCGGTAACAGTAATGATAGGGGAATTGGAAGTAGCACTTTTACAGCAGCCCTGGATGATGGTTATAGTAGTTATGGTGCATAATAAACAAAGTGTAAGTGGGACATGGACTGTAAGGGGTAGATTTACTAAAGCTTCTACAACAGACAATGGGGGAGATGTAAGACGCTCAGAAACGGTATCAGCGCACGTTATGTGCGCTGATGCCGCTTTTACCCGATATATACCACTTCTACCCGATGTATGATTGGGGGTTTGGCGGTAAATGACAGGGGCGCTATGTGCTCCTGTCATTATCGGCGCTGCTAGCTACAAGATAGCAGCGCCGAACGGCAGGGCTATGTATGATGAACGGTCAGATCGTCTAACCATTCGGCCTGCTGTAGCTATTGACAGCTACAGCCTGGCGCTGTCCTATTCCCACAGCAGGGACAGCGCTGTCCCTGCCGGCTCCAGGCTGCAAGATCCCGCGCATGCTCAGTGGAGCCAGCTGGGACTGAGACACAGCGCATCAACACTAGGTTGGGGCTGGGGTCTCTCTCTTGCGGGGAGCGCCGGAGGGGGGAGTTAACGCATCCTGCTTCGCCTCGGTAAAGAGGCAAAACAGGAAGCATTATAGCGGCACATTAAGTGCCGCTATAATACATCTACCCCAATTAGTGGTTTTGCCCAGAGCAACCAGATTGTGTCTATCACTTTCTAGAATGTACAAGAGAAATGATAGACAGAATCTGATCGGTTGCTATGGGGTACAATACAACTTGTCTGTTTTAGAGCCTTTAGTAAATCTACCCCTAAGACTCCTATAAAACTACCTCCTCAAAATTTCAGTGACTTGTCCCCAGTGACAGAGCATCTGCCCCAGGGTACAGCTTCAGGGTGACAGAGCACCCACCCCTGGGTGCAGGCTCAGAATGACAGAGCACCCTCCCCAGGCCTGAGGGTGGCAGAACTCAAGCTCCCAGGTACAGCCTCAGAATGACAGAGCCCAAGCCCCAGGATACAGCCTTAGGGTGACAGAGCACCTAACCCAGGGTGACGAGAGCTCCTGCTGTTGGGTACAGCCTCAGAGTGACCGATTACCCGCCCACGGGTACGACCTCAGGGTGACAGAGCTCAGGCTCCCATGTATGGCAGCAGAACACCCAACACCAGGTACAGTCTCATGGTGACAGAGCCCCCACCTCCATTGTACAGCTAAGGGTGACAGAGCTCCTGTCCCTGGGCACAACCTCAGGGTGACAGGGCCCCTGCTTCTGGGAATGGTCTCAAGGTGACAGAGCCCCTTACCCCAGACACAGCCTCAGGGTGACAGAGCACCAGCCGTACAACCTTGGGGCGACAGGTTCCATGCTCCTGGCCGCATGGTCTCAGGGTGAAAAAGTACCCGCTTCAAAGTACGGCCTCAGGGTGGCAGAGCCCAGGCCACCGGGTACAGCCTCAGGGTGACAGAGCACTTGCCAAGGCCACAGTCTCAGGGTGACTGGGCACCCACCCCCAGGTACAGCCTCAGGGTGACAGAGCTCCTGCCCCTGGGCACGATCTCAGGGTGACAGAGCACCCGTTCCCCAGTATGACATCAGGTGACAGAGCCCAGGCCACCGGGTACAGCCTAAGAATGAGAGAGCACCTGTAATGGGCACAGCAATATTGTGTCATAGGTCATGCACAGGGCCCATTCTCAGTGACAGAGCACCTGCTCCAAGGTGCAGCCTCAGGGTGACAGAGCCCAGGCCCCAGCAACCTCAGGGTGACAGAGCCCAGGCCCCAGCAACCTCAGGGTGACAGAGCCCAGGCCCCAGCAACCTCAGGGTGACAGAGCCCAGGCCCCAGCAGTCCCCTCACAAAGCTGGTGAGTCTCACTGACTGGGGCCTGATTCACTACGGATCGCAACTGCATATGAAATTGCGATTACGTTGCGCACGCAGTTCAACTGTGATAGTATGCTAATCCATTGCGATCGCTATCCCGTCGCAGCACTACACAAGGACGCCCACTTTACTGCAAAACTGAGAAACCACCGGTAACATGGAGTACCATCGCAGCCTCACCGCACGCTCTGACCTTACTCTGGAATTGCTAACTTCCACGCACGCTATAAGGCCTCAGGGTGCGTAGGGCATCGCAGTGGATAATTTATGCACGCCCCCTGCAACGGCGTCCGAACGCACTGGCACGCCTGCGTTTCTCCGACCTCCCCCCTCGCCCACAAACGCCACTTCCTGTCAATCACTCTGTGTAGTCACTGCGATTGCAGTCCCGATGGCATCGGCCGGTTCGCGCACTGCGATGCATAGGCACGCACAGAACGCAACAATCAGCTGCTTGCGTGCGTAGTCGCAGTTGTGTACGGTAGCGAATCAGGCCCTGAGTATGTAAGCTGCCCCAACACTGGTTCTTCTGTGTGTGTGTGTGTGACACAGTGACAAGGAGTCAGGGTCAGGGCCGGCCTCTGGCAACAGTCACTGACTGACTCCACCCTACGTGAACAACAGCCCGCAGCAGCGTCTTCTTCACCACCGGCGTCACTGCTGCCGCTGGCCACGTTGTGTTACAGAGCGCGCGGTCTCCCGGTGACCAATAGGAGGTTGAGGCCGCCGTGTGGAGTCTCCAGGCGTCCAGTCAGAGCCCGGCACAGGGGAGGTCCCAATCTGGGATTCAGCCAATCAGAGAGGGGAGGTCCGAGCTCTCGGCTCGCGTTAAGACTACGGAAGGAGAGGCGGGCGGGAGGTCCCGGACTCGCGGGAAAGCCGGCCCTGCAGTAAGTCACCCATCTGTGGGGAGAGCCCGCCATGTGTGTATCCCCCCTCCTAGAGATCCCCCTCCTCACATTACACGTGACACCATAGAGATCCCCCCCTCACGCTACACGTGACACCGTAATAGGGAGACAGATAGGGGAGATGGTTACAGCTAGATCCCCTTCAGTTTCTGTATCCTGACGTCATCAGATACTGTCAAACTTCATTCCCCCTACTGGTTACAGCTAGATCCCCTTCCTTAGATTGACCCTGACGTCATCAGTTACTGTGGAGAGCTGTATCAAACCTAGACAGGACACGTGACACCATAGGTATAGGAGGTAGACAGGGGAGATGTATCAAACCTAGACAGGACACGTGACACCATAGGTATAGGAGGTAGACAGGGGAGATGTATCAAACCTAGACAGGACACGTGACACCATAGGTATAGGAGGTAGACAGGGGGAGATGTATCAAACCTTCTAGACAGGACACGTGACACCATAGGTATAGGAGGTAGAAGGGAGATGTATCAAACCTCCTAGACAGGACAAGTGACATCTCGTGGTATAGGAGGTAGACAGGGGAGATGTATCAAACCTTCTAGACAGGACACGTGACACCATAGGTATAGGAGGTAGACAGGGGGAGATGTATCAAACCTTCTAGACAGGACATGTGACACCATAGGTATAGGAGGTAGACAGGGGAGATGTATCAAACCTAGACAGGACAAGTGACACCACGTTGTATAGGAGGTAGACAGGGGAGATGTATCAAACCTTCTAGACAGGACAAGTGACACCACGTGGTATAGGAGGTAGACAGGGGAGATGTATCAAACCTTCTAGACAGGACAAGTGACATCTCGTGGTATAGGAGGTAGACAGGGGAGATGTATCAAACCTTCTAGACAGGACACGTGACACCATAGGTATAGGAGGTAGACAGGGGGAGATGTATCAAACCTTCTAGACAGGACACGTGACACCATAGGTATAGGAGGTAGACAGGGGAGATGTATCAAACCTAGACAGGACACGTGACACCATAGGTATAGGAGGTAGACAGGGGAGATGTATCAAACCTAGACAGGACACGTGACACCATAGGTATAGGAGGTAGACAGGGGGAGATGTATCAAACCTTCTAGACAGGACACGTGACACCATAGGTATAGGAGGTAGAAGGGAGATGTATCAAACCTCCTAGACAGGACAAGTGACATCTCGTGGTATAGGAGGTAGACAGGGGAGATGTATCAAACCTTCTAGACAGGACACGTGACACCATAGGTATAGGAGGTAGACAGGGGGAGATGTATCAAACCTTCTAGACAGGACATGTGACACCATAGGTATAGGAGGTAGACAGGGGAGATGTATCAAACCTAGACAGGACAAGTGACACCACGTTGTATAGGAGGTAGACAGGGGAGATGTATCAAACCTTCTAGACAGGACAAGTGACACCACGTGGTATAGGAGGTAGACAGGGGAGATGTATCAAACCTTCTAGACAGGACAAGTGACATCTCGTGGTATAGGAGGTAGACAGGGGAGATGTATCAAACCTTCTAGACAGGACACGTGACACCATAGGTATAGGAGGTAGACAGGGGGAGATGTATCAAACCTTCTAGACAGGACACGTGACACCATAGGTATAGGAGGTAGACAGGGGAGATGTATCAAACCTAGACAGGACACGTGACACCATAGGTATAGGAGGTAGACAGGGGAGATGTATCAAACCTAGACAGGACACGTGACACCATAGGTATAGGAGGTAGACAGGGGGAGATGTATCAAACCTTCTAGACAGGACACGTGACACCATAGGTATAGGAGGTAGAAGGGAGATGTATCAAACCTCCTAGACAGGACAAGTGACATCTCGTGGTATAGGAGGTAGACAGGGGAGATGTATCAAACCTTCTAGACAGGACACGTGACACCATAGGTATAGGAGGTAGACAGGGGGAGATGTATCAAACCTTCTAGACAGGACATGTGACACCATAGGTATAGGAGGTAGACAGGGGAGATGTATCAAACCTAGACAGGACAAGTGACACCACGTTGTATAGGAGGTAGACAGGGGAGATGTATCAAACCTTCTAGACAGGACAAGTGACACCACGTGGTATAGGAGGTAGACAGGGGAGATGTATCAAACCTTCTAGACAGGACAAGTGACATCTCGTGGTATAGGAGGTAGACAGGGGAGATGTATCAAACCTTCTAGACAGGACACGTGACACCATAGGTATAGGAGGTAGACAGGGGGAGATGTATCAAACCTTCTAGACAGGACACGTGACACCATAGGTATAGGAGGTAGACGGGAGATGTATCAAACCTCCTAGACAGGACAAGTGACATCTCGTGGTATAGGAGGTAGACAGGGGAGATGTATCAAACCTTCTAGACAGGACACGTGACACCATAGGTATAGGAGGTAGACAGGGGGAGATGTATCAAACCTTCTAGACAGGACATGTGACACCATAGGTATAGGAGGTAGACAGGGGAGATGTATCAAACCTAGACAGGACAAGTGACACCACGTTGTATAGGAGGTAGACAGGGGAGATGTATCAAACCTTCTAGACAGGACAAGTGACACCACGTGGTATAGGAGGTAGACAGGGGAGATGTATCAAACCTTCTAGACAGGACAAGTGACATCTCGTGGTATAGGAGGTAGACAGGGGAGATGTATCAAACCTTCTAGACAGGACACGTGACACCATAGGTATAGGAGGTAGACAGGGGGAGATGTATCAAACCTTCTAGACAGGACATGTGACACCATAGGTATAGGAGGTAGACAGGGGAGATGTATCAAACCTAGACAGGACAAGTGACACCACGTTGTATAGGAGGTAGACAGGGGAGATGTATCAAACCTTCTAGACAGGACAAGTGACACCACGTGGTATAGGAGGTAGACAGGGGAGATGTATCAAACCTTCTAGACAGGACACGTGACGCCATAGGTATTGGAGGTAGACAGGGGAGATGTATCAAACCTTCTAGACAGGACAAGTGACACCACGTGGTATAGGAGGTAGACAGGGGGAGATGTATCAAACCTAGACAGGACAAGTGACACCACGTGGTATAGGAGGTAGACAGGGGAGATGTATCAAACCTTCTAGACAGGACAAGTGACACCACGTGGTATAGGAGGTAGACAGGGGGAGATGTATCAAACCTTCTAGACAGGACACGTGACACCATAGGAGGTAGACAGGGGAGATGTATCAAACCTTCTAGAAAGGACACGTGAAGTTCCCCATAGCACTCAGTCCGCTTCCAGTTATCATCTTATAAACTGTACTAGTTAAATGATGGCTATAAAACTTCAGCACTTCTCCAGTGTCCATCCCCAGGTTCCGGAGGATGTTCCTTTTGCAGCTGTCAGGATGACAATAAATGGGAGTTACTCAGTGGCTAGTGGTGTGCCGCTTGGCATCACGGCGATGCCTGGCTGAGCACATTTTGGCCAGTTACAGTAATGGCAGCATCCCAAGTTGGGTCCCACCTGTGCAGTGGGACCCCAGAAATTTTCACATCACGCAAAGGAGTTGTATCACAGACCCTCCTCCCTGGTGTCCGCAGCAGACCTAGGGATGGACGTCTGAAGCCAGGCTTTCCATATCAACACATGCGATGCCAGGGCTACTAGCCATCGCATCATAACCCTACGATGCTGTGACCATCAATGGTTTTTCTGTTTGCACGCTATTTTTGCCAAATACATCAGCCTCTATATTTGCATAGTTGAAGGCCTGAAAGGGACTCTCGTCACTGACCAATTATAACCACCCTTCAACCCTGACCATTGTTGCAGTGCTGCCCTCAGGCCCATGCTATAAAAGCGCCCAGGTCATCGATGCTCTACCACGGCACAGTATAAGCTTTACGATATAGGCCGACCCCGCCCCTTAACTGTCTTTGCCTGTCAATCAGGCAGAGATAGTCAAGGATCTGGGTGCGTCTACGCAGGACCCATTCCGCACACTCGCAGAATGGGTCGTGCGCACGTGCAGATTCCCGATAATTGGGAATCTATGATCACCGTGCATTTGCGTGCAGCGCAGAATCAGGCCCATCATGATTTTCGACATGGTCACTGTTGACATAATACACCGAACCCAAAAGTGAGCCCTGTTAGTGCTGTCCAATGACCATTCTAACTCTTATCTGCAAATCCACTCAAGTGCTTAATCCTGGCCTAGATGTTTCCCCAGGGTGTACATTGTATGTACATTGTATGGCAGGGATAAATGTATTGTAATTCAGTCTGTGTAACTTTCCATGTGATTGTTTTGTTTTTTTCAGTTACTATGGCCGACCGGCGTGGGAGTGGTCCACGGAAGCAAAAATGGTCAAGTCCGACGGAGATGTCTCCAAGCAAATACTTAAAAAGTGATAAATCCAAAATCCCTAGAGGGGTCAATCAGAGCAGAGACTCAGAGAGTCCCAGCCCACCACGGCAGAGGCACGTGACACTATATCCCTATGAGAGCACGCCAAAATACCGGTTGGATTCCCGCGCTGGCGAACGTTCCTCAGTGAGGGCCAGAAGCAGAGATAGTAGGGGCGACAAGCAGGTGCACAGACTAGACTTCCACGAAAGTGCCCATGGGATGACGCCCACAGATGTGCCTGGAAAATCCGCCACCCTAGGAGAGGTATAATGAGCTGCTGATAAATTGGGCGTTATACAGTGTAAACAACGGGAGACATTTATGAAAAGCTGGCGCCCAGGTGACTGGTTCCTTCTTTGTACAAATGTTCAGCTTTTGGAGCATTGGAGTAAATGTGTAACATATACATGTAGGGATTTTGGGCCTGATTCAGAGCCGAACGCTCTGACCAGAGCGCTCGCTCTGAATCAGGGCCCTCCTCCCTCAACTTGGAGCGGCCTCATGGACGCTCGCATAGCTGTGGGTAACCACCCACAGCTATAGCGAGCGTCCATGATGATAGTCGCGATGGTCAAGACCATCGCGACCATCGGGCTTGCGACGAGACCCTGCGGTAGGGTCTCGCTGCCACAAGCCCTGGAGTGATTTTGGCTCTATCATAGCCAAAATCACTCCCACTGACATCACTACTGATGTCAGTGGGGCCGGACTCAGACGGTAGGCGTTCCCATGGACGCCTCCGTCTGGCAGCCACGACCACCAAAGGGAGTGTGCTGTCAGTCACCATCGACAGCACGCCCCCTTTGGTGCAAGATCCGGAGCGACTGATTCCCCGTCGCTCGCCGGGTCTCACGCATGCGCACGACGGAGCTCCCTCCGTCGTGCGCATTAGGGCACCATCGACCCGCTTGCGAGCGTCCTACGCTCGCGAGCGGGTCTGAATCAGGCCCTTTGTCATTGCTTGATCCCTATTACATTGCAACTTTTACTTCAAGCCACTTCTAGCCTTATATCTGCTATTTAGACAAATCGGTACTATTCGTTACAGCATTGTCTCCCAAATCCGGTCCTCACACACTACAACAGGTTGTTTGGATTTCTTTAATTGTATGCCGGTAACATAGGGAAAGGTTAATTTAACCTTCTAAAGGAGACAACTTGGAGGTGTTATCCATATCAACCAATCCGCTTCTAGCTATAGTTTTACAAAATGTACCAGATAAATGAAAGCTAATATCTGATTGGCTGCTATAGCCAACACCCCCTCTTTAGAAGGTATGATATATTTCCCCAGAAAGGTGCGTAAACACTAGACTATTTGCTCCATGAGCGACATTATCCCGTGTGTCCCCGGCAGGGGTGTGCTCAGTGACGTTAACGACACTGAGCACAAACACTGAACGATCTCATGAACGATATCGCTCAGTGCCAGGCTCCCTCCCTCATTCCCGAACATGCAACAACCTGACAATATCGTCAGGTTGGCCTGCACGTTCGGGCGATGAACGACAAAGACAACCAGCGAGGAGCGCACATCGCTGGTCATTATCGTTCATCGGTTTGTTTTTTTTCCGCAAAAAAATGAACGATATTTTGGACGACTTAACAATATCATTATCGTTCCGTCGTCCAAAATATCGCCCGGTGTGTACGCACCTTTAGTCTACAGATATGTGCTCATACAGCTAGCCTCAATATGCCAATGCGGCGTGAGCCCCAAGTCACGTGCGTCTCAACTTGCGCCCAGCGTCTTTTACCCAAAATGCATTATATTCATAATCGGACGTGACTATCTGCTTCAAGAGGCCGCACTAATTCATTTGATATGTGACACTTGTATATCTGTGTGTGACTGAATCTGTATACGAAACGCAACATAACTTGGAGTGAAAAAAAACAACTGCGGCACCGCTCACGCGTATATACAAGTGTCGCATATCAAATTAATTAGTACGGTCTCCTGAAGAGGCTTGTCATGTCCGATTGCATTTTCAGGCAAAGAAGATGCAGAATAAATGCTTGGCACACGCAGAGTCGCGTGGGACCTGGCGTACCGAGAAGGGCTGCAGTGTATGAGGACATCTGTACTCGGCTGTCTCAGTAATTATCCTAGTAAGTGCCATAGAAAGAAGTCCTGAAAACATGAGCTTTTTGGGGGTGCATGAGGACCGGATTTGGGGAACTCTGGCTTATAGCTATTGTTGTGAAAGTGCGTATGAGTATTTTGGTATTACAGGGATGTCCTTTTGTCTGCAGCCCTGTCACATAGTAGTTTGACACTTGCACCGATTTCTCATGTTGTTTCATCGAGTACTTTGGGAATAATTTTCAGGGTGATCATTATTTACAGAGAAAGGACGATCATAGGAAATTGAAGGATACGCCCAAGTCGCGGAAACTGGAAAACCGCGTGCAGTGCGCCTTGTTCAAGAGAGCGGTCAGCGACATACTTGGGGCCTCCTCCAGGGCCAGAAGGTCACTGGACAGTGAATCCAGAAGTCCGCAGGAAGTAGTGTCCGGGAAGGAGATTACTTCGTCAGAGCCGAAAGAGGCAGCACAAACAGTCCCAGCAATCCAGCCAAATAGCCCAGGGAAAGAGAGTACGGGGGAGAGATCATCGGAGGGCAAAGACAATCACTTGAAGAGATCATCTAGCTCTAGACGAACTGTATCAGACTCTCTGCCTGAACGAGGAGCTGATGTCCTGGAGGAAACCAGCCGGCTTGTGTTTCTATATGAAGATGACAAAGATTCAGACACAGTAAGTGCTAGGATATATATATACACCATGGCCTGATCGTCAAACCACCGCCCCTGCCTCCCCACAACTAAAGCCAAGGGGGACAAATGCGCCCCTTTTCCTGGTGCGCATAGTACTTTTAAAAATAAATAATTTTATTTCCATGCCCCTGTACCCAGGCCCATCACTGCTCTCGACGGCCCTGGTCGTTGGCTGCAAAGTAAATACTCCAGATCCAGCTACACATTGCACTAAGTCCTGACTCTTAACGCTCAGCCAGCCCATTATCCCAGACAACTGTGTCCTCTGGCTCCTTGATCTCTACTGCAGCCAATGAACCCATCTAAATTCCCAAACAAAACTTGCATGTTGTACTCAGGGCCTGATTCAGACCCGCTCGCGAGCGCTGTGCGCTCGCAAGCGGGTCGATGGTGCCCAAGTGCGCATGCGCACGACGGAGACGGCTCCGTCGTGCGCATGCGCGAGACCCGAATAACGACGGCCAAGCCGTTGTTAAGGGTCTTGCACCAAAGGGGGCGTGCTCTCGATGGTGATTGACAGCACACACCCTTTGGTGGGCGTGCCGGGGGCGTGGCTGCCCAGACGGAGGCGTTCCCATGGGAACGCCTACCGTCTGGGTCCGGCCCCACTGACATCACTAGTGATGTCAGTGGGAGTGCTTTTGGCTCTGATCGAGCCAAAAGCACTCCTGGGCTTGCGGCAGCGAGACCCTACCGCAGGGTCTCGTCGCAAGCCCGATGGTCTTGACCATCGCGACCATCATTTTGGCCGCTCGCTATAGCTGTGGGTGGTCACCCACAGCTATGCGAGCGGCCAGTAGGCCGCTCCAAAAAGGAGCAGGGACGGCCCTGATTCAGAGCAAGCACTCTGTCAGAGCGTCCGGCTCTGAATCAGGGCCTCCGTTCCTTGTGGCACAGTTAACTACGGGGAATTACAGTATGTCCTAGGCTTCTATCCCCCATCTCCTGTGTAATTTCTAGCCGCTGATGGGGAAGTTGGGCTTATAAGACATGCAGTACATCCTTTATGGAAAAAACTTGGATACCAAAAGTAAATTCTCCTTGAAGTGCATATGACTATTATTATTGGTTGATTTAACAGATAATCACGATATATAAAACAATTATACAATCCATCTTATTAGGATATTATCAAACATCCCATTTTCCACAACAGTCTTTTGGTGGCAGTATTATTAGAAGTGATTGCCATTAGAATGTTTTTATTGACCTTTGAGGACCTCTGGCCGGTCTCCATGATCATCTGTGAGCATTGGATTTTCTGTAGTGACACCGGGGACATGCTTTCATTTCTGGGTCAGCGCCTTTAGTGGTCTAAAGTGATTTGTGGTGTCCAACAGCGCCTGGCATTAGGTACTGGGATCCCGCTGAATTGAGCAAACTGCAGAGGTTGTAGGGGATGAAAGTCCTTCAATTAGTGTGAGAAAATAGGGGGATGTTTATGGCTACTCTTCTAATAAAACTGTTCCGATTCTTCAGCTGGGTACGCGCTAGGATGACGTCGGCCCGTTATGTTGTTCTGAATCAGCCAGAAACAACATATCGGCCGGTTTGTACGGACTACGTTCGCGCTCCCGCGGTTGCATGCGATATCGTCCGGTCGGCCATGCTGCCAACCGCATGATATCGCATGCGGAGCCATTGCAGGTACGAGGGATCGTTCCGTCGTTCATTACATTGCTAAGTGTGTACCCAGCTTTAATATATTTGCTCCTTCACTTGTCGATAGGGGACACAGGGACTACGCTGAGGTATAGGCTGGCAGGTGGAGTCCGGGTACCAAACAGTTAAATTCTTCAGCAACGTGCAGCCCAGGCTCCTCCTCCCCTATACTCCACCCCCAGTTTAAGTTTGGTGCCGCAGGAGCGTGCGCCTCTAACCTGTACACTGAGTGACATGTATACATCTTACATCGTTTTTACTGTGTATTTGTAGGGGTGTGTAAGTAATATCTCTTTGTCTTCTGATTTGTGCAGGCAGATGTTGTAGATAAGGATCCCTCTATCGGTAGCGACTTCTCTGACGTGGAAGATGTTGGGTCCTTGGCCAGATTTTCCCAGGAAGACGTGGTGCAGTCCTGCTGCTCTCCTGAAGACCACCATGAACCATCCTCGCCTAGTTATGTTATGTACCCTCGTCAGCTGTACGGCAGCCCGTGGCGCCATTGGCCCAGTAGTCCCATATACAAGCCATCTGCAGCACAGAACACCTGGCGCCAGGAGACCCGCGACACCAGTCTCATTTCCGAGCTTTCAGCAGCAAATGTGCTGGACAGCAGTAACCTAAGCGCGTCCAGCGACAGCGAATGCACCATAGAGAAGAGCCGCCAGACTCCAGCTTCTTTCTACCCTCCAGGGAAGTCTGACCGCACCACCAAATCTGTACGAATGAAGTCGCAGATCATACCTTCTACTGACTCCGTCTCCCCCAAGTCCTCGGACTACGGCTTCATAGACACACACTGCCACCTGGACATGCTCTTCTCCAGGCTATCGCACAAAGGTTCTTTCGCAGCGCTTAGAAGGCAGTATACCAGCACCTTTCCCAGGGAGTTCCAGGGCTGTATTACAGACTACTGTGACCCCCGCACTTTGCAGAGACTTCCATGGCAGCAAATTCTGAACGAGGACATGGTTTGGGGGGCATTTGGTTGTCACCCCCATTTTGCACAATACTACAATGACCACTTGCTTGAAGACATGATGAAGGCTCTGAGGCACCCGAAAGCCATCGCCTTTGGGGAAATGGGTCTGGATTATTCACACAAATGTTCAACTCTCATCCCAGATCAGCACGAGGTGAGAGAGACAACGGGCACAGGGCCTGATTCATTACCGGTCGCAACTGCCATTGCGCACGCAGTCGGCCGATTGTTGCGTCCTGCGCTTGTGCGAAGGTCTCACTGCGATCGCAGTGTCTATGCGGACCCATCGAAGAGTGATTGATAGGAAGTGAGCGTTTGGGGGTGGTGGTTGGGTAAACGCAGGCGCGCCAGTGAGTTTGAACGCCGTTGCAGGGGCGCGCATAAATTAGCCACTGCGCTGCCATACGCAGCTTGGGCTTTCACTGAGTAAGGTCAGAGCTTGTGCAAGTGTGCGTGAGGCTGCGATGGTCCTCCATGTTACCGATGGTTTCGCAGACTTGCTAAGTATTACGGATGTGTGTAAGGTAAGGTAAAGTGGGCGTCCTTATGTTTGGCTGCGACGGCATTGCGATTGCAGTCATTAGCATCTTTTCGCAGTGAGACTGCATGCGCGATCGCAATAGCAAATCCATACTGAATCGGGCCCATAGACCATATTTGCTAACCAATAGTCCTGCAACCCTTCTCAAACAATCAAATGTTTGTTTTCATTTTGTGTACTATTTGCGTAGAACAATTGCACAATCTGATTGGTTGCTATGAGCCATATACTTGTTTTCTGTGTATATGAGCCATGGCGACAAGTAAGAAATGTGAGAATTGGGTTATGCTGTCGCAGGTGCCGGTTGATGGCTGTAACCTGAAATGTACAGGTGTTAGGCTGGAGGAGTTCCAGTGGTGATAATGTTTGGTTGGATTATGGTAACATTATTTTCCTTTTATCCATACAGGGATCGCTGTAACACTAGGGTATAGCGGCTCAGCACTGGAGATTAGGCACTATAAATATCACTCCAGGGGGTATATTTACTAAAGTGAGAGTTTTTAGAAGTGGAGATGTTGCCCATAGCAACCAATCAGATTCCAGCTATTATCTTCTAGAAGGTGCTAGATAAATGTTAAGTAGAATCTGGTTGCTATGGGCAACATCTCCATTTCTAAAAATCCGCACATTAGTAAATATACCCTTAAAAGTCTAAATTCCCGTCCCCAACTTTATGGAACGTCCGTTTTATTTAAAGTGGCCGCTGGAGTTGAATGCAATTTTCTATGGCTCCTATTGGCTTCCGGAATTTAAAAATGTATCTTTCATGTACAAATGTATCTTGCCGTCCTGTAAACACTAAGGGCCGTATTCAATTTGGAGCGAAAAGTCCGTTGCCGGACTTGCCGCCGTCATCTGAGGTTTTGCCGTCGAAAACTTATCGCACTCCCCATGTATCTCCGTATTCAATTCGAAATTGGCGAAAACGGCGAAAAGTCCTGTCGTTTTTGGGGAAGTCAGCCTGAGACCCCCTAAAGATGCTCTGACATGGGGGTTCACTATGGGTACCCCCGAATAGCTTTGCAAAAGGTATTTGGGGTCTTTGAATGGTCTCTATATGTGTTATTTAGCGTCTTTGGGAGAGTGGTGGAGAATAGCATTTAGCAACTTTTTGGGGGGAAAATAATTATTCCCATCAAATTTGGGGTACATGAAAATGGGTGCAAGCATATTTAAAAATCACTAAAGTCAAGCATTAAAAAGCGCCAAAAATGCACCTTTAGCAAACACCTGCAATCAAAAAAACACCTCCCCCCATACTTGCAGACCCCCCAAAGGCTATTTCGCTAGTTTTTTTAATTTGTACCCCCACTTTGAATTCGCCCACATTTTTAAAGTACTTTTTTGGGGTGTCCTTTGTGGTTTTTTTAAGCGTCTTTTGACGCAGTTTGGGTCAAGGGGGGTGTACAAAGGGTACAGAGTGGTTTCCGCACCCCAAAACCCCAATTCTGCATTTTTTTCTGTTGGGTATTCATAGGCAAAACTTTTTCGCCTATTACATTGCATTGCGTTTTCGCACCGGCGAAAAGACGCTAAAATTGAATACGGGGATAAGTGAAATTGGCGAAAATGACGTCATCGGCGAAAATTTTTCTCAGGACGGCTTTTCGCTACAAATTGAATACGGCCCTTAATATTCCGTAGTCCCCTATAGTCTGCTGTTTATGAGGATGAAGAAAGACTTTTTCCTCTATACCTCTCAGTTGGAACCTTTTACAACAACTATAATTCAGCCTGATTAAAGGTATCAGACCTCACTCTGTCCGTTTAGCCTTTCCCTAGGGAACATACAATGAAACTAGAGTCTTCACCTAAGATAGATGTTTCCACACCTAATACCACTACCACTATGATTCCGAATGCTGCCACATTAAGGGAAAGCACTGATGGGATGATGGAGGTCACCAGTTGAGAGTTGGTCGGAGTTACTGGTGGAGGTTTCAGGCTCAGATCAGAATTGCTCGCTTAGGCGAGATGTCCGAATACCTGGAGGACACGGATACTGATGGGGAGTTACTGGGCTAGTATTTCAGTCTTGGCATACCGTGTCCTCTGGCTTAGGGCCTGGGAGGTGGGTGAAAAGTTCCAAATAGGTAGAGGTCCCTACCCTCAGGGGCTGTCTTAATCTGTCCTAAACCAGATAATATCCCTGGCCACAGGGGAAATATTTCCTTTCTAGCCATCAGTGCCCCAGACCTAAGGGCCCTATGTTTCACTCCTTTCATTTAACAAGGAGAGCTAGGAGTCTGACCTCCCAGAGGACAATCGTCAGCAGAGAAGAAAGCCGGCTTGGCTGCTAAGTGTCCAGCTTCTAAGCCCTCTGGCAAACAATTACCATGTTTGTCCTGGAACTCCCAGGATGGAACCCAAATGCCTCTCTTTCCGGAAATTCCACCTCTGACATCTGGGGGAGAGAAATCGTAAGTTGGCTATAATATACATCACAGATCTCCTAAAGTCACTACGCAAACCGTTCTTCGTTACCAGCCTTTGTGGAGACAAAATAAAGCGCTTTCCTCCGCAGGAAATAAACTATTTCTTGATTTCTTCAGGAGTCAGTCATTTTAGTGCTGGAAGAGCGGTGGGGATTTAATTTCCACTCAAATCCCTCCTTGGTCCAGAAGCCAGGCAGCTCCTTCCAGCCCATTCTGTACCTGAAATCCCTAAACAGCCAGCTTCAGCTGAACAGGGGTCAGTCATAGAAAGAATGAGTTTAATAGGGGTATTCAATATGGGAGCGAAAAGTCCGTGCTGGACTTTTCGCTCCACATCGGAGATTTTCCTGGGATAAAGTATCGGGCGCGCGCCCGCTTTATCCCCGTATTCAATTTAAAAGCTACGAAAATGGGACCCGGCGAAGTGGGATTGGCGAAAAAAAACTAAATTTACCTGGAATAAATTGTAGGACTCCCCTAAAGTTGTAAAAACATGGGGGATCACTATGGGTACCCCCATTTTAGCCTGTAAATGAAAGTCGGGGTTTTAATTAGCGGCTGCAGGTGTTTTTTTCCCAACATTGAAGAAGTGATGCAGAAGAGCACTTAGGTTATTTTTTTTGTTTTTTTAAGTGGTCCCATCAAATTTGGGGTACATGAAAATGGGTACTAGCATACTTTTATGTCCCTAGAGTAATTTTTTAAAAATTCTGCAACTATGCACCTGCCGCTAATCTATTCTAGAATACACCTGCCGCTAATAATCTATTCTAGAATACACCTGCCGCTAATAGCCTATTCTAGAAAACACCTGCCGCTAATAGTCTATTCTAGAAAACACCTGCCGCTAATAATCTATTCTAGAATACACCTGCCGCTAATAATCTATTCTAGAATACACCTGCCGCTAATAATCTATTCTAGAATACACCTGCCGCTAATAGCCTATTCTAGAAAACATCTGCCGCTAATAATCTATTCTAGAATACACCTGCCGCTAATAATCTATTATAGAATACACCTGCCGCTAATAATCTATTCTAGAATACACCTGCCGCTAATAATCTATTCTAGAAAACACCTGCCGCTAATAATCTATTCTAGAATACACCTGCCGCTAATAACCTATTCTAGAATACACCTGCCGCTAATAATCTATTCTAGAATACACCTGCCGCTAATAATCTATTCTAGAATACACCTGCTGCTAATAATCTATTCTAGAATACACCTGCCACTAATAGCCTATTCTAGAATACACCTGCCGCTAATAATCTATTCTAGAATACACCTGCCGCTAATAGCCTATTCTAGAATACACCTGCCGCTAATAATCTATTCTAGAATACACCTGCCGCTAATAATCTATTCTAGAATACACCTGCCGCTAATAATCTATTCTAGAATACACCTGCCGCTAATAATCTATTCTAGAATACACCTACCGCTAATAATCTATTCTAGAATACACCAGCCACTAATAGCCTATTCTAGAATACACCTGCCGCTAATAATCTATTCTAGAATACACCTGCCGCTAATGGCCTATTCTAGAATACACCTGCCGCTAATAGTCTATTCTAGAATACACCTGCCGCTAATAGTCTATTCTAGAATACACCTGCCGCATACTTGCAGAATAGCCCTGAACCTATTTCCCTATTGTTAAACACTTTTTTTTTCCTGTTTTTTTTTTTTTTTTTTTTTTTTTCACCCCAATTTTTAAATTAATTTTTTGGGGTGTCCCTATATTTTTTGTAACTTTTTTTTACACAGTTATTTTTAAAATGTCATTCCCCGGGGTGCAGGCTATTTTTTTTAAGCCTGCACCCCTAAACCCCAATTCTGCACTTTTTTTCGCCACCTATTCAGTGGTGAAAAGTTATCCCCGTTTTTTTTTTTCAAAGACGTTTCGAACCTGCGAAAAGTCTTTGAAATTGAATACGGTGTAAAACCAAAACCTGCGAAAATGACGTCATAGGTGCGAAATTAATTAAAACTGACTTTTCGCTCCAAACTGAATACCCCTGTAAGCCTCCAAGACTTCCCCCGCACTGTTCCCAATCTATACCACGCTAGATCAGACTCTTTCCCAACCTCCATCCCTTTAAACAAAACCTACTTCGTGGCCATAGCCTACTTCTCCTCCTACTTGACCTCTCCCCAGTCCCTCCAGCTCCTTATGTCTTACGCCGTTGCTCTAAAGCATGCTCCCGAAAATGTGATGGCACATTCTACTAGAATCATAGAGTGCCTCCTGGGCAGCGCCGCACGGGACATTGACATTGAGATGCTGAGGCAGGTGGCCACTTGGTCTTCGGTCACCAAGTTTTACAGATTAAACATTTTTGCATCCAAAGATGCCAGATTTGGCTGTAAGGTGCTGCACACTACAGCTTGTAAACATGCCCTCCCGTAGGGGCAGCTTTGGGAGTGTTACAGGGCTCCGATATGTATGAAAGAGAGAAAAGGATTAGTATACTTACATTAAATCCTATGGGTCCATAGGGGGGCTCAGGTTGTCCTCCCTTTACACTCTTATTCTATACTTGTTCTCCTTTTTGTTGTTGGAGAAACTTGTTTTCTCTTCCTCCTCCTTTTATCTTTGGGGCTTTGATGATGACCACGGCGGGATACACGTAGATAACGGGGCGGGGTCTTGCAGAGCGCAGAGTAAGTGCCCAAACTGCAGTGCTTAAACCTCTGTATACCAGTGTGGTACTACCAGCGTCCCTTAATGGACTCAGAGAAAAGTTGTTTATCGTGATTATAAAATTCCCATTGTTAACATTAAAGTCAAATCAGGTGTTAGTCTTTGAAGAGCAGCGTTATTGGTACTTTTTAGGAGGTTTAATTATTATTATTATTATTATTATTTATTTTTTTTTGCAACAGGTTTTTGAGAAGCAGCTGAAGGTAGCGGTGCTCCTGGGGAAGCCGCTCGTGATTCACTGTCGGGACGCGGATGATGACTTGTTTAAAATCATGAAGAAATGGGTTCCCCGGGACTATAAGATACACCGGTGAGCAAAGGCCTTGATTTTGGAAACCTGCTTAAGGGCAGGTTATTGTGACCTTCTCAGAAACCGTAGTCTAAGTGGTCACAGGTACAGGTCAAGGTGATTCCTCAAATGTCTCTAGAGATCTGAATGTACGACCCAATGTTTCTCAATAAATCCACAACCTGTTTTGATTGAGCAAGTTGGTCACTTTGGGGACCCAGGCTTAATAGGGTGTGTGGGAATGTACAGTAGTGTGTGTTCATACAGTGCGTCTAGTAGAAAATTATTCTCTTTTAGGGGTCTATTTACTAAGCAGTGTTAGGAGACAGAGTGAAAAGTGATAAGGTGCCAGCCAATCAGCTCCCAACACTGCTTAGTAAATAGACCCCTCAGTTATGTAGTATGGTCACTTGTGTTCTGTGTGGCTGTTGAAAGAATATTGGGCCTGATTTAGAGCCGCTCGTAAGCGGCAGTACGCTCGTTCCGAGCGATGTTCGCACTTCTGCGCATGCGTACGGTTTATAATACGCATGCGCGAACCAGTCAGTGCGGCCGAAAATCGTTTGTTCGCTATATAGCGAATGCCTGCTACTTTGAGTGACAGGAGGAGGCGTATGTGGGTGGTAACAGGGGAAGGTGCTTGAAAACGGGGAGTGGAGATCAGAACGCAGGCGTGCTTAAAGGTCAAAACGGGCGTTTTAAGGGTGTGCATAATTAAAACAGCAGCGTCATTCACCACGTCACTGGGTTATTTTATAGCCAGAACTGCTCGCAAGATTGTGGTAGCAAAAACCAACCACAAGAATTGCGAGCAGTTCATACGCTGGTCGATGTACTCGATTAATCTAATAAATAGCGGACATGACGTAGGATGCGAGCGGCCAGGGGGCGTATTTTTCCAAAAAACGACCGCAAGTTTTGTTCGCTCGTTCAGACCTAGAGGCGTGAACAGACCGCAAAGAGCGAACGGTTGATTTGAATAGCCACCCCCTTTTGCTGAATGAGCGAGCGCTAATTGCGTCCGGCTCTGAATTAGGCCCATAATGTTTTACTCCTCTCATTAGCAGATAACTGGTCGCCTCTCAATTCTTTATATAATCAAGACTTGCAACATTTGTCCACGATCCTAAAATGATCTATTGACTCGTTTTCCCTTCCGCTTAGACACTGCTTTACCGGCAGCTACAAAGACATAGAACCAGTTCTTAATGAGTTTCCAAACATGGCTGTGGGATTTACCGCCGTCCTGACGTACAATTCTGCCACGAATGCGCGGGAAGCAGTGACCCGGATACCGCTGGAGAGGCTGATTGTGGAGACGGACGCACCGTTTTTTGTTCCCAGACAGGTAATGAGAAGAGATTGACCTATATGCACTGATTATGAGTCTAACGTAATGCGGTCGCAGTTCTGGACGCCTACAGCGATCGTATGTCTCCTGCGACTATATGCCCATATTCTGTAGTATGTATCTGTGCTGTCGCACCGCCACCGGCCCCCGAGAGCAGCTGGCATCACTAGTAACATCGCTTGTGCCTACTCTGCGCTAACTGTAGAAGATACAGCGGGTATTGGTGAGCACTACTGTACGTACTCATGGCGGAGGTGCGTGTGCCTCACAATTAGGGATGTGCAGGCTCGGATTAGTTCGGATTTTCCCGCCAAATTCGGGTGTTTTTTCCCGCCAAAAATCAGGTCTCGGGCAAAATGTCATCTTTCATGGACTTTTCTCCAGGAATGATGACTTTTTGCCTCTTTCTGAGACCCGATTTTTGGTGGGAAAATCCGAACTAATCCGAGCCTGCACATCTCTACTCAGAATCACTCGTAGTATGTCCGCTGTCATGCATTGCGCAGTTTGCTATAATCACAAGATGCGCGTTCGGACCTGCATGCAAATCCGAATCCTTGGTAATTTGTCGTTTCATTCTTTGCATCTAGTATTTGTTGTTACAGATTGAGTATTCATGCATCTCCCAGCATAACCCGATGGGCATGGGCCTGTCCTATAGCATGGTGTTACAGTATCGGTATGCAGTCAGGAAGCCGGCGGACCTAATCCCGACAGCCGGCTTCCCGACTGTCATATCCCGGCAAGGGTCTAAAGACAGGCGTCGATATGCCGACGCCTGTCATTAGACATACGCCAGGAGCCTGATGCCCGGCATCCTGATCGAAGGGGCGCCAAGCACGGATAGCTGCGGGGGGGAGGGGGTTAGGTTTAGGGTTCCCGGGGGGGACTTGGGGTTAGGCACCCCCCCGGGAGGTTAGGTTTAGGCTAGGAGAAGGGGGGGTTAGCGTTAGGCACCCCCGGGGGGGGGGACTTAGGGTTAGGCATCCCCCCCCCGGGGGACTTAGGTTTAGGCTAGGAGAAGGGGGGTTAGCGTTAGGCACCCCCGGGGGGGGGGGACTTAGGGTTAGGCATCCCCCCCCCCGGGGGACTTAGGTTTAGGCAGCGGGGAAGGGGGGGGTTAGGTTTAGGCACCCCTAAGGGAGGGTTAGGGTGTAGAAATAGGTTAGTATATACTTACCTTGGACGATTGGGATTTCCTCCTCTGCCGGTATGCCGCCATCGGGATTCCAACCGCCGGGCATGGGTCCGGCGGTAAATCATACCGATTCCTACAGTATCTACACAAATGTAGTGTAACCCACAGCAACCAATCCAACACCTGCTTTCATTGTCTTGAGCTGCACTGGGAAAATGACAAAATCTGATTGGTTGCAGCATATTGCACCATGTTATTCGGGCACCAGCCATTATTCTTTCTTTCTTCAATGGAACGTCTCCAAAATCATGGAGTCCCCCATGTCTTACAGTTCCAGAGATGCTCGCCATACCTCTAGGTAATAATCATTTCTCTGGACCTGTCGGGGAATATGGGACCAGTTTACTCATTTCTCAAATTTGTACGCAGCGGCTGTGTGAAAATATGCAAAGTCGCATGCCGCCGGGATTTGTATTAAGACGCCAACAGCGACTTCGCAACTCCAAGCGACTGCATTCAGAGACGCAGCTGGCCCGCAGATCAGTGAATTATCGACCTTTCGATTAACCCTATGGCTGCGCAGAATGGCTACCGGAACTGAGACGCCAGAGACATTTTCACTGTATGGGATCACACGCAGGCAGAGACACGCCCTGAAAACGGTCGCGACAAGCCTACGTTTGAATCACCACCTCCCCGTTGCCACCCACAAATAGTCCCTGCCTGTCAATCCCTTTACAAATAAATTATTGCTGCAATTATTGTTTTTGTTTTGGCCTGGTCAGACTACAATGCATCACCCCCGTCAGTCTCTGTTCCGTCTAATTGCGGCCAAACTAGCTACAAATAACAAGAGATATGGTAAGAACTTACCTTTGTTATCTCTGTTTCTACGAAGTCCATAGGGTCCACAGGGTTGACCTTGGGTATAGGTTGGGAACCAAATCCGGGCACCACGCAGTTAAAGCTTTTAGCTCCCAGGATGCACTGGGTCCACTCTCCCTATAACCCCACCCCCAAGCCAGAGGCACCTCAGTTTGTAAGTAGCCAAAGGCCGGAGGAGGAGAGAAAAAGAGAGAGAAAACTGGAACACTCAATAACCATACTCACCGAAATGGGAGACGGAAAACCGGTGACCAGCCACACAGCCCATATGAAGCCAGGTGCGTCAGGGCGGGCGCCCTGTGGACCCTATGGACTTCGTAGAAACAGAGATAACAAAGGTAAGTTCTTACCATATCTCTTGTTTTCTACTTCAGGGTCCATAGGGGGTCCACAGGGTTGACCTTGGGGATGTCCCAAAGCAGTTCAACCAAGGGTGGGGACGCTCCTGTGCTGAGAGGAGAATCCGTCGCCAAAAAGGAAGCATCCTGAGAGGCAAAGGAAACCAATGCCTAGAACCTTAAAAAGGTGTGGACAGAAGACCACGTGGCCACCTAGTAAGGCAAAACAGCCGAGGTGCCACAGCGAGCCGCACACGAGGGTCACATGGCCCGAGAAAAAACAAGCATCAACAACAGGAAGGCCTACCCATGGGTAGGCCCCTGAGGAAGACCTACGAGGCCATCCAAGTCAACATTTGGTTATAGGCCGGCCATCCTTTCCTGTGAAAACCAGAAATCTCAGACCACCAATAAGGAGTCCGATTTCCGTAAGGAACCTGAACGGATCACATAAATCCAAAGAGGCCAGACCACAGTCAATGAGGCCACACCAGCCGAGAGGACTGGGGACAGAATGGCCGTACCATAAGTTCCAGAATAATATGGAACCTGAAAACCACTAAGAAGAAACACAGGGCGAGAGCAACTCCCACCCTGACATGATGCCCTCCAGAAGAGGGAGCTACATGAGAACGCTCCCAATTCAGACACTCTCCTGGTTGATATAAACACCCTGAGAGAAAGAGAGAGCCTAAGCAATAGACCATGTAATGGCTATCACAACCAGCGGTTCCATTGACTGTCCCCGGAGGTAACGAAGAACCACTACTTACTCCCAAGGAGTCCCTAGGGAGGACAAATGGAGGCATAATCAAGAAAACACTCCAAAGGATGAACTGGATACCAGAGTGAAGCAATTCCATATCTTAACCATACTGACAGTGTAGAGATCCGCACTGTCAGGAAGACCAGGCCAAGTGTGAAACCCAAGCCAGCCGGAAGGAATGCCAGAATATCTGGAAATCCTGGACACCGGAGGATTGTATCGACAGGTACAATACCATAAGATTTATGGCTGCCACAGTTTGTGGTAGGTCCCAGCAAAAGCTGATCCATGTGCTCTAATCATTCCAACGATGACAAAGCCAGGGAAGCCGTAAGACCACTGTAAGGACACAGTCAAAGACAAACGACCCAGGTCCAAGGCAAAACCAAGGACCCTGAGACAACAGGTCCGGGCAGTGAAGCATCAGGGATGGAGTATCGATGTAGAGACTCCGAAGATCCAAGTACCCCTGACATCTGGGGCAAGCAGGAACCACCAGCAGGAAAGCATCTCCGTCTCGATTGAAAACACTTCCAAAGACCTCGAGGAAGAAGGGAGACCGGAGAACACAGGTACACAAAGTGGAAGGACCACTTCACCGACAAAGAGTCGCTGAAGTTTGCTTCAGAATCCCCAGAGCTGAACTGTAACACCCTAGTGTGATAAAGTCAGAAGGCCATGAGGGTCACCTCAGGGGGGCCCCCCCTGCTCACCAGGAGATGAAACCTCTCTTGGGGAAGAGACTAGTCCCCGGGATGCACGTCGTGACGGCTGAGGACTCCCGCTTCCCAATGGAGAGCTCCTGAAATGAACGCTGCCGAGATGGTCGGGAGGAGACCCTCGGACTATGTCCGAATATGTGACATACCTGTCATTGCCACCCAACGAACAGTGTTGCTAAAAAGGAAGCCACTGTCCTGACCCTGTCGGACTGAACCTTTTCAGGTTCACCGGGAAACAAGAGTTATGCCAGAGTAAGTTAATTGACAGGGTGGAATCGACAGACGTCCAACTGCACTGAAAAGGATTCGGTCCAGACACTGTCCCTAGCAAAGAAAACCCTGGACGAGATGGCCATAGCCACCCGGACAGGGACCGACTTGCCTCCGGAGAGAGCATCATCGTTTGAACAGTTATCCGACAGAAAAAACTCATTCCATCTGGAGATGAGCCAATTATGGAAAGGCCTGGAATGGAACTGAGCCCATTCCACCATGCATCCCAGAGTGTAAAGACATCTGTCGACTGCGCAGACAACCATGTACTCCTAATGGAAGAGAGGAGATTCCGTCTTACGCCAGAAGAATTCTCAGATTCTGAGAACCCAGCAGGGATCCTAGATGAAGAATACCCAGAGAGGGATGCAGGGAGGACTTTTTCCCCGTTGATTAAACGTCTGCACCCTGAAGAAGCCACAGTCATCCTGACCTGGCCGTAAAGTACCCCGGTGATCCCGCTAAGAGCAGGAGGCCGTCCAGGTACAGGAGCATTGGGATATACTGAACAGAAGAACTGTCAGAAAATCCAAAACGCTGGTAAACCCCTGTGGGGCTGAGGACAGTCCCAACAGGCAGAGCCCGAAAAATTGTAAGTGTTGCTGTGATACAGCAAACCTCAGCCCATGCTGAGGAAAGGTCTCTGTAAGTACCCGTAGGCACGCGTCCTGTATATCCAGTGATACCCTAAAGTCCCCAGGTTCCAAACATCGTATGATGGAGCATAGGGATTTCCTCCTGAGCCCAGGTAGCTTTAGGAACTGGTTCAGGGAATTGAGACAGAGAACAGGCCAAAGAGGACCATTCAGCCACCGCACCAGAAAGAAAACAGAACAACCAGTCCCTCACTGAGATAGTGGGGATGGCCCAATTAGCTCCGCTTACCGCAACAACTGCATAGCTTTCTGGATCTGTAAGGCCCTTGTAAAGAGGGCGTACCCTCCTACCCACGTAGCCGCGGCAACTTGACACTAATACCGGGCGAACTGAGAAAATCGGTATCTCCCAGTTGTAGGCCTGTCCCGTCAGACTGAAGAGATATCCGTAGGTTCAGAAGCAGGATCGGCTGGCAGTCCAGGCCTGCTCGGTACTGGATATGTCGGCCCTTGTAGATGCCGACAGTCTACGAAGAAACAGACCTTTAGGCTGACCGAGAGGACAAAAAAGACTTAACAGACTTAGTCTGAGGCCTTGTAGTGTGCATAGCTGAAAGCGGTAAACTTGTCGTTAGTAATACTGCCAATGTTACTACAATCTTGTCAAGGTCAGGACCAAACAATATCAACCCTAAAGATGGTATCTGCACCTCTGCATTCTCAGAGCGCAGCCATAGGGTATTACGGAGGATACAGTCGCAGCCGGAACTCTGAAAGTTAGGAGACTGGTATCCAATATAGGCATGTCCACCTATGACAACTGCATATATTACATGAGCGACCAAATACATTTGAACCCCCGACGTGTTGGAGGGGAAAAAACGTTACAAATGCATCAACCCAATATGCAATAGTATTAACCAACCATGCTATAGCCATGGTAGGATGGGTAACAACTCCCGAAAGCAAGTATACTGATTTCAGGCAGAGTTACCACCTACGGATCCGAAGAATCCGACCACGCAGGAATGGGAGGCGTAGTAACGTCTGTAATCAGACGAGTAACACGCCCATCCCCCCCAGGAGGGGCTCGTGATGCCCTCAGGGAATTTGGGACAGGAGGCCAAACACTGTTGTAACACCTCCTATCTGGCAACAGCCAGAGTCCCGCTATGCGATCCACCCGCTAGTCAGCAACAGGTAACCCGAAGGCACGCAATACTGAGGGTGTATGATACAGGTGCAGGTCAACATTCACTCTAACCAGAATGGACCTGCTACCAGCCCTAAAGCAGGGATAATAATACCTGAAATAGGCTTCCCCCCGTGTAAGAGGGAAAGAGCCCCGAACAGTACCCAGTTCACGGCAGAGCCAACTGGGAAGTAACCACAGGGCGTCAACCACGCCAATTAGCGTTTCGTAGAAAACGACATCCACCCAGGGTGGCTGTTGTGGTAATCCCTGCAAGGGGAATGACAGACTATTGTGGCACCAGGGGGAATTCATATACTGCAAAAAACCCCTGCAGGGAGCGGTAGTCTGTGTCACAGGGGAAGAGTGCAAGAAGCTGCGAGATACCCTGAGATGAAAAGGGCAGTATGGTGAAGTAACCCCAAGTGAGGTACAACAATGGGGCCCGCCCGGCGATCCGCAATTGAGAGGATCCCGAGAAAACAAACCGCCCAAGGGGGTCGTGAAAGAGGCCGGCACCAGATGACGCCACATACAGAACCCTTTATGAGTCAAATCCTCCGCACTAACACCTGCAGCACATGACTTGCAGGATAGTAAAAATGGGTGCAGTATAACGCTCTATCTCCTGGTCAGACATATCTGACCCATCTTGGCGGAAATATTAAGCAGCACTATACTGGTCCTGACTGATGCCAAAAATAGCTGCAGGGACCCATTTTCAGCGTATGCAACACACAGTTCCATCTAAAATATGGCAACGTGCAGCACGCAACAGTATGTGACAAACCACACAAATATTAACAAGTATATAAATGTGAGGTCTCAGAACCACCCTAAGTACAGCTGTATTAGGGCAGATAAAGAAAAGGGATAGATATACACTGACAGGTGAGAGAATAAAGTACAGTCAGCACTAGCATAAGTCACATACAATGCAGATATATACATATATACATAAACATGTCATATAATATACTGCACTATTACACTGCATTCAACTGCCCAGATTCAGTGTCTGGGAAGGCTACAGCGCTGTGTACACTGACCTGATGGTGAGGTACGCAGGGGGACTGGACTCACTGCCATCTCCAGAGATTTCTGCTGCACCACAGAGATAAAATGGCCGCTGGAGACCTCAGAAGAAGCGTGGCCCGCGGAGGAAGCAGCTCAGCGACGCCAGACTATGGATACTGAAAGGCGCGCTGAGCTGAGGGGAGGAGCCGCTGTAACAGGGAAGGCTGCCTCCCCTGGCCGGCTATTAACCCCCGGGACGCCGGCTCCCTGCACCGATCGTTAAGTCCCTGGTGGTCTAGTGGACACACGGGGTATGGGGGGCCCGCCGCCACTGCCGGCGCCTCCGGTCTGTCCCCTGAGACCGGAGGCACAGGACTGCATTTGAAATGCGCGGATCACCGCAAGCGGTGATCCGCGACCTTACCTGCTCCCCGTGGATCCGGCAGCAGTCCTGGGCGCCCGCAGAGTCCGGCTAGTACAGACTCTGGGGTCCCGCTGAGATCCCCAGATCTGTACTGGCGTCTCAGCGCCAGCGGGGTGACGGAGCGGCAGCTTAGACGTCCTATGGACAGTCCGACGCTGCCGCTCTGAAGAGTCCAAAGTCTATGAAAAAACTTTGTCCCTAAAAAAATAAAATAAGCTTAGGGGCTGCTAATCAGCTCCCCCTGCGCTAACGGTGACCCGACTCCGGCCGGGCACCAACTTAAACTGAGGTGCCTCTGGCTTGGGGGTGGGGTTATAGGGAGAGTGGACCCAGTGCATCCTGGGAGCTAAAAGCTTTAACTGCGTGGTGCCCAGATTTGGTTCCCAACCTATACCCAAGGTCAACCCTGTGGACCCCCTATGGACCCTGAAGTAGAAATAAATGTTTGGAAATAAAGATCAGTAGATAGATTGCATGATGGATCCGATTATGTTATGTGTTATCTAGAATGTCAGCTTAGGATGACACTAATGCTGGGTACACACTAAACTATGTGTACCCAACATGCATGCAGGTCCGACGGACCATGTCGCTGACAACGCACGGGAGGATAGCCGGTAGACACGGGACGATTTGTCATCTGATCACGTCTAGTGTGTACCCGGCTTAAGTCAGGACCTGTCAAAATCTTTTTGTTGTAACGGTCTGTATGACATTCATAGCAGGTGTGCCCCGATCCAGGATACAGACATGTTACCTGTTTATATAAATAATATTTAATTTCTTTTTAGGTACCTAAAAGTGTGTGTAAGTTCTCCCATCCTGGTCTTGCCTTGCACACCGTTCAGGAAATTGCCATGCTGAAGAATTTACCCGTCAAGAAGGTCTTGTCAAAGTTACGTGAAAACACCCTCCGCATCTATAATATATAAGTGCCTGACCATCCGGACCCTCTTTATTTTCGGCCGTGAAAATGTTCTATATTTTGAGGAGAAGAAAAACTCAATCATTGCCTTATTTTAATTAAAATGTTTTAATTTTCTCTGGAAGTCAGACTGGGCATTTGGACCCCATCTAAATCCCAATCAGTGTTAATGTTTCTGTTTCTTAAAACCACCTTTTTAAATGTCTTTCTTGCCTATTAAAAAAAAAAAGATTTATTTTTGTTTTTAAATGGATTCTCTGTTTTATTATTCTGTACAAAGTTGCTCAAAGTTTTTTAAATCAAATGATGTTACGGCTTTAAACTATTTACCTCTAGAAGGTGATGGTCAAGCTCGGTTTACAGTGGGCTGAATCTTATAAACTGCCGCAGTCATTAGAAATTATATATGTGCTAATCAGTGACATCACACTCCTGGTTTTTTTGCATGTATTGCCTAGATCTGTGGGTCTATATCGGGTGGGCCATAAGTGGCCCGCAAGCCGTTGAACAGTTTAAGCATGGCCAAATAGCAAAGCTGTGGCAGCACATACGGGCATGTGTAGGTCTACAACAGCTGGTCTAGATTGATGCAGTTACACAGCGTCAAACTCTTAAATGTTCTTGATAGAGGAGCTGGACCGATCAGGGGTGTTCCTAACGGGGTGCGCCCACATGCTGAAACACGATCTGGACTTGGAGAAGGCACGTTTACAGGGGTGCGCCCTGTTTTATCGGTGGGCGATAAATACATTTTCTCCTAGCAAAAATACTTTAATTTTGTGGCATCAAGAGTTGTCGTATAGTTTTAGCGAGATGCCTGTTTACACAGGGCCGCAACTAGGGGGGGGGGCTAGAGGTGCACCGGGTGCCGGAATGCAGGGGGTGAAAAAGGGATGACTCACGGTGGCTTGGGGGCTGGAGAGTCAGAAAACGGCCATCCAAAAATGGCCGCCGCCAAGGAGAATACAGATGCTAGAGGTCCTTACTGGACCTCTAGTGTCTGTTAGGCCAGCGCAAGTGCTGGGAGAAGATGCTGAAAGCTGCATCTTCTCCCGTGAAACTCCCTGGCAACGAGCATAAACCCCATGGCAACGAGCATTTAACCCCTGGCAATGAGCATGAATCCCCCTGGCAACGAGCATGAAACCCCCTGGCAACGAGCATTTAACCCCTGGCAATGAGCATGAATCCCCCTGGCAACGAGCATGGAACCCCTGACAATGAGCAGGTAATTTTAAAGTAATTAGAAGCTTTACTGTGGGGCATAAAATGGTGTCGGGCAAATATGTAAGTGGCACTTTGGTAATAGGCATTACAGTGTGTGGCATAATGTGTAATGGGCATTATTGTGTGTGTGGAATAATGTAAGTCACTATACTAGTGCACTGCCTTATGGAGGAGCAAGGACAAAATCCAGGTACGGGAAGGGAGGGGTCGCAAAATTGCTACCTTGCACCGGGTGACAGATATCCTAGTTTCGGCCCTGGTTTACATCTACCAGACGCGCTTCACACAGAAATACGCATTTCGACAAAATTTCCACATGTAAATAAAGACAGTCCTAATGTCACAAACAAATAAATTAGTCTAAATCCAACAATTTTCTTATGAGAAAATGCTAAAGTTAAAATTAATTAAAGTTATAAAATGGAAAGTACAATAGGCCTTGTATTGATTTGTTAAGTAAAAACCTGCAAATTATTGATTTTGAATTGATTTTATGAGTGCAGTACCGAGCTCCACAATTTGGGGGAGCTCCTGTTGATGTGCAAGGCAGATAGGTATATTTAGCAAACAAAGTTTTGTGGCTTTGCTTTTTTTTTTTAATGTATTTAACGAATACTATTTCAAGACAGCATGTAGGAATATTAACAAGTACATATAATAAAGTCTGCTCCTGACTCTACCTGGATAGTGGGGCTTCAGCTGAGCTCTGTTCATTCACTTTCATATTATTGGTGTGATGGGGCCAGAATACTTTGAATGGTGGCCCTAGGGAGTTTTGTCAGGTTGGGCTGATTGCCACCGTGTTGGATACCATCATGTATGAAGTTGCACTTTGAGAGTTAACTGCACTCCAATCTGGTGTCCCCAATTTTGGAGGGTATCCGTGCCACCACCAGTCTCCTCCCCCGCCACTTGGAGACGCCTGTACTTCTCTGTAGTGTAGTAGTAAGTCTCTGTGGGTTACCCTAGCTAATTCCTCCGCACTATTACTGGGCCCAATGACAGGACAGCCCAGAGCTGGTCAGAGTGTTAGCTCTAATCTGCTAGTCACAGGGCATAGGCAGGATCTTAGCAGGACATTTATTTCCCAATAGCGGTTACCACTTAAAGGTAATGATACTACATACATTTACATGGTCATCTAGCAGCCCCATGCTGGAAGGGAATATGGGCTTTTTAACCTGTCTTAACTGATTCACTTGTCTATCACAAGGATCATTTGGGCTCATGCTCTTTTATTGTACACTACCTGGAGTACCCGGCATTGCCCAGTATTTTAAGAATGTTTGTTTACACATCATCCTCCAACCAACCTCTCCTTAGCTTAGGCAGGCCTCACGAAAAGTGTGACAAACTTCCCCATCAACAGTCCTAAGGTCTTCGAAGGAAGTAGGACCTGTAACGGTGTAAAGCAAATTGCGGAGATAGAAGCATTCAAAATTTGTCGGATGTACAGTGTAAACATGGCCAAGAGCTTCTGTTGCTCTGATATCAGGATGACCATCTACAACGACTTCCTGTTTTCTGCGCATAAAAACTTTTCAAGAAGCATTCCATGTGTAATATTTTGGAATCTCACAGTACAGCAGGGTCCTTGCAAAGTCATCATTTTGACACAGTTCGAAGAAAGAAGTCAATGTTGTTACGTAATTTGTTATAGTCGGCTGAAAATGCTGGGAAAGCCTGCTAAAGCTCTCTTCGATAATAAACATTAAGATCATGACAAAACATGACAACACAAAACGCTTGCTCCGAGGCCCTACCAATATGCCGTGAAAAAATAGATAAGCTAAATCCTTTTCTAATTTCGTACCTGACCTGTAGAGGGCAAATGCTAGGCAAAAATTGAGTTTTTTAAATTAATTAAAAATTAACTGTAATTTCGATTTCAAATTTTTTTTAGTTGCCTTTGCCGTGTTTTAATACGCTCGTATGTAAAATTTCACGATCTTGGCTTGTAAACTGTGGATTTGAATAGGAAGGCAGAAGGACAAGTTTTCACTTTTCCATTGGTTAATAGAATACCCACAAGTATCTTTTTGAACAGAAGAGACAATACAGCTGACCGACACTTCTTGGCCATTATGACCGACAGCTAGCGCATAAAGTCATTTCCTCCTAGAGGCCTCAGTACTTTGGCTGCTTGTTAATGTGTGCTTCATAGTGAATACTGTTGTGCTATCCTGTTACCCTGCTCGGCTATTCCACTAAAACATGCTCTGTGCAGTCCTGATATCATGTAGGGCAGTCCTGCTAATCTGCATTGTGCAATTCTGTTTTCCTGCTGCATACTCCTGCTAAATCTGCACTGTGCTATCCTGCTGGGTAATCCTGCACTGTGCAATTCTGTTTTCCTGCTGCATACTCCTGCTAAATCTGCACTGTGCTATCCTGCTAAACCTGCACTGTGCAATCCTGTTATCATGCTGGGCAATCCTGGTATCCTGCTGTGCAAATCTGCCAATTGCACTGAGTAATCGTGCTGATCTGTCCTATGCAATTCTGATATTTGATGGGGAGATAGAAGCATTCAAAATTTGTCGGATGTACAGTGTAAACACGGCCAAGAGCTTCTGTTGCTCTAATACCAGAATGACCATCTACAGCGACTCCCTGTTTTCTGCACATAAAAACTTTTTGAGAAGCATTCCATAGGTAATATTTTGGCAGCTCACAGTACAGCAGGGTCCTTGCAAAGTCATCATTTTGACACTGTTCGAAGAAAGATGTCAATGTTGTTGCGTCATTTGGTATAGTCAGAGAGCTGAGAACTCATACCCATATGCCATGAAAAAAATTGTAGATAAGCTAATTCCTTTTCTAATTCCGGACCTGACCTGTAGAGGGCGAATGCTATGCAAAAATTGTGGTTTTTTAAATTAATTAAAAATGAACAGTAATTAATTTCGATTTCAAATTTTTTAGTTGCCTCTGCCATGTTTTAATACGCTCGAATGTAAAATTTCACGATCTTGACTTGTAAACTGTGGATTTGTATAGAAAGACAGAAGGACAAATTTTCACTTTTATATAGTAGATTATTTGTAATCCACTCGCTCCATCTCTACCCTGGTGCTACTAGTTCTGAGCTGGGAGATAAATATGCCACCCCAACTGACTGCCAGATCTTCCGCCCTGCAGTCTAATGCCACCTCCAGGCTGAATATCGCTCCAGTAAGCTGGCCACCAAGTCTCCTCGCTAACACTACTGGATCCCTCAGAGCCCCAGTGCAGATCTTTGTCTCTGGGATTCAGAGGAAAAACTTCCTATTTCTGATGATAATAGTTTTCCAGGGCTGATAAATCCGGTGCTACGGGAAGGGGCTCTGGTCAAGGTGCTTCTGATTCCTGCCTGAAAAACTCCAGAGACCGGCAACCACAGCACCACCAGCCCTGCTCCTAACTTCTCAGCTACTGTGGGGGTCTCTTCAGTTCTTTCTCCCATTCCCAGCATTCAGGAACAGAGAAGACTGCAAGATACTGCTGCAACGCTCCAGACCCAAAGGACCAAGGATGGCTCTTGTTGACCTGTTGTATTAGATGAGGACCTTTGGTGCTCATGGAGATGAATGAAGGCCTGGCCACATGACAAAGTATTTCAGGAAATGGCAGTGAGTGTTGACAATGAATATAATTTACAGAATAACAGGTGTGATCCTCAGAAACCACAAGATCCAGTTTCTTGCTTGTAAACATCTACTTTATTTCACAGTAATATACTAATAACAGTGACTAGTGGGATGGGTAGGAAGCGGGGCCCGGGGTGGGACGGGTAGGAAGCGGCACTGGGGTAGGAAGCAGCACTGTGGAGGGATGAGTTTTAGGCTTCATCCTCTCTTTGTAGCTATTCATCCTTTTCCTCTGTATCTGGAGAGAAAACAGACAACACAGTTAGACGACAGCTGACACCTAAACCTGACTCGCCCTCACCAGGTCCCTCATAGAGTACTGCAGCATCTTATCCTTGTATTTGTCTGTTCCTCTAATCACATACATGAAATGATATAACGGGATGTAGTTATGAGACCGGCGGCCGCAATGCCGCCAGTCTAAATCCCGATGGGGGAAGCCCGACAAGGTACTTAAGATAGGCGTTGAAATACCGACGCCTATCTTAATCCCGACACCGGAATCCAGAAGGACGCCAGTCCGAACGAGGTAAATCCGGGTCGCCCTCACTGTTAGCCGCGGGGGGAGGGATAGGTTTAGGTAACACAGTGGGTTTAGCGGTAGGTTTTGGGGTGGGGAGGGTTAGGTTTTGGCACGAAGGGGGGAGACTGGCTCAGGCACTAACAGGGAGGGTTATGGTGCGAGATGGGGAGGGTTAGGGGGAGAAGGAGGGAGGGTAAGTATACTTACCCGACACCTGTCGAGATACCAACCATTGGGATGCCGCTGTCGTTATTGTGACAGGAGGCATCCCGACAGCCAGCATTACATACCCATTCCGATATAACGAGCTGCATGATAATAAAGTCACTTAGTTCATAATTGTCCTATTCAGGCCATATAAAGAAATGGGTTACCATTACACTATCTGCCGAAATGCTGGTTGTAGCCTAGGGAATTGCACACAACATAATGAGACTCCTGGGACCCAGAACACCAGTCACTTATATTTATACCTTGAGAGGAACCGAGAGAGAGGAACCCAAACAGGATATCCTGTACGGCGGCTTTCTGCTGCTGCAATTGTTCCTGCGTCAGTTTCAGATTAATATCCAGGGGAATTTTCACCTGAAACGTAGAACATTTGAGGGATTCTGATAAGCTGCTCGAGCAATTAAGGTTTGGTTAGTTGTGACTAAATTGTAATAACCTATTTCCATTTATGTGGCCTAACCCTAAATCAGGTCAGCTGATAGCCGCAGTCTGTCTTGTCGGTGTTGTGATCAGAACTTTGTGCTTTTCTACTTCAGGGTCCATAGGGTATCCACAGGATACCTTGGGTATAGGCGATGGCAGACATCCAGGCACCACAGAGTTAAATTTTCAGCCTCCCAGGATGCACTGGGGTCCCTCTCCTATACCCCGAGCCTCAGGCCACTCAGTTTTCGTAGGTGCCTGGCCGGACCAGTCGCACCGTACAGAGGGGGGTCTTTTTAAGGCCCCTGAATATTTCTTCGCAGCTGTGGCTGCACAACTAGAGTGCTCCAGCATAGGACAGTCAGTATTAACGTCCATGCTGTCACTCCTACACCCCGCCGGTACCAGAACGCCGGTACCGATCCGGGGATGCTGGTAAGTAGCTGGGGTCACAGCTAGCAGTGATCCCCGGCTACCTGGACTGTGGCAGGATGTACGGGGAACAAGGTAAGCGGCGGGGTCCCGCGGTGGGCACCCGCCGGTAACACAGTCCTGTTTGGTCCCCAGGCAGGGGGCTCCCTGGGGACCGGCTGCGCGTGGGGCCTTCCACTAGACCACCAGGGACAGCGGGCCGCAGCATGTGCGGTACAGCGCAGCGTCCCAGGGGTTAATAGCACGCCAGGGGAGAACGCCTTCCCTGTCTCACAGCCGGCGTCTCCCCCGCTGCACAGTGCCATTCCACAGCGGTCTGAGCGGGCTGTGTCAGCGCTCCTCCCCCGGGCCCTGCCTTCTCTCTGCTCCTCAGTGGCCATTTTCTCACTACATGTGCTGGGGATGGCAAACGCTGCTGGAAGCTGATACAGATGCCATTGCGGTCCGGGTCCCCCGCATACCTCTCCTTCAGTTAAGGTCAGTGTATGCAGCACTGTTTCCTACCAGGCTCTGGTCTGTGTAGTTGATCGCAGTGCTTGTAATGCAGGATGTTATCTGTGCATTGTATGTGACTTAAATGCTAGCGCTGTTTGCCTGTACTTTCATTTCTGACTGTCAGCCTTTTCCTATCCCTGTTCTTCTGCTACAGCCCTTGCGGTGCGGTGTCGCAGGGTGTTTATTACCTCGCAGTAAACGTGTTTTTTCTGTGTGGGAGGTCACATACGCTCCGTTCACACTCCTCATGTCGGAAAGTGAACGAGGATATCCTCTTCCAGCTATAATGTACTGATATCATGTACAGTTAGCGGAGGGATATGTAGACACTGAGGGTTTATGGAGGGCATGTTGTATTATATATCACGCCCCATTTCTGTCACTGTGCCTGCACAAAAAAAAGGGGACCGCCCTCGGCTGGCTAAGATGCTTACAGCCTTTGTGGGCAATGCCCCCTGCGTTTCCCCATAGGGGTTATCGCAGCCTGTGGTGGTCTCATCACATGCAGGGGTCCCTGGACAGTTGATGGTACCCCAGTGTATCCTGTTTTTCGCCCCCCCAGGTCTCGCAGGAGCCTGTGTGGGTGAATTTATTGTCCAAATGGTATACCACCTAATGGACGTTTTACAGGGGGAGTCACCATTTCGGCCTTCTAAACGGCCTTTCGGGTCTCAGACGGGTAAAGACATGACGTCTGATGACGGTGACATTATTGACTTTTTCAGACACGAGCCCCTTAGTGCAAAGGAGGCGTAGTCTGGGTCTAAAGTCTATATACCTGGCCTTCTACGGGCAGTCCGTGCGGCTTTGGTTATTACATATCCCCCGTGGCTAAATCCAAATATGCCTTCTTTAAGGATAAGGGTGTTGCCACTGTAATTCCTCTATCTGGTCAGGTGGATCATTTAGAGGAGGCGTGGAAATTCCGGGTAAGCGGTTCCAGCCTCAAAAACGGTTGACCTTTTGCATACCCCTTTTGCGGATAATTACATTTCCGAATGGGAGTTACCTTTACGGGTAGATTCTCATGTTACACGCCTAGTGAGGAGTGCTACGTTGCCCATGCCCTCCAGGTCCTCTTTGAAGGAGGTTCCAGATTGCAAGGTGCAAATATATCTAAAATCCAATATTCCCTTGCTGGAGGGGCTTCCAGGCCGGCTATGGCCGTGTGCTGGGGGGCCAGAGCCATGGAACACTGAGTAGGTAACTGGATCTCTGCACACTGACTCTCCAGCAGAGCAGGTGGATAGTGGCAAATTCTCAGAGACTTTGCCACGTTCATAATGAGACGGTCTTACATATAGCCTACTCCTTTCCAGAATCTCCTCGGCAGCAGTAGCGGCTTGCCGCTCCCTGTGGTTGGGCTCTTGGAAAGCGGACGCAGATTCCATTTGGAATGCTTTGCCTTTTACGGGGCAAGTCCTGTTTGGCCCTCGTCTGGATGCAATTGTGGCCCTGCAGACAGCAGCTACGTCTGCATGTCTGCCATCGGCTACAGTCCCATCAGGGTCTGGGACTTTGTCTTTTCGGCCCTGTGAGGCCAGGGTAAGTCTAAAATACAGCTTTCCAAGACAGTCAGTAGCCAGGAAATCTGCTCAGCCATAAGAACAGGCTTGGAGTACAAGACGTCCTACTCCCAAGTTGGACTATAAGCCTTCAGCCTCACGGGACGGGCCTCTCCAGTTCGCCCAGTGCTGGTGTCTGACCACCACGGACACTGGGGTAAGAGAAGTATTTTCTTGAAGGTATGTCCTCTCTTCCCGGTAAAAGCCTCCCAGACGGTTTTTCGTTACAGGTCTTCTGTCAATTCAGGACAAGGCCCTGTAATTTTTGAGGGTGTTACACTCTATGCTCCAGGCAGGAGTTATAGTACCTATTCCGTTGCCCCAAAGGGGAACGAGGTATTACTCCATCCTCTTTCTGGTACAGACACCCAATGGGGCTTACCAGGACATTCTCAACCTCGAATCCTTCAACAAATTCTTAAGGGTTCCTCGGTTCGGGAGGGGGACCCTGCATTCCATCATTCAATGGAGCCTGGGAATTTTGTGGTGTCGTTGGATATATTCAGGGTGACTACCTGAATATCCCTCTTTTCTTAGCACACCAGTGTTTTCCTCAGGTTTGCAGTGGTCGATAAGCGTTTCCAGTTTCTGGCATTGCCCCTTGGTCTGGCCCCGCGCCTCACGGCTCCTGTTGTTACCACGGTCTCCAGAGATACTTCAGTGCCATATGCAACGGACAATATCTGTGTTGCTACGTTAGGGCTGACTGATAAACTGGAAATGGTCCTCTCTGATTCTTCACAGAGGATGCTCCATATCCCAACATCTGAGGATCTTTGTGATTGAGGAAAAGATCGCTGCATTACAGGCAAAGGTACGCAGTTGCCTGCAGAGTCGCCGAGTGTCTATTCACTTGGCAATGTGGTTCCTGGGTTCCAGGATGTCGCTGTTCGACATGGTGGAGTACCCAGCTTCACTCTAAAGAACTTGATCCTCTCCGGATGGGATGGGTTGCCCCATAGGATAAAGTCAATAGGCTTTCCCCGGAGGTTTGTCTCTCTCTGGCCTGGTGGCTGCAGAAAGCTCACCTAAACAAGGGGCACCCCCTTTGGGATTGCGGACAGGGTCCTTCTGACGACGGACGCCAGTATCCGTGGCTGGGAAGCAGTGACGGGTCCACACTTGTTCCAGGGCAGGTGGACACCAGTAGTTTTTGCGCTTCCCATAAACATCTGAGAACTCTGAGCAGTATTCAAGGTTCTCCAGCATGCAGGACAGGTCCTCCATGGAAATACCGTGCAGGTACAGTCTGACAACGCCATCATGATGGCTTATGTAAGCCACCTAGGAGGTTCCCGAAGTCAGGCGACACTAACAGTGGTGTCCCGAATTCTGGCTTGGGTGGAAGGCTATATCCCTGCCGCCATCGGCAGTGTTCATTCAGGAATCCTCAGATGGAAAGCAGGCTTTCTCAGCCGTCAAGACGTGCATTCAGGGAAATGTCCTCTTTATCAGGAGGTGTTCAATCTCTGGTGAACAAGTGGAGCCTTTCAGAGATGAGACTCTTCTGATAGACGTAGGTAGGTCCAGTGGACCTTCCAAGTTGTGTACCTCGTCCCTCCGTTATCCCTTCTTCCTTCAGTAATAGCAAGAAGGAGGCACGCTCCTGCTGATAGCTCCAGCGTAGGCCAGATGGCACTATTACTCAGATCTTCGGAGCCTCTCAGTTAACACTCCGAAGCTGTTGCCTCTACGCCCGGACCTGTTGTCTCAGGATCCTGGCTGATACCCAGACCTGGGTTGTCTGTCCTTGACGGTGTGGCAGTGGAGACTGCCCTCTTAAGGTCTAGGAGTTTTTCCAGCTCTATAGTTAACAGGGGCTCTGTCCATGCTAAGAGCTCGGAAGTTTTTATCTGCAAGAATTTACCATTAGGTATGGTATACTTTCTTTCAGGTGTCGCCCTAGAGGCTAGGCTCCTCGGGTATTCCGGATATCCAGAGGTTGGCTTTCCTACAGGTGGGCTTAGATAACGGTCTTCGCTTTGCTTACCTGAAGGTGCAGGTTTCTGCCCTGTTAGTATGGTTTCAGTGTAGGATTGCTACTCTTCCTGATGTCCGCACCTTTGTGCAGGGTGTACATTATATTCAGCATCCCTTTGTTCCACCTGTGGCTCCTTGGGATTTGGCTGTGGTCCTTAGGGCTCTCTGAGGACCGCCATTTGATCCACTGGGCTCAGTGGATTTCAAATGGCTTACGGCTAGGACTGTATTCCTTCTGGCTCTTAATTTGGCCAGTAGGATCTCAGAATGGGAGGTTCTATCATGTAGACCTCCCTTTTTCTCATCTTTCCTAGGAACAGGGCAGTGCTTCCCTTTACTTCCCCAGTCCTGTCTGCTGGTGAGGCCTATTTGGCTGTGGTACGGGCGCTAAGAATTTAAGTTGACCGTACCAGTCCATTTAGGAAATCAGACTCTCGGTTTTGTCCTTTCTGATTTCCATAAAAAGGGTTGGCCTGCCACTACGCTAACTTTGGCAGGATGGATTCACAGGTCTTCCTGTTCCATCCTCTATTAAAGCTCTTCCACTAGGTGATTGGCAGCCACGTGGTCGTCTGTCCATATTTTTGTAAGGTATTATGCTTTTGATACCTTCGCCTCTCAGGATGCTTTCTTTCGGCGGCGGATTCTCCTTACAGCACAGGAGCGTCCCCACCCTTAAAGGATACTGCTTTGGGACATCCCCAAGGTATCCTGTGGATACCCTATGGACCCTGAAGTAGAAAATATGAGATATGGTAAGAACTTACCCTTGTTATCTCTATTTCTACGAAGTCCATAGGGTTCCACAGGACTCCCGCCCTGTCGCACCTGTACTGCAGATGGGCTTTGATCTGGTCACCGGTTTCTCCGTCTCCTTCTGGTGAGAATGTGATTCTTGTGTGTTCCAGACTGTCTTCTCTCTCTTTTTTGCTCCTGCTCCGGCCTATGGCTTGTTACGAAACTGAGTGGCCTGAGGCTCGGGGGCGGGGTATAGGAGAGGGACCCCAGTGCATCCTGGGAGGCTGAAAATTTAACTCTGTGGTGCCTGGATGTCTGCCGCCATCGCCTATACCCAAGGTATCCTGTGGAACCCTATGGACTTCGTAGAAATAGAGATAACAAGGGTAAGTTCTTACCATATCTCATATTTTTGTTTCGCATGCATGAGACAAAATGATTGCGCAAGTGCAGTACAACTGTGTCCTTGCTCATCTAGCCTCCATACGCCACGCAACGCAATATGCCTGGCGTGAGTGAGCGCCAGGTCCCGTGCAACTCTGCTAGTGTTAGACTAATTTTCAGCAGAAAAAGACGCCCAAGTCGCAATGCGATGTGACTAGGATGCACCAGGAGACAGCGCTGATTAATTTTATATGCAACACGTGTCTATTTGTGTACAAGTGTCGCATATTAAATTAATCGGCAGTCTCCTGTTGCGTCCTAGTTACATCGCTTTGCGACTTAAACGCATTTTCATCAAAAATAGACGCAATTAAAGACCGGCGCTAGCAGAGTCTCACGGGATCAGGTGCGCCGAGAGGGGCTATTTGGACTATAATGCCACCCTCAGAAAGGGGTTATCGCTGCTTGGTAAATAGACCCCTAACCTTTTCGTCACTTCTTACAATGGCTGCTGACGTCTGGACACTTCTTGTGTACTGCACGTGTGCAACTGTTTTGTCTTGTGCATGAGGGAAAAAGTGACATTACCTGCAGGTCATGCACGGCCCTAAAGCATCATGCAAGCGCAGTACTTGAAAATTATAAACTTATAAGACTGGACTTGCGCATCCGTGAAAGGCTGATGCCGGGGTAGAAGCTGCAACGCCGGTTCGGAAGACTTACACAGGACCTCTCCGGTGGGGGCAAATTGTTAAAAAAAAAAAGCACAATCACATTCTGTATCGCTGCAAATAGAATGTATTTTAGCCCCTTAGGGGTATATTTACTAAAGTGTGGGTTTTTAGAAGTGGAAATGTTGCCCATAGCAACCAATCAGCTTCTACTTAACATTTATCTAGCACCTTCTAGAAGATAAGAGCTAGAATCTGATTGGTTGCTATGGGCATCATATCTACTTCATACCTGCACCTTAGTAAATATACCCCTCAGTCTTTCTTCCTTCCACTCATCTCAGTAGGACTGAAGGTTTTGAATTGAAATAAACATGAAGGAGATTAAACCACGAGGTGTTTCTCTGTGTGTTGCCTCTTTAATGTGTTGACGTTGTTTACCCTTTTAGATTGAGAATGTTACTTGTGGTTTTCTCCTGTCCTATAGGATTGTCAGGAGAGGAGTTTGTGAAGTTTTAGCTGATGCTAGGCAGATTAAGGGGCTGATTCAGCACGGAACACACGGCTGCGTTCGCACGCACCCGCTAGCTGCGAAAATATGCTAATGAATGCAATCGCACAGCAACCGCAGCAGTATACCAATATCACTGTATAAAGCCGCCCACTTCCCATGACATGCATCCGCAAGTCAGCGAAAACATCGGTAACATCAGGTAACATCGGAACCATTCGCACAGTTGTAGTTGACCTGACCCCACCTCACAAACTGCTAAACTTCCTGTCGCCATCTAGACCTCTGCCAGCGTATACAATCGCAGGGGCTTAATTATGCACGCCCCTGTAACGGTGTTCAAACGCACAGGCACGCCTGCGTTCCGCCAACCACCCTCCCTCTCCACCTCCAAATGGTCACTTCCTGTCAATCACTATGAGATGGGACTGCGTGCTCGCTTTTATCGCTTCCCAATCGATACGGCCGGTTCGCGTGCACACTCACTCTGCGATGCATGCGCAGAGCACAAACATCGATTGGCTGCGTGCGAACACAGCTGTGCGATCCAACCTAAATAGGGCCCTAAGTACCTCTCTGATCTGGTTCACCCTCCCTATTTCTCCGTTGTGTGTGTGAATTTACTGTATTGGTTCAGCTCACTCAAATGAAGTCCACAAGCAACAAGAATGTGGAATAATACCAGGGAGACTCCTTATAATAGGCTTTTCTTTAAGAAGTTGTAGCGCCGTGCCTGTAGTCACAGCATAATAAAAAAAACAGAGTGTCTATAAAAAAAAATCCAAAATTTGGTTTAAACCAGCTAATCCTGACTGTAACTTATCTCATAGACTGTTATGTATGAAATACTACATATAACGCGATATACAGACCCCGATCTCTCTCTTGTCTTCGGGCAGCTCATCCACAAGACTCTCCCAGGGGTCTTCTCCTACCTCTCTGCGATTGATATTGTAGAGCAGCTTTTTGGGGGGTTTCTTGCCCTGCTCAAATAGAACCAAATTAAATTTGCTCTGTTTTTGAGAGTAAATATAATTTACAAAACTCCCTTCTGCGCCACATAAAAAAATATCAGACAGAGGAAGAACTTATCTTCTTCTGTGAGTTCTTTAGATTCCCTATCAGATGAGACTCTTCGCAAATATTTGATACAATGAAAGACAAGTTCCAGGTGGTGGTACATGTGAAAATACAAATGAACACAATCTAGTGCAGCACATTAATAGAAGGTATATTTGTAAATAAAACATCATAAATTAGTAACAAACATTGCTGTAATGAACTGCTAAAATATAGTCCAGAAAAAAATCCAATAAAAAAGTCTTTTTAATCCAAGAATTTCAGAAAAAAATCAGTTTAATGACAGAATAAAATATTCACAAACAGAAAAACCCAAATTGATGAGGGTGGCTTCCTACCAGATTATGGAGTATAAGGGTGCACATAGAAACTGGATAGATGTCTCAAACTCCCGGGAAAGAATCAGCTCCAAATGGGCAGTCCGTCTTCTCCTGGTTTGGTCAGGTATGCCAGTCTCCCTCCTTTCAAGCCTTGTTATTCATTTATGATGTTTTATTTACAAATTATACCTTCTATGAATGTGCTGCACTAGATTGTGTTCATTTTTATATTGACATGTACCACCACCTGGAACTTGTCTTTCATTGTTGCAAATATTTGCGAAGTGTCCCATCTGATAGGGAATCTAAAGAACTCACAGAATAAGATAAGTTCTTCCTCTGTCTGATATTTTTTATGTGGCGCAGAAGGGAGGGTGTCTCTTTCATTCTTTATACAAATTCTTGTGGGTGAGGGTAACACCTTGTAGACACCTACCTTTCAGCTGCCTCAGTGCGCATACCGGAGGGTGCCAATTGTATTTTAATTTACAAAACTATTGTCAGAATTGGCCAAATTTATTCTGCTTTAACATAGGCCTAGATTTAACAAGGAATGAAATACTTCCAATAGGTACATTTGTTCAACAATTCTACATTTTTATTGTAATAGTGACTGTCAGTACACTGTCAGATGCTGTGCCATCTGGGAATCCTTCCTCTGTACCTGACAACTCTCCTGCTGTGCCATCTGGGCAACCGTCCTCTGTACCCAACACCTCCCCTGCTGTGCCCTCTGGGCAACTGTCCTCTGTACCCGACACCTCCCCTGCTGTGCCATCTGGGCATCCTTCCTCTGTACCCGACACCTCTCCTGCTGTGCCATCTGGGCAACTGTCCTCTGTACCCGACACCTCCCTGCTGTGCCATCTGGGCATCCTTCCTCTGTACCCGACACCTCTCCTGCTGTGCCATCTGGGCAACTGTCCTCTGTACCCGACACCTCTCCTGCTGTGCCATCTGGGCAACTGTCCTCTGTACCCAACACCTCCCCTGCTGTGCCATCTGGGCATCCTTCCTCTGTACCTGACAACTCTCCTGCTGTGCCATCTGGGCAACCGTCCTCTGTACCCAACACCTCCCCTGCTGTACCCTCTGGGCAACTGTCCTCTGTACCCGACACCTCCCTGCTGTGCCATCTGGGCATCCTTCCTCTGTACCCGACACCTCTCCTGCTGTGCCATCTGGGCAACTGTCCTCTGTACCCAACACCTCCCCTGCTGTGCCATCTGGGCAACTGTCCTCTGTACCCGACACCTCCCCTGCTGTGCCATCTGGGCATCCTTCCTCTGTACCCGACACCTTTCCTGTTGTGCCATCTGGGCAACTGTCCTCTGTACCCAACACCTCCCTTGCTGTGCCATCTGGGCAACTGTCCTCTGTACCTGACACCTCCCTTGCTGTGCCATCTGGGCATCCATCCTCTGTCCCTGACACCTCCCCTGTTGTGCCATCTGGGCAACTGTCCTCTGTACCTGACACCTCCCCTGCTGTGCCATCTGGGCATCCATCCTCTGTCCCTGACACCTCCCCTGCTGTGCCATCTGGGCAACCTTCCTCTGTCCCTGACACCTCCCCTGCTGTGCCATCTGGGCAACCTTCCTCTGTCCCTGACACCTCCCCTGGTGTACCATTCTGCTGGGATGAGCTCTTACCAGAGCCATGCCCTAGTGAAGAAGGCTCCTTGTTAAATTGCCTCAAAATATCATTCTAAGGGAACTATGTATTAATAATTGTGGTAGTGCCGCAATTATTAAAGATCCGTTTTACAACGCACTTTAATTTTTTTCCCAAACTGACCCAGCTATGTACTAACTGTAACTCACAGGGACAGCGGTAGTGATAACCACTGTCCCTGCGAGTTTCATCCCTGGCACATTGGGGGGAGTCTTTCTTGTTTGATAAAAAGCCCCTAAATCACTGCAATGACCAGTGATATGTAGGGGGATTAATACAATTATTTTTAAACAGGCCCCATAGACTGGTATTGTGTCAATTTCCGCTAACTAATTAGTATCCTGTAAAACAATAATTTCCTGTAACCCTTTAGGACACATATTACAACTCACTGTTGCCTGTGGCTATGTCCATAATGAAATCGCTTCTGCCAACATTATTTTCATTTAATGTGTTCTAGTTGTATTGCTTTGCATAGGGGCTTTGTGGCGGGACAGGCCAATGTAACCAGCAGCGCTATACAGACTGGTGGCAGCAGCACCCTCACCCACCACTCACACCAATGTCACTGTGTGCCCTGTGCACAGACTGCTATGTAACCTCTCCTATTCACCCACCACTCACACCAATGTCACTGTGTGCCCTGTGCACAGACTGCTATGTAACCTCTCCTATTCACCCACCACTCACACCAATGTCACCGTGTGCCCTGTGCACAGACTGCTATGTAACCTATCCTATTCACCCACCACTCACACCAATGTCACTGTGTGCCCTGTGCACAGACTGCTATGTAACCTTTCCTATTCACCCACCACTCACACCAATGTCACTGTGTGCCCTGTGCACAGACTGCTATGTAGCCTATCCTATTCACCCACCACTCACACCAATGTCACTGTGTGCCCTGTGCACAAATGCTATGTAACCTCTCCTATTCACCCACCTCTCACACCAATGTCACTGTGTGCCCTGTGCACAGACTGCTATGTAACCTTTCCTATTCACCCACCTCTCACACCAATGTCACTGTGTGCCCTGTGCATAGACTGCTATGTAACCTCTCCTATTCACCCACCTCTCACACCAATGTCACTGTGTGCCCTGTGCATAGACTGCTATGTAACCTCTCCTATTCACCCACCACTCACACCTATATCACTGTGTGCCCTGTGCACAGACTGCTATGTAACCTATCCTATTCACCCACCACTCACACCAATGTCACTGTGTGCCCTGTGCACAGACTATGTAACCTCTCCTATTCACCCACCTCTCACACTAATGTCACTGTGTGCCCTGTGCACATACTGCTATGTAGCCTATCCTATTCATGTGACCGCAGGCCCAAAGCTCCTCTCCCCCCACCCATTACCGGCTGCGCACATGGTGCCACGCCTATCTCTTGAATTGATGATATCAACACATTTTGTTTTTGTTATTGCTCAGCTTTAACTTGACGGATTGAGCTAAAACAGCTGGTTATTTCTATGAGTTTCCACTAAACAATTATGCAGTTTTCATGAAAATCGGTTCAGTAGTTTTTGCGCTAACTTGGATCAAACAGACAGACACAACGTTCTTATTATATTAGTATAGATAGGATACAATCTTACGTTCCTTCTTACCGTGTTTTTCTGCATATCTGCCGGACTTAGAAAGCTGGATCCAGCCTCAGCCTCCTCCGTCCACAGAAGACAAAACAGGACGACCCCACAGACGGCGACTTTACCCAACATCATAGTTCAGATTCCCTGCGGATCCAACGTATGTCTGTAATGGAAGCGTGTAACACAGCAGTTAAGGTTGTAGCGGCCCTAATCCATAACTAGATCGCCCCTCCGCAGAGCACCCGTTACTTACATGAATAATCTCAGAGGAAAAACTCATCTTTGTTTGGCTTCTCCATATTTATACGAAAGGCTGAATAAGAATCAGATTTATTTGGAATGTCACTTAGAGTGTCACAGTTGTGTCACCTGAGAAACGGAACACGACGGAAATCCATGACCAGGTGAGCCCTTTAATCCAGCACAGATGTCTGTTTGTTCTCCGTACACAACGTTGGAATGCAGCGTTTGGGCCGTGTCAGTGTTCCGCAGTTGGAGATGTTTGTGGTTGGCACTTGTGACCCGAGAGACGTGGCACAGTTACTTTGCAGTCCTTATTTTATTTGCATTTGCGCCATAGTGAGATAATGCTTGCACGATAAGTGCTAATATTCTACTTGAGTGATAGAGATCAGTTTCTGGGGATTTTCTGATATGTTTGCACAGCTCACTCTCATTTCTATGGGAGATGGAGCGTAAACATCTCCTGATGTGAATTTCCACAGCTACACACCTGTCATTCTCTGTCCAGGGCCAATATCCGTAAGAATGCAGCCTATCGATGCAAACCGTGCCGGCGAGGTCAGGGGTGCGATGTGAATTAATAGCCTGCATTGAGATTTTGGTTCAGCCCAAACAATAACTGCCTCTGCTGTGCCTGTCAGTGATATTGTTTTTTTTTTGTTTTTTTTTAAAGCTTATAATTTTTATTGAGTTTTTGAAACACCCCCCCAAACAAAATGACAAAAATTACAATAATATAATAGTAAAGTCGGCAGACACAAAATATAGGGCCTGATTCAGACCCACTCGCAAGCGGCTGTCCGCTCGCAAGTGGGTCGATGGTGTGCACTGCGCATGCGCACGACGGAGGGAGCTCCGTCGTGCGCATGCGCCAGACGCGATGAGCGAAGGACTTTCCTTCGCTCGTTGTGTCTGATCAAAGGGGGCGTGCTGTCGATGTTGATTGACAGCACGCCCCCTTTGGTGGGCATGCCTCCCAGACGGGGGCGTTCCCAAGGGAACGCCTACCGTCAGAAGCTGGCCCACTGACATCACTAGTGATGTCAGTGGCAGTGATTTTGGCTCTGATAGAGCCAAAATCACTCCGGGCCTTGCGGTTGAGAAACTCAACCGCAGGCTCTGGCTCGCAGTGGCGATGGTCGTGATGGTCAAGACCATCGCGGCCATCAACCTGCACGCTCGTATAGGCTGTGGGTGGTGACCCACAGCTATATGAGCGTCCAGGAGGACGCTCCATAATTATGGAGGACGGCCCTCATTCAGAGCGTGCGCTCTGCTCAGAGCGTCCGGCTCTGAATGAGGGCCATAGATCACATAATAACAATCAGATCGAGTGATACATATAGAAAAAACAACAACATAGTAAATAGCAAAAGTATAGACCATATCTATCACAAACCCTACGGATAATGCAACATGGACCCATAGACGCCATCTGGGCCCACGTAATCTAAGACTATATGAGATAGTATGTCTGTTTATATAGCCTATCTAAACAGTAAATAGTCTTCAAAAAATATCACATATCAGGATAAATATACACAGTAAAATTTGAAAAGAAAATGAAAACAATTCCATGCCTGCCAACATATAAATGTAAACAAAATTTAAATAATATATAAATAAACCCCCCCAAAAATCCCAAATCAACCCACCTTAACCCCCCACCCTGTATGACCTAACCCCAATCTAGGTATACCTGGATCCCCGAATCCCCTATCCTACTACAACTAATCTAACTTATCTAAATACCTAAATCCCCCCACCCCCCTCAAAACAAACAAAAAAAATATAACAGGGGCAAAAAAATAGATGACCCTAAGCTAGTGGAAACTAACCCCAACTCACACCAGGCCTCCAAAATAAATTAGGTCACAAAACCCTTCCCCCTTCAGTAAAAAACGAAAAACAAGGATAATAATAGCACTTACTTACCAGAATAAAACCCTTACCACCACCCAGCCCAAATAAAAAAGAGAAAATAATTACACAGGATAATTGACAGGGGCAATATACTAAATGACCATATGTCAAGCTTAACCCGGCTCCCAGACATAAGAAGGAATAAAATTCCTCCCATATTGAAACAAAATAAGGTACATTTGTGACATGAGACTATAGACATTTGAAAGGCATAAAAAATGCGACTAACACATTAGACTGCAGAGTACTAGTCAGGCCAAGCCTCAGAATCTTGCAAAATTTTAAAGAAAAAAAGTTTCGGACCAGCCCATCCGTACACACACAAAAAAAAAATACATATAATACTGAAATGTTGACTCTAGAATCTTCAGCACGTCCTGTAAAGCAAATAGTTGGGCTTTTTGAAGAGGCAACGCAGATTCGAAGTTCCCATATACCGAGAAATCATCGGCCTTGGATGTAATTTCAACCTCTATGGAAGATATGATATATTGAGCCTTTGTGGATAAAATGAGGCCTACAGAGTCAGAGAGGGAGATAATATATTAGCAGAGCAGCCGGCAATGGCGTCAGATGATGTCGGATCAGCACAGGAGTATCACCACCCACCAGAGTGGGAATGCATGTCTCCATAACAGCGAGCCAAGTCTCGGTATACGGTAAGTCATAGCATGGAATAAAAACAACACATCATGCATACTCGCCAGTCGAGCTACGAGCCTCTCCCCAGAATCAACAATAGCAGAAAGGAGACGATCCATAATAATCAAAAATTGGTATATCTACAGAAGGAGATACTAAATAGGTATCAAATTAGGAGATTTGAATAGTACAAAATGTCCAGGAGATTATCCCAAAATATAATATAGGAAGTCTCAGGGGCCAGAAGACCGGGTAATGAGGCAGTGAAGAACCAGAGAATAAGCCACAGCAGCAGACTCAGTTATCGCACTTCTACTCCAGAGAGCATAGGATAAATAGAACAATGGATGTACCTTCAGCCTGGGGATTGTTACCAACACAAAGCAACGCACCAAGATAGCGACCGGAGCCAGGAGTTGCAGGACTGCAAAAGTTCACAGAAAGCCGTAGTTTGCCAGGGACAGGATTTACCACCTATCCAGCTATCCAGAACACAGACCGGGAGGCAGAAACAACCAGCACTGGAGTCAGGAGCCGCCTCAGCCGCTAAAGCTGGATCCAAGATGGCGCCCGCGACGAGGAGTCACTGCAGGAGGAAATTGTCAGCGCCTGTAACTCATCAGCCACAAAAGGCAGGCAGGCCGAAGAGATCCTGGAACGTGGAGAGGTAAGTTCCCAACAGTATTCCAGCGTAAGGTCCAGGCTTATGATCCAGGATGAGTGTAACGGATATTTGGGCCTAGGAGCTAAGGAGTCAGCTTCCTATCACTAGCTCATCCAGACCACGCCCCCGTCAGTGATATTGTTAGTTCGTATTAAAAAGCCATGTTAGGATATTGGCTTAGGGCCTGATTCAGACATTTCCGCTAATGCGATCGCAGCTGCGAAAATATACCGATGCTGTCCAAAGCACAGCCGAGCCTATGGACGCCCACCGCTGCCTTCTCATATCTGTCTGACGACGTACAACAGCGTAAACATCGGTATTATCGACGCCCATCGGGCAGTCACGCAGCATGTAAGTCATGTTTGACCAGGCGCAGACACTGCGGTGATGACACGCTGAGTGCTCTTCTGCTCTGATGGCGATCGCAATAGCTAATTTATGCGCGCCATGAAACGGCGTTAGGACGGTCAGACACGCCTGCGTTTTTCTAACCACCCCCAAACACTGACTACCTGTCACTCACTTTGCCAGTGGTTCCTGTGTACGGGAGTAACCGTAGTGCAATGGCTGCGCATGAGCAGGGCGGCATTCGCACATGCGCAATAGCAAGCAATCATTCATTCTGCAGAAATATCGGCATTGCGCCCGTCTCTGAATCAGGCCCTTAGTCCACAATATGGCTGCGTCTGCATCCTGACGCACTACCTCAGCGATTTCTCTGGGTGCCCAGCTCTGTGTACTGTATACCAGTAATAGAATACAGTGTGGAGTCCAGTCAGTAATTATTATAACACTATGCGCCGTCACGGGATGTAGTTATGAGAGGCCGCCGGTCTCAATCCCAACATCGGAATCCCGGCAAGAGATTTCAGATAGGCGTAGAAATCCCGACACCTATCTTAAGTAGGACTAGGTAGTCTAGCGGGGTTAGGGTTAGGATTGGGAGGGGGGGGGAGATTAGGATTAGGCACCCCTATGGGGGAGATTAGGGTTAGGCACCCCTAGGGAGAGATTAGGGTTAGACACTAGGGGGGGAGATTAGGGTTAGGCACCCCTAGGGGGGAGGGTTAGGGTTAGGCACCCCCAGGGAGAGATTAGGGTTAGGGAGCGGTAAGGGGAAGTTAGGGTTAGGCACCCCCAGGGAGAGATTAGGGTTAGGGAGCGGTAAGGGGAAGTTAGGGTTAGGCACTAGGGGGGGAGGTTAGGGTTAGGCACCACTAAGGGAGGGTTAGGGGGGGGGACAGGGGAGGGTTAGAGTATTTACCTGCTAAAGGGCCTGATTCAGACCCACTCGCGAGCGGCTGTCCGCTCGCAAGTGGGTCGATGTTATGCACTGAGCATGCGCACGACGGAGGGAGCTCCGTCGTGCGCATGCGCCAGACGCGACGAGCGAAGGAAAGTCCTTCGCTCGTTGTGTCCGATCAAAGGGGGCGTGCTGTCAATGTTGATTGACAGCACGCCCCCTTTGGTGGGCGTGCCGGGGGCGTGCCTCCCTGACGGGGGCGTTCCCACGGGAACGCCTCCCGTCACAAGCCGGCCCACTGACATCACTAGTGATGTCAGTGGGAGTGATTTTGGCTCTGATAGAGCCAAAATCACTCCGGAGCTTGCGGTTGAAAACTTCAACCGCAGGCTCCGGCTCGCAATTTCGATGGTCGCGATGGTCTCGACCATCGCGGCCATCAAAAAGCACGCTCGTATAGCCTGTGGGTGGTGACCCACAGCTATACGAGCGTCCAGGAGGACGCTCCATGAAAATGGAGCCCGGCCCTCATTCAGAGCGTGCGCTCTGCTCAGAGCGTACGGCTCTGAATGAGGGCCAAAGTCGGGATCTTCATCCTGTCGGGCATCCACTGTCGGGATTTCAATACCATTCCCTCAGTCACACCTAAAAAATCCTGTAGACACAGAGCCTGATGCGAACGTGAACTTGCACCAGTTTGTGCAGCGTAAATTCTGCAAACTCGCGCTGCCCGTGCCTACCAAGAGAACGTATGTGCTAATGCAGACGTACACCTATCTGGCACTCATTGTGGTGATGCAGACGTACACCTATCTGGCACTCATTGTGGTGATGCAGCCTTACACCTATCTGGCACTCATTGTGGTGATGCAGCCTTACACCTATCTGGCACTCGTTGTGGTGATGCAGACGTACACCTATCTGGCACTCATTGTGGTGTTGTGGTGATGCAGACGTACACCTATCTGGCACTCATTGTGGTGATGCAGACGTACACCTATCTGGCACTCATTGTGGTGATGCAGCCTTACACCTATCTGGCACTCATTGTGGTGATGCAGCCTTACACCTATCTGGCACTCATTGTGGTGATGCTGGATGGGGAGGAAAAGGGCGGCCGACACAGGAGCAGTAAGAGGTGATCATGCAGTAGTGGCTCGCACAGAAATGCGCCTATACAGGAGCAGTAAGAGGTGATCATGCAGTAGTGGCTCGCACAGAAATGCGCCTATACAGGAGCAGTAAGAGGGGATCATGCAGTAGTGGCTCGCACAGAAATGCGCCTATACAGGAGCAGTAAGAGGTGATCATGCAGTAGTGGCTCGCACAGAAATGCGCCTATACAGGAGCAGTAAGAGGGGATCATGAAGTAGTGGCTCGCACAGAAATGCGCCTATACAGGAGCAGTAAGAGGGGATCATGCAGTAGTGGCTCGCACAGAAATGCGCCTATACAGGAGCAGTAAGAGGTGATCATGCAGTAGTGGCTCGGACAGAAATGCCCCTATACAGGAGCAGTAAGAGGTGATCATGCAGTAGTGGCTCGCACAGAAATACGCCTATACAGGAGCAGTAAGAGGTGATCATGCAGTAGTGGCTCGCACAGACATGCGCCTATACAGGAGCAGTAAGTGGTGATCATGCAGTAGTGGCTCGCACAGAAATGCGCCTATACAGGAGCAGTTAGAGGTGATCATGCAGTAGTGGCTCGCACAGAAATGCGCCTATACAGGAGCAGTAAGAGGTGATCATGCAGTAGTGGCTCGCACAGAAATGCGCCTATACAGGAGCAGTAAGAGGGGATCATGAAGTAGTGGCTCGCACAGAAATGCGCCTATACAGGAGCAGTAAGAGGGGATCATGCAGTAGTGGCTCGCACAGAATTGCGCCTATACAGGAGCAGTAAGAGGTGATCATGCAGTAGTGGCTCGCACAGAAATGCGCCTATACAGGAGCAGTAAGAGGTGATCATGCAGTAGTGGCTCGCACAGAAATACGCCTATACAGGAGCAGTAAGAGGTGATCATGCAGTAGTGGCTCGCACAGACATGCGCCTATACAGGAGCAGTAAGTGGTGATCATGCAGTAGTGGCTCGCACAGAAATGCGCCTATACAGGAGCAGTTAGAGGTGATCATGCAGTAGTGGCTCGCACAGAAATGCGCCTATACAGGAGCAGTAAGAGGGGATCATGCAGTAGAGGCTCGCACAGAAATGCGCCTATACAGGAGCAGTAAGAGGGGATCATGCAGTAGTGGCTCGCACAGAAATGCGCCTATACAGGAGCAGTAAGAGGGGATCATGCAGTAGTGGCTCGCACAGAAATGCGCCTATACAGGAGCAGTAAGAGGTGATCATGCAGTAGAGGCTAGCACAGAAATGCGCCTATACAGGAGCAGTAAGAGGTGATCATGCAGTAGTGGCTTCGCACAGAAATGCGCCTATACAGGAGCAGTAAGAGGTGATCATGCAGTAGTGGCTCGCACAGAAATGCGCCTATACAGGAGCAGTAAGAGGTGATCATGCAGTAGAGGCTCGCACAGAAATGCGCCTATACAGGAGCAGTAAGAGGTGATCATGCAGTAGTGGCTCGCACAGAAATGCGCCTATACAGGAGCAGTAAGAGGTGATCATGCAGTAGTGGCTCGCACAGAAATGCGCCTATACAGGAGCAGTAAGAGGTGATCGTGCAGTAGTGGCTCGCACAGAAATGCGCCTATACAGGAGCAGTAAGAGGTGATCATGCAGTAGTGGCTCGCACAGAAATGCGCCTATACAGGAGCAGTAAGAGGGGATCATGCAGTAGTGGCTTGCACAGAAATGCGCCTATACAGGAGCAGTAAGAGGTGATCATGCAGTAGTGGCTTCGCACAGAAATGCGCCTATACAGGAGCAGTAAGAGGTGATCATGCAGTAGTGGCTCGCACAGAAATGCGCCTATACAGGAGCAGTAAGAGGTGATCATGCAGTAGAGGCTCGCACAGAAATGCGCCTATACAGGAGCAGTAAGAGGTGATCATGCAGTAGTGGCTCGCACAGAAATGCGCCTATACAGGAGCAGTAAGAGGTGATCATGCAGTAGTGGCTCGCACAGAAATGCACCTATACAGGAGCAGTAAGAGGTGATCATGCAGTAGTGGCTCGCACAGAAATGCGCCTATACAGGAGCAGTAAGAGGTGATCATGCAGTAGTGGCTCGCACAGAAATGCGCCTATACGCCTGCTAGAAGGTTTCTCTTTTGCACCTGCTACAGCGCAGAAGCAAATACACACTGACGATGTCGGCTTGGTGGAAGACAGGTGCACTCAGAATGTCGACATGGTCAGAAAAGTCAAAATGATCAATATTGAAAGTCGGCATGTCGATATAGCGGTTGCAGCAGATGTAAGCCTTAATCCTGACACTAAATTGGGCTGCCGACATTTACAATGTAGACATTTTGTCCATGTAAACCCTATGCATACACACACGATTTAGTAAATGAACGATTTTAGTAAACAATTTTCGTTCATTTTTCCTTTGAAAAAATGAACGAAAATCGTTTACTAAAATCGTTCATTTACTAAATGTAATGAACGATTTTTTTGAACTAAAAACGATTTTTGCATATTCCCTTCCTGAAAATCGTTGAGTTGGTCAGTCTGACTGAACTACAAACGTGAACGCGCATGAACAATAATCGTTCATCATTTTAACTCAGAAAGTGAACGATTGTTTCAACGATTGAATAATAAACTATATCATTCTCAATATTCGTTCAAAAAATCGTTGTGTGTGTATGCACCTTCAGCATTATAACACAATGGGAGATGCTCTATTTTCACATGCAGTTTTTTTGTGATTTACAAGCATTTTGCAGCCAACTTTGCACCCAGCTTACAACTGTTATCTTTGTATTATATACAATTACCAGCTACTAGTGGCAGAGGATCTCAGGAGGGTTGGTCAATACACAAATTAGGAGTAATGTTAAAAAGTCACATTAATGTTAATAGAATCACAAACCCCCGGGCAGAAGGGGCGCCAGTTTGGTCTGTCTTACTGGATGGCAATGTGCCAATGCCATATATAGGGGTTTTGATTACCTGGAACATTGGGATTGTTGTGTGCTGCCGATATAATGGGATGGAGACATTTCACAACAATTCGGCTGTTGTTTAACAAGAGCAATCTAACATCTGAGTGATGGGTCTGGTAAAGCAAAGCCATGTAACCACCAGGGGCTCTGATCAGGGCTGTAACTAGGGTGGTGTGACCAGTGACATGGCACAGGGCACTGTAGGGCAGGGGGCACTGTTTGGGCCTGTCAGTTTTCCTGTTTATTATCATTCTCACTTGTAGCTTCCTCTTCTTTATCCCCAGCATCTCCTGGCCTCCCTTATCTCTTCCCTGGCCCTTCCCCATGAGGCCATGGCCCTCTCTCAGGTGCACTATATTATGTCCCTATTTATCCCCAGCATCTCCTGGCCTCCCCTATCTCTTCCCTGGCCCTCCCCCATGAGGCCATGGCCCTCTCTCAGGTGCACTATATTATGTCCCTATTTATCCCCAGCATCTCCTGGCCTCCCCTATCTCTTCCCTGGCCCTTCCCCATGAGGCCATGGCCCTCTCTCAGGTGCACTATATTATGTCCCTATTTATCCCCAGCATCTCCTGGCCTCCCCTATCTCCTCCCTGGCCCTTCCCCTTGAGGCCATGGCCCTCTCTCAGGTGCACTATATTATGTCCCTATTTATCCCCAGCATCTCCTGGCCTCCCTTATCTCTTCCCTGGCCCTTCCCCATGAGGCCATGGCCCTCTCTCAGGTGCACTATATTATGTCCCTATTTATCCCCAGCATCTCCTGGCCTCCCCTATCTCTTCCCTGGCCCTTCCCCATGAGGCCATGGCCCTCTCTCAGGTGCACTATATTATGTCCCTATTTATCCCCAGCATCTCCTGGCCTCCCTTATCTCTTCCCTGGCCCTTCCCCATGAGGCCATGGCCCTCTCTCAGGTGCACTATATTATGTCCCTATTTATCCCCAGCATCTCCTGGCCTCCCCTATCTCCTCCCTGGCCCTTCCCCTTGAGGCCATGGCCCTCTCTCAGGTGCACTATATTATGTCCCTATTTATCCCCAGCATCTCCTGGCCTCCCCTATCTCTTCCCTGGCCCTTCCCCATGTGGCCATGGCCCTCTCTCAGGTGCACCATATTATGTCCCCATTTATCCCCAGCATCTCCTGGCCTCCCCTATCTCTTCCCTGGCCCTTCCCCATGAGGCCATGGCCCTCTCTCAGGTGCACTATATTATGTCCCTATTTATTCCCAGCATCTCCTGGCCTCCCCATGTCTTCCCTGGCCCTTCCCCATGAGGCCATGGCCCTCTCTCAGGTGCACTAGATTATGTCCCTATTTATCCCCAGCATCTCCTGGCCTCCCCTATCTCCTCCCTGGCCCTTTCCCATGAGGCCATGGCCCTCTCTCAGGTGCACTATATTATGTCCCTATTTATCCCCAGCATCTCCTGGCCTCCCCTATCTCCTCCCTGGCCCTTTCCCATGAGGCCATGGCCCTCTCTCAGGTGCACTATATTATGTCCCTATTTATCCCCAGCATCTCCTGGTCTCCCCTATCACTTCCCTGGCCCTTCCCCTTGAGGCCATGGCCCTCTCTCAGGTGCACTATATTATGTCCCTATTTATCCCCAGCATCTCCTGGCCTCCCCTATCTCTTCCCTGGCCCTTCCCCATGAGGCCATGGCCCTCTCTCAGGTGCACTATCTTGTCCCTATTTAAAAAATGGGGGGGGGGGGCGCCAATGCTCTCTCTAGCACAGGGCACCAAAAAGTCTAGTTACGGCTCTGGCGCTGATCACTTGCAATCTGCAAAAATTACAATAATCTCCACAAGCCATCAGTAAATATACACAGACCCTTCATAAGCATGCGCGGGAACCGCTTCGGCACTGCCCCCTCTGCCGGGTCATGGACTACCCCGCCCCCCCTCCCTCCCTCTGGGACATAGACTTCTCACCTAGCCGTCCAGGTGAGAAGTGTATGTCCCGTTGGGAGGTGTGCACAGGGTTGTTCATGACCCGGCAGAGGGGGAAGTGCTGAAGCGGCACCTCCTGCGCCAGCGTACGCCTATGACGCCCTTTTGTTTCAGGTGCTTTAGGACAATACAGGCCTGACTTAGCGGTAGATACAGACGCGGGCCAGTCTGCGTCCATCGGGCGGCCACCCGCTCTTTTATGCAAACGCCACAAAGCCCTTCCCTGGTGTACCTCCATGTGTATGAATGTGTAAGGGCTGAGACGCCCACTATGAGCATCTGTAGGCCATGTAATACCTGCAGGTGTGGCTTTAGACGCCATCATCGCACCATCGGAAAAAAAAAAAATCGCTAAGTCCGTGAACATCGGCATCGCGTGCAGCTCAGAATGAGGCCCTATGTTTGGAAAGCGCCCCTGTCAGTGCTGCAGAGCTTTGAGGTGCCATAGAGATACAAGACACGGCCTGGGGCACATTGGGCCACTGAGTATCATTCAGTACCCAATAGTGTGACCGGTCGCCTCTGTCTTTGTACTTAGGAGGTTAGTTTATTCATTAACATTCACTTATATCACTTTTATACCTAAATTCCGGGTCTGACCCAGAGGTTAGAACAGGGTTCCAAACCGGATCAGACCCGGAATTTAGCCAGCGCTGACCCAGGATATTCCCGAGTCGGCGCCGTTCACACCAGAGCCGGGTCTGCATAGACCCAGCTCTTCCAGCCTGGACGTGGACGCTTGGAGATGACGTTATCTCCAAGCGCCACTGAAGCCGGACAATCGGCCGGCATGCGGCACGCTCCAGGTCATCATGACCAGGATCGCGCCGTTTACACTGCACAGTTTCAGCGGTTATTCCCGTGTTAAACCCTGCAAGTTACCTGGGTTGGATTGTTGGGTCACTCGACCCGGGAATCCAACCCTCTCCCCTTTTACACCAAAGAGATACCCGGGTTACCCCTGTAATAACCTGGGTTTTAGCTCTGGTGTAAAAGGGGTATTATACGTATAGCACCAGCATTCTCCATGGTTTTACTCACGTTAATTCTAGTGTCTGTCGTTAGATGAGACTGATAAGCGATCGCCAAACATAGAAAGGTAATTAAGGCTCTAATACATAGTTGTATAAAGAAATGATTCCGTGATTCCTTACATATGAATTAAGGGCGGGGGGTGAGGGGGGCTGAAGTAATATAATGTTGATAGTGGACTATGTCGTCAGGAGAATGCCGACAGAGTTGTAACGTTAAAGCATTTTAACCATGTTGACATAAAACTTTAAAAACATGATGCATTACGTTCCTATAATGCCGACATGCTTAAAATGTTTGAAGTAACATTAGAACCATTTCTGCATCTCCTGACGAGATACTCACGGTCGATAAAACGTACGTATCCCGTGCAGGGACATAAAGCAAGTGACCGCTACCAGAAACAACACTAAAGGAAGATAGTAAAGGGTCAGACATACGGCTTGGGTGAGCTTCACAAGATGAACCTCTTCCCGCTCCAGTAGTAAACAGGCAGCATCTATTTTCCTAGCGTGAAGAGGCACTTGCACCGCTTTTATCACTGTGTCGGCAAAGAGAGGTCGTCTGGATTTGGCTAAAGACTTGGCCTCAGATGACAATGTCTAGATGGCCATTACCTCCACTGCTCCTCTCCCGATTTTCTCTAGGGCACATGTAATGAAAGGGAAAGCTGAAAACACACTTGAAATTCAGGCCATCTGAACGTTACAAAAATATTTCCTCTGGGTAAATGGTGGAAGTTTATTTTGTACCCCTTGCTGATTGCCATTCAAAGATTGTTGGGTTCACAGGGCCATCGGTATAATTTGAAATCCTGGCAGCTGTAGGACATAGAGTCGTCGTCGTTGGGAGACAGTCATTGACTGGTCTTCTGCCCCGGTCTCACTTCTATTGTCTGGGTGTGGGTCATTAGAACGACAGTAAAAAGGTAGACAAGCAATAGGTCGACGTGTACAAAAGGTTGACACAACAGGTCAACAGGTCGACATGGGAACGGTCGATACAATTTTTTTTTCTCTAACCCTAATCTTCACCCCAACCATCTCTCCTAGTGCCTAACCTTAACCGTCCCTCATAAAGCCTAACCCTAATCCACAAGAAAAAAAAAAGAAATACGTCGACCTACATCTATGTCGACCTTTTGTATCTGTCGGCCATCTGGTGTCGCCCTTATTTTTTTTTTTTTACTGTCGATATTTCATCCTCCAACCTATAGTCCTGGAGGCCAAAGTGCTGCTTACAAGTGTTTTCACCATACTGTCTAGAATACCATGTCCCTGGCTGATAACTCCTTGCTTCCCTGAAGTGCTGCCAAGAGGAAACACCGTGTTCTCTGGTTTTATGGCAAATTATGGAATTTACCACCGTGATTTTTTGAAGTATAGAGTAAAGTTTATCTTCAGAAAGTGCCTTCAAAAGGAAGCATGGCTAAAAGATTCTTTAATTGTGATCCGCCACCCATGCACACAGCCAGAGACCTGTGAACACAGCTGAAGCCATACTACCGGCTGAAAGGGTAATTATATCCCTCACCGATCCATTAACTGGACTTTACTTTTCAACGCTGCCCACTCTGATCTCAGCCGGTTTACTGGACTTGTTCGACCAGCACTTAAAGCAACGTCTCAGTTATCACATCCGCTACTGTCTCATTCAGCAATACCCAGAGATATTAAGGCCCTCATTCAGAGCCGTACGCTCTGAGCAGAGCGCACGCTCTGAATGAGGGCCGTCCTCCATAACTATGGAGCGTCCTCCTGGACGCTCGTATAGCTGTGGGTCACCACCCACAGCCTATACGAGCGTGCAGTTTGATGGCCGCGATGGTCGTGACCATCAAAACTGCGAGCCGGAGCCTGCGGTTGAGGTTTTCAACCGCAAGGCCCGGAGTGATTTTGGCTCTATCAGTGGGCCGGCTTCTGACGGGAGGCGTTCCCTTGGGGAGGCACGTCCCCGGCACGCCCACCAAAGGGGGCGTGCTATCAACATCGACAGCACGCCCCCTTTGATCAGACACAACGAGCGAAGGAAAGTCCTTCGCTCGTCACGTCTGGCGCATGCGCACGACGGAGCTCCCTCCGTCGTGCGCATGCTCAGTGCAGACCATCGACCCACTTGCGAGCGGACAGCCGCTCGGGAGTGGGTCTGAATCAGGCCCTAAGTTCCTACTACCTGGACCTTGAAGACCTGGGGGCCACCAAGTACCTGCAAGCATATGTCGCTGTATGGGAATGTGGCTTGCTACAGATGAAGACATCTTGTAGCGGTTCTCACTGTCTCATTACCTGCACCAATATTGTCCTAACAGATTTTCACTACATCTCATTGGAAACTACCTCTTCATTTTAATTTCATCTGGCTTGGTTCCTTTAATGCACTGTAGTACCCTCTTCAACCCTCTAGAGAGCACAGTTGGACTAGTTTCAATCAGTGGGACTTATGGGGCCAATACATCTGCCATAGATTGCCCTAATTACCCATTCCGCCGACGCCAGGGAATTGGGCAAATCCAACCAAAAAATGACCTGGATTGAGGAGTCGGGAGGTGCTGTTTTTTTTCCCAATCCGCCGATGGATCGTGAATGGGAAGAACAGGGAATCGGGACCGTAGATGTATGTTCCGCATAAGTGTACAGTGAACCATTTAAATGAATACTATTACACAGCCAGCTTCAGCAATTTTGAGGTAAATGATAAGAGGCACATTTATATCAGTAACCAATACTGGTATTATATAATCCTGCAATTACATATATCTGTAAATCATGTGCTTGCCTAGGTTACTCTCTAACAGTGCAAATTGTTGTACGGAGCTACGTAACCCTTGTTGGCACCCTATAAATAAAAAGGTAATAAAATTATAATAATAATTATATATTTTATTCCAACATGGTTTTTTTTTTAAGATAATTAAACATTAATTGCTGATACCACAAACTGGGAAACACTTTGTAGTACTGGAGGAAGAATCTTCCCTGAAAAGTTCCCAATTACTGCAGAAATCCCAGTCATCCCAGGCATTGGCCTATGCTTTTATCGATGGCAGATATGTATAAAATCTTGGCATAAACTGTGACTGTCATTAGATACCCTATAATACAGATGATAGAGATCTCAGAGGTACAGCGTGCAAAACATCGGCCTCCGCTAAACAAAGCTATACTTTACAGCCTACCTTATAGGGCACATTATCCTATAGATCACCACACAGATTGGGAGACGATTTAGAGCCAAATAAGCTCCTATAAGATACTTTCGGTTTGGGTGTAACCAGTTAATCAAATAAACAATGACTTTTTGTACAAATGATTCGCTTTTAATTCCACAGGAAGCTGCTCAACCTGTGAAAATACCAAGGAACAAAACAGCAACCTGCTCAGAAATAGTAAAATCCCACATATCGTATCGCCAGAAGCCGGCGTGCCGCAGGGGGAGGAGTTAATAATGATAATGTGCAAATTGTCCTGGTGGGAATCCCTCTTCTGCTGACAGCTGGATGAGGCGCCTCGGACAGGAAGCAGGAGTTCATCATCTGGGTTGTCCAATCCGTCGTCCGCACAGAGGGGTCACTGCTCGTTCTGCTGTCCGTCTGTCACTGCAGACACCGCGCCTTGTCCCTTGTTTACGTCGCTGATCAACGCCCACTGCCCGTCCACAGACTCCTTCCACAGGGTCACCTAGATAAAGAGGCAAAACAAGGATAACAACAGAACAAGACAGCAGAGGCAGCCATTTTGTCGGCCGATATAATAAACAATGATCGTATCTGGCAGAATAAGATGCAATGACACCGCTGAGGTACAAGCGTATGACGGTCTGCGCCAAATTCAGTCCAGAAAATCGCTGCCTCCATGGGATGGAGTTATACGGCCACAGTTTCAAGGGGGTGTCTACAAACACCACATTTTATCAGTTTAGAATCCCGCCCAATAATTAAAAAAAAAACCCTCTAATCTATGAATACAAGTATAATCACAGTGGCTCCGCATCATTAGGTCCCATAATTAATTTTGGGGATGGCCCAGCTATGAGTCTCCTACTTCCTGCTCTGTTCTCAGGACAGCAGAGTGTAGGTTTCTGAGCATAAACTGGTGCAGGTACTATAAAGCCACCAGTGCATGGCTCACCAGGTCCCCTCACTCTGCTAGACTGCAATGGGGATAGTTCCACCACTGGCGCTGCTGCTACGGCTCCCTACCCCCGGCAAACTAGTCATTGGCTTCCAGTGCTAAGATGGCAACTAAACACAATCTATATCCATCAAAGAAATTGTATATATAGACGCTTCACAAATTAAACGAATTACAGCCGTGGCCAAAAGTTTTGAGAATGACACAAGTATTGGTCTTCACAAAGTTTGCTGCTTCAGTGTTTTTAGACCTTTTTGTCAGATGTTACTATGGTATACTGAGGTAACATTACAGCATTACATAAGTGTCAGATGTTACTATGGTATACTGAGGTAACATTACAGACATTACATAAGTGTCAAATGTTACTATGGTATACTGAGGTAACATTACAGCATTACATAAGTGTCAGATGTTACTATGGTATACTGAGGTAACATTACAGCATTACATAAGTGTCAGATGTTACTATGGTATACTGAGGTAACATTACAGCATTACATAAGTGTCAGATGTTACTATGGTATACTGAGGTAACATTACAGCATTACATAAGCGTCAGATGTTACTATGGTATATTGAGGTAACATTACAGCATTACATAAGTGTCAGATGTTACTATGGTATAGTGAGGTAACATTACAGCATTACATAAGTGTCAGATGTTACTATGGTATACTGAGGTAACATTACAGCATTACATAAGTGTCAGATGTTACTATGGTATAGTGAGGTAACATTACAGCATTACATAAGTGTCAGATGTTACTATGGTATACTGAGGTAACATTACAGCATTACATAAGTGTCAGATGTCACTATGGCTATGGTATACTGAGGTAACATTACAGCATTACATAAGTGTCAGATGTTACTATGGTATACTGAGGTAACATTACAGCATTACATAAGTGTCAGATGTCACTATGGTATACTGAGGTAACATTACAGCATTACATAAGTGTCAGATGTTACTATGGTATACTGAGGTAACATTACAGCATTACATAAGCGTCAGATGTTACTATGGTATATTGAGGTAACATTACAGCATTACATAAGTGTCAGATGTTACTATGGTATAGTGAGGTAACATTACAGCATTACATAAGTGTCAGATGTTACTATGGTATACTGAGGTAACATTACAGCATTACATAAGTGTCAGATGTTACTATGGTATAGTGAGGTAACATTACAGCATTACATAAGTGTCAGATGTTACTATGGTATACTGAGGTAACATTACAGCATTACATAAGTGTCAGATGTCACTATGGCTATGGTATACTGAGGTAACATTACAGCATTACATAAGTGTCAGATGTTACTATGGTATACTGAGGTAACATTACAGCATTACATAAGTGTCAGATGTCACTATGGTATACTGAGGTAACATTACAGCATTACATAAGTGTCAGATGTTACTATGGTATACTGAGGTAACATTACAGCATTACATAAGCGTCAGATGTTACTATGGTATATTGAGGTAACATTACAGCATTACATAAGTGTCAGATGTTACTATGGTATAGTGAGGTAACATTACAGCATTACATAAGTGTCAGATGTTACTATGGTATACTGAGGTAACATTACAGCATTACATAAGTGTCAGATGTTACTATGGTATAGTGAGGTAACATTACAGCATTACATAAGTGTCAGATGTTACTATGGTATACTGAGGTAACATTACAGCATTACATAAGTGTCAGATGTCACTATGGCTATGGTATACTGAGGTAACATTACAGCATTACATAAGTGTCAGATGTTACTATGGTATACTGAGGTAACATTACAGCATTACATAAGTGTCAGATGTCACTATGGTATACTGAGGTAACATTACAGCATTACATAAGTGTCAAAGGCTTTTATTGACAATTACATTAAATTTATACAAAGTCAATATTTGCAGTGTTGACCCTTCTTTTTCAAGACCTCTGCAATTCGCCCTGGCATGCTGTCAGTAAAGCATCCTGAGACCATTCATGTGTGGGGTTGCTTCTCAGCCAAGGGAGTGGGCTCACTCACAATTTTGCCTAAGAACACAGCCATGAATAAAGAATGGTACCAAAACATCCTCCAAGAGCAACTTCTCCCAACCATCCAAGAACAGTTTGGTGAGGAACAATGCCTTTTCCAGCATGATGGAGCACCTTGCCATAAGGCAAAAGTGATGACTAAGTGGCTCGGGGAACAAAACATCGATATTTTGGGTCCATGGCCAGGAACCTCCCCAGACCTTAATACCATTGAGAATTTGTGGTCAATCCTCAAGAGGTGGGTGGACAAACAAAAACCCACAAATTCTGACAGACTCCAAGCATTGATTAGGCAAGAATGGGCGGCCATCAGTCAGTATGTGGCCCAGAAGGTGAGTGACAGCATGCCAGGGGGAATTGCAGAGGTCTTGAAAAAGAAGGGTCAACACTGCAAATATTGACTCTTTGCATAAACTTAATGTAATTGTTAATAAAAGCCTTTGGTATACTGAAGTAAAATTACTAGTATTTCATAAGTATCATAGTAACATCTGACAAAAAGGTCTAAAAACACTGAAGCAGCAAACTTTGTGAAAACCAATACTTTTGGCCATGGCTGTACATAGCATTATAACTTTAACTGTAGCCACATCATGTTTATGTTCTATCTGCTGTCAAAAATGCCAAATACAAACATCCAACAGCGGAAATATAGATCTATAAACTAGGGATTCGCAGGCTCAGATCAGTTCGGATTTCCCCCCCAAATTCGTAGTTTTTCCGCCAAAAAATCGGGTCTCCGATAGAGGCAAAACTTCATTTTTCATGGACAATCTTTCATGGACTTTTGTCAAGGAATGATGATGTTTGTCCATGAAAGATGACGTTTTGCCTCTGAGACACGATTTTTGGCTGGAAAATCCAAACTAATCCGAGCCTGCACATCCCTAATATAAACAGGGACATAAGGACTAAACGGAGGAATAGCAGTGATGGAACCAAATACAAAAAAACTTGAGCCGTTTGATTTTGGTAAAACCCAAATGAACAATATGTAGTGCTGGGCAACAGATTCACCCCCCCACAGTGCATCCTCTACAGTGGGAAATATGTTATGACGATGCAGATGGCAGCTGAACTGTAACCCCTCACAGCGATGAGCACGATACGCACCTTGTTATCACCCCCAGACACAGCCAGGATGTTTGCCGTGATGGACCAGCTGACATGCCAGACCACGTCATTGAATTTGTGCAGCAGTTTTGGGTTCCAGCTGTTACTGGCCGGATCGTCACACGTCCAGATGTAAACTCTGCCGTCCTGCAAGAAGACATCGGAAGATTACACCAGGACCATGTATCACTGTAATGACACAGCAAATCGGGCTCTACATGTACCTGAGAGCAGCTGGCAATTGTGCTTGTGGGGAGACCAATAGAGGGCGCCCAGGCCACATCCCGCACCCAGTCACTATGCGCCTCCAGCTTCTGGTCTTCTTTCCATTGCCCATCATCCTCCCTATAACAACAAACAGCAGACTAATCATCATTCTGGTTTTACAACACTGCTAAGACCAGACCTACTATAGACAGAGAAAATATCAAGTCAAAATAAACTGTTGGCGTAACTATGTTATAATAGTTAGAGTGAAGACTTAAAAAAGAAAAGTCACAGTATGTGTTATGTATGAGGGGAGGAAGCCTGACAGGGACACATGGACAGACTCTACTTATATCACCAGATGTAGGACATCAGGCCCTATAAATGACATATCCCCACTGATCCCCAGAGCCCTCTGGTCGGAGTCACTGCAGCAGCTCCAGGCCCCAGGTGATCACCCGATGACACAGCCTTGTATCTTGCTGGGACACAGCTCAGACTTACCTCCAGATTTTCACAAGGTTGTCACAACCCCCGGAGACGAATTTCTTGATGTAGTTGGGCCTCTGTCCAGATGGTTGATCCACTAGACTACCAGGGACCACGGAAGGAGCCCAGCTGACTGCATTACACCCGATCTGAGTATAGCAAAGATAAATTACCAAGTGGAAACCACAACAAGAGATGCCTCATAATAAACATCATTTGGGCCGATTCAGAGTTCAGAGCAAAGCAAATATAGCAAGTAACTTTGGGGGTGATTCAATTCAACGCGAAGGGAATAGCGCCGGGAAGGAGTTCCCGAACCTATTCAATTGACCGCATTGTTAAGTCAGACTATACTTACACTATTAAGTGCCGGCCGCGATGCTGTTTTCCGGTTTAGCGCGGCGCTAACAGCATCGAAGCCAGAACTTTAGTCAGAGAATGCTGGATAGCGCAAATAAACAGACGCGGGAGTCGGCATCTGCCGACTAAGTGCAAAGCATGATGCGGACAATAGCTCCGGGATCTCCTTTCCAGCGCTATTCTCATCGCGTTGAATTGAATCGCCCCGTGTGTCTGGAACAAACCATGCTGCACTACAAGGGGTGTAAATACATTTATTATGTTTGCATGTAGGGTAAATACTGGCTGCTTTTGCATATAGCCCACAAATGCTGGACAGCTTTATTTTTAATTCTGCAATTTAGATCTAAGTTTGGACACACCCTTCCCAAACCTAACTCTCTCTGCACGTTCTGTCTACTCCACCTGCAGTGCAGCACGGTGTTACCAAAGTGCAAAGTTACTTGCTCTTATTTGTTTTGCTCCCAACTCAGAATGAGCCCCACAATGTATCTTGTGTATATGCTGCACTGGTCTCGACTAGTTTAAAACCTCTTGTTTATATATACCCCAGTGGAACTCCAGTGTCCCCTAGTGGAAGAAGGAAAAAATATACATTATCGCCTACACAGGCATTTCTGTCACTCACCGTATGGGCGTTGCTGATCTTTTTGACATCCCAGGGACCATCCCCTGTGTAGGTGAGCAGAGAGATGGCCCCGTCTGAGCTGCCACAGGCCAACAACAATCCAAAGTCATGGGGAGCCCAGCACACAGAATTCACTGCAACAGAGACCAGAAAGGGTCACTCACTTATCGTGTAACCTGGTGATGTATTCTCAGGAGCAACGCTTTAAAAAGGAGGAGAACATAGGTAAACCCAGCATTGCTACAGAACCCAGAGGAGAGGGTGTGCTGCAACTATTCACGGTGTTGTTATCTGATAATTGTATGCCGGTAGGTGGGGGTCCTACTAGAGGGTTAGGTACCAAATACGGTATATGTAGTCCTTGCAGTACATTTTGTGCTCTCATACAGATGATGGCGGAAGGATGGTCAGACAAGGCCCATTACCTGAAGAGTCATGGCCGGTGTACTCGTACGTCTTCTCCCAGGTCCCGTTTTCTTCCTTCCAGATGATTACCTTCCTGTCATAGGAGCAGGATGCCAGGATGTTGCCATACATCGGGTGTGCCCAGGCCACTTGCCAAACTGGTCCTTCGTGTCTGAAATAAAAGCAAAAACATTGAGAAGCCCTGAACAGAACAGTGATCACTTTCACAGGCGCAGAAACATCAGAGTGGGAAAACCCTAAACCTACACAGAACATTGGTGCTACCCACATATTTGTACATAATAATAGGTTAGACAGCTGAAAACACAACTGTGGAGTCCACAGGAATATGAGACGTCACAGCTTATCTAGCTGTACTCTTTGGAAGAGAGATCTGTTTTGGGGTGCAGTAGCAGGAGTCAGAAATAAGTCTGGTGCCCCTTACTCACCCCCGCAGATCGGCTATCAGCATCTGGCCCCCGTTCTTTACGTCAAAGATCTTCACTGATCTGTCGGAGGAGCATGTGGCAAGACGTGTGCCGTAATAGTCCATCTGAGCATCGTGCTGGGGAGAACGGGACAGGAATTACAAAGCGTGCCCTCATACATTTATCCTAGCCACGTGCATGAAATGATACATCAGCAGGTATTTGAGAAAAAAACACCCGTTTCTTAAAATATTCACAAACATGTGTTAATTTATAAACCATACCAAAACAGAATAGATTCAACAAAGTAATGGCCAGGTGGACGTCTTTTTCCTGTGGACATTGCACTTCCCGTCTACAAGTTTGCTGAACATAGCCGTAAGCTTTCAGAGCCTAAAATGGTTATGGCCCTTACCTATATAACAACAGGTGTATATGAAGCAGCAAGCCCCCACACCTCAGTCACTGACTAACCTGGGCAAAGGCCTTCTTCTTGAGATCATGAGGCTTCTAGAACGAACGATCAAAAGTTCCAAACCTGACACTTCAGGCCACTTGATCCCCAAAAGTCCCAGTCCATTAAATATTAGCTATGGTTCTTTAAACCTCAATAATTTCTTAAGACAGCGGTTTTTTATCTCCCATCTTTAAGTACACCCAACAAGCCATGATTTCTGGATTTATTTAATCATGGACAGGTAAGTTAATCTATTTTGTTGGGTCAGTAATTATCCCACTTTTTCCACCAAAATCCTGAAGACATGACCCGTCGGGGGGTACTTTGGGATTGGAGTTGAAAATAACCATAATATGGGATCTAGACAACACCGGGGAATGATTTCCTGGATTAAGGCAAGGGAATCAGGACTTCATGTTTAACAAGAAAATTATCAAAAGGAATATTAGCCTTCATGTACCATCCAAGTATTTTAAAATTGTTTTTAAATGTGCATGTCAAAAAGTGGTCTTCAAATTAAGTATTGACTAATGTACCTTTGGATCTCCCATGACAATGCTTACTGGTATTTGTAGTTCCCCATAACCACTTCACCAGCTTGCAAAGTTTAAGCAGAGACATAAAGTTTCTTAGTAACCTCTAAGCATGAATAAAAAGCATTCTGAGAGCAGCTGACATGAAAACAACTGAGATAAAAGTACCGGATTTACCACTTACAATCATATCCTCGTGGGAGGTGTCCACAGTGTTTATTACGGATACCTGTGATAAGGACAGAGAGGTCACATAAGTCACACGCGTGTACTCAGTAAGAAGCACCGTCTCTTTACATAATGGCATTTCCATGTATTACTAGTGGGTCGGCTCGAGATTGGTCCTTTCGCTCGCGTACCCTCTCCAGCGTCAGGACAACGGCTGCATGCAGAGGCTATGGCTAGATCAATGACAGCGCTAACTGCGAGCTAAGGGAGGCAGCCCCTAATAACAATCTAATAAGGTTATTACACATAAAGCCGCGTTACCAGCGTGATTATAACCTGCTTCTGCTTTTCCCACTTATTCAGCTACTGCATTCTCCTGGTCTAGAATGTGGGGACACAGGAGCAGAGTATGAGGACACTGTGTGACCATGTAGGGACTGGTGGGTAACATTTTATAATAAATATACATTTACTTTCCAGCTGACACTGATGTGGGGCCATTAATGTCTGCAGCAAGGCAAATTATTAATGCAGCTTAGAGGGGGCATCAAATCCAGAGTGGGTAAGAGCACCGTGGCTGCAGCTGATGGGTAAAAGCTCAGTAGCTGGCGCTGGTGGGTAAGGGCTCAGTGGCAGGTGGGTAAGAGCTCCAAGGCTGCTTGCAGCGGGTAACAACTCAGTAGCTGGAGCTAGTGTGTAAGGCTAAGTAGCTGGTGGGTAGGAGCTCCGTGTCTGCTGCTGGTGAGTAAGAGCTCCGTACAGGAGAATGGGTACACGGGGTCCTGTGATACTGACCATGGCGGCTGCTCCTTGCTGTCTCCCCGGGGTATGGCTCGGACAGTACCGCTCAGAGGCGTCTCTCCCCCGCAGTCAGACGTGGCAGCTCCCGGCTGCTCCTGTGCAGTCTAGCAGGTAGCACTTCCGCTAGTGCAGCGCAGCTTCCGCTCCCCGGACACACTGTCCTCCAACTAAGGTTCCGTCCTCAGACTGATAATAGCTTTTGTCAAATATATCATTCCCTTACACTACTCTCTATCATTATATTATATACACAGTGCTGGGGCTGAGCCTTATTATACCTATATGCATCATATACACAGCTGGGGCTGAGCCTCATTATACCTATATACATCATATACAACTATATACTTCATATACACCTATATACTACATATTCACAGAGCTGGGACTTAGCATTGTACCTATATACTTCATATTCACAGAGCTGGGGCTTAGCATTGTACCTATATACATCATATACACATAGCTGGAGATGATCCTTATTATACCTATATACTTCATATACACAGAGCTGGCTGGGGCTGAGCCTTATTATACCTTTATTATTTATTTATTACCAGTTATTTATATAGCGCACACATATTCCGCATCGTTTTACAGAGAATAGTTGACCATTCACATCTGTCCCTGCCCCCAGGGCAGCTTACCATATACAGTCAGGTGCATAAATATTGGGACATTGACAGAATTTTCATATTTTGGCCTCTATTCACCACCACAATGGCTTTGAAATGAAACAAACAAGATGTGCTTTAACTGCAGACTTTCACATTTAATTTGAGGATAATTACATCCAAATCAGGTGAACGATGTAGGAATTACAACGGTTTCTATATGTGCCTCCCACTTTTTAAGGGGCCAAAAGTAATGGGACAAACTAAACAATCCTAAATCTAAATTTCACTTTTTAATACTTTGTTGCAAATCCTTTGCAGGCAATTACAGCCTGAAGTCTGGAACGCATAGACATCACCAGACGCTGGTTTCATCCCTGGTGATGCTCTGCCAGGCCTCCACTGCAAATGTCTTCAGTTCTTGCTTGTTCTTGGGGCATTTTCCCTTCAGTTTTGTCTTCATCAAGTGAAATGCATGCTCAATCGGATTCAGGTCAGGGGATTGACTTGGCCATTGCATAACATTCCACTTTTTAGCCTTAAAAAACTCTTTGGTTGCTTTTGCAGTATGCTTCGGGTCATTGTCCATCTGCACTGTGAAGCGCCGTCCAATGAGTTCTGAAGCATTTGACTGAATATGAGCATATAATATTGCCCAAAACACTTCAGAATTCATTCTGCTGCTTTTGTCAGCATTCACATCATCAATAAATACAAGGGAACCAGTTCCATTGGCAGCCATACATGCCCACGCCATGACACTACCACCACCATGCTTCACTGATGAGGTGGTATGTTTTGGATCATGAGCAGTTCCTTTCCTTCTCCATACTCTTCTCTTCCCATCACTCTGGTACAAGTTGATCTTTGTCTCATCTGTCCATAGGATGCTGTTCCAGAACTGTAATGGCTTTTTTAGATGTTGTTTGGCAAACTCTAATCTGGTCTTCCAGTTTTTGAGGCTCACCAATGGTTTACATCTTGTGGTGAACCCTCTATATTCACTCTTGTGAAGTCTTCTCTTGATTGTTGACTTTGACACATATACACCTGCCTCCTGGAGAGTGTTCTTGATTTGGCCAACTGTTGTGAAGGGGTTTTTCTTCACCAGGGAAATAATTCTTCTGTCATCCACCACAGTTGTTTTCTGTGGTCTTCCGGGTCTTTTGGTGTTGCTGAGCTCTCCGATGCGTTCTTTCTTTTTAAGAATGTTCCAAACAGTTGATTTGGCCACACCGAATGTTTTTGCTATCTCTCTGATGGGTTTGTTTTGATTTTTCAGCCTAATGATGGCTTGCTTCACTGATAGTGACAGCTCTTTGGATCTCATATTGAGAGTCCACAGCAACTGATTCCAAATGCAAATGTCACACCTAGAATCAACTCCAGACCTTTTACCTGCTTAATTGATAATGAAACAACGAGGGAATAGCCCACACCTGTCCATGAAATAGCTTTTGAGTTGATAGTCCCATTACTTTTGGCCCCTTAAATAGTGGGAGGCACATATAGAAACCGTTGTAATTCCTACACCGTTCACCTGATTTGGATGTAATTACCCTCAAATTAAATCTGAAAGTCTGCAGTTAAAGCACAGTTTGTTTGTTTAATTTCAAAGCCATTGTGGTGGTGAATAGAGGCCAAAATATGAGAATTCTGCCAATGTCCCAATATTTATGCACCTGACTGTAATTTCCCTATCACATGCTCACACAGAAACACACTAGGGTTATTTTATTTTTTTTGGGAGCCAATTAACCTACCAGTATATTATTTGGAATGTGGGAGGAAACCAGAGTACCTGGAGGAAACCCACGCAAGCACAGGGAGAATATACAAACTCCACACAGGTAGGGCCGTCGTGGGAATTGAACCCACGACCTCAGTGCTGTGAGGCAGTAATGCTAACCATTACACCGTCTGTGCGGCCCTTTATACATCATATACACAGAGCTGGGGCTGAGCCTTATACCTATATACATCATATACACAGAGCTGGGGCTGAGCCTTATACCTATATACGTCATATATACACAGAGCCGGGGCAGAGCCTTATATCTATATACAGCCATAGCCAAAAGTTTGGAGAATGACACAAGTTTTGGTTTTCACAAAGTTTGCTGCTTCAGAGTTTTAGACCTTTTTGTCAGATGTTACTATGGTATACTGAGGTAACATTACAGCATTACATAAGTGTCAGATGTTACTATGGTATACTGAGGTAACATTACAGCATTACATAAGTGTCAGATGTTACTATGGTATACTGAGGTAACATTACAGCATTACATAAGTGTCAGATGTTACTTTGGTATACTGAGGTAACATTACAGCATTACATAAGTGTCAGATGTTACTATGGTATACTGAGGTAGCATTACATAAGTATCAGATGTTACTATGGTATACTGAGGTAGCATTACAGAAGTGTCAGATGTTACTTTGGTATACTGAGGTAACATTATAGACATTACATAAGTGTCAGATGTTACTATGGTATACTGAGGTAACATTACAGCATTACATAAGTGTCAGATGTTACTATGGTATACTGAGGTAACATTACAGCATTACATAAGTGTCAGATGTTGCTATGGTATACTGAAGTAACATTACAGCATTACATAAGTGTCAGATGTTACTATGGTATACTGAGGTAACATTACAGCATTACATAAGTGTCAGATGTTACTATGGTATACTGAGGTAGCATTACATAAGTGTCAGATGTTACTTTGGTATACTGAGGTAACATTACAGACATTACATAAGTGTCAGATGTTACTATGGTATACTGAGGTAACATTACAGCATTACATAAGTGTCAGATGTTACTATGGTATACTGAGGTAGCATTACATAAGTGTCAGATGTTACTATGGTATACTGAAGTAACATTACAGCATTACATAAGTGTCAAAGGCTTTTATTAACCATTACATTAAGTTTATGCAAAGAGTCAATGTTTGTAGTGTTGACCCTTCTTTTTCAAGACCTCTGCAGTTCGCCCTGGCATGCTGTCAATCAACTTCTGGGCCACATACTGACTGATGGCCGCCCATTCTTACCTAATCAATGCTTGGAGTTTGTCAGAATTTGTGGGGTTTTGTTTGTCCACCCGCCTTTTGAGGATGGACCACAAGTTCTCAATGGGATTGAGGTCTGGGGAGTTTCCTGGCCATGGACCCAAAATATCGATGTTTTGTTGCCCGAGCCACTTATTATTATTATTATCCTTTATTTATATGGCGCCACAAGGGTTCCGCAGCGCCTTACATAGTACATAAACATAGTACATAAACAGTTGAGCAGAACAAGAACACAGTGACATACAGTACAAGATAATGCAAGACAAGTACATGGTATATAAACATTGCTGCAACAGTAGCTGGATGGCAAAAATCATGGGTTAGGTGCTTTTGAGTATAGAGTAGATAATATAAGTAAAGAAATGATCAGCACAAGAGGAAAGAGGGCCCTGCTCGTGAGAGCGTACATTCTAAAGGGGATGGGCAGACAGACAGGGGTGACACAGATGGGGTAGACAGTGAGCACGGGACAGAGGGATAGGATGACAGATGGGTGGATTCCTATTTTACAGTATGTGAGGAGGTCATTTGGATTAAGATTTACGCCACTGACATTCTACTTTACGAGGCAGTTTTTGTAGGTGTCTGTGGAAAGCCATGGCTGTTATATCAGTGTATGTGACAGTATATGTAGGTGTCTGTGGAAAGCCATGGCTGTTATATCAGTGTATGTGACAGTATATGTAGGTGTCTGTGGAGAGCCATGGCTGTTATATCAGTGTATGTGACAGTATATGTAGGTGTCTGTGGAAAGCCATGGCTGTTATATCAGTGTATGTGACAGTATATGTAGGTGTCTGTGGAAAGCCATGGCTGTTATATCAGTGTATGTGACAGTATATGTAGGTGTCTGTGGAGAGCCATGGCTGTTATATCAGTGTATGTGACAGTATATGTAGGTGTCTGTGCAAAGCCATGGCTGTTATATCAGTGTATGTGACAGTATATGTAGGTGTCTGTGGAAAGCCATGGCTGTTATATCAGTGTATGTGACAGTATATGTAGGTGTCTGTGGAAAGCCATGGCTGTTATATCAGTTTACGTGAAGCTTGACGGGTAGCTGAAGCCACTTCATGAAGGGCTATTTAGAGTTTGCTTAATGTGTGAACCAGCAGTCTCAGGTAAATGTAGAAATTTGTGAAAATCGTTATTGTAAAGAGATGTTCAGGTATAAAATAATGATAAGTTATGATCAAGTGTGAATTCTATAAGGCACATTTATTGATTTGGAGGGTGATGGGGGTCACGTGGGGTTTGCAGGATATTTATTACATAGTAGATCTGCTGTATGTGTGTGGTGCCTGGATTTGGTAATATGCCACCAGCTAATAAAAGCAGGAGGATGGAGAAGTAGATATAGTTGTAAGAGGTGTGTAAAAGTTTTTTATAGTGACACAATGAGGTTGTAACAGTAAATGGGGTAAATGTATTATAACGGCACTTACCGTGCCGCTATAACGCTTCCCGCTTCGCCTCTTTACCGAGGCGAAGCAGGAAGCACTACCGATGAGATGTATGAACATCTCATCGGCCGGAAAGGGGGAGCGTTAACTCCCCCCCTCCGGCGCTACCCGCTAGTGACCACAGCGCATCAGCCTAGTGCTGATGCGCTGTGTGTCAGTCCCGGACGGCTCCATTGAATATGCGCGGGATCTCGCAAGTATCGCGAGATCCCCGTGCGGAGTCGGCAGCCGCCACAGCAGGGACAGTGCTGTCCCTGTTGTGGGGATAGGTAACGACAGCTACAGCTGGCCGAACGGTCATGCGTTATGACCGTTCGTACATGGCCCTGCCGCTCGGCGCTGCTATCTTGTAGATAGCAGCGCCGATAATGACAGGGGCGCATAGTGCCCCTGTCATTTACCGCCCAGACCCCCGATCATACATCGGGGAGAAGCGGTATCAGCGCACATAACGTGCGCTGATACCGCTTCTGGGCTTCGTACATCTCCCCCCATGTATGATAAAAAGAAAGCTCATGAGTTTTTAGAGGAGGTGAGTTAATCAATAGGGCTACAATGAGCACAGAGAGGTGAGATAGAGGGAGAGTTGAGGATGTTATAAGCTGCATACACACACAACGATTTTTTTAATGAACGATTTTAGTAAACGATTTTTTCCCTTGAAAAAATTAACTAAAATCGTTTACTAAAGTTGTTCATTTACTAAATGTCATGAACGATTTTTATGAACTACAAACGATTTTTGCATATTCCCTTAATGAAAATCGTTGAGTTGACAAGTCTGACTGAACTACAAACGCGAACGCGCATGAACGATAATCGTTCATCGTTTGACTCTGAAAGTGAACGATCTTTGCAAACGATTATCGTTAAACGATATCGTTTAACGATAATCATTACAAAAATCGTTGTGTGTGTATGCAGCTATAGCCTTAGAGAAAATACAAAGGAGGGTGTTGATGAAAAGAAATGTGTACAACATGGTGAGTTATAGGTTTGTTACTTTTAGACAAATTTTAAAGCAATAAGTTTTTTAATCTGAAATTACCTTAGATGTTGGTCAATGTTTGTTCAATTGTTTGATTAACTGTTATGTTATCACACTTTGTGATTTAACACTTGGTGCATTTAACCCCAGCTGCCCCTATACTGAATATAAAGGAGTGGTATCCTTGATTAAGACAGGCTACATCTGACTCAGTTGGTCTGCTGACCAAAGGAGTTAACTTGCTCTGAGTTGGAGCAAAAACCAGGCCAGATATATACCATAAACTATGCTTCACTGACCAATACAGACTATACAGGAAAAAACAAATCTATGCAAGAGAGACAGTCACATACATTTAAAACTACACATGATTGCATGAAGGTCTAAGCAGAATATAGATGCAATAAGCAGGATGAGAGACAGTCACATACATAGTTATAACTTTTGCCTTATGGCATGGTGCTCCATCATGCTGGAAAAGGCATTGAGGGGTATTCAATATGGGAGCGAAAAGTCCGTGCTGGACTTTTCGCTCCACATCGGAGATTTTTCTGGGATAAAGTATCGGGCGCGCGCCCGCTTTATCCCCGTATTCAATATAAAACCTCCGAAAACGGGACCTGGCAAAGTGGGTTTTGCCTAAAAAAACGAAATTTACCTGGAAAAAATTGTAGGACCCCCCTAAAGTTGTAAAAACATGGGGGATCACTATGGGTACCCCCGTTTTAGCCTGCAAATGAAAGTCGGGGATTAAAATAGCTGCGGCAGGTGCTTTTTTCCCGACATTGAAGAAGTGATGCAGAAGAGCACTTAGGTTATTTTTTTTCATTTTTTAAGTGGTCCCATCAAATTTGGGGTACATGAAAATGGGTACTAGCATATTTTGATGTCCCTAAAGTAAGTTTTTAAAAATTCTGCAATTGTGCACCTGCCGCTAATAATCTATTCTAGAAAACACCTGCCGCATACTTGCAGAATAGCCCTGAACCTATTTCCCTAGTTTTAAACAATTTTTTCCCATTTATTTTTTTTCCACCCCAATTTTTTAATTAATTTTTTGGGGTGTCACTATTTTTTTTTTAAACTTTTTTTTGACACAGTTATTTTTAAAATGTAATTCCCAGGGGTGCAGGCTATTTTTTTTAAGCCTGCACCCCTAAACCCCAATTCTGCACTTTTTTTCGACACCTATTCAATGGTGAAAAGTTATCCGCGTTTTTTATCAAAGACTTTTCGAACCTGCGAAAAGTCTTTGAAATTGAATACGGTGTAAAACTAAAACCTGCGATAATGACATCATAGCTGCGATATTAATGCAAAAACAGAGTTTTCGCTCCCATATTGAATTCCCCTGAAAGTTCATCACCAAACTGTTCTTGGATGGTTGGGAGAAGTTGCGCTTTGTAGGATGTTTTGGTACCATTCTTTATTTTTGGCTGTGTTCTTAGGCAAAATTGTGAGTGAGCCCACTCCCTTGGCTGAGTAGCAACCCCACACATGAATGGTCTCAGGATACTTTACTGTTGGCATGACACAGGACTGATGGTAGCGCTCACCTTTCCTTCCCCGGACAAGCGTTTTTCCAGATGCCCAAACAATCTGAAAGGGGATTCATCAGATAAAATAACTTTACCCCAGTCCTCAGCAGTCCTATCCCTGTACCTTTTGAAGAAAATCAGTCTGTCCCTGATGTTTTTCATGGAGAGAAGTGGCTTCTTTGCTGACCTTCTTGACACCAGGCCATCCTCCAAAAACTTTTGTCCTGTGTCATGCCAACAGTAAAGCATCCTGAGACCATTCATGTGTGGGGTTGCTTCTCAGCCAAGGGAGTGGGCTCACTCACAATTTTGCCTAAGAACACAGCCATGAATAAAGAATAAAGAATGGTACCAAAACATCCTCCAAGAGCAACTTCTCCCAACCATCCAAGAACAGTTTGGTGAGGAACAATGCCTTTTCCAGCATGATGGAGAACCTTGCCATAAGGCAAAAGTGATAACTAAGTGGCTCGGGGAACAAAACATCGATATTTTGGGTCCATGGCCAGGAAACTCCCCAGACCTTAATCCCATTGAGAACTTGTGGTCAATCCTCCAAGCATTGACTAGGCAAGAATGGGCGGCCATCAGTTAGTATATGGCCCAGAAGTTGATTGACAGCATGCCAGGGCGAATTGCAGAGGTCTTGAAAAAGAAGGGTCAACACTGCAAATATTGACTCTTTGCATAAACTTAATGTAATTGTCAATAAAAGCCTGTGACACTTATGTAATGCTGTAATGTTACCTCAGTATACCATAGTAACATCTGACACTTATGTAATGCTGTAATGTTACCTCAGTATACCATAGTAACATCTGACACTTATGTAATGCTGTAATGTTACCTCAGTATACCATAGTAACATCTGACACTTATGTAATGCTGTAATGTTACCTCAGTATACCATAGTAACATCTGACACTTATGTAATGCTGTAATGTTACCTCAGTATACCATAGCAACATCTGACACTTATGTAATGCTGTAATGTTACCTCAGTATACCATAGTAACATCTGACACTTATGTAATGCTGTAATGTTACCTCAGTATACCATAGTAACATCTGACACTTATGTAATGCTGTAATGTTACCTCAGTATACCATAGTAACATCTGACAAATAGGTCTAAAAACACCGAAGCAGCAAACTTTGTGAAAATCAATACTTGTGTCATTCTCCAAACTTTTGGCCATGGCTGTACATCATATGCACCTATATACATCATATACATAGAGCTGGGACTGAGCCTTATTATACCTATATACATCATATACACAGAGCTGGGGCTGAGCCTTATACCTATAGATATAATATATAAATAGCACATCCCAACCTAATATCTAGTATACAAACCCCCCCCCCCCTCCGGCCCAATCTGATGGCTAGAACTCAAAGCACACCCCAATCTGATGGCTAGTACACAAAGTAGACCCCAATCTGATGGCTAGTATACAAAGCACACCCCAATCTGATGGCTAGTATACAAAGTACACCCCAATCTGATGGCTAGTATACAAAGCACACCCCAATCTGATGGCTAGTATACAAAGTACACCCCAGTCTGATGGCTAGTATACAAAGTACACCCCAATCTGATGGCTAGTATACAAAGCACACCCCAAACTGATGGCTAGTATACAAAACACACCCCAAGCTGATGGCTAGTATACAAAGCACACCCCAATCTGATGGCTAGTATACAAAGCACACCCCAATCTGATGGCTAGTATACAAAGCACACCCCAAGCTGATGGCTAGTGTACAAAGCACACCCCAATCTGATGGCTAGTGTACAAAGCACACCCCAATCTGATGGCTAGTATACAAAGCACACCCCAATCTGATGGCTAGTGTACAAAGCACACCCCAATCTGATGGCTAGTGTACAAAGCACACCCCAATCTGAAGGCTAGTATACAAAGTACACCAAAATCTGATGGCTAGTATACAAAGCAGATCCCAATCGGATGGCTAGTGTACAAAGCACACCCCAATCTGATGGCTAGTGTACAAAGCACACCCCAAGCTGATGGCTAGTGTACAAAGCACACCCCAATCTGAAGGCTAGTATACAAAGTACACCAAAATCTGATGGCTAGTATACAAAGCAGATCCCAATCGGATGGCTAGTGTACAAAGCACACCCCAATCTGATGGCTAGTGTACAAAGCACACCCCAAGCTGATGGCTAGTATACAAAGCACACCCCAAGCTGATGGTTAGTATACCCCAATCTGATGGCTAGTGTACAAAGCACACCCCAAGCTGATGGATTGTATACAAAGCACACCCCAAGCTGATGGCTAGTGTACAAAGCACACCCCAATCTGATGGCTAGTGTACAAAGCACACCCCAATCTGAAGGCTAGTATACAAAGTACACCAAAATCTGATGGCTAGTATACAAAGCAGATCCCAATCTGATGGCTAGTATACAAAGCACACCCCAATCTGATGGCTAGTGTACAAAGTACACCCCAAGCTGATGGCTAGTGTACAAAGCACACCCCAATCTGATGGCTAGTGTACAAAGCACACCCCAATCTGGTGGCTAGTGTACAAAGCACACCCCAATCTTTTGAGACTTGTAGAGAACCTCGCTTTGCCATCCTCTGGGTCAGACCATTCTCCCTTTTGAGAATAAAAATATTTAATACTGGCCTTTAATGCTGCTTGTTTCTACATTTTCTCCCTAAGTTATTGCCATTTGCTATTACAGCCCCCAGTGTGTATATTATTTACACTGCAGTCTGCCATTGTATTACAGGCTGGTGACCAGCAGAGGTCTTCCCTGGGACACTCACTGGCTATTTATATCCAGTGCAGTGTCAGGTTTTCCAGTGACTTCTAAAGAGGGGACAGCAAACAAGACCCCCCCCCCACCCTCTCGCATGTCACTGCTTTCGCCATATTCTCACTGCCTGGGGGTCAGGAGGAGCAACTATCTCTTCCGTACGGCCCTTCGTAGAGTGGCTGCAGGTTTGCTGTCACCATGAGCAATGTCACCTATCATATCTCCAGCCTGCTGGAGAAGATGACTTCCAGTGACAAGGACTTCAGGTGAGAAGGGGACAGGTGTGGGGGGGTGTGTGTGTGGGGGGGGTGGTTACATTTATAGCACAGGATAACTGTCCCCTTATAGCTGAGCCATTTGGTCATTAAACAGTTAATAGCTTCATCTATTGAGAACTCCACCCTGACGACTGCAATAAGAATCTGATATTTAGGGACATCACGCAGCCTTTAAATGTGGTTTTAACACTAATCCATAGTTACTAATGGGGGTTCAGCACTAGTATTATTAACTAGTATTAACTAATACTGTACACACTATGGGGGGTAATTCAGAGGTGGCTGCGGCTTTTGCCCTTATGCTAATGTCACGGCTGATGGTTGCCCTATTGAGACGCCCTCCAGTTGAGGCGCGGATCCGCTAATGTGCGCACTGAGAGATAGATGCAGGTAAAGCATCTGGCACAAGCGCCTGATACTTTACCTCTGCGTATGCGTCCCAATGTTTACCGTCGGGAGATGCGGAGTATAGACCATATATACACAGGGGCGGAGCATCGCATCGCCAGGCCCATAGCAAATTTTAGGCCCAGCAATGCCATTCTAACGTCCTGACTTGGGCTTCACTGTGAGTGTACAGGACCTGTATATGTCATACTTACTTTCCGGGAGTGTCTGGGAGACTCCCAAATTTAGGGCGGCTCACCTGGACTCCGCGGAGAATCGGTCAGTGTCCCGCATGCCACTCGCTCCCGGAATGAAGTGGGTGGTCCGTGTAGCTTGATGATGCGATTTGTATAGATTTCCATCATGGCTCTACAATGGCTTTGTATAATAGGGGGCCACAATGACGTGATATAGGTGCCACACCCCCTGCACCTCCTGAAGGGGGCAGCTTAAATGCTGACAGGTATGGCGCATTATCTGAATAGGCCTCTACTCTTAAAAGTGGGTATCACTATGAACCTGAGGGTCCCCTTTACCTCCTGGCCCAGTCATAGTTGCAGGGTGGAAGTCCCACTAATGAATACACAGAGTACTGAGCTACCACTGCACAGACCACAGCAGGCATATTGTGTTATGTGGGGTATATACAGACCTGACTGACCAACCCGTGGCACAAACCTTTGGGCGCAGCCAGCACTTGCGCTCCAACTATGGGTCTCTTACAAGATAGAAATAACAAAACATCCCACTCCCTCCTTCCCCATGCATACACCCTGGGTCCTGACCACCCTAAATGGGCTTATTCATCCTAAAAGATCATTTCAAGCAGTAATCCCCTTTTCAGTTCTTGGAACTGCCCACATAACAGTGGGTGTGGACCCATCTGGATATGTGTTTGGTGGAAATACTAAAAACATCTGAATGCTCTCTGTATTGTATAACAGTCACTAGGGTGCATTCTGTAATGTATGGCAGTCACTAGAATGCTCTCTATATTGTATGGTACGATGCTCTATGTATTGTATAACAGTCACTAGGTTGCATTCTGTAGTTTATGGCAGTCACTAGAATGCTCCCTATATTGTATGGTGGGATGCTCTATGTAATAATATATAACAGTCATTAGGGTGCATACGTCAGTCACGAGAATGCTTTCTATATTGTATGGTGGGATGCTCTATGTATTGTATAACAGTCACTAGGGTGCATTCTGTAGTTTACGGCAGTCACTAGAATGTTCTCTATATTGTATGGTGGGATGCTCTATGTATTGTATAACAGTCACTGCGGTGCATATGGCAGTCACTAGAATGCTCTCTATATTGTATGGTGGGATGCTCTCTGTATTGTATAACAGTCACTAGGGTGCATTCTGTAGTCTATGGCTGTCACTAGAATGCTCCCTATATTGTATGGTGGGATGCTCTATGTATTGTATAACAGTCACTAGGGTGCATATGGCAGTCACTAGAATGCTCTCTATATTGTATGGTGGGATGCTCTATGTATTGTATAACAGTCACTAGGGTGCACTCTGTAGTTTATGGCGGTCACTAGGATGCTTTTTGTATTGTATAGTCACTAGAATGCTCTCTGTATTGTATGGCGGGATGCTCTATGTATTGTATGGCAACCCCAGACTCCCAGCGCGTCTTTGTACTGGCTACTTGCATGAACTGATGTAAATATATGTGTACTATTGCGATTGGACCATATGTGGTTAATAGTAGACCCCATCGGGATTTATATATGTAGTTGGTCCACACAATGAAGCTTAACCAGGCTTGCGGCTTTATTGCCATACGCAGAGTTACAGCGGTACTCACAGTAATTAATGGTAGCAGCGGTGTATAAAGCAGACGATCCGGCCATGTAATCACAGCAGTAACAGAGGTAAGACAGTTATCTCACCGGAGCGAAGTACCACTCATCCGTCATCAATGTTTACGGGTGGTGGAGGCGCTATGAGTATATTAGCCGAGGGCAGCCGGGACCCTTAATCGGGCTGTATTGAATGGAGGTAGCCAACATTAGGGAAAAGAAAGCTGTACGCCCTCCTGGAAAACAGGCAACACCCTACTAAATGCACCATTTTGGCTGTTTTTTTGCAACAGATGTACTTTATAGTTCCCCAGACAGACCATGTACAGATCAGTTCACATTACAATCATTAATATAGATGTGAAGGATGACCCCTATAACTGCAGCACCGCTCATACCTATGTAATCTATGTCACCCAGCAATGCTCCGCACCTGTTCCATTCTGACTGAGTCACTGGGACGCTTTCCCAGCCGGGACTCAGCCGTGTTAAGTTACATAGCTGCATTATTTGCATTACTCTAGCTCAGATCAGCTTGAAAGTTGTGTCACAGTGGCCACTACTGCCCCCTTTCTTATGAAACGGCAATGACACTTAATGCTCAGTTTCTGCTTACCTACATAGTGTAGCTGGCGGTTGTACTCTATAGTGTCATGATCTTGTTCAATGAACTGACTCACCCAAATGGCAGATGCTGTTCTGTGTATTACCAGGGTTGCATGTGGGTTTTTGCATTACAGTTTTGCATATTATGCCATTAAAACCTCAACTGTTCCTGTGTTGCAGACAGGGACCGTTCTAGGGGCGGGCTAACAGGGCCATCGTCCGGAGCGCCGGCCCCGGAGAGCGCCGCTGAGTCCCCATGGAATTTTATTTTTATCATAGCCATGGCGGCGGCAGCAGGTCCTAGCCATAGCCGCCGCCTGCAAGTACCCCCAGGCTCATCACCGTTACGTCAATTGTTATCAATGCACTGGCCAATATCACTAGGTTTGATGTGCAGCACATCAAATCTGGCGACCGTCGCTAGCGCATAATTGCCGGTACACACTGAACGATGTAGGCGATATGTCGTTACGAAACAGCATATCGGCCCGACTTCGCTCCTGTATGTACCCAACTTTACATTTCGCTATCCGAGGTATTCACTAAAGCAGAGAAATATCTAAAGTTCTAAAAGTGTTCCCCCGTGTTTCATGATGCCAAGTGCTGACTTTTGCAAATTGCCGTCTGCTTTTAAGGAGTCACGCATCACCAATTTTCAGGGGGCTGTAATGGTTCTCAGAGGACAGAATGGGCGTAGTTTGGGACTTCAGCCGCAGAGTAACCAGACGTGAAAGAGGAATGCTGTTGAATATTTTACAAAGTGGCCGTTCCTGGGTGGTGACTGGGAGGTGGCCTGAAATGAACGCAAAAGAAGAAAGAATGTTTCATGGGCGCGTTATGGGAGTATCACAGGGGTGACGGTGAATGAGGCTGCATTCCCAGTCGCACAGCCCCAGCAACAGAGACCATGTCTTCTGATACTTGGAACGTTTCAGCCTAATATTAGACACAGATCTAGTACATTTGACTGTTTTGTTATTAGCACCCGTGTATAATATTCAGCAGCAGTGACGGAATACAGTATATACCAGTACAGCAGGTATACATCTTAGTACACTATTGTACAGGACAGATTGCTTCTACTATGTGTCCTTCTCGTGTCACAGGTTCATGGCCACAAATGATCTGATGATGGAGCTGCAGAAGGACTCCATCAAGCTGGATGAGGACAGTGAGAGGAGAGTGGTGAAGATGCTTCTGAAGCTGCTGGAGGACAGAAATGGAGAAGTGCAGAACTTGGCCGTAAAGTGGTGAGAGAGGTGTGGGGACCCATATGCATTCACTGGTCATTTGTTCCATCCATAAGTAACAACTCAGGATGTACATCTGTGCACTGTTTGCTTCTATTCTCCCATCTATCGATGGTTCTCCAAAGCTTTACTCTTCCATCCATCCAACCAACCACAGTGCATAGCTCCGGTCCTCCATCTGCATTTCAACACTACCTACAACTTACTGCCCAGTCTATCAATACAAGTTCACTGTTACCATACCTCCATCCACAGTTCAACACCAGTCATTCATGAGTTATATCCATCTATACATAGTTCTCCATCGCCTATTCACAGTTCATTCCAATCAATCAGAATTTCACCACTGCCCATTCATACGTCACCTCCATGTATCAACTTTTCACCACCACCTGTTCACAGATGAGATGCATCTATCTACATCTGGCCACCATCTATTCACAGCTGACCTCCATCTATCTACATCCAACCACCATCTACTCACAGCTGACCTCCATCTATCTACATCTGACCACCATCTACTCACAGCTGACCTCCATCTATCTACATCTGACCACCACCTACTCACAGCTGACCTCCATCTATCTACATCTGACCAACACCTACTCACAGCTGACCTCCATCCATCTACATCTGACCAACACCTACTCACAGCTGACCTCCATCCATCTACATCTGACCAACACCTACGCACAGCTGACCTCCATCCATCTACATCTGACCAACACCTACTCACAGCTGACCTCCATCCAGTTAGCCACAAACTATTTGACCACCACCCAACTGACCACCACCTACTCACAGCTGACCTCCATCCAGTTAGCCACAAGCTATTCCCAGCTGACCACCACCCAACTGACCACCACCTACTCACAGCTGACCTCCATCCAGTTAGCCACCAGCTATTCACAGCTGACCTCCATCCAACTGACCACCACCTACTCACAGATGACCTCCATTTATACACAGTTCACTAGTGTCCATTCATATCCAACTTCCTTCTTTTCATAGTTCACCATTACTCATTAACCATTAGAGGAAGAGTCATCTATCCATAACATACAACAACACATTCATAGCCCGCCAACCCACAGTTTGCTAAATTAATTCCCAAACTAACCACCCTTTACCATGATCTATTCACAGCTGATCTCCATCTTTTTACACTTGACCACCATTCACTCACAGTTTGGCACCATCAGTTCAATGCTGCGCTGTCCATTCATAGTTTGATACTTCCAGTTTATAGCTGGGCTCCATCTATCCACCCTTTACCACTGTCCATCCCATCAAGTCTCCTTCTTTCAATAAACCACCACTACCCATTCAAAACCGATGAACATCCATTCATAGTTACCAATAACGCACCCATAGTTTCTCATTCCATCACAACTCGTTGCCTCCACCCTTTACATTGACAGCTATCCCATAAAATCCTCCTCTACAATACTCAAATGAAGGCTGAGGGAAACAAAAAATACTTTGAGGGCAAAATTAAGTTAGTGTGCTACCAGATGGGGCAGTTATGAGCTAGAGCTGTGTGTTACAACCCTATGTGTGCTCCTACGTTGATACCACTGAATCTTGGTTCCGTCTCTCTTATTCCAGCCTGGGTCCCCTGGTGGGGAAGGTGAAAGAGCACCAGGTGGAGACTATAGTGGACACTCTGTGCAGTAACATGTTATCTGAGAAGGAGCAGCTGAGAGATATCTGCAGCATGGGGCTGAAGACAGTTATATCCGAACTTCCCGTGGCAAGCTCAGGTAGACATCTGTAGAGTGCAGCAAGGTCACGTGTGGTCCTGTTGGACATGACTATAAGGGTGGGTACTGATTAGGTGCATCTGTCCTTCTAAACCATGTGGGGTAGCTGATTTATTGACCATTAAGTACAGAATTTAGATGGAGAAATACTAATTACTTTCTCCTCTAGGCTCTGTGCTGGCTGTGAATGTGTGCAGGAAGATCACAGGGCAGCTGACCGGCGCCATCGGAAAGCAGGACGACGCAGCCGTGCAGTTGGAGGCCCTTGACATATTGTCCGACATGTTAGGAAGGTGAGAATATGCTCCCTAGGGCCTTGAGATTTGTATAAGTTACCTCAGTGTAGCAGCTGTTTTATGCCTGTCTCTGTGGCGCTAGCAGGTTAGGAGGGGCGCTCTACTCTTTCCACCCCTCCATCTTCAGCTGTCTCCTGCCCCAGCTCACCAGCCCCCGGCTTGCCGTGAGGAAGAGAGCGGTCTTCGCCCTGGGGCTCCTGGTACAGACGTGCACTGGGAACCTCTTCACTGAGCTTGTGGAGCATCTCATGGGGAAGCTGAAGAAGAACGAATCCACATCTACCACCAGAACTTACATCCAGTGCCTGGCAGCTGTCAGCTGGCAGGCAGGGCATAGACTAGGTAAGAATGGCCCCTTCTCATGACCTTTCATGCTGTTTTCGTGTGCTAACCCAAAATGCATTGAGAGCCAGGGAACTTTACCACTTCTCCCCCCTTCTCTGTGGTCTTCATAGTGTATAAGCCTTTGCTCCTATACCTGCAAATCCTGCTAACTCATAGGAAAGGTGACACTGTCTTTTCACACCCATCGTAGCTGCCCACCCTCTGTAGACCATGCCTGCAGACACAACACACTGGACCCGAAACATGCCTCCTGGACAGATATAGGGGATTAGTGATGCTTCTCAGCCCAGGCAGAAGATGAGTAGCACACAAGCCCCCTTATCTTTCTAATGTCATATTCACACTGGGCCTGGTTCTGAGTTGCACAGAACTTCCGAAAGCGGGGGAATCTCACGATTTTTAGCAAATGCGTGGCGACCTACATGCGCATCATAGAGCACCTACAAGCGATTTTGATTCATATGCATCTCGGTCAGTTCTCGCCGACAGATGAATGGGCGACGTTGGGTGACAACTGGGGTATTTGCGCTTAGATGATGCGTCCTGTGGACATGCAGACAGAGCTGCGCGCACGCTATTTTCAGTTTGATCTTCTGCAGCGAGCATGGGCAGCGAGCATGGGGTAGGTGTAATTACTGTCACTGCTCCCCCATGCAGGAAGGTCAGAGCCGATAGCTGTTGCACAGATGCGACTGACAGAACAGAAAGTGCCAAGAATCGCTGCCGCATTATGGGCCTGATTCAGAGATGGACGCATTGCTGATGTTTACGCAATTGAGCGATTATCGGTGATCTGCGCATACATCAAGTTTCATTAACGTTGTCGCTCAGAGTGAGTATTTATTAGCAAAGTGATTGACGAGCAGGGGGCGTAAATGCAACCATTTTCGGGATGTGTCTGCGAGTACGATCCCGTGCACAGTAGAAATAGCCCCAGCGTCCTGCGACCAATGTTGCGTCTTTTTTTTCAGTCGCTTGGATTTGCGAAGCCGCCGGTGGCGTCTCAATACAAATCCTGACAGTCGCAACATTTGCATATTTTTGCACAGCCGCTGCAAACAAATTTGCACCTGTGGCGGCTGCATTAGCGCCCGTTTCTGAATCAGGCCCTTTGTGCGACTCAGAATCAGGCCACTGTCTTCAACCGTTGTGTCCACTGATGGGAGGGATCTCTGCGTGGTGCTTCTATGTCTCAGCCTAGAGATGGTGACACAACACAATTTTCCATCTCGTGTATGTTTGCTGATCATATCTCTACGACAATCCTCTACGACAATCCAATGACGTATGGTATCTTAGTGTTTGCTGTGCAATTGAACAGTGACGCCCTGGGTCTACTTAGCAGCGGAGGAAAGATGCAGCAGTCTGCACTGAACAGCTGAATGCACCTCGCTCTGTAACTATTCTCATTCTAATATTTACTGTTTTAAGCTGTTAATGGCCGGATTGGATCCGTGAAAAAGCCAGAACTAGGTTTGGGAGCTGTCAGTGATGCAGTTGCCCAAAAACTTACCGATGACTGTAATTCAATTTATTTTAAAAATCTTCTCTTACTAGTCCATATAATTATTGTTTCTTTCATAAAGATGGCTCATGGCGAAGCTTGGTTCTAGGTCGTTGGCTTTCTGGCCACGGAATGGAAAGATTGAGGGGTAGAATAGTGGTTCTTGAGGAACAAATGTAATTCAGTCATGTCAGCAGTGTGTTGTGGTGGTGACACCATCACCCATGTTTATCGGGACCCACTCTGTCCTGGCACGCAAAATCTCTGTCTCCCCTCCCCTCTCCAGGCCCTCACCTGGAGACCATCCTGCCCCTGGTGCTGGGGTTCTGCAAAGTGGAAGACGATGAGCTACAGGAGCAGTGTTTCCAGGCCTTGGATTCCTTCATCAGACGTTGTCCCAAGGAGATATCACCACATGTCTCCACCATCATGGCGTTGTGCCTGAAGTACATTGCGCACGACCCTAACTACAACTATGACAGTGAGGAGGAAGATGAGATGATGGAGACAGAAAGCGAGGAAGAACAAGGTTGGTACAACATACCTTCTACAAAAGTGAATGATCCCTATTAAAGGACCCAGGTAAGAGCCTTCACCCTGTGGGCCCGCTCCCAGCCTACATAATACATATGCCCTCATACTCGCAGGAGAATTGTCCGAAGCCGCAGGATCTGACGCAATTATAGAAATGACAGCCGTCTCCTTATAAGCTGAATGTGGCCTCCAGCCAATGAAAAGTCAGCTGTTATTTCTACCAGTGCGCAGGAGTGATCTCCGCACAAATGCTGGATAGGTAAATCGCACAAGGGGTACAGGGACTGATTTAGCAGCGTACGGAATTGCGATCCCAGCTGCGATTTTGTACGGAACGCAGTTGCAAAAATATGCTAATGCTTGCCAAGGCACAGCCGGCATAATGTCGCCCACTGCTGCTTTCCCATATACGTCCAACCTCGCTTTTGTGGATATACATCGGTACCATCGACGCAGCATTTACAGCAGGTCTGACCAGCCGCAGACACTGCAAGTCTCGTCGCACGCGGTGAGTACTCAAGCTGCGTATGCCATCGCAGTGGCTAATTTATGCACGCCCATGAAACGGCGTTCGAACGGACAGGCACGCCTGCGTATTTATGACCACTCCCCCACCACCACCCCCAAACGCTGAAAGCCTGCCATTCACTTTGCGATGGATTCCTTTGTGCGTCCTTAATCGCAATGCGATCGCTGCGCACAGAAGTAAGGCTTGTACGCATGCGCAATGGCAAACAATCAATCAACTGCCTCCTTAACAGCAATTGCGTACGCTGCTGGATCGGGCAGAGGAGGTCCCGGCCTGGGGGAAGTGATGTTGTGTTATGCTGTAAGGCTACACCTCATTATTGTGGAGGTCCTCTATGAGCTGTTCGCATGGATTTCATTAATATTGTAATTGATCAGCAGTTACGTCTCCAGATGCTGAGCTGAGGGGACTCTGACTGACTGTTTGGTCTCCACAGAGAGCGAGGACGAGTACAGCGACGATGACGACATGAGCTGGAAAGTCAGGCGCTCTGCAGCCAAGTGCCTGGAGACTCTAATCACGGCCAGGCCTGACCTCCTCACAGAGTTTTACAGGACGGCAGCTCCCACCATCATTTCGCGCTTCAAAGAGCGGGAAGAGAACGTCAAAGCGGACATCTTCTCTGCTTACATTGCTCTGCTGAGGCAGACGCGGTGCTCTCAGAACTGGAGGCAGAACGTTGACACCACAGGCAAAGGAGACGCTCCGCTCAATGCTCTGCAGAAGCAGGTGAGAGACAGTGCACCCAGTATGTCTATAATAAGGCAAAGCAAGGCCGCTGTCTCAGGGATCGAGTTTCTGGGGGCAGCAAAATGTCTGAATTAGTTTAGAAAATGCAGATTTCCTTACTGCTAAATTCTAAATTACTGGGGTTTTTTTTCATAAAGATGGGTGTTTAATGATAATAATGATGGTGGGTGTTTAATGATAATAATGATGGTGGGTGTTTAATGATAATAATGATGGTGGGTGTTTAATGATAGTAATGATGGTGGGTGTTTAATGATAGTAATGATGGTGGGTGTTTAATGATAATAATGATGGTGGGTGTTTAATGATAATAATGATGGTGGGTGTTTAATGATAGTAATGATGGTGGGTGTTTAATGATAATAATGATGGTGGGTGTTTAATGATAATAATGATGGTGGGTGTTTAATGATAATAATGATGGTAGGTGTTTAATGATAATAATGATGGGTGTTTAATAATAATAATGATGGTGGGTGTTTAATGATAATAATGATGGTGGGTGTTTAATGATAATAATGATGGTGGGTGTTTAATGATAATAATGATGGTGGGTGTTTAATAATAATTATGGTGGGTCTTTAATAATAATGATTGTGGGTGTTTAATAATAATAATAATAATGATGGTGGGTGTTTAATGATGATAATAATGATGGTGTGTGTTTAATGATAATAATGATGGTGGGTGTTTAATGATGATAATGATGGTGGGTGTTTAATGATGATAATGATGGTGGGTGTTTAATGATAATAATGATGGTGGGTGTTTAATGATGATAATGATGGTGGGTGTTTAATAATAATAATGATGGTGGCTGTTTAATAATAATAATAATGATGATGAGTGTTTAATGATAATAATGATGGTGGGTGTTTAATGATGATAATGATGGTGGGTGTTTAATAATAATAATAATAATAATGATGGTGGGTGTTTAATGATAATGATGATGGTGGGTGTTTAATGATGATAATGATGGTGGGTGCTTAATGATGATAATGATGGTGGGTGTTTAATGATAATAATGATGGTGGGTGTTTAATGATAATAATGATGGTGGGTGTTTAATGATGATAATGATGGTGGGTGTTTAATGATGATAATGATGGTGGGTGTTTAATGATGATAATGATGGTGGGTGTTTAATGATAATAATAATGGTGGGTGTTTAATGGTGATAATAATTAAAGTAACTATTTTTGTCTCTTATACTATAAATGTGGTCATTTCTGTTAAATGATACCATATTATGATAGTCATTAGGTGGCCGGTGTAGGCTGAACTCCTACAGATTACGAGCGCCATTACAGTGCGCATACGTGGGCTGATCCTGGCGCTTTATCCAATAGTCAAACAACAGGATCATTCAGTTTGGTTCCTCCCTTCATGGATAGCGAAATTGGATGAATATATTATGTGGGGGGGGGGGGGGAGAGGGGAACATTATTAAACAACATATACAATATATACAAATATATCCAATAGGGCAGCTTGCCCAGTGCTTTTGAATTAGATACGTTCGGCTGTTTGCACCTTGCTCAAAACCCCTCTGTTCTCTGTGCTTGTTGTCAGTCCATTTTCCTTTACCGCAGTTCTCTACCCACAGATCCCTTCCGTAATGAAGTCCCTTCACAAATTCCTACGAGATAAGAGCGCCAAGTCTCGGCAGGGCTGCTTTGCGGTTCTCACAGAGTTGACCAGCGCGCTGCCTGGCTGCCTCTCCCAGCACATCCCTGCGCTGGTCCCAGGTACATGTCCTACTTTCCAGTAAACAAAATACAATTGTAGAAAATTAGAGATGAAAATTAAGTGCGGAAATGCTCTGTGAGAAATTAAATTCTCAACCACACGTTTTTCCGATGGGCTGTGTTTTATTTTTCTATCCATAGGGCTTGTGTTCTCCCTGACTGATAGATCCAGCAGCTCCAACATGCGTCTGGATACGCTAACCTTCCTCCACGTCATCCTCAGCAGTCATCCTCCTGAATGCTTCCAGCCCCACCTTCCGGCCTTGGTGCTCCCCGTGGTCACCTGCATTTCTGACCCCTTCTACAAGATTACTTCGGAGGCCCTGCTGGTGGCACAGCAGTTGGTCAAAGTGATTTGCCTGCTTGACCAGACCCCGGGATCCTCTTCCTTATCCTACACGAGGGAGCTGTTCACTGCCACATTGAAGAGGCTCCAGGCAACAGACATAGATCAGGAGGTGAAGGAGAGGGCTTTGTCCTGCATGGGTCATTTGATCAGTCACCTGGGGAACCATCTGGGAAGTGACCTGGCGCCCACTCTCCAGCTCATCTTGGAACGACTCCGCAATGAGATCACTCGGCTCACTGCAGTGAAAGTCCTCACTCTCATAGCAGGATCTCCTCTCAAGATTGATTTGCGCCCAGTGCTGAAGGACGGGTTGCCCATTTTGGCCTCCTTCCTGCGCAAAAACCAGCGGGCCCTCAGGCTTGGGACCATTTCTGCCCTGGGAGTGCTAGTGAGGAATTACAGTGATTGTTTAAAGCCGCCCATGTTGGATCCTCTGTTAGGGGAACTTCCACCCCTCCTAGCTGAATCTGACATGCATGTGGCGCAGGTGACCGTAGACTTTCTTACCACCCTGGTCTCTGCACATCCTGCGTCTCTGTCCAAACTTAGCACCCGCATCCTCCCACAGCTTTTCCAGCTTGTCCACTCTCCTCTACTCCAAGGAGGTGCTCTGGCGTCCATTTTGTCCTTCTTGCGAGCACTAGTTACCAGCCACACTTCTCACCTTGGTTACGCTGATCTCCTCAAGCAACTTACAGGCCCAGTGTACTCGGGCGGACCCACACTTCATAGACAGGCCTTCCACTCTGTGGCCAAGTGCGTAGCCACATTGGCAAGTGCCTGCCCCAAGGATTCAAATGCTTCCATTGCCCAGTTTGTACAAGATGCCAAGAACTCTCGCGTCGGTGACCCCGTGAAGGTCCTAGCCTTCTTGACGCTGGCAGAGATTGGACGAGAAAGGAGCCTTGGGAGCCAGCAGAAGGAGTTGAAGAGCGTGATTCTGGAGGCCTTTGCATCCCCCAGTGAGGAGGTGAAGTCTGCAGCCTCTTATGCTCTGGGGAATGCCTGTGTGGGAAGCCCGGCGGATTTCCTGCCCTTCTTGTTGCATGAGATTGGGGGCCAACTTCGAAGACAGTATCTCCTGCTACACTCACTGAAGGAAGCACTCACATCCCTCCCCAGCGAGGAGCTGAGGCCATACCAGGAAGACGTTTGGAAGCTGTTGCTTGAGCACTGTGAGGCTGTAGAAGAAGGCACCAGAAATGTGGTGGCAGAATGTCTGGGAAAGCTGACCCTGGTGAACCCTACACAGCTCCTTCCAAGGTTGTGCAAGCAGATGAGCTCAGGTAATCTCCTGACACCAAATATTGTGTGATGGGCCTACGGGGGGGAAGTAGATGTGACCGATCCTATGGTAGATGACTTGACGAGGTAGTAAAATGTCTCTTGAGATCCTTGGCTCTGAAATGGAGAACATTTGTAGGAGTGTGACAGGATTACTTAAGTAAGTAACCAGCTTCCCTCCAGTACAGAATGTAAAGTAATCTGTAGCCATGATTGGTGGACATTTACCTTAAAGTCTTTTATTCTGGAAGGTTTAAATAAACAATCTTCGATGATGCTGCCAGAGACTGACCTTTACTAGATTATTGTACTGAATATGACCACGACCATGATGCTATAGGTAGCTAGCCATATGATACCAATTCCGTCACGTCAGTGGCGACAGATAGCCGCAGCTATATGCAATAACAACACGACACGTCTCTGAGAGGTAGAGAGAGAATGAGCAGGTCATCTATAGAATGCGAGGAGAAGGGTCTTATTGCAGCAGCGGGGAAGCCATGTTTGATGCTTGAGATAATACTGTAGAAGGTAACAGCCAGTCAGCTACCAATTAACCTGGCAGTATGTATGTGGTCTGTGGGAGCAAACTGGAGCACCTGGAGGAGACCCATGCACACACCGTGAGAACATTCAAATTATATAGTGTTTTGTAAGCTGGCAACAAATACCATTACGAATGTGTACGGCAAAGGTAGGCAATGGGTTGAGCTCCAGCTGCCATGGAACTGCACATACCAGCATACCCTGGCACAGCTCTGCTGTTAGGGCATGCTAAACCTGTGGCAGGGCATGCTGGGATGTGTAGTTCCACAGCATCTGGAGAGTCACACATGGCGTAGTCCCGGTGTATGGCATTGATGAATAAATTATGTGGCACTATGGCACAGTGGTTAGCATTGTTGACTCATTGGGATTTAATTCCATCCATGACACTATCTGTGTGGAGTTTGTATGTTCTTGCTGTGTTTGTGATGGGTTTCCTCCTGGCGCTCCAGTCTCTTCCAAATACATCCTGGTAAGTTAATTTGATTCTGAAATACAAAAATTAACCTGTGTGGTCTAAAATATATACATAGAAAGCTCTTCTGGGGCAGTGTAATAGTCACTCGCAGTGTGATGGGCAGTCATGGAGCGTTTGGGGGAGGTAACGGCAAGGAACCCAGGCATGTTACAACCATTTCGGGGCGTGTCTGCGATCCTGTACGCAAGAAAAATGTCTTCCTGCGGCCACTGTCCGAGTAAGCAAAGGGTCACTGTGAACTGCGATAATCAAATGTTCTGCGACCGATGGACAGTGACTTGGCTGAAGGATAATGGATCGTGGTGCAATAATTGGGAGTAGGGGGTCAAATTGATGAAGAACTGTGGAAAACAAATACTGCATGCTCCAAAATAAGGACTGGGCAGTGAGGAGCTTAAATGAGTAATGAGCTGTGAACTAGATGGCGGCCATCGGAATAGCGCCATCAGATCTACAGAAGCCCAGGGAAAGGGGTTGTGCAGCGATAATAACCACCTTCTGATGGTCATGCGGGGAAGGGTAAAGGCCGCTGTACACTACATAATGAATGGTCTGGGCAGCTCTGAATGTACCAAGGGCCTCCTGCTGATGTCCTATAAGGAGGTATGGCTGGAATTCTGGAAGAGAGCACTGGGCATCCAGGGATCGTGCACTGAGATAGAGGAGAGCCAGTCTGGGCATCCAGGGATCGTGCACTGAGGTAGAGGAGAGCCAGTCTGGGCATCCAGGGATCGTGCACTGAGGTAGAGGAGAGCCAGTCTGGGCATCCAGGGATTGTGCACTGAGGTAGAGGAGAGCCAGTCTGGGCATCCAGGGATCGTGCACTGAGGTAGAGGAGAGCCAGTCTGGGCATCCAGGGATCGTGCACTGAGGTAGAGGAGAGCCAGTGAGTAGGGGCTGATGTGTGTAGAGACACCAGGTGAGCGAGCAGGAATACAGGGGATAAAGGAGACAGCCATAGGGAAAGATGTGCTAATAAGTAAATATATAAAGAGAAATAAAATACAAATAACATGTTCTGTTACCTGTTCTGTACCTGTGTTGCTCTAACTACTTCTACTTCCACCTCTGTAGGATCCCCTCATATCCGTAGCACACTGGTTACTGCCATCAAGTTTACCATATCTGACCAGCCTGCCCCCATTGACTCCCTACTGAAGAACTGTATAGGTAAGTGAGGGAAGCAGGCACGACACTGACACCTAGTGGAAACTGAAAAGGTCGACATGTTATCCCAAATAAAACCTTAATAGGATTTTATGCATAGTGTAATTCATCCTCACTATTGTTTTATTAGTCTTTCAGTCTTTTCCCTTTCAGTAGATAAAATGCTATTCCATTTAATTTCACCACGTAAATAAAACATGTATCTAAATAGTTTTCCCTTACACTGGGACAGAGCACTAATCCGGTGGGAAGGGTCTGCCTGCACCCCTGGGACATGTTCAGCTGTGACGTTATTACCCCCTAATAATACAAACTCAGTAACCAAATAAGCCCCTATTGTAGACTGTCGTCTGTTGATTATATAAAATGTTTGCGCTACATGAAATATATTATTTGAAATTCTAACATTTGAACCCTGTCATTGGATTTACTAACAGGCCCAGCACAGAGTGGGACTATGGGCCTGATTATCGCGATCTACGCATGCGTCCGATTCGCACAGCGCATGTGCCAAGTTTAATTTCCATTGTCGCTCGCCGTGAGGTTTGATAGGCAGGGACCATTTGTGAGCGGCAGTTGAAATGCGGACATGCCGTGACCGTTTTGGGGTGTTCCAGGGTCGAAGCCCTGGGCATTGCGCCCCGAGTTGACCCTTTCACACAGAATAAATACCCGGGTTGATCCGCAATTAATCGGGTCCAAATGCTTGACCTGGCAATTTGCTTTTCTGTGTAAAGGGGTGAACAGGCTGGGACCGGCGATGAAACCTGTGCATTAAATGCCAGCTAAGAGCCGGGGTTTTGTCTTTTTTTCTCTGTGAAAGTGGCATTAGTGACCTGTGTACAGTAGTAAATATATCCCTTAGTGACCTGTGTACAGTAGTAAATGTACCCCTTAGTGTCCTGTGTACAGTAGTAAATATAGTCCTTAGTGAAATGTGTACAGTAGTAAATATACCCCTTAGTGAAATGTGTACAGTAGTAAATATACCCCTTAGTGACCTGTGTACAGTAGTAAATATACCACTTAGTGACCCATGTACAGTGGTAAATATACCCCTTAGTGACCTGTGTACAGTAGTAAATATACCCCTTAGTGACCTGTGTACAGTAGTAAATGTACCCCTTAGTGACCTGTGTACAGTAGTAAATATACCCCTTAGTGTCCTGTGTACAGTAGTAAATATAGTCCTTAGTGAAATGTGTACAGTAGTAAATATACCCCTTAGTGACCTGTGTACAGTAGTAAATATACCGCTTAGTGTCCTGTGTACAGTAGTAAATATACCCCTTAGTGACCTGTGTACAGTAGTAAATGTACCCCTTAGTGACCTGTGTACAATAGTAAATATACCCCTTAGTGTCCTGTGTACAGTAGTAAATATAGTCCTTAGTGAAATGTGTACAGTAGTAAATATACCCCTTAGTGACCTGTGGGCCTGATTCTGACCCGCTCGCGAGCGCTGTTCACTCGCAAGCGGGTCGAAGGTGCCGTAGTGCGCTTGCGCTCGATGGAGGGAGCTCCGTCATGCGCATGCGCGAGACCCGGCGAGCGACGAGGAAGTCGTCGCTCCGGGTCTTGCACCAAAGGGGGCGTGCTGTCAATGGTGAGTGACAGCACGCCCCCTTTGGTGGGCGTGACGGGGGCGTGGCTGCCAGACGGAGGCGTGCCCATGGGAACGCCTACCGTCTGGGTCCGGCCCCGCTGACATCACTAGTGATGTCAGTGGGAGTGATTTTGGCTCTGATAGAGCACAAATCACTCCAGGGCTTGCACTCACCGAGACCCTAGCGCAGGGTCTCGTCGCAAGCCCGATGGTCGCGATGGTCTTGACCATCGTGACCATCATCATGGTCGCTCGCTATAGCTGTGGGTGGTAACCCACAGCTATGCGAGCGTCCATGAGGCCACTCCAAAATGAGGTAGGAGGGCCCTGATTCAGAGCGAGCGCTCTGGTCAGAGCGTTCGTCTCTGATTCAGGCCCTGTGTACAGTAGTAAATATACCCCTTAGTGACCTGCGCACAGAGGTAAATATAGCCCTTAGTGACCTGTGTACAGTAGTAAATATACCCTAGTGACCTGTGTTCAGTAGTAAATATACCTCTTAGTGACCAGTGTACAGTAGTAAATAATATACCCCTTAGTGACCTGCGCGCAGTAGTAAATATATCCCTTAGTGACCCGTGTACAGTACTAAATATACCCCTTAGTGACCTGTGTACAGTAGTAAATATAGCCCTTAGTGTCCTGTATACAGTAGTAAATGTACCCCTTAGTGACCTGCGTACAGTAGTAAATATAGCCCTTAGTGACCTGTGTACAGTAGTAAATGTACCCCTTAGTGACCTGTGTACAGTAGTAAATATACCCCTTAGTGACCTGTGTACAGTAGTAAATATACCCCTTAGTGACCTGCGCGCAGTAGTAAATATACCCCTTAGTGACCCATGTACAGTAGTAAATATACCCCTTATAGACCTGCGCGCAGTAGTAAATATACCCCTTAGTGACCCATGTACAGTAGTAAATATACCCCTTAGTGACCTGTGCACAGTAGTAATTATACCCCTTAGTGACCTGTGCAAAGTAGTAAATATAGCCCTTAGTGACCTGTGTACAGTAGTAAATGTACCCCTTAGTGACCTGTGTACAGTAGTAAATATACCCCTTAGTGACCAGTGTACAGCAGTAAATGTACCCCTTAGTGACCAGTGTACAGTAGTAAATGTACCCCTTAGTGACCAGTGTACAGTAGTAAATAATATACCCCTTAGTGACCCGTGTACAGTAGTAAATATACCCCTTAGTGACCTGTGCACAGTAGTAAATATACCCCTTAGTGACCTGTGTACAGTAGTAAATATACCCCTTACTGACCTGCACGCAGTAGTAAATATACCCCTTAGTGACCAGTGTACAGTAGTAAATGTACCCCTTAGTGACCAGTGTACAGTAGTAAATATAGTCCTTAGTGAAATGTGTACAGTAGTAAATATACCCCTTAGTGACCTGTGTACAGTGGTAAATATACCCCTTAGTGACCTGTGCACAGTAGCAAATATACCCCTTAGTGACCTGTGTACAGTGGTAAATATACCCCTTAGTGACCTGTGTACAGTAGTAAATATACCCTTAGTGACCCGTGTACAGTAGTAAATATACCCCTTAGTGACCCGTGTACAGTAGTAAATGTACCCCTTAGTGACCCGTGTACAGTAGTAAATGTACCCCTTAGTGACCCGTGTACAGTGGTAAATATACCGCTTAGTGACCCGTGTACAGTGGTAAATGTACCCCTTAGTGACCCATGTACAGTGGTAAATGTACCCCTTAGTGACCCGTGTACAGTAGTAAATGTACCCCTTAGTGACCCGTGTACAGTAGTAAATGTACCTCTTAGTGACCAGTGTACAGTAGTAAATATACCCCTTAGTGACCAGTGTACAGTAGTAAATATACCCCTTAGTGACCCGTGTACAGTGGTAAATATACCGCTTAGTGACCCGTGTACAGTAGTAAATATACCCCTTAGTGACCTGTGTACAGTAGTAAATGTACCCCTTAGTGACCTGTGTACAGTAGTAAATGTACCCCTTAGTGACCTGTGTACAGTAGTGAATATACCCCTTAGTGTCCTGTGTACAGTAGTAAATATACCCCTTAGTGTCCTGTGTACAGTAGTAAATATACCCCTTAGTGACCTGTGTACAGTAGTAAATGTACCCCTTAGTGACCTGTGTACAGTAGTAAATGTACCCCTTAGTGACCTGTGTAAAGTAGTAAATATAGCCCTTAGTGACCTGTGTACAGTAGTAAATATAGCCCTTAGTGACTTGTGTACAGTAGTAAATATACCCCTTAGTGACCTGTGTACAGTAGTAAATATACCCCTTAGTGACCTGTGTACAGTAGTAAATATAGCCCTTAGTGACCTGTGTACAGTAGTAAATGTACCCCTTAGTGACCTGTGTACAGTAGTAAATATACCCCTTAGTGACCTGTGTACAGTAGTAAATATAGCCCTTAGTGACCTGTGTACAGTAGTAAATATAGCCCTTAGTGACTTGTGTACAGTAGTAAATATACCCCTTAGTGACCTGTGTACAGTAGTAAATATACCCCTTAGTGTCCTGTGTACAGTAGTAAATATAGTCCTTAGTGAAATCTGTACAGTAGTAAATATACCCCTTAGTGACCTGTGGGCCTGATTCTGACCCACTCGCGAGCGCTGTTCGCTCGCAAGCGGGTCGATGGTGCCGTAGTGCGCATGCGCTCGATGGAGGGAGCTCCGTCATGCGCATGCGCGAGACCCGGCGAGCGACGAGGAAGTCGTCGCTCCGGGTCTCGCACCAAAGGGGGCGTGCTGTCAATGGTGAGTGACAGCACGCCCCCTTTGGTGGGCGTGACGGGGGCGTGGCTGCCAGACGGAGGCGTGCCCATGGGAACGCCTACCGACTGGGTCCGGCCCCGCTGACATCACTAGTGATGTCAGTGGGAGTGATTTTGGCTCTGATAGAGCCAAAATCACTCCAGGGCTTGCAGTCACCGAGACCCTACCGCAGGGTCTCGTCGCAAGCCCGATGGTCTCATGGTCGCTCGCTATAGCTGTGGGTGGTAACCCACAGCTATGCGAGCGTCCATGAGGCCACTCCAAAATGAGGTAGGAGGGCCCTGATTCAGAGCGAGCGCTCTGGTCAGAGCGTTCGTCTCTGATTCAGGCCCTGTGTACAGTAGTAAATATACCCCTTAGTGACCTGCGCACAGAGGTAAATATAGCCCTTAGTGACCTGTGTACAGTAGTAAATATACCCCTTAGTGACCTGTGTACAGTAGTAAATATACCCTAGTGACCTGTGTTCAGTAGTAAATATACCTCTTAGTGACCTGTGTACAGTAATAAATAATATACCCCTTAGTGACCTGCGCGCAGTAGTAAATATATCCCTTAGTGACCCGTGTACAGTACTAAATATACCCCTTAGTGACCTGTGTACAGTGGTAAATATAGCCCTTAGTGTCCTGTGTACAGTAGTAAATGTACCCCTTAGTGACCTGTGTACAGTAGTAAATATAGCCCTTAGTGACCTGTGTACAGTAGTAAATATAGCCCTTAGTGACCTGTGTACAGTAGTAAATGTACCCCTTAGTGACCTGTGTACAGTAGTAAATATACCCCTTAGTGACCTGTGTACAGTAGTAAATATACCCCTTAGTGACCTGCGCGCAGTAGTAAATATACCCCTTAGTGACCCATGTACAGTAGAAAATATACCCCTTAGTGACCTGTGCACAGTAGTAATTATACCCCTTAGTGACCTGTGCAAAGTAGTAAATATAGCCCTTAGTGACCTGTGTACAGTAGTAAATGTACCCCTTAGTGACCTGTGTACAGTAGTAAATATACCCCTTAGTGACCAGTGTACAGTAGTAAATGTACCCCTTAGTGACCAGTGTACAGTAGTAAATAATATACCCCTTAGTGACCTGTGTACAGTAGTAAATATACCCCTTAGTGACCTGTGTACAGTGGTAAATATACCCCTTAGTGACCCGTGTACAGTAGTAAATATACCCCTTAGTGACCTGTGCACAGTAGTAAATATACCCCTTAGTGACCTGTGTACAGTAGTAAATATACCCCTTACTGACCTGCACGCAGTAGTAAATATACCCCTTAGTGACCAGTGTACAGTAGTAAATGTACCCCTTAGTGAACCGTGTACAGTAGTAAATGTACCCCTTAGTGACCTGTGTACAGTAGTAAATATACCCCTTAGTGACCCGTGTACAGTGGTAAATATACCGCTTAGTGACCCGTTTACAGTAGTAAATATACCCCTTAGTGACCTGTGTACAGTAGTAAATGTACCCCTTAGTGACCTGTGTACAGTAGTAAATGTACCCCTTAGTGACCTGTGTACAGTAGTGAATGTACCCCTTAGTGTCCTGTGTACAGTAGTAAATGTACCCCTTAGTGTCCTGTGTACAGTAGTAAATATACCCCTTAGTGACCTGTGTACAGTAGTAAATATACCCCTTAGTGTCCTGTGTACAGTAGTAAATATACCCCTTAGTGTCCTGTGTACAGTAGTAAATATACCCCTTAGTGACCTGTGTACAGTAGTAAATGTACCCCTTAGTGACCTGTGTACAGTAGTAAATATACCCCTTAGTGACCTGTGTACAGTAGTAAATATAGCCCTTAGTGACCTGTGTACAGTAGTAAATATACCCCTTAGTGACCTGTGTACAGTAGTAAATATAGCCCTTAGTGACTTGTGTACAGTAGTAAATATACCCCTTAGAGACCTGCGCGCAGTAGTAAATATACCCCTTAGTGACCCGTGTACAGTAGTAAATATACCCCTTAGTGACCAGTGTACAGTAGTAAATATAGCCCTTAGTGACCTGTGTACAGTAGTAAATATACCCCTTAGTGACCTGTGTACAGTAGTAAATATAGCCCTTAGTGACTTGTGTACAGTAGTAAATATAGCCCTTAGTGACCTGTGTACAGTAGTAAATATAGCCCTTAGTGACCTGTGTACAGTAGTAAATATAGCCTTTAGTGACTTGTGTACAGTAGTAAATATACCCCTTAGTGACCTGTGTACAGTAGTAAATATAGCCCTTAGTGACTTGTGTACAGTAGTAAATATACCCTAGTGACCTGTGTACAGTAGTAAATAATATACTCCTTAGTGACCAGTGTACAGTAGTAAATATAGCCCTTAGTGACCTGTGTACAGTAGTAAATATAGCCCTTAGTGACCTGTGTACAGTAGTAAATATAGCCCTTAGTGACCTGTGTACAGTAGTAAATATACCCTAGTGACCTGTGTACAGTAGTAAATAATATACTCCTTAGTGACCAGTGTACAGTAGTAAATATAGCCCTTAGTGACCTGTGTACAGTAGTAAATATACCCCTTAGTGACCTGTGTACAGTAGTAAATATAGCCCTTAGTGACTTGTGTACAGTAGTAAATATACCCCTTAGAGACCTGCGCGCAGTAGTAAATATACCCCTTAGTGACCCGTGTACAGTAGTAAATATACCCCTTAGTGACCAGTGTACAGTAGTAAATATAGCCCTTAGTGACCTGTGTACAGTAGTAAATATACCCCTTAGTGACCTGTGTACAGTAGTAAATATAGCCCTTAGTGACTTGTGTACAGTAGTAAATATAGCCCTTAGTGACCTGTGTACAGTAGTAAATATAGCCCTTAGTGACCTGTGTACAGTAGTAAATATAGCCTTTAGTGACTTGTGTACAGTAGTAAATATACCCCTTAGTGACCTGTGTACAGTAGTAAATATAGCCCTTAGTGACTTGTGTACAGTAGTAAATATACCCTAGTGACCTGTGTACAGTAGTAAATAATATACTCCTTAGTGACCAGTGTACAGTAGTAAATATAGCCCTTAGTGACCTGTGTACAGTAGTAAATATAGCCCTTAGTGACCTGTGTACAGTAGTAAATATAGCCCTTAGTGACCTGTGTACAGTAGTAAATATACCCTAGTGACCTGTGTACAGTAGTAAATAATATACTCCTTAGTGACCAGTGTACAGTAGTAAATATAGCCCTTAGTGACCTGTGTACAGTAGTAAATATACCCCTTAGTGACCTGTGTACAGTAGTAAATAATTTACTCCTTAGTAACCAGTGTACAGTAGTAAATATAGCCCTTAGTGACCTGTGTACAGTAGTAAATATAGCCCTTAGTGACTTGTGTACAGTAGTAAATATACCCCTTAGTGACCTGTGTACAGTAGTAAATATAGCCCTTAGTGACTTGTGTACAGTAGTAAATATACCCTAGTGACCTGTGTACAGTAGTAAATAATATACTCCTTAGTGACCAGTGTACAGTAGTAAATATAGCCCTTAGTGACCTGTGTACAGTAGTAAATATACCCCTTAGTGACCTGTGTACAGTAGTAAATAATATACTCCTTAGTAACCAGTGTACAGTAGTAAATATAGCCCTTAGTGACCTGTGTACAGTAGTAAATATACCCCTTAGTGACCTGTGTACAGTAGTAAATAATATACTCCTTAGTGACCAGTGTACAGTAGTAAATATAGCCCTTAGTGACCTGTGTACAGTAGTAAATATACCCCTTAGTGACCTGTGTACAGTAGTAAATAATATACTCCTTAGTAACCAGTGTACAGTAGTAAATATAGCCCTTAGTGACCTGTGTACAGTAGTAAATATACCCCTTAGTGACCTGTGTACAGTAGTAAATAATATACTCCTTAGTAACCAGTGTACAGTAGTAAATATAGCCCTTAGTGACTTGTGTACAGTAGTAAATATACCCCTTAGTGACCTGTGTACAGTAGTAAATATACCCCTTAGTGTCCTGTGTACAGTAGTAAATGTACCCCTTAGTGACCTGTGTACAGTAGTAAATGTACCCCTTAGTGACCTGTGTACAGTAGTAAATATAGCCCTTAGTGACCTGTGTACAGTAGTAAATATACCCCTTAGTGACCTGTGTACAGTAGTAAATATAGCCCTTAGTGACTTGTGTACAGTAGTAAATATAGCCCTTAGTGACTTGTGTACAGTAGTAAATATACCCCTTAGTGACCTGTGTACAGTAGTAAATATACCCCTTAGTGACCTGTGTACAGTAGTAAATATACCCCTTAGTGACCTGTGTACAGTAGTAAATATAGCCCTTAGTGACCTGTGTACAGTAGTAAATATACCCCTTAGTGACCTGTGTACAGTAGTAAATATAGCCCTTAATGACCTGTGTACAGTAGTAAATATACCCCTTAGTGACCTGTGTACAGTAGTAAATATACCCCTTAGTGACCTGTGTACAGTAGTAAATATAGCCCTTAGTGACCTGTGTACAGTAGTAAATATAGCCCTTAGTGACTTGTGTACAGTAGTAAATATACCCCTTAGTGACCTGTGTACAGTAGTAAATATAGCCCTTAGTGACCTGTGTACAGTAGTAAATATACCCCTTAGTGACCAGTGTACAGTAGTAAATATACCCCTTAGTGACCTGTGTACAGTAGTAAATATACCCCTTAGTGACCTGTGTACAGTAGTAAATATACCCCTTAGTGACCTGTGTACAGTAGTAAATATACCCCTTAGTGACCAGTGTACAGTAGTAAATATACCCCTTAGTGACCAGTGTACAGTAGTAAATATACCCCTTAGTGACCTGTGTACAATAGTAAATATACCCCTTAGTGACCTGTGTACAGTAGTAAATATAGCCCTTAGTGACCTGTGTACAGTAGTAAATATACCCCTTAGTGACCTGTGTACAGTAGTAAATATAGCCCTTAGTGACCTGTGTACAGTAGTAAATATACCCCTTAGTGACCTGTGTACAGTAGTAAATATACCCCTTAGTGACCTGTGTACAGTAGTAAATATACCCCTTAGTGACCAGTGTACAGTAGTAAATATACCCCTTAGTGACCTGTGTACAGTAGTAAATATACCCCTTAGTGACCTGTGTACAGTGGTAAATATACCCCTTAGTGACCAGTGTACAGTGGTAAATATACCCCTTAGTGACCTGTGTACAGTAGTAAATATACCCCTTAGTGACCTGTGTACAGTAGTAAATATACCCCTTAGTGACCAGTGTACAGTAGTAAATATACCCCTTAGTGACCTGTGTACAGTAGTAAATATAGCCCTTAGTGACCTGTGTACAGTAGTAAATATAGCCCTTATTGACCTGTGTACAGTAGTAAATATAGCCCTTAGTGACCAGTGTACAGTAGTAAATATACCCCTTAGTGACCTGTGTACAGTAGTAAATATACCCCTTAGTGACCTGTATACAGTAGTAAATATACCCCTTAGTGACCTGTGCACAGTAGTAAATGTACCCCTTAGTGACCTGTGTACAGTAGTAAATGTACCCCTTAGTGACCTGTGTACAGTAGTAAATGTACCCCTTAGTGACCTGTGTACAGTAGTAAATATAGCCCTTAGTGACCTGTGTACAGTAGTAAATATAGCCCTTAGTGACCTGTGTACAGTAGTAAATGTACCCCTTAGTGACCTGTGCACAGTAGTAAATGTACCCCTTAGTGACCTGTGCACAGTAGTAAATGTACCCCTTAGTGACCTGTGCACAGTAGTAAATGTACCCCTTAGTGACCTGTGCACAGTAGTAAATGTACCCCTTAGTGACCTGTGCACAGTAGTAAATGTACCCCTTAGTGACCTGTGCACAGTAGTAAATGTACCCCTTAGTGACCTGTGCACAGTAGTAAATATACCCCTTAGTGACCTGTGCACAGTAGTAAATGTACCCCTTAGTGACCTGTGTACAGTAGTAAATATACCCCTTAGTGACCTGTATACAGTAGTAAATATACCCCTTAGTGACCTGTATACAGTAGTAAATATACCCCTTAGTGACCTGTATACAGTAGTAAATATACCCCTTAGTGACCTGTGTACAGTAGTAAATATACCCCTTAGTGACCTGTATACAGTAGTAAATATACCCCTTAGTGACCTGTATACAGTAGTAAATATACCCCTTAGTGACCTGTATACAGTAGTAAATATACCCCTTAGTGACCTGTGTACAGTAGTAAATATAGCCCTTAGTGACCTGTGTACAGTAGTAAATGTACCCCTTAGTGACCTGTGTACAGTAGTAAATGTACCCCTTAGTGACCTGTATACAGTAGTAAATATACCCCTTAGTGACCTGTGTACAGTAGTAAATATACCCCTTAGTGACCTGTGTACAGTAGTAAATATACCCCTTAGTGACCTGTGTACAGTAGTAAATATAGCCCTTAGTGACCAGTGTACAGTAGTAAATATAGCCCTTAGTGACCAGTGTACAGTAGTAAATATAGCCCTTAGTGACCAGTGTACAGTAGTAAATATACCCCTTAGTGACCTGTGTACAGTAGTAAATATACCCCTTAGTGACCTGTGTACAGTAGTAAATATACCCCTTAGTGACCTGTGTACAGTAGTAAATATAGCCCTTAGTGACCAGTGTACAGTAGTAAATATACCCCTTAGTGACCTGTGTACAGTAGTAAATATACCCCTTAGTGACCTGTGTACAGTAGTAAATATACCCCTTAGTGACCTGTGTACAGTAGTAAATATAGTCCTTAGTGACCAGTGTACAGTAGTAAATATACCCCTTAGTGACCTGTGTACAGTAGTAAATATAACCCTTAGTGACCTGTGTACAGTAGTAAATATACCCCTTAGTGACCTGTGTACAGTAGTAAATATACCCCTTAGTGACCTGTGTACAGTAGTAAATATACCCTTAGTGACCTGTGTACAGTAGTAAATATACCCCTTAGTGACCTGTGTACAGTAGTAAATATACCCTTAGTGACCAGTGTACAGTAGTAAATATACCCCTTAGTGACCTGTGTACAGTAGTAAATATACCCCTTAGTGACCTGTGTACAGTAGTAAATATACCCCTTAGTGACCTGTGTACAGTAGTAAATATACCCCTTAGTGACCTGTGTACAGTAGTAAATATACCCCTTAGTGACCTGTGTACAGTAGTAAATATACCCTTAGTGACCAGTGTACAGTAGTAAATATACCCCTTAGTGACTTGTGTACAGTAGTAAATATACCCCTTAGTGACCTGTGTACAGTAGTAAATATACCCCTTAGTGACCTGTGTACAGTAGTAAATATACCCCTTAGTGACCTGTGTACAGTAGTAAATATACCCCTTAGTGACCTGTGTACAGTAGTAAATATACCCTTAGTGACCTGTGTACAGTAGTAAATATACCCCTTAGTGACCTGTGTACAGTAGTAAATATACCCTTAGTGACCAGTGTACAGTAGTAAATATACCCCTTAGTGACTTGTGTACAGTAGTAAATATACCCCTTAGTGACCAGTGTACAGTAGTAAATATACCCCTTAGTGACCAGTGTACAGTAGTAAATGTACCCCTTAGTGACCAGTGTACAGTAGTAAATATACCCCTTAGTGACCAGTGTACAGTAGTAAATATAGCCCTTAGTAGTAAATATACCCCTTAGTGACCAGTGTACAGTAGTAAATATAGCCCTTAGTAGTAAATATACCCCTTAGTGACCAGTGTACAGTAGTAAATATACCCCTTAGTGACCAGTGTACAGTAGTAAATATACCCCTTAGTGACCAGTGTACAGTAGTAAATATAGCCCTTAGTGACCTGTGTACAGTAGTAAATATACCCCTTAGTGACCTGTGTACAGTAGTAAATGTACCCCTTAGTGACCAGTGTACAGTAGTAAATATAGCCCTTAGTGACCTGTGTACAGTAGTAAATGTACCCCTTAGTGACCTGTGTACAGTAGTAAATATAGCCCTTAGTGACCTGTGTACAGTAGTAAATGTACCCCTTAGTGACCAGTGTACAGTAGTAAATATAGCCCTTAGTGACCTGTGTACAGTAGTAAATGTACCCCTTAGTGACCAGTGTACAGTAGTAAATATACCCCTTAGTGACCTGTGTACAGTAGTAAATATACCCCTTAGTGACCAGTGTACAGTAGTAAATATAGCCCTTAGTGACCTGTGTACAGTAGTAAATATAGCCCTTAGTGACTTGTGTACAGTAGTAAATATACCCCTTAGTGACCAGTGTACAGTAGTAAATATAGCCCTTAGTGACCTGTGTACAGTAGTAAATATACCCCTTAGTGACCTGTGTACAGTAGTAAATATACCCCTTAGTGACCTGTGTACAGTAGTAAATATACCCCTTAGTGACCTGTGTACAGTAGTAAATATAGCCCTTAGTGACCTGTGTACAGTAGTAAATATACCCCTTAGTGACCTGTGTACAGTAGTAAATATAGCCCTTAGTGACCTGTGTACAGTAGTAAATATACCCCTTAGTGACCTGTGTACAGTAGTAAATATACCCCTTAGTGACCTGTGTACAGTAGTAAATATAGCCCTTAGTGACCTGTGTACAGTAGTAAATATAGCCCTTAGTGACCTGTGTACAGTAGTAAATATACACCTTAGTGACCTGTGTACAGTAGTAAATATAGCCCTTAGTGACCTGTGTACAGTAGTAAATATACCCCTTAGTGACCTGTGTACAGTAGTAAATATACCCCTTAGTGACCTGTGTACAGTAGTAAATATAGCCCTTAGTGACCTGTGTACAGTAGTAAATATAGCCCTTAGTGACCTGTGTACAGTAGTAAATATACCCCTTAGTGACCTGTGTACAGTAGTAAATATACCCCTTAGTGACCAGTGTACAGTAGTAAATATACCCCTTAGTGACCTGTGTACAGTAGTAAATATACCCCTTAGTGACCTGTGTACAGTAATAAATATACCCCTTAGTGACCAGTGTACAGTAGTAAATATACCCCTTAGTGACCTGTGTACAGTAGTAAATATACCCCTTAGTGACCTGTGTACAGTAGTAAATATACCCCTTAGTGACCAGTGTACAGTAGTAAATATACCCCTTAGTGACCTGTGTACAGTAGTAAATATACCCCTTAGTGACCTGTGTACAGTAGTAAATATACCCCTTAGTGACCAGTGTACAGTAGTAAATATACCCCTTAGTGACCTGTGTACAGTAGTAAATATAGCCCTTAGTGACCTGTGTACAGTAGTAAATATACCCCTTAGTGACCTGTGTACAGTAGTAAATATACCCCTTAGTGACCTGTGTACAGTAGTAAATATACCCCTTAGTGACCTGTGTACAGTAGTAAATATAGCCCTTAGTGACCTGTGTACAGTAGTAAATATACCCCTTAGTGACCTGTGTCCAGTAGTAAATATAGCCCTTAGTGACCTGTGTCCAGTAGTAAATATAGCCCTTAGTGACCTGTGTACAGTAGTAAATATAGCCCTTAGTGACCTGTGTACAGTAGTAAATATAGCCCTTAGTGACCTGTGTACAGTAGTAAATATACCCCTTAGTGACCTGTGTACAGTAGTAAATATAGCCCTTAGTGACCTGTGTACAGTAGTAAATATACCCCTTAGTGACCTGTGTACAGTAGTAAATATAGCCCTTAGTGACCTGTGTACAGTAGTAAATATACCCCTTAGTGACCTGTGTACAGTAGTAAATATACCCCTTAGTGACCAGTGTACAGTAGTAAATATACCCCTTAGTGACCTGTGTACAGTAGTAAATATACCCCTTAGTGACCTGTGTACAGTAGTAAATATACCCCTTAGTGACCAGTGTACAGTAGTAAATATACCCCTTAGTGACCTGTGTACAGTAGTAAATATACCCCTTAGTGACCTGTGTACAGTAGTAAATATAGCCCTTAGTGACCTGTGTACAGTAGTAAATATACCCCTTAGTGACCTGTGTACAGTAGTAAATATACCCCTTAGTGACCTGTGTACAGTAGTAAATATAGCCCTTAGTGACCTGTGTACAGTAGTAAATATAGCCCTTAGTGACCTGTGTACAGTAGTAAATATAGCCCTTAGTGACTTGTGTACAGTAGTAAATATACCCCTTAGTGACCTGTGTACAGTAGTAAATATACCCCTTAGTGACCTGTGTACAGTAGTAAATATACCCCTTAGTGACCTGTGTACAGTAGTAAATATACCCCTTAGTGACCTGTGTACAGTAGTAAATATACCCCTTAGTGACCTGTGTACAGTAGTAAATATACCCCTTAGTGACCTGTGTACAGTAGTAAATATACCCCTTAGTGACCTGTGTACAGTGCAGTACTATTTGCCTTCATTCTGAGATTGCTGATTTATAGATACATATTTATACATACATCCATAGATTACATGTACAATGGTGACTTTATTCTCTGCCCCCCTCCCCCAGGAGACTTCTTAAAACCACTCCAGGACCCGGATCCCAACGTCCGCCGAGTGGCTCTGGTCATGTTTAATTCTGCCGCACATAACAAACCATCGCTGGTCAGGAGCTTGCTGAGCGCCGTCCTGCCCCCTATGTACAACGAGACGAAAGTGCGGAGGGAGCTTATCCGCGAGGTGAGGTGGTGGTTATTCTGAATCGCCGCCATGTTTGATTACTACTGTAATGTCGGCCCGTGGAGCTAGGGTGGGCCCTATAATGGGGCAAACTAATAATAACCATAAATATTTATTGGATTGTAATGTCTCCGTTACATGTAAGCAATGTATGTAATCTTTGTATGGTGACGGAGAGCCGCTTGTGTTTTCTGGTTAGGTGGAGATGGGTCCCTTTAAGCACACAGTAGACGACGGCCTGGACGTGCGGAAAGCAGCGTTCGAGTGTATGTACACTTTGCTGGAGAGCTGCCTGGACCAGCTGGACATATACGAGTACCTGAACCACGTGGAGGATGGTCTGAGAGATCACTATGACATCAGGGTAATTGTCAGGGTCACCCGCGGTGATGGATAGAGGAGTCACGGGTCTGGTTGCCTCGTATACCTGCTAGAGGTGTTTATCGGGTATACGCAGTTGTCAGACATTGCCCGGTATAATTTTACCCATCCGTCTTCTGCAAACAGCTTAGTAATAACGGAACGGGTCATCGGGATAAGGCTGTGTCCAGGCCCCATTCGTGTGGATGGAGAAGCCTCTTATAGGGGTATTAAGTGTCGAGATGTAACCTGAGAATTTCTATAACAACCAAATATGGCACCAAAATATCTACTTCCATTTGAAAATTGATTCTCTGTACAGTAATGGTGCATACACACGGTCAGATATTACTGGTCGATATGTATGATAACGATATCGATCATATCGTTATCGTTAAAATCGTTCAGTTATTGGCCCCTTCAAACGACCCAACGAAGGTCGATGCGCGGGCAAGGATTATCGATAGACCATCGCCCGTGCATGCAGGCCAACCTGGTCGATATCGACTAGGTTAGCCTGGTTACTATAGGGATCCGCGATCGGGTCGTTATAGTTGATTGGGGACTGGTGCATGTGCCGGATGTTCGATATCGAACATCCAGGACGATCAGACCACGATCATCTGCTCGTTGTCTGATCGGAGGCATCGCTCCCTGTGTACGGAGTTTAAGATTATTATTCTGTATAATGGATGCAGATCTCACTATTTGCACGCTATGGGCTTTGTAACTATTTAATTAAAGCAGGATACTTCTGTCCAAGAAATAAAATTATAACCATTATAGGACATGTCAAAATTAGATTGTACAGTAACACGTCCCAGCCTTAGGGGCCAGAGCCCATGGATGTGACCGTACATGTCATTGGGGCAACTCAGGCTCCGAAGCGGGTGCACATAGTGAATTGCAGCTAACATCCATCTCATAGAACGCCATAATGTCATCCAGCCTTACCAATGTTCCCTTATCTCTTGCAGATGCTAAACTTCATTATTCTCACCCGCCTGTCCACCCTGTGCCCCAGTGTGGTTCTCCAGCGCTTAGACCAGCTCATTGAGCCCCTCCGCGCCACCTGTACCACCAAAGTACGTATATTTCAACGCATGTGCTGAGCTAGCGTACAATGCCAGATACGGATCATTGCCTTTCATCATACAACTGCAGGTAAAGGCGTTAAGTGACAGCTTTGTTGTGGTTTTGCCATCTATGCGCCTGGGATCCGTTTTAGAGGTGATGGGGTGCATTTTGGGCACAGTATTTGGGGCCTGATTCAGACCCACTCGCGAGCGGCTGACCGCTCGCAAGTGGGTCGATGTTCTGGACTGAGCATGCGCACGACGGAGGGAGCTCCGTCGTGCGCATGCGCCAGACGCGACGAGCGAAGGAAAGTCCTTCGCTCGTTGTGTCCGATCAAAGGGGGCGTGCTGTCAATGTTGATTGACAGCACGCCCCCTTTGGTAGGCGTGCCGGGGGCATGCCTCCCTGGCGGGGGCGTTCCCACAGGAACGCCTCCCGTCAAAAGCCGGCCCACTGACATCACTAGTGATGTCAGTGGGAGTGATTTTGGCTCTGATAGAGCCAAAATCACTCCGGAGCTTGCGGTTGAAAACCTCAACCGCAGGCTCCGGCTCGCCATTTCGATGGTCGCGATGGTCTCGACCATCGCGGCCATCAAAATGCACGCTCGTATAGCCTGTGGGTGGTGACCCACAGCTATACGAGCGTCCAGAAGGACGCTCCATTTTCATGGAGGCCGGCCCTCATTCAGAGCGTGCGCTCTGCTCAGAGCGTACGGCTCTGAATGAGGGCCTTGGTTCTGAGCCAGTCAGTGATTGGTGGTTGTGGCTCCCGCTGATAATACGACCTTTGCCAGCCTAGGAAGTGATCCAACTTCTTTCTTGTGTTCAAACTTCTCCCAGAGATAATCATGGTCAAATGCAAGAAATCAGCTATTGCAGGAAATAATATAACTTATTTATATTAACTAATACGATATGCAGGCTGGTCATACACAGCAATCATTAGTTACATGAAACTAAAGACAAAACCACTAAGAGGTCTCAGACACCCCAGGACACGGCATGGTATCTGGCCACAGCTTGGGATTGCTCCCAGCACATAGGACATTACTAGGACTCTCGGGAGTACAGACTTCCCTGACAGCCCCCTCTGTGTTTGCAGGTGAAGGCCGGTTCAGTGAAGCAGGAGTTTGAGAAGCAGGATGAGCTGAAGCGATCGGCCATGAGAACCATCACCGCACTGCTCACTATCCCGGAGGTGGAGAAGAGCTGTCACATGGCAGAGTTTCTGGCGCAGATCCGAGCCAACCCCGAACTGTGCTCTTTGCTTGATAACATCCAGAAAGACTCGGTGGCTATGTGCAGTGCAGAGACCATGGACATCAGCTAAGAACCGGATATCACCGCCATCATTTATTGCTACAAAGCCAAAGACATCACAATCGGTGCCATATACCGGGGGGGGCTAATCCGTAACTGCCAATGCACAGACTCTGTCCTTCACTAAGGGGGAAGCCGATGGCGAACTCTCTCCCTGAGCTGTTCTTATAGCTTTACGCAGTACTTATAAGGAGAGGTTGCATTGCTGTTTCTCTGCATGGCGGATACCTCTACGTACAGTGCAGGTTACAGGGCGGTAGGGTCAGTCCATTGTTGTAGCGGCTCAGAATAAATGACGTTTGTGCCATAAGACTCTGCCTGTTTCTACCATTGCAGGTCGGCTGTATAGAGGTGACTATGGGAGCAGGCAAACGGCACCCACTTTACATCAGTGCTTTGCCCACTGGGCAGTAACAGCATGACTTGGGCAACTGAATCAGAAAATGTTGCTGCTTATCGGTATAGGGTGGGTGTCTCTATTGCGCATGTGAAGCCCTAGACTATGCTTCAAGCAGACAATAGCAGCGTATGTTAGTTATTATATGGTACTTACATATTATACAGCCTTTTGCACAGAATATTTAATTCTTTCACGTCCGTTCCTGCCCCCACTGGATCTTATATTCCCAACCGCACAGCAAAACATATGCATTTTATCAGAATCCAGAGGAAACCCACACAAACATAGAGAGAACATACAAACTCCACACAGATCAAGCTCCGGTTAGAATCAAGCCCATGGCCCTAGTGATCTGAGACAGCAATGCTGACCATTGTGCTCCTCCCCTCATGCTAAGAAGGGGTATGATCAACATTGCCATTAGCAAAGATTCTCTTTTCAGATGATTTATGGGAGAGATTCAATTAAGCAGGGTCTCCGGCAGCGAAGCGTGATAGCGCCCAACTAGCTGGTTTATGCTCACAGTCGATGGAGTTGCTATCAGAAATCAGCTACCGTAATGAAATGTAAAAACGCACACCACCAGCTGTCGGCGGCAACTCGCATGTAATTACATTTGCCCCTTAGGAGTCAATCCAATTAAGTGCAAGTTCCACACAGCCAGAGCCCCATAGGGCTGCAGGCAAAAATGTGCGAGTCCAAGGTAAAAATTTGGCTGAATTGCGTTGCTGTCATTTCTGTGCCATTCCATCGACAATTCGCCCCAAATTGGATTGACCCCTTAATGTATCTGCCCAGAAAAGAATCTTGCATAGTGTAACATACAAGTGATGCAAATGTATAAACATCTATATAAAAGTCTTACTACTTATAAGACACTAAAGTGATGACCTGAGAACTAACACCTCCTACTCCAAGTTATACATTATAAGTCACTTTGGAGATCTGCCCCCCCCCTAGGGGTATAGAAGAACTACAGCTGATGACTTTGTATGGGCACAGATTTCCTTGGGAACATTTGCTTTCCATTACAATTTCTAACCAAAACCCAGCCCCATGGCGACGCTTCCAAAAACCAGAGACAGATCAGAGCAGGTCACTACCCCGTGCGTTCTGCTCCCAGGGGAGAAGGACTGCAGCATAAAATGACAGAGAGCAGACACACTGAAGACAGGTGGCACCTAGTGCTGCTCTCAGCCAGGCAACTAAGGAGACGCCAGTGTGAAAGTTATTGGCTTTTACTTTATAGAGCCAAATAATTATAGAGTGTTTATTAATGTGTCCAAGGTGGAACAGTCCAGCATGGTATGGCAAATATTTTGAACCACTGGCCCTAATAACCGCATCACAGAAACCGGTAGCATGATTATCACAGCTGTGAGGATCTGTGGGGTCTTTGAAAGTGGAGAGTATATGAGGGTTATGCAGAAAGAAAATGAGAGTTATGGTAAGTTCTTACCATTTGTTAACTCTCTTTCTTCAAAGTCCATAGGGTCCACAGGGAGACCTTGGGGTGTAGGTTGAATCTGGATTCCGGGCACCACACAGTTAAAAGCTTTGCTTTCCTCCCTATACTCCACCCCCCGAGCCAGGAGGCACCTCAGGTTGTAAGAAGCCAAAGGCCGGAGAAGGAAAACTGGACAATCGAGAATCACACTCACAGAGAAGGAGACGGGAAACCGGTGACCAGAAATATAGCCCATATGAAGCCAGGTGCGTCAGGACGGGTGCACTGTGGACTCTATGGACTTCGAAGAAAGTTAGCAAAAGGTAAGTTCTTACCATAAGTCATTTTCTTCTTCAGGGTCCATAGGCTCCACAGGGAGACCTTGGGGGATGTCCCAAAGCAGTCCTTTTATGGGTGGGGACGCTCCTGCGCTGAGAGGAGAATCCGGCGCCCAAAGGAAGCATCCTGAGAAGCTAAGGTATCAAATGCATAGAACCTTAGAAAGGTCTGAATGGAAGACCACGTGGCCGCCTTACAAAGATGAACAGGCGAGCCGCCCAAGAGGGGCCCTCAGACCGAGTAGAATGAGCAGTAACAGAAGCCGGAACAGGCAGGTCTGCCTGTGTGTAAGCCTCTGAGAGTCATACGAAGCCATCTGGCCAATGTTTGTTTATTGGCTGGCCATCCCTATTTGTGAAATCCATAGATGCACCAACAAGGAGTCCGATTTCAGGGAACTGGTACTGTCCACAAAAATCCTGAGAGCGTGGGCCACATCCAATGAGGCCTCACCAGCCGAGAGGTCTGGTGACTGAAAGGCTGTCCTGATTTATATGGAAATGAGAAACCACCTTAGGAAGAAACGCAGGGCGAGTGCGAAGCACAGTCCTGTCCCGGTGAAATATCAGAAAGGGGACGACGAGAGGATAGCGTCCCCAATTCTGACACCCTCCTGGCAGATGCAATAGCCGGAAGAAAAGAGTCTTCGCTGTGAACCGCTTGAGTTCTGCAGTATCAAGGGGTCTAAATGGAGGACCCTGGAGGTCACTAAGAACTACTGACAAATCCCACGAAGCCACTGGAGGGACAAAGGAAGGTTGAATCCGGAGGACACCCTGGAGGAAGGTGTGGACATGCGGCAGTAGAGCAAGTCTACTCTGGAACCAAATGGATAGAGCAGAGACAAGCACTTTCAGCAAAGTCAGGCAAAGTCCAAGGTCCAATCCAGTTTGAAGGAAGGCCAGGACTCTGGAAATCCTAACACTTAAGGATCGTAGCTTCTGGCACGACGCCATTGGAAATATGTACGCCACACTCTGTGGTAGATCCGAGCAAAGGCTGGCTTATGCGCACTGAGCATAGTGCTAACTACAGAGCTAGAGGATCCTTTTGACCTCAGGAGGGATGTCTCAAGAGCCACACCGTCAAAGACAGATAACCCAGGTCCAGGTAAAGGAAAGAACCGTGAGACAACAGGTCCGGACGTTGAGACAGCAGGAATGGAGTGTCGATGGAGAGACTCCAAAGATCTGAGTACCAGTGACATCTGGGCCAAGCTGGAGTCATCAGCAGGACAGCGCCTCCGTCTTGTCAGAACTTCTGAGGAACTCGAGGAAGGGGGACTGGAGGGAATTGCTACGCAAACTGTAAGGTCCATGTCACTGGTGCGTCTTACAAAGGTTGCCTCTGCAACTCATGTTCTGGACCCGTACACAAGCAGTTTGTGATTGTGTCTGGAGGCCATGAGGTCCATCTGTGCACTAGGAATTGAAACACCTCTAGGAGAAGCGACCATTCCCCGGGATGCACGTCGTGGCGGCTGAGGAAGTCTGCTTCCCAATTGAGAACTCCCGGAAGGAACACTGCAGAGATGGTCGGAAGGTGACCCTCGCCCACGTCAGAATGCGTGACACTTCTGTCATTGCTGCCAGACTTCAAGTGCCTCCTTGATGGTCGATGTAAGCCACTTTTGTGGCAATGTCGGACTGAACCTGTACAGGTTTCCGTGAAGTACAGTATGTGCTGGGCCAGGATAGGGGCCCTGTAGACAGCTCGAAGTTCTAATATGTTGATTGGCAGGGTTGATTCGACCAATGGCCCTAACAGGAGTGTGGACCTGTTACTGCACCCCAGCCCCGGAGACTGGCGTCCGTTGTTAGGATTACCCAGTCCGGTATCCAAAAGGAGCGACCCATGGTTAGATGAGATGTCTGTAGCCACCGAAATAAAAAGACAAGACGCACCTCTGGAGAGAGCACCATCGTCTGAGCTTTGATCCGATGGGGTAACCCGTTCCAGATGGAGAGGATCAGCCTTTGTAAAGGCCTGGAATGAACTGAGCATAGTCCACCATGCCGAAGGTGGACACCATGGATCCCAGAACTTGCATTTCTGAGTGGATCGACACTCAGCGACTTTGGAGACATCTGCGCACTCGTAGTTGAGGTGTGGAGATCTTGTCTGATGTCAGAAAGATTCTCTGATCCTGACAATCCAGCAGGACTCCCAGATGAATCTCTGTGAGGGATTCAGGGAGAACTTTTTCCAGTTGATTAACCATCCATGCTTGTGCAGGAAAGCAATGGTTAAATGCAGATGGCAGTGAAGCCCTTCTGGAGATCCTGCTAGGAGCAGGAGGTCGTCCAGATAAGGTAACAGTCGGACACCCTGACCACGTAGGTGGGTCGCCCTGATAACCATAATTTTGGTAAACACCCGTGGAGCTGTGGATAGTAAAAAGGGCAGAGCATGAAATTGGAAGTGTTGCTGTATAGCAAACTGGAGATATCACTGATGTGAGGGCGCTATAGGTACCTGTAAGTATGCGTCCTGAATATCCAGAAATACCATGAAGTCCCCAGGCTCCATAGCTAGGATGATGGACTGTAGTGTTTCCATCCTGCACCTGAGTAATTTGTTAAAGGATTTGGGGTTGAGGATAGGCCGATGAGACTCATTCGGCTTCTGAACTAGAAAGTGAGTAGAATAACAACCAGTCCCTCACTGAGATAGTGGGACAGGCACAATTCCCCCTGCTTGCAGCAAGGACTGTATAGAAAGGCTTTGATCAGGTCTGAAGTAGAAAAACTGGTGGGGAGGCTGTCTGAGAAATGAGAGGGCGTACCCATGAGATATCACTTCTCTTACCCAAGAAGTGAAGAAGTCTGCCTCCCACTTTGGGATATCCCAGAGGGAGGCCCGTCCCATCAGGCTGAGGGTTTATCCTTGGGTTTTGAAGCAGGACATCTGCTTGGTCCTGGGTTTGGAGACCCAAGTGGAAGCCGACTGCCTAGGAAAGGACTAACCTTTAAGCCAGTAGTCGCCAACCTTAATTGAGATGTGAGCTACTCGAGAAAAATGAAACTTCAAGAGCTACTAACTTTTGAAAAGAATAACTGGCTAATGACCTAAAAATTAAAGATCATTTAATCAAAATGAAAAAATGTTTCATAGAAAACAATGCATTTAATTCATACAGTGATATTGTTGCACATTGCACTTTTAATTACCAGCTCCAAAGAGGCAAGTACAGTAGAGGAGCAAAAGATACAGACAGGACTGCTGTGTGATTTTTTTAGGCCACCTTAACTACACCTGTATTAGAGGTATAGATATATACTGACAGTTAGGAAGATAAGACAGGCAGCGCATACAAGTCACATACACACAATGCAGAAAGTATACTGCAAAGTGGCACTACATTCAACTGCCCAGGTTCAGTGTCTGGGAAGGCTATAGTGCTGCATACCTCAACCCAAGGGAGAGGTATGCAGGGGGACTGGACCACACGCTGGCCTGAGAGATCTGCGATTAACCACCAGAGAAAATGGCCGCCGGAGACCTCACAGGGGGTGTGTCCACAGCAGGAAACCACTCAGCAAAGCCAGCCTGAAGTGGAAAGGCGCGCGCTGAGCTGAGTTGCCGCTACAACAGGGAAGACCAACTCCTGCCTGAATATTAACCCCTGGGACGCTGGCTTACCGCACCGATACGGAGCCTTGTCGTCTACTGGAAGCGCAGGGTATGGGGGGGGCCTGCGTCCACCTCAGCGCCTCCGGTCTGTCCCGAGATAATGACAGCTAAATACGTGGGTCACTGCAAGTGGTAACCCGCCTTACCTAGTCCCCGTACGTCCGGTCAGTCTGGGAAGTCCCCGGGGCCCGGCTAGCACGGACCCTGGAGTCACGCCGAGATCCCCAGATCATTACTAGCGTTGCGGCATCAGCAGGGTAACGGAGCGGCAGCACAGACGTCCATTGGACAATCTGTTGCTGTGCGCTCTGAAGACAGTTCAAAAAAAACTATCATAAAATGAAATTAAATTTTAGGGGATACCAAGTAGCCCCCCTGCTTTAACAGTGACCCAGCTCCGGCCAGGCCAACGCAAACTGAGGTGCCTCTGGCTCAGGGTCTAGGGAGAGGACCCAGTGCATCCTGGGAGCTGAAAGCTTTAACTGTGTGGTGCCTGGATTTGGTTCCCATCACTACACCCCAAGGTCTCCCTGTGTAGCCTATGGACCCTGAAGAAGAAAGTGGGGTGCAGTTTCTAATACTGGAGGCAGCAAAGTACAAGGCAATTCCAAAGCTCATGGACATCTATAAATGCTTGAACGGAGGAGGCGATTATGTGGAGAAAGATACAAAAAGATCCGGTTTAAACAAAAAAATAAATTACAGGCACACAGTCTTTACTTTCTGGATTGCCCTCATTTTAAGTGTCTTATGTCATGCGAGTCAGTACCAAAAAAGAAAGTCACCCCAAGCGCAAGACCACAATACAATGGTATCAGGCAGGCCAGATTGTTTCCAAATTCTCAGACTAAACTCCCTAGCCGGTGAAACAGTAATTAGGACTGGCATACCAAGACCCTTCTTTTATTACCACCGTGTAATGAAACACTACTATGCAGTAGTTTAGCGACACGTTGAAACTAGAGATGTGCGATTCGGTTTTGGCTTCAATCCTCCAGCCAAGTTGGGATCTCAGAAAGAGGCAGATCATCACCTCGGCACGGATGTCCATGAAAGAGGTTTTTCCTCTGTCAGAGACCCGAACTCAGCGGGAAGATCAGAGTCAAAACCAACCCGCACATTTCTACTTCAAACACTGTTTTGTACTTCAGCTTTCCAAAGACCAGAATTTAGAGCCAAAGAAATATTAATCGCATAGGGTTTATATTGGGTTACAATGAATACTCTACCTGTGAATTAGTTTTACACAGTACATGATTAAATACACCCCCCTCCCTCCCCAGAGGATGGGATATTGATTGAGGTCTTACTCAGCACATTACCCGCCGTTACTGCCAGGCACTCACAGACTTACTCAGCACATTACCCGCTGTTCCTGCCAGGCACTCACACAGAAACAAGTCTCCGCTTTACTTTTAAACTTTTATTTTACACAAATAGCATGAAAGAAGTTTATTCGTTCTCCTCACTGCGCAGTCTGGCGTTGGGATTTGTGACTTTGATGGCGAGCTGTGCCGCTCTTTCCACAATGGTCTTTCGGTTCTTGGAGGAGACGTTGTGAGCAATTTCCGCACAGAAGGACCTGGGGGGACGACAAACAAGCGTCAGTAATAAGAATAGTGGCTTATAATAAAGCTACAGCAGGAAGAAATATTGTACAATGCAAAGTCTCCCTCTCTGGCTGAGCAATGCCACCGGCACAAGAGCTGTTTGCTGAGAGACTAATGCTGGGAGATGGCAGCTTGTTCTATACATTGCCATTTATTGTTCAGCTGAATATCTTACTCCCTAGGACTGAATAATAAAGCTGGGATTAAGGAGTCTGTGCAGTCCATAAAAGGGAATTTCTGGCCACACAAAATCGCAAAGCACTTTAAAACAGCCATTTAGGTGTAGCAATCACCGGCATAGTGCAGGTAGCCCTCTCCATTCACAAGGTGCCGACATCACTGAGACACGAAGCCAGCAGTTTTATTTTCCATTAATTTGTAGCAAAAAGATCATCCGCAAAGAGACAGTTTAGTGACACGTCACCAACCACATCAGGGAATGCCCCAATGGCTCACTTGCCAAGACAAAAATGAGGGGAAAAGGGGCAACCCTGGCGGGTATCACTGGTAATAGGAAATGCATCCAACAGAAAACCATTACTAAACACCCTAGCATTAGGCGTATTATATAGGGCTAGAATAGATTATAGAATTTGATCACGAAAAACAAAACCCGGAAAGCGCTGTACGCATGTATAACCAATTCAGCCAGGCAAAGGCTTTTTCCGCATCAAGAGAAAGCAATGAGAGGCCGGTCTTGAAGGTGGAAATGGAATCAAATTAAAAGCTCTACGGGTATTGTCTGAGGCCTGTCTGCCCGACACGAACCCCACCTGGTCGGGATGAACCAGAGTGGGAAGTAAGGGGTTGAGGCAAGTAGCAATTTGTTCAGCATAAAGCTTAACATCTCCGCTAAGTAGTGCAATGGGTCAGTAGTTCTGACAATATGCCGGGTCCTTCCCTGGTTTAGGCAGTCACGACTTGAGCTTCCAACATCTCAGGATGAAAAATCCCAGAGCCCGTGACCACATTAAACATGGTCGTCAAAATCAGGACCAAGTGGTCTTGGAAAGACACAAAAGTCATTAATAAAGCAGTCAGGGCCTGGAGCTTTGCCACATATGGGGGGGGGGTATCCATTTCTATTTCCCCCTCAAATGCAGCCAAGTCTGGTGTTGTCAGGCAAATTACATTTAATAGTCCCCAGTCATCGGCATTCTGTCCCAGCTACTCACTTGTTGCTCATCATCAGGACCTCGAGTTCCTTGACGTTGTGCACCAGGAATTTCCGGAAGCCGCTGGGCAGCATGTGTTTGGTTTTCTTGTTGCTACCGTAACCGATGTTGGGCATCAGAATCTGTCCCTTGAACTTCCTGCGAGCTCTGTTGTCAATACCTCTGGGCTTGCGCCAGTTACGCTGTAAGAAACAGAATAGGAAAAGAGTCACAAAAGGGGCATGGTTTGGCACAGGAGAGCCCGAGTGTTGGGCCAGAGGAGTGACCCACAGCCGATTAGCAGTCCTAACGATACACAGAACATACTATATGTGATATAGCACACAATACAGCATCGGGGTGACTAGTCATGTGATCTGGAAAAGAATTTGGCAAGTATTCTGAGCAAAAGTAATGTATTCAAATTATATTCATGACATCAGCAGAATTTCCCGGGTGATCGTATCAGGCTGGATAACTTACTAATGGCTATGTTTAAAAAAACAAAAAAAACAAAACCCATAGACCAGGGATTCCCTACCACGGTTGTCAAGGCACACTAACAGTCCAGGTTTTTGGGATAGCCATACTTGAGCACAAGTGACTTAATTAGTGCCTCAGTTATTTGATTTAACCATCTGTGCACAATCATTGATATCACTAAAATCAGGACTGTAAA